>OY754873.1:0-600000 GCA_963576445.1 Lithosia quadra | reverse complement strand
ACTAAGTGTAATATTTTTTTATTGATTTTTCGAGTAAATGGTTTCAAAAATACAATAAATAATTAAATTAAAATATATCTTGTCAATTAGTGAAAAATAATCGCAAAGATTTCGTTTAGCGTATCTATAGCAGTATCCCTGTTTTGCATTGTAGAAAAAACATTCTTTTCTTGTGTATTTTGGTTCTATATTTAAAAAAAACATCTCTCAAATTTCAAATCTCTCTCATCAAAAACACCACGATGCTGTTTGTTATGGAGTCACAGGGTCATTCATATATTACAAAAATATTCTGAAAACAAAGAGAAAAAACATTAACACTATGGATCTACGAGTATAAAAGTCTAGGTAAGAAGTTTACCATTAATAACGATTTTAATCCAATGGCAAATGTAAATTTAACTCATTACCATTTCTTGGAAGTTGGTATCTGGAAGTAAAATGTGCAAATTCTCAAAGCATAGTACCAGGAGTTCATAACAGTATAGGAGATTCCTTTGTCCACCTGTTTTATGAAGATTCTATCGTTTTCCCATAAATAATTAGTCATGCGATGGAGATATGAACGGCCACCACAACTTCATTCTGTTAATACGCACGCTTTTTCTATTTCAATTTGATGACTCTCATAGCTAACAACGTTAAGATATATATTACAATATATCAAAAATAAATAAATAGTTACCTAGTACATGGCCCTTCTGGTATACCCTGTCTTACGAGCTTTCAAACTCGTTAGTGACAGAAAAGTGAAGGTACGAGAGAAAAGTCTTAAGAATCAACACTAACCGTTCTTTATTTGCACTGGCCCCTTTGTGATATAAATAAGCTGTACACAGTTTATATTATGTAAGGTATTACGGGTACTCAGATACAATTTGAGGGCTACGTCGCGTAGAGGACTACATCGCGTAGATGACTACGTAACGTAGGCCTCTACGACGTAGACAGTAAGTCACGGGGCGTAGTGGTATTATACTTCGATGTAGTTCGTGTTTGTGTTGGGTACTATTGTGTTTCCATACATACATACAAATCACGCCTTTTCTCATTGGAATAGGCAGAGACAACATCATTCCACTTGCTACGGTCTTGGCATACGCCTTTTACTTAACCATTGTATTGAATCAAAATATTATTAGGCTAACGTGGACACCAGCCAATTTATTACTGACTAGCTGTTGCCCGCGGCTCCGCCCGCGTGGACGTCGATTTTCGCGTTTTTTTACTATATCGCCGGTTCTAATCAGCCGATTGTGATCAAATATGCGTAGGATTTTGAGTGTAACCAAGACCTTTCTAATAAAAAAGCCGCATCAAAACCCGTTCAGTACTTTTGACGTCCATCGCTATGATCACACATTGGTCTCCCCATTGACAGCATAAGATCCCTCCAGTAAGCTCTGGCTACCCATAGCCATCATTATAATGGCCATGGGTAGCCAGAGCTACATAATTCAGAATTCCCTCGTAGGAAAGAGAGCAGTGGAGATTCGTGGCTTTCAATCCTATATCTTTTTAAAAAAAACAGCGTCTTTTTGAACTTTTACGTAATTTAAAAATATTAAAAATATTAAACTTCTTAGTAGTTTTGCCAAAACAAATGAAACTAGAATGCAATGTTAAATTATTATGATACAGTTCTTATCCGCCCCCGCATTCTTAAATTTAAATACCAGGCACATAGCAGTGCCCAGAAGGTATTTGTTGACGACTGAGTCTCTTTCATTCATAGTTGTGAATGAAACGTCTGCGCATGCGCACTAGCCTAATCATAACAAACGTAAACGTGAATTTCTACCACGAGAAGTGGCGAGCCTTACGTTGTGAACGATTGGTCTATATCGATGTCAATTAATTCATTATTATGTCCTAATGGTCTATATAAACGGGGATTACGGGGTAAATAGGAACATAATGGTCAGTTAAATTTTGGAGTTATTATCTTTTATGTGAAACTATAAACCACTTCCATGTCACAATGAAGAGAATCATTGAATATTATTCGGTTAAATATGTATTTGAAATGTTCTTTAAAATAGTAAGTAAACAGTTATTAAATACTTGAAATTTTCTAAAGGAAATTGTTAAACAAATTGTAATTATTATTATTCTTCACTATTCAGAAACATTGAGAAACATAAAAAATTCAAAAATATGATTTATACTTGTAATACCGTGGGGGATAGCCAAAAAGCTTAATATTTCATACATCATCTCGTCTTGTGTCAATATTTCAAGGCAAGCTCTTTAAAGTTATGCCTTCCTAGTACTAGGAGTAACGCAATCACCTGTTAGCTAGGTATGGTGGCTACACCTTCAGATTAAAGACAAGGCCAGGTTAAAGGTTTTATTTATTGGTTAGTTTATTATCATCATCCTTGTTATTTATAATCATTTTATTCATGATGTACATTGGACAAACACATTGAGATTATTTGTCACCCTTATTTTATTTATCTTTTTTTACATTAAACTAAAACTTAAACTTCGTTTTTTATTTAGTATTAGCACTACGCAATAAAATTATAATAAAATTCAATTAATTCAAAAAACAGTTAACATTTTTAGATTTTTTCATAAACCAGGTTAAAAATTGACATTATTGTTTTATTTATCAATTTTATTTAATACATTTAATGATCATTACATACATCGTTATTATTATAATGGTATTCCTAATTATTACATCCAAAACTTGCACTCTGTAGCAGTTAAATAATAGACTTCCCTTTGTAAGCAATACAATATCGTACTATAGTTACCGAGCTTGGGTAACAAAATCTTGTTTTCAAAATTAGTTCAAACTGATTTGTACAATACTCGCATGAACTTCAAAAGATATATTTACCCGTTAGTACGTTAGTACAAAATTAGTACTATATACACTCGAGAGCAATGAATCCGGGTCACTTAAAGAATGTTAAAAATCTCGGAAACTAAAAATGATAGGTTAATGCAATAAATTGTATTTAATAGACAATGTAATACTCCTTAAATGAAAGTAAAAAAAATATGAGTCACCATACATTTTATTAACACAAAATTACATAAAGAAAAAAACTGCTGATCTCTCCTTAAAACAAAAATAGGAAACATGAAATTTTTGAACTTTATTACGATTTTCTTGAATTTTAATACTTCGTATTGCCTCCTCGTGCTTCCATTACTGCGTTTACGCGGTTTGGCATGCTGTACACCAAGTTCCTTATACGATTTTGGGGAATATTCTCCCATTCCTCTGTGAGAGCAATTTTGAGCTCACGAAGCGTGATTGGGGGAGGGTTTCGTTGTTTTACGCATCTGCCTAGCTCGTCCCAAGCATGCTCGATCGGGTTGATATCCGGGCTGCGCGCTGGCCACTCCATACGAGTAATGTTCATCTCTTGAAGGTAGTCATTCACAATCCTACCTGTATGAGGTCGGGCATTGTCATGCATAAATATAGCATCCTCACCTAAATTGACCATAAATGGACCAACGTGATCATTGAGGATTTCTTCCACATATCTTACGCTAGTTAAAGAGCCGTTTTCTATGATCACCAGCTCTGTGCGACTTTCAGAAGAAATTCCGGCCCACACAAGTACAGACCCACCACCGTAGGCTACTTTTTCTTCGATGCATGCTTGCTTGAATCTTTCCCCTGGTCTTCGATACACTCTGTGTCTTCCATCGTGCTTGTAGAGCATAAATTTTGATTCGTCGGAGAACATAACTTTTGACCAATCTTCAATACTCCAATTTACGTGGCTCTGGGCATATCTTAGTCTCGAAATACGATGCCCACGCTCCAGTTTAGGGCCGTTTGCAGGTCTAAGGGGTTTTAAGTTAGATTCAGCAAGCCGACGTCTTACTGTCCATGCACTTGGGTTACTTCCTCCGATGCGTCGAAACTGATTGGTGAGTTCAGTTCCTGTGAGAAAGCGATTTCGAAGCATGGTGTTCACCAAGTATCGGTCTTCTCGTGCTGTGGTACACCTGGTTCTGCCCGTTCCTGGTCTGCGTAGGTTAGAACCAGTTTCTTCGTAACGTCGGAGAACTCTTTGTACTGTTGACAGCGACACACCGACAGTCCTGGCTGTATCGCGCTGACTCCGGCCGGTTTCCAGCATTGTAAGTATTCTGGTGCATTCTTCAGGCGTAAGCGACATAATTTCAGCTTGAATAATGAATATAGAGCACTATCAACATGGTTTATGTACCCACATAAATGACAGATTACAAACAAAAGCAAAACCAAATGCTGTAATTTCGTAGTTCCATCTTCGAAAGTGGCCCTTTTTCAAATTTGATTTTTTTATGATATAACTTTACAATAACTAAGAAGTTTTAATACCTTCATTTAAGGAGTATTACATTGTCTATTAAATACAATTTATTGCATTAACCTAGCATTTTTAGTTTCCGAGATTTTTAGGATTCTTTTAGTGACCCGGATTCATTGCTCTCGAGTGTATATTCTGTGCTGTTAGAATGCTACATTGCCTGAGTAACATAGAAATTATTTTACCCCAATATGCTCACGGGATCAGGACTTATGCGGCAGAAATTATTTGATTAATTGATTATTTGTCTGGAGTGCGTGCATGGGCCGCTCTTATCGCAGATAGTACGGGTCCCGTGTTCTGCGCATCGCATACCAGGCAATCAGAGGTCGTTAAGAGTTTAATATTAAGAGATGGTTGAACCTTATATATATCTGTATTCCTTTCAAATTTAGTACCTTAGGGTGGAAAGCGGCCGAAGGGGCTAACGCATGCGCGTAGGTTTTCAAGTAGACAGTCTCTTATAACTCGCCAGAGTGGCGAGGGTGACGGAAGGAGTTGGACCTTCCATTACCCTTGTCACTACCTAAAACCTAGCTCAACTAAATAATCACTTATGTGAAGTGATTCATAGAATGTGAAGTATATTTTAGATTTTCAGGATTTGAAGATCGTACATTAGGGACAGTGAACTCTGATTAATATAATGTGTTTATGATTTGCGTGCTGATCTATTCTTTCCCGATCGGAATCATAGGGTCTGCGTATTTGACTCCAAAACTGAATTCAAAAATGGCGTAAATAACATTCAGTGATATTTTTGTGGATATAAGTACAAAATAAAATATTTATGAATGAGTTTGGATAATGGACTGCTAAGACGAGGTATCGGATTCGATCCCAGGTTCACCATGGCACACACCAATGACTTTTCGAAGTTATGTGTGTATTTATCGCAGGTTTATAAATGCGTCGGAGAGCACGTTAAGCCGTCAGTCCCGGGTGCCATACAAACATCTATGGCAGTCGTTACGGGTAGTTGGAGCCCACAAAAGTCCAACCAGTCTAACTTGGAACTTGAAACAGTTAGACTGGAAAGCAGACCCCAACTGAGTTGGGAAAAAGGTTCAGAGAATGATGATGAATTTATATATACAGAAAATTTTGAATCGAATGACACGTACTAATTATCATAACATTTTTCGGAGTACTAGAAAAGATTTTGACCTAAAAGAATCTTATTGGTCGATTGATTGAAATATTTAATTAGATTCTATTTTCTATAATACCAGCACACCGAAATCTACTCTAACCGAATCCTACAAAGGAAAAATCGATATGTAGTTTCCATACTACAATGCTAAGGTATGTGAAGGGCTTAGTGGACAAGTGCGTTCGACTCCGCTCTTGCCCACTGAGTCCGCGGACTCTCATCTGTGCACCAACGAGGCTGACTTCGCGCTTGCGCACTACCGTTCACTTCTACACCGCAACAACGCCTTGCCATGCGTCTTTCAACCCTGCCAGAAGAGCATCGAAAAACCACCCTTAACGACCATATCCCTCATTATATACTTACACTGTTATCGCTAAACAGGATAAACACCCGCTTAAAAATTGTAAATTTCCCTATCTCCTCAAGGTATGTGAAGGGCTTAGTGGACAAGTGCGTTCGACTCCGCACTTGCCCACTGAGTCCGCCGGCTCTCGTCGTACACCGGTGAGGCTGATTTCACGCTTGCGCACAACCGTCCGCCTCTACGGCATAACGCGACTCATCTTCATAACCGCATAACATTTTATTTAAAGTAATTTTTATGACTATTCGCAAATTTGAACCTTAACGCCAACTTAAAATACTAGAACCAACTTAATACAACCTGGAGAATAATAACAACAGATAGAATAAAGTCAGATGTTTTTAATTATTAAAATTACCTCTCTTACAGTAGCAGCACGATATGATGGCCGGTTTGACATATTACAATAGTGATGGAAATGTCAATTTACTCTCGATAAAAATATAATCAAATCAAATAAGTTTTTATTGCAAGCAGTACTTACCTAGGTACCTGATTCAAAAACTTTAGTAAAAAAATATAAATTTTTACCTACTTAATACATTTGAACGAACTGAATATTGGAATTAGGAATGAAAATGAGTATATATTAATCCAGCTTCCTTCAGTGATTGCACTAACTTTTTTCTTGTTGGATACTCCTTCCGTAAATAGTAGCTACACACATGTCTTCGACTGGTTTTGCTCGTTTTTTTCTGTGTGTGTGAAGTTTATTTTCTTCTGTGCCAGTCTCGCCAGATTTTTCTTTAGTTATCTATTCGTCTAACAGTTATAGGTAAAATTGACCTTCCATTTTGAGATTCACGATCGAAATGTTACGAAGTCGTACCTATAACGAACACACGTGCCTGACTGTTTAGAACTCAGCTCTGCGTATGTTCGGCCATATCGACGAAATCCACAACAAAAGGCGTAAACAGAGTAAGTTGAGGGCTACCATTATAATTATCACTGTTCCTGAGACTTTACCATCAGGCGAGATTTACCATTTAGCTTACCATCAGGCGAGGAGGTCTAAACTATATCGCAATCGCACTGCACTCCTAGTTTGTACTTTTCGAAGCAACGTCAAGTCGAAAATGCTTTGTTTTGACGTAAGTTTGCCGGAGGTATTATTGGGCTTGCCAGTGGTCCTAGTGTCGATTATATAGATTTTATTTAAAGAAATTGAATTTCGAAAAACAAATACTGAGTTGTGTGAAATAAGTACACCAATAGGTAATTATAATCTTATAAAAATAAAAAATAAATGATCGTGGGACACTAATATACATTATATAATTCAGAAATCAATGTAATAAATAAATATTGTGTCCTAAAATTATACCTACATTCGATAAAATTTTATGACTTACTGTACGTCACTATTGACAATAAAGAACAGCAATTTGCTCTTTCAAAATGTCACAATAATTAATACGAAACTTCATGAGCGGACAAACGTCAAACCGGCCATTATATCGTGCCGTAGGTATAATGTAAGTAAAGCCTAAAAGGAAGGTCAACATTATAAACCAGGAATGCTAAAATGATAATTCCCAGCTAGGCGGCCTCGTTAGCTGATGTTTATCCATGCCTCTTTCAACCACTCTTTCGCATTGCCAAGCGGTCATTAAACATTTTAAGTCAAAAACCTCTGTGATGCAAAGGTAATATTGAAATGAATGCTTTACACACAGAAAGTTGTATGAAATTTCTGTAATGGATCTTAAAATAGCATAATATATCGAAGTAGACAAACTAATATTATAGCCAGCATTAAATTTATTTGTTTATATTTGGAAAACCAACAGCTAAATTACAACAAAATACATACCTATAAAAATATTAGGCAATAAAAAATTATAAGCTATGCGTTATCTCTAGATCAGTCAGTCAGGATATCGTCAGGACTATGTAACACCAAATTGAAACCACACGAGAGAACCTACATTCTAGCCCGAATAATGCCCCCGGATCGAAAGTGCTATCCGTTGCCAACACCTGTACTAGGACATCATTAATGCAATAGAGATTCAATGTTGAAACCTGGTTCATGCACACCACCTGAAGTTTGTGTGCAATGCAGGTGCCTCTTCCATAACATTATATTACAGAATCGCAGACCGGACTGGAAGATAGCGGTTATTCTACAACGATAACAAGTTTTTTTGCAAAAAATAGCTTTGAGTGAACTTGCAATATTCTTTAAAGTGAAGTTATATAACAAAAATAAAGAAAATAAATGTGGCAGGCCATTTGCAAGAGATTTTAGCCTTGCAAGATGCTTGCAAATAAATTAATGTTTGGAGCAAGTTGAAATTTTTACTGGGTATTACTGGGTTTTACTGGGTATTATACGTAGTGCCTAAACTGAAATAGCATCTTTAAACAGTTAACTTTTATTTAACGGCAGTCACTTTCACATTTCCTTTGCAAACGTTTCAATAAGTCTTCAGGTTTGTGCAACCCTGGTACTGAGAGTGACGGATCTCGTTAGTTACTAGCCTTGTATGTAGCGTACGGTACAACGGCATCTATTACTTGTAAGAAGAAGCTTAGGGCGTGAATTTAACTTATATTATACATTGTAGTAATAATAAAATTAAAACAGCATTTTTCAGATTTTTATTTATCTTAGAATCTTAGGATAAGGGACAAAAATAATTTACAAATGAAGCTTTTCATAACATTCTGCAACACACGAGCGTTACATTCATAGCCACTAATAATTCCCCTGGAGCCCGGGATTCACCCTCCCATTTTCCTTTCCAAAATTTGTTCGTGATTACCGGTATCGACGCAGGTGAAGCCACCGGTATCAACTAGTTTAACTATAAACGAAACGTTGAGCTATGCCCAGTTATGCACTAGTCGTTAGTCGTGCTACGAAACTTCCATACTAATATCGGAATATTAGTATGGAAGTTTCGTATTTAGTATTTAATTTCGTATTTAGTACGGATAGCACGTAGCACTACGGCCACGTCACAAGAAAATTTCATATTTTTTTGATTAATGTTGTTTTATTTTAGAAATTAATTTAATTACTCAGTATACTCAATACTCATTACATTTACTTGCATTCCATTATGTTACATATACAAATGTTAGGTCAGTATTTGTCACAATTATAATATAATATGCAATGTAACGAATGATAAATAAACGGCGACAAAAATATTTAATAAACATTATATTTGCAAAAAATAAAGCAAGTGAGATTTTAACTTACTTTTAACATTTAAAAAAGAGACGTCATCTATGTGAACCCAATGTCAACCCCATTCATCTATGTTTGAATACCATGAACCAATCTCGTCACTATCAGTACTAGGGATGCATAAACCGCGGGAGTCTTACAGGACACATTTACAAAAGTGAAATCGACTATGGCTCTACGGTAATTTCAACCACATTCTCATTGTTTTAAGTTCGACATTCCATTTCATTAATCTGTTGCTCTTACGTTAAAGTTAAATGACGCGAGAGTGCTGCAATATGTTTTATGGTAAAAATTTTGTCATATCTGACATAAAATATCAATTACTGGTATTGAAGAAGCAGCGCTGAGAAATACTCTTCAAACAGCAACTAAATTGATAAGAAATATTTAATGTTTTAAGTCATAATATTGTATTTGATGGCAGTAAGAGCTATCGCGAAAGCGAATGTTCCTCAATGTGTGCGTCCGACAGTTACGAACATGGTTACGAACGACGGATGGTTTAAGTATATGAATGCAAACGAAATTGTACCTATAATTTTTTTTTATAGTTTATATTTCAATTTCATCATAATGAAAATATCTAAAACATTTTTTATACCATTTAGGTGGCCGATAACCACACGGTCTGTCTGATGGAAAGCGGTCATTGTGGTCTATCGACGTGTGCAACCAATCGACGTTACACTTGCGTTGCCGACCCTATAAAAACCTTTCTAATGTCCTGAAGAACCTGTAATCTGATTATTTAATACACGTTGAAATAGAACCTCTAAACCACAGAACGAGTAAAAATCAAAAATTAATGCTCAAAGTTATAGTCATTTACACATTATAAATTAAGTATCTTACACTGCCTGTAAACATAACAGAATAAAACATATACCACATGCACGTACGTATAGATATTAAGTGAGTTTAGCATTGCTGTATGATGAAATGATCTCACAATCATCTCCATATAACACAAACTAAAACCAAAATCAAACCATCATCATCTTAGCGTGGTTCATCGTAGGGTAAATCAGGGAGGGATTGTCCACCTCCAGTGATTGCCAACTTCAAGTTAAACAATTTCAAATGATAACGTTGAATTATGCTATGCAATTTTCTTAAGGACTTGTTTATTTAAACTGATTCCTTAATTTTAAAAGAACGTGTTTCGGTTTAATATTGCATCTTAACCGTTATTGTAGCAATCATGGTAAGACGTGGGCAATAATTTGAACTTTTTGAGTATTTTCAAATTTTATTATATTTTATTAATTTATTACATTACAATACTTATGTAGATGTACCTAGGTAGAATTCATTATACGAGTATTTTAAGAAAAAGTAATAAAAAGTTGATACTTAAAGTACTTGTTATTATTTTTTCTTATCTTGAAGTGCCTTAAGTGGGCAATATATAATGAGCTGTAAATTTACCCTACGTTGATTATTTTCATCAACCAAATTTTCATTTTATTTTATTGCAATAACGACATTCACGCGAACGACATTAGGTGCGAAATCTGGGCAGTATTGACACCCCCTATGCTACTGTAGTTTTGCGCGCACAAATACTGGGATACTATAAATATTACAGAGATTAAACTTCGATGGCTCATTCATACACAGGACCCAGACATTGCCGAAGCCTCACTCCACTATGAGGCGTGGCCTATTGGGGTGCAACGGCGCTAACACCCCACTCGCCCCCTGTGATAGTTACGACATTGTAGTACCACCTACTAACCACTACTTGATTATGTTTTCCTAGTACAGTTGCGGGTATTTGCGTGAATATTGCTATGATTATTTTGCCAGTAGCGTAAAATAATATAGTGAAACAAAGAAACAAAATTATTTAATTGCAAAAATAATGTATTTTCGACCTTATTAATTCACTTCTTTGAAGTTTGACTTCTTCTTGGTCAGGGTCCTTACATGGGGTCCTCTCGGTTGATAAAATATTTTTATTAAAAACATAATAGGATTTTATATAGACAGACGTGATCATTCAATTTTAATTTAGAATTTCTGACGGGATATTTATCATGTTTGTTTGTTATTTTCGTCAGATACTAAAAATAAGAAACAAATATAAATATTTCGTCAGTTATTTTTAGGTTCTAATAGTAATGCAATAATAGTCAAATACTGCAAATAATCCACGGAAAAAAAAAAAAATTGAAGTAAAAATACTTGGCGATTGTGATAAAATTACTCTGTTTAGCAGCAGAGTTTTTCATTTATCTAAATCTTTTTTTTAAATTGAAGTCTTCAATTTTAAATTAAATCAATGATTTCGTTCACAGTGAAGTCTTATCAAAAGTAGTCGTTAGAACGGTTCATCATCGAAGCATTCTTTCCCCGGTACATAGAATAAACTTTAAATTAAATTGTTAATATTGTGTTTGCGATAAAATAAATATTTTTAAACATTTATTTATGAAAATAATTTTACTATAATTTATTCTGAACGTCACAGTGTTTCTAGTGTCACAAGAAATAAATTATGTTACTAAAAAAATCATTCTACTTCAGTCATTTTCCTGGTGAAAATGTTCGCAACCTGTAAACTGCCGCAACAGTACCGGGAGAGCAAAGCTTAGTAAGAACTTTGCGCGTGTTTTAGCTAACTGCTAAAAACCAAACTAGTGTGTGCGTCAGTTTTGTAGTTGTAGTATATAAACGATCTATGAAAAATGGCAAACAAGTAAACATAATATCAATTTTCCCAAATGAACCATGGACTCGGCTTTTGCCTTTAGCTTGATGTCTAAAACAAGGACATCAAGCAGAAGGTCTTCGACGGTGTTTCTTGCCTGGTGATCTGGTTGGCACTGTGGTCCAATGAGGTTCCAGAATCCAATAGTGACCATCATCTGAGACATTCGATTATGGTTACGAAACCCTTCCTCCCCAACATAGTCTAAGTCGGACAGCATCTGAAACTCATATAAGCAGCCTCCAAGGTACTAGAATTCTTGACATTTTATTTATAAAAATGAATATATTAAATCATTATGTTCCACAAAAATAAATGATAATGAATATTTTATTCAAAACAAACAAGAAAAAAATAATGCTACGAAACTCGAAAGTCTTTTTCCTGGTAAAATGTCCACAACCTGTAAACTGCCACAATAATACCAGGAAAGCAGAGTTTAGTAAGAACATTGCGCGTGTTTCAGCTAGCTGCTGAAAAATCAAAATAAGCAAGCAAGCTTATAAGATCTTATGAAAATGGCGAACAAACCAATCAATGTCGGGATAAGTACACCAAGGATCTGTCCTTAGTCTCCATATCAAAAACTCATAATGAGCAGCCATGTGTGCATGTCGTCGAAGATATATGTCTAAAAATCCACCTTACATGAAAACTCGAATTTACACTAATTTTAGAAAAAAATTAATATCTCTAATTTACAGAATATACGAGTAGAATACGTAGCTCGTAGTACCAACATTCATCTATCTGTAATATTATAAAAATGAATCCCTATTTCCCTTGGTTATGGCAACATGCGTGAACGGCTGACCAATTTGACTGAAAATTGATGGGGAGGTAGCTTAGAACTAGGAGACGGACATAGGATACTTTTTATCCTGCCACGGGCCACGGCCACGGCCACGGGCGAAGCCGCGGGGTACAGCTAGTGTAATAATCGTTAACATAGAAAGTAGAGACTATCAATATATTTTGAAGTGGCTTCGCTGCAGACTAACGAGTAGCGACCGAATTGGTTCAAAGTCATTGCAAATAACTGCCTACCAGCGCCGAATTATAACAGAATACCATCCTATAACCGTCTCTATACTAGGCTATCATCAAAATTGTAGAGATTAAACATTGATTTCTCGTACACCGGTAATTTCCGTTCCAAGTTTTCATCCTAATGAGGCGTGACCTGGTGGGCGGGACAGGGCGGTTCAATATCCTATCCCTGAACTACACGGATATCAGTAACCCGAGGGGATTTATATTGGAGCTACGATGATTTTTTTAACTCGAGCAAAACCACTTTTGGCAGCGAGCGTAGAAGTGACCCCAGACGTAGATAGAAAAATCGCCATATCATCTCCCGGTGTAGCATAGCAGATATTTAAATAATATTATTTATCTGAAAGACAAACTTCTATGTCTATTTCAGGGCAACACATGTCATATAATAACAGACACAAAGTTGAAATAGGAAGACGTATATTGCACTAAAAATGAAGCCAGTTGCAAAATGAAGATGCCTGTAGCAGCCTGGTATTGCCTTGTACTTATACCAGTAACAAGTACATACCTGTCAATGGTTTTCAACTGACTTCTAAGGGGACGTACGTATACGCTTATACGTACGATAGTACGCTTTATTCGCAAATCAACGATACTTAAAAATTACTGGCCAAATGGCTTTGGCAAATGGCCTGCATAGGCTCCTGTTGACACAACTCCACAAAAAAAAAAAAAAAATTTCCGTGTGGAAATCCTCATGGATACCCACCCTGCGGCCAGCGGGGCAGGTTATGTCGGACTCTTACCGACTAAAACCGCACGCCATCTAGGGTCTTCTGACGCCAGGGTGTAAGGTGGCCCAAAGAGCATTTCCCTCGCACCCCGGCGACACAACTCCACCATAAGGCATGCATATGGCTGTCATTTTGGCTGGGCGGATAGACAAGGTCAACATGGCGGCTTTGGCTATAGCATGCTAATGCTTAAGCTGACGTCACGTCCTTTACGTTGAAAGGAAAAAACAAAAATAATAGCAAAGTAACAAAGAATAAAAACGAAAACAATCTGTTCATGCCACAGTTTATTCAAATAGGTCGAGCATTTCAGCTGTGTCTATGAGTGTATTAAAGTGATTGGATCAGTGCTCTCCCCATTCCCACTAAGCTTGGAAGACCTACAGGCATGCATCGGCACAGTTCAATATTCTCATCCCTAGGTACCAGCACACCAGCAGAGCAGTGGAGATGCATAAAACACCTAAACACCTAAACTTAAATGCAGGTATTCCAGAAGCTAATCATTCTACATTGTTTCGTAGCACGCAAATGTGTTACGATTTAAGACTGAATTGAACTGATAATGCCTGTAAAAACTGTTGATGGAAAAAGTTTAAAGAATAGCTTACTTATCACACTTTAGGCCATTTTCTTATTGATAGCAAAATCAGAAGTAATTATTCCAGGTTGACCGTCTATGTCTTTCACAATTTAACGTACCAGCCAGCTTCATCAACATCAAATACCGGTTCCATTACCATAACCTGCAGGATCCTATTCCTGGAACAAAAATACTTGTATCCTAGTACAGCCATAGTCTATCTCTATATGCCAAACAGACAGATCCGTCCAGTATTTTTGTTGTTATTGAATAACAAACATCCGCACGAATGTCACATTGATAATATTTAACGCTAGACGGAGTATTTAAGAAATAACGTGCACTATAAACGAAATGACGATGACAGTAAATAAATAATGTGCCATCCATCAACTGGATGCAAGGCCGCAAACCCAATGATTGCATCCATTCTAGTACCAGGGACGCATAGGCCAAAAGAGTCGTTATTGAAGCATTTGCAAAAGTTAGTTTGTTACCTTACTGCAACCACTCATATTGAACCATATTATGTGCAAGTCACTAAGTCTAAAATTGTTATGAATTGTGTTTGAGATCCCACGTCACAGTTCCTTCAAAATAGTCTTGAAAAACCTATTGCAGGATTTAATTTCAAAATACTTCTGTTTTGTGACATAAATAATCAATGATTTTTATTGTAAGAGAAGCGCCAGTAAATGTAGTTAATGCAGCAAGCAAATTGGTGTAAATTATCTTATATTTTATGTCATAAAATTGTGTTTAATCGAAGTGAAAGCTACACTCTGTCACCAAAGGCTGTACTAGGCCGAACATTTGTCAATGTGTGTGTAGTTTTCCACTTTGATGAAGAGTGCGAATGTGAGACTGTTTACTATATTATTCTGCTGCAAATTGATTATAAGTACTTAGCTTTTTCCATATTTAGATTTAGGTATATTAAAAATTGTGGATTTTTTTATAAATACACAAATTTCTCAAAAGTGTAACTTTGTAACCTGTTAAATGTTTGTAATTTTTTTATTGATAGCGTTTTGACGTGACAACGTCTTATAAATTGGTTTGCCGGGTGACACTTCAAGAAACTGCGTTACGCTCCGCTCACGTTATGCGCTCACAATGAGAGCGAGTGAGAGGCACGCGTCCCTTCCACTCGGGCATGGTTAGCCCGCCTAAGAGCGAGAGAGACAGACATAAAAATTATTTTACCACTCAAAGTCGTTGTCACGTAAAACTTTCGCCCTTATACCGACTTTACAGGCAACCAATTTTTTAATTTGTTTATTTTAATTATTTATATATTTTTCTCTTTTTTTCAATTCTTTATTTTTGTTTTATTTATCTTTATTTATGAATTGTAGCATGTATTGTATTTTTAAATTTCACTTAACTTAACAGTTGTCTTGTTATTCCTACACAGTTACTGATATATTTGCCAGGTAATAATAATAATCGCCTATAATCCATTTACCGGATTTATAGATAATTATTACGGCAATTATTATTTTTAACAGATTCAAAAGGAACCTGACAATCCAATATGAGGTCGAGACGATTCTCAACATCTTTTTAAAGCATCGAAACCTCCAAAAATACACAAAACTGGTTACTTAATTAAAATGCACATTTAAGTTTCTGCCTACCCCGGAAGGGGAAGGCGTGAGCACATGTATGTATGTATGTAAGGTTAAGTTTATTTATGTCAGTGTGATGTCAGTAATTGCTGTTTATTTAACGAACAATTTTGACATCCGTTTTAAATTTTATTCGGTTGAAGTTGAATTGAAAACATACGAGGACCTACAAGGGATTGCCTGCATTCATTCTAGCATCCTTTGTACCAGGATATCATAAATGCGGTAGAGATTCATATTGATATCTCATTCATACACAACCACAACATATTTTGAGGGGGTGTGCGTGGAACTCATTGATTGGTGCATATTCTACGAGGCGTGACTTGAGGGGGCGATGACGGTGTGGTTTGACTTTCTACCCCTGCGTTAACAGTAGGTCAGTGGAACAGACAGGGTGCATTAAATTAATTTCAAACTTCTTGGCAACTTTCGATGTCGCTGCATCTTGACCAACACTGCTGGCTATTTTTATAGTGCTGGTTGTGTCAAAGGTCCAAAAGGTTCTTTCCTAGTACTAAATTACCAAGCTGTGGTAAATTGTTGGTGGCACAAATTATAACTTGTTTAGTATTAATTTATTTAAGTCAACATCATATTGTGTTGCTGTCTATTTACGCATAAAAAATTATGTTTATTAAAATTATTAATAATAATTGATAAACTTCACATAAGTGGAATATTAGTTGTGGCATCTTATCGTGAGCTGCGCGTCGTAACTGCGCTGTTCGATATTCTTTCCTTGAACTACTAGCACGCTAGTGCAGCAGAGGAGATGCATTCTAAGCTTTAATGCCGGTTGTGTAATGAATCTCCGCACCGGCACTGGAGTGCTGGTAGAACAGGGATAGGATAGGAACGGTAGCACACATGAACACGACTGTACCTCTTGTCCAAACTAAGCAGTCCGTCTGAGGTAGTACTTGCGCCCTACAGAACACCGCGGTCATAATAACCATCGTGTTGTGTTCCCAGCGGTAAAAACAGTAGCCAGAGCCAGGTCGAGAGGCCATCTTAAAACCGTAGATGGCCCAGGGTCAGCTGGGGTGTCAGGAATATGCCTGTTAGGTAACCTTACTTACCCGGTAATTTAGACCCGAAACGGCGTGCGGTTTTAGTCGGTTCGATCCCGAATTAACCACCATCGATGACCGACGGGAGTGGTATCCATGGTAAAAAAGGTACTCTGTTATGGTCTCCCTTTATTCTACAGATCTATATATTGGTCATTAGTAAATCATGTCATCCGATCCATGCTATGGAGCTATAAAAGTACAAGAGTGGATTATCTTTTCATAGACAGCGTACATAGCTTTCTCGCCGAAGCAAGTTATTGATTCCCTCTGCGCTGCAAAGCGAATCGATAAATTGATAGATGTGTTGGCAAGAGACAGCACACATAGCGAGTCTTCTCACCGAAGCAATTTATTGATCCACTATGTAAGAGAATCAATAAATTGATAGACCTGTTGGCAAGAGACAGAGCACAATTAGCGAGTCTTCTCACCGAAGCAACTTATTGATCCACTCTGTAGGCGAATCAATAAATTGATTGACCTGTTGGCAAGAGACAGAGCACAATTAGCGAGTCTTCTCACCGAAGCAACTTATTGATCCACTCTGTAGGCGAATCAATAAATTGATTAACGTGTTAGCGAGAGATTGCGCACAAGACGTTTGTTCCCACCGCAGCAAGTTATTGATTCGCTCAGCGGCCGCAAAATGAATCAATAACTGGAATAGCGCTACCAGGGGATCGGGAGACCATGAAATACCGAGGAGTTGTGACGTTTACATTCTCACTTAGAAAAGCTTTTTGTTTATGTGGAAGGAAGAGCAACCGGGAGAGCTAGACGCCATACCACGCGCAAATACACATAATTCTGTCATGTTCGCAGATTTTTAGGTGTAGGCTTAATTAATCACGTTGTATAAAAAAATCACGATTGTGTCAATGGGCACCAAACGCATTACGCAGAGTAGACTTGCTTGCGCACAATAGTTTGAGCATTGTCAACTCTAGAAAGATTAGGTCAAATGCAAAGGAAACATTTTTAGGGTTCCGCTTTTGCCTTTTGAAGTACGGTACCCTCAAAATATTACAAATTGCTGAGATAACACCATTCACTATTATTTGTATAACATGAAGAAAATGGTAATCGTGTTTGTTAGGCGGCAATCGACGTGCATGTATGAAAACAATTATGAAAGTTGAAGAAGCGAAAGGCGTACCTACTTATGACCTAACGTCAGAAGACCCTAGACGGCGGCGTGCGGTTTTAGTCGGTAAGAGTCCGTCATAACCTGCCCCGCTGGCCGCGGGGTGGGTATCCAAGAGGATTTCCGTACGAAAAAAAAAGCGTACGTATGCCAAAATCGTAGCAAGTGGAAAGATGTTGTCTTTGCCACCTCAATGTAAAAAATGTGATTTGTATGTATTTATTTATATAATTGTTTATTTCGATAGTTTTTACTTAAAATAGAATCCAAAGAGAAAATGATCCTCGCTCATCTGGCTCCTTATTCGGATTGACCAAACGTGAGTAAGTATTTAGCCAGCATTCCTCTAGAAATCAGTAGGGCCAGATTTTTGCAGTCGGTCTGAAAATCTAGCTGCTAACTACCAGGAATTCATAAACCGAAAGAGTTATGTCATGAACGTATGAGTCTGTATCTGATTACTACTACTGTATAGAATTTTAAACCATATTTTTCTATACTTTAGGTTTATAACTCTACTTCTTGAATCATACTTATAACGTCTCAATAAATTAAATGTAATGGCATTAAACTGAATGTTGCAAGCTTTCATACTCATTTTTTTTAATTCATTATAGCTATTGTGTTTGATCAAAGTGAGAGCTACACTCGCCGTATAAACCTATTATGCGTTAGTTACGTGTAAAACACAGTTTGTTGAGTACATAATACCTACATCATAATAGTACAGATCAGAATAAAAACTCCGTAAGAAAATTCAAATTTAATATCTACTTTTAAAGGGCCTGCTAATTTTTTTCAATAAGTACAAATCAATCTGGGCAGCAATTTTTGAGATTTCAGGCGAATTAAATAACAAAACACAAACGATAGTTTTAATAAAAGTACTTTTATTCACGGATACCATCACATTGGCCATCGCCAAACCAAGTTGATCAGTAGGGTAATAGGCTTCCACTGCGCTCGGAGAACTGCAAGCCTTCTAAATTAAAAATATTATCATTATTTAGCTACCGCAAATATTTTCCAGAATTGAAAATTTAACAGCTATTTCCCCACAAGCTCTTGGTATTATCATTATAGAAACCGGTGAAGTAACAATACATAGTTCTTAACTAGAATTTTATTTAATAAATACACCTACCATAGTAAATACAAGCCTAGACTATAGTTTAATATATAGTATATCGTGACTGACCAATTGCGACTGCTTCAAATAGTAGACTGAAAAATACTACGCAATATCAACCCCACATAAAATATAATAATACTAACATACCCAATGCAGCATGAATAAAAAATTGCACAATAAAATTTAAGTTCTATCAAACTTTTATACAATCACTGTGCAAATGTCTATATATACCAATGGGCAATGTATGGGGCGAGGCGTCTCTCGCCATCATTTTGAGAAAGTAAATGTTTAAATTCTATGGAACATTGTACAGTTCGAGTACCAGGCCCTCAGCAGTGTACAAGAGCTCGCTATATCTGATTCATTCATAAACGGTCAAGAAGGTGCGTGATTGGGGTGTTCTAGTTCACGCATGCGTGCCTTGGACTTCTGTGTAAAAATCCTTATGAATCAATTAAATTCTTCGTAACATCCACCATCATGTACCACAAAAGCTACACATCACATCCAAGTTCCCTGTATATTAATTGAAACGTAACTTGCGGATTTCTGAAATTTCACTTGAAAAAAAAACGTGTATTTTCGTAATTTTGTCAAACAATTACTGAACCCATGATCGTCCACTAGAGATCATTCAATGTGTTTTTCATAAACACACATTTGTGATATGGAGCACTTTCTTATACAATGTCAAGTTTCCTTATAAATCGAGAAAAACTGTTTTTGGCAAGTTTTGGACAGTTTTTCACCCCCGAATTTTCCTCCAAAGTTGACCACTCATTTTTTAAACGTTTAGTATAAAAAATGAGTGGAATGCCTCGTCGATCAGACTATAATAGCATGAATATAGCATGCATGCAGCTAAATGAAGTCTACGTGACGACGGCGGTGGCGAAAACCAAAGAATCTTACTGGCGAAAACACACGAAGTTGAAATACTACATAACGCTAACTAAACGATCGTGGAGCTCGCAGTACCAGGGATGCATGAACCAAAAGAGTATAAAAACCGTAACATTTACAACCTGACAGTGTATAACATACTGCTAACGCTGCACGGAATTTTCAACTATATTAGCTACAACTTAAGTCTATTATGCTAAGTGATTGTGCTTTACTTATTACACTTTAGTAAGAATTGAGTATAGTATAAAACTGCGAATTGCAAGGTTTCTTGCCAAAATTCTTATCCTTTCTGACATAATAATCCACAAATTGTCATCGTAAAAGAAGCGCTAGGAAAGGTTCTTTATGTATCAATCAAATTATTATCAATTAGCGATTGTTTTAAGTCATAATAATCGTATTTGATAGAGATGGAACCTAGGTGCGCCGTGAAATGATATTGATTTACCCATTCCAATTATCCCGCCAAGAACACCATCCATTTTGTATAGAAACTTCGTGGGTTCATTGGAAGATAAATGGATTCTGTGAGTAAGTGAGAAATAATAGTGGAAGATTGACACTTTCTATTTTTATTGTTGGTTAGAACTAATATTGATTGACGCTTTTTTACACATTCAGTTCCAATATGGCCACAATTAATTAAATGCTAAAATGCCTAAAGATTCCCTTAAACGTTGTCATCACTTTTGCCAAAAATATTAATATACCTAAAACTGATGAGTTCTGACGATCACTCGAACCAACTGTAAAAAAAGTTCACGTAGTGCGATTGATCGAACCATACGGTCGAACCACGTGGCCAGAGGGTTCTTGTTGGCATTTACTAACAAATGTATGGTTTGTAGTACACTGATTTTTATTAATAAGGGCAGAAGCACTAACGAGATATATCTTAGAACAAATACAACACTAATTTATTTCAAATCTTTGGTCCGTGGGGAGGTACCAGTCTTTAAAGGTGAATTTTCACACCAGCATACAAAAAATGGTTATTACAAAGTGAAAGAAGATTGAGAAAAATTGATTCGGAAAGATTGACAAAAAAGTTCTAATAAATTTGTTTAAAATTTGAAAATGATATCGTTTGACGAGGCATCCCTCCCATGTTATTTTGTAAATAGCAGTTTCTTTGTGTACTTTTTAGGTTTTGGCTGATAGGTCAGCATGGGGCCGGGGGTGAAAGAGTGCTCGAAAAGTGCCAAAACGATTTAAAAATAAACTTGAAGTCGTTAGTCGTACGTACGTAGGAAATTGACAGGAAAGTTGACCACTCATTTATTATCATGCTTTGTTCATAATTTAAATTATTTTAATGCACTATCAAGAATACCGTAAATCTTATGAATTTTCATACAATTCTAATTCGCCCCCACATTTTCATACTTGAACACCAGGCAAGCAGCAGCACCCAAGAGATATTTTAGTGAGCCCCTTTCATTCATGGTAGTGAATGAAATATACACGCATGCGCACAAGCCTACACACAAGGTCCACGTGGCATTCTACTACGCATAGTATTATAGTGCATAGTGGCGAACTTCATCCAAATCGTTACGTGTGTTCCATCATTTCAAAGATCCGTCTCCTTTTTTCGGATAATAACTGAAGTACAAACAGCCTTGATGGAGAGCAACTACCATGAGCTTTATAGGTACCATGCACCGCATGCATGGTACCTATATAGCCGTAGTTCTAGTTTCCTATTGAAACAGAATTACTGAAATCAAAAGATAAACATAACATACTTTTATAAAGTACACCAAGGTTTGTTATTTTAGTTTGATGCTATAAAATAATATAAGATGTTTATAGATTTTAATATTTTAAAACTTAAAATTGATAACCTTTACATTTTACACTCAGTAGGTACATCATTACTGATTTTATTGTTATTATGAGATTTGGACCTCTTTACCAGGTGCATGTGTGTTTCCTTCCTCCTACAGTCCCGGGTCCTTTAAGTGGGGCGTGAAAGCATTTGATGAGGCCGTCAAGCTGAGGGTAGCACTATTGGTAATGTAGTGGTGACCCCTGGTCCTGAGACTACCTTTAGCTTACTATCAGGCGAGGTAAAGACAAGCCATGTTGACTTGTATAATAAAAAATAATTCTTTTATCAATTTTTATTCATCAGTGCGCCAGTGTTGATTGCATCAAAAGCTTGCACTATGGGACCCGGGTTCCACTCAGATACTTTTTTTAATGTGTGGAAACCACCACGGTTGACCTCTTGGCTTGGCTAAACTGGCTAAATGGTGAGGGGACTATCCGACATAGTCACCTCACCGGTTATCCAGGTTAGCCGACTAATACCAAACGGTGTTCCGTCACCATACGTGCATTTTATGAGTGTAGATCGATCCTCAACGGTTTCTTTACCATTATAATCTATTTGCTGGAAGATCCAACCAACTGTACCTCCTCGCCTGACTGACATGCTAGTAAGTCTGGATAGAAAATTCGAAGTGCGCCGTCGCGCCGCGCTTGGTCACGTCACGCCTCTTGAATATAGATATTTCGCCGATCAAGTACAAGTGCGTGCGTAAGAAGGACCAAATGCCAATCGATGATGGACATTTAAGTATATCTTCTAGCAGCCGAACCTAGCTTTAGATAGCATATTTCCCAAAAAAATTATACCTTCATGATTGTCTGAGTCAGAAGGTCTTGATAGATAGACGAACCTGGGCTTATATTATTAGCTTCATATAATGTGCATAAATATTACTTTTCCGTGTATTTTCCAAAATCAATTTGATACCTCAACGAGTTCCTCAGCAAAAAGTTTTAATAGACAAACATTATATTATGACAACGAAGTAATTGTATTTTTTCCTTCCGTTTACGAAAAATGAATAGTTAAAGTTTCTTACATGAGTAACTTAAAGTACTTACTAAGATAATATTCCAATCGTAAACCTAATGCCTTAATCTAAATGTATTTTTGTAAAGTGATTTTGCACCGTGGTTGCTTTTTTACCTTGCCAACAAAGAAGTTCAGGGGCGCTCAATGCTTCTCCGCGTCAATACCAGGACAACAGAATGTGTTAGTACTGGCAGTACTACGAAGTAATCGATATTCAGCCTGCAAAATGTGCCAAATACCTAGATGTTAGCGCGCCAGTACCAGTGGTGCATAATGCAACAGGGTATTGCAAAACAGTCCTGTATAATCATGCAATTGTCCCCAATCCATTCCCATGACGTGTAGTACAGATACAGGCACGTTACTTGGCCAGGTTTGGGGTAAGTTCGCGCATCGAGCACTTTGAGCCAATCAAATGATTCAAAGTACGAACGAACGGAACGTTGATTCGCTACAAGACGACTCTCGGAGGCATTTGATTGGTCCGTCAAGTGACGTCAAGTGACGGACCAATCATATGTTGCGACGGCGCAACCGCGTCTCCCGCGACCTAAAAATCGACCTTTGCGCATATGACGCGTCGGGCCAATTTACGTGCCGGTATCTGTAAAATGAAAGAAGTGGCAATAGAACACTATTGATCATCTTCCTGCCCTTGCACTAATTATTTGTGGTCGGTGCAACATGTCATTCTCCTCCATACATTCCTGTCAGATGTCATCTCCTCCGTCACTCCCTTCCTTTCCATGTCGTCTTTCACGCATTCTATCCATCTTTTCTTAGGCTTACCTCTGCCCCTAAACCGCCATCACCGTAAAATAAGCATATTTTGCGATGATAATGTTTTTTTTAGTGCCACTGTACTTTTATTGAAATACTTAACGTTTATTGTTTAGAAAATATTTTTAGAGTGAGACATTGTCGCATTAAGGAGCGTGTTTCAGAACATCCACGTGATTCATGTTTCTATACCATAGAATAGCAGACAAATGAGATCAAATTAGAGCAATCATTCCCTCTTAAGTTTTCTCTGAATTTGCTAAACACTGGGCTGTTATAGACTACCGAGAGGGTTTCACTTTTATACTTTTCATAGTCGTAATAAATAAAAATGGAGATCAAATAAATAAAAAAACTGATTTATTATGATATTTTATTTGTATCTTTCAATCAGACAACACGCCTTAGACAATTATCCCCGCAGCCACTGGGCCATTTGTACAGTATCTACTTAAATGCCGAAATCTACATGAATAAATTTTAAGTTCTAAATTAACTCCGCCATAATCTACCTACAAGTATGTCTAGCGTCAAACTCTAAGAAAGAAAAGGCTGTATGACAAAGATATTAATGGGTCAAATATATCTACCTATACTTTCTTGTATTTAGATGAATATAGATACTGAAACGGAATGGCACTTTATAATTGTATAATCTGTGGGTGACTACCATCACCCAACTGTTGATCTGAACTATCCGAGGCATAACTAGAGTTAGTCGTTGAATTAACATTGACCCGAATAGTTCAAGACTCTAAATAATACTAATATTAGAATATATAAATGATTAATTACATCAAGAATTTCAATATTAAATAAACACTTTCGAATTTGACACTGATATGATGTTTTACTCGGTAAAACAATAATATCAATAAATACATCTCCAGTTTAAGCTCCGCGAAATAGCGATCAAACTGCTCTGATTTTCTCAATTTTGATTTGCCCAAATCAATAGAATAATACATAAGATTAAAGAATAGGAACACAGCAATAAATTGGTGTTATACTGTTTAGTAACTAATAGTCAAGCGATGTGAAGGCGATAGGCAACACGGCGACGGGCTCCGACGACCTCGGAGCGTCAATGTAGATGCTCCAAGTTCGCTTATCCAGGTCGAAAATACCTGAAAGTGAAAATATAAACATGTATTATACAATGTCAGTAATTAGTAAAGTCATGATTTGGTGCTCTATACCACTTTCCCACTAATCATTGACGGTTAATTATATAAATCATTGGTATTCCAGAGATTCATACCTGAGTGGGGGGTCGTACGGGCCTGCTCATACATACACATATTAACAGCTTAACAGCTTAATGTATATGTACGTATAAGATTATGTAAGACAAGATATATATGTACATACAATAATATCTTATTGTATGTACACAAGAGCTTGCTAGACGAGGGTTTTTTGTCCGCGGACTTTTTGTCCTCTAAGATAGATCGCTTACAATTGAACGTTTTGTACGGGGTACTTTTAATCCTTCGTTTGCGTTGTTCGATACAATTGTACCTATGGAAAATCTATCAGAGAAGTATAAACTATTTACTCAAACATTATTCTAAATCAGTAAATCATGAAGTACGTAATAATTCTGAACAGAATATCCTCAAGTCTGGGTACAGTAATTAGTCATCATGTCCATCATGCAAGGCATGAACTGGCACTTTATCTTAATATTTCATCCTTTTTTTATCGTGCGGATATCCGCATGGATACCATCCCCGTCGGCCATCGGGGGTGGTTATGTCGGGATTGAACTGACTAAAACCGCACGCCGTCTCGGATCTTAATTACCGGGGTGTAAAGTTACCCAATAGGCATATCCCTCGCACCTCAGCCGGATTGGCCGGAGGCGAGCAGCGTCTCCCGTGGCGAGTGGGTGGCGCTGCTCGCCTCCGTTGCCCAGGTGCACCACGTGGAGGTCCCGGCCCGCACCCTGAATATTTCGCCCTAGTATTCTGTTTATTCTTACCTGCAGCAATAGTCATGATTTCGGCAGGTTTGTCCTGGAACACATTGTATTCAGCCCGGCTTGTATCAGAGAAGATCTCGGCAATATCCTTGCGGCTTTGTGGTTTGGGGTACGATTGGATCGTCTTCAGCCGAGCGAGGCTGCTCTGTATGATGGGACCCGTCACTTCTGTTACGTTAAGTCTTTGGTATCTGAAATGAAAAACCGCCAGCTGCTTTATATTCCGTAGGCTTGTTTACTACCGCAGTAGTGTAAAGAAAAATTACCTAGGTGATCTAGTTTCTTAGCCTACTTGTTATTTTTGTGTGTATGGGGGACTTTTGGGTCTCAAGCTTCATCTGGATCTGCTGGTTACTGACGAGGTGGTGCTACAGGCTTCCGTCTTGGGGAGGGGGATCAGACGGCAGTTAAAAGAAAATCGCTTCGAAAGATGGAGTAAGAGAGCGGATCCATTTATTTTCTCACGGCAATCCCCTCGGATATACCCCCGCAGTGCCGGTCAGCAGTGGTGGTTATACGCCGCAAGCCGCCGTCTCAGATCTTCAGATAGTGGGGTGCAAGATGGGTCCATGCAGCAAGGATTGGTCGTTAGGTGATGTAAGTAGTCCAGTAACAGTTAATAATTATGTACTTACTTATTACAGTGCAACAAGGGTTCCGTATCATATCTCTGGATGTTCAGCTGAGACCTGTCCCCCTTGAGATCTGGAGCCACTTCCACGTTGTAAAGCTGGCGATCGTTCCAGAAGTTTGTCCAGATCATGTTCACGGAGAAGCCGTTACCGATTCCTAAGCCCTCGTCCCGTAGAATGCTCTCAGCATCGGCAAAATTCTTGGCCGCGAGCATTGCCCTGGTTAGGAATGTTCTCGCTGAAAATAACAGGAATTCTTTTGAGTAAATGAAATTAGGACACGACGGTATCTCCCGTCCGAACTGAGCAGTCCGTCTGGGGATCTGGGAATAGAATCTTGAGCTTTAGCGAGGGAATCAAAAGTGCACAAGATCAAAAATCTTTGTAAGTACACGGGTGCAACCATGAAGCTATAGTGCAACACGTAACTTTTCATCCCACCTCAGCGAGGAAATGACTAAATACAAAAATATAGATTTCGGATTCGAGCTTTTCTCCTTTGCATTTTCTGAGAACATTTACCATGGCAATGTATTATATATATTTTTCCATTATAAGAAAGAAGAGATTTCAACAAACAAAAAACTCTTTGACTTTTTTTAAAAAGCTGATATTTTGACGTGAGAATTTTCGATTGAAAATTAGGGTGGTTTTTCGATATTAGTCAAAATAAGCTGAAAAAAAGAATATTTCAAATCAAAAAAATTACAGTATCTTTGGGACATAAAAAGCTAAGTATTCACCAAATTTCTTAGAAAACAAATTTGTTTAGCTTAAGATAAAAATAAAAAACCAAAAACTTGATTATTTGAATTTTTCACATACATTTTGAGGTTATGTGAAAATAGTGTAATACAAAAGTTGTAGGTCTCTTTATTATCTACAACTTTGTCATTTAACTTTTTTCCATAGGACTTGTAATTTTGCCGGCAATCGAGATAAACCGTTTTTACCCTTAAAACTCACCCCCCTACCCACTTCCCGACCTCAGATCGCCCGTAATTTATTTTTCCTTTCATTTTGGTCATATTCTCGTCCTTTTACAATGGGTTTCATTCTACTATAATTTTCTTTTACTTTTTACCATTTTCATAGCTATCGGCACTGGTCTAATTACCTTATGTTATGGTTATATGCGTAGTTGCATGGTCATGTATTAACAGGCATTTCCCAGTACAACTAGGCCAATTTGATCATGAAAAAGAGGAGTGAGACTAATTCACTCAATAATATCATTCTTAGAGGTACTTACGTGTGTTGCCCGCTTTGAGATTCATGGGGCTGAGGGTGTTGATAGAGAAAACCAAACCATTCTCGTTGAATCCCATAGTATACCCAGGCATCCAGCCAGCATAACAAAGGGAGGTGAACCTTTCCTCGACCGCCTGAAAATAATTATTTATTTATTTTTTGGACTATACTCAAAAATTTGATATTAAATAAATTAATTAAAAATGTCAAGGAATCGAGTACCTTTTTGATTGATTGGCAAGATTAGAAACAGTGACATCTTAAAAAAATAGTACAAGTGTAGAAAGCTTACCCCAAGCTCTCTGTCCTCAGGTGAAGGTATGATATGAGCTGACAAGATGTAGAAGTGGTTCAAGGTTGCTTTGGGGGCGTCTTCAGTGTGCGCCAGTATTGTCTGCAAACGCAACAAGTGTGATGCATCATTGATAGAAATCAATTCAATGTTAGCCAACCAATCGTTCCATGAAATCCTCGTTAGGTTAGATGGTACCTCCATCATTCTCTCTGTCTTACCTTATAATGATCTTCCTCAGTTGGTCAATCAGTCGTAGATTAAATCATCCTAGCAGAAAATAGATTACCAACGCACTATCAGCCTTTGCTGTACTCAGCTGCTCTTAAACATTGGGCTGTATACGGTTCATTTATGACAGTATCGCTATCGCGTCATCTCATAAACATACTTCCACTGCATACCACTGTATCAACCAAATATCATTCACCATTCAATTTAACAAAATCACTATTCTTAGCGCACATTTTTTATACCACTTAGGTGGCAGATAAGCACACGGGCTACCTGATAGAAAGCGGTCACCGTGGCCTATAAACGTATGCACACCAGGGCCGTCACACTCGCGCTGCCGACCTTGGAGGGAGGTCAGCGAAGATGTGCTTCACCAACCTGTCTTCGTCTTCATTAGAGATATAAAAACATATACTACCTGTTGCATCCCCACGAGAAGCTATGGAAGGTAATAAAGTCGACCCTAACTGAGCCAGAGTCTAGTTACAGGGTCCTGCATATTGGGGTTAATTTTATCAGGGATCGTTATCACCAAGTTCCAGGGCATAACTTGGCTCACCCGTAAGCCAAACAACCTTCAGCGGAAATCTACTTACTAGCATAGTGGAGAGGAAGACCTAAAAACGGATGAAGCAGAAAAATGGAATTGGTGAAGAGCAATAATTTATCCAACTAGATGTAGGTACATCGTGCCCAACACATTATCGAGTTGTGAAGGTTGAAAGAACCAGATTGCTATAACCCGTACCTCTATTTACCGCAGTAAATCGAGTACTGTAGCGAATATTGCAAAAGGCCGATGCCCAAAAATGGACTGAGAAAGATGAAGGATGAATGACGAAGGTAAACTTCCTGTGCATCTTACAGCCTGTGGGTTCTTGAAAGCCATTGAGCTGCAGCCGCCAGTGTCGTTACGTGGGATGTGGTTGTCGTTGACTGTCTCGATCAGGTCGTCCATTTGGAGCAGGAACAGCTGAAAGTATATAAGTTCATTTCAATATCGATACAAGTCAGTCATTTTAAGGCTGGATTTTGCCGTAACCAGTTGGACTAAAAACTTCGACCACGTGGAAGGAGCGCGCTAAATGTAGCCACGTGGCTAGTTTAGTGGCATGACCAGAACGCTTGGCCTTAAGATTGAGAGGCCCTAGGTTTGAGACATGGCATAAATGAGTAGTTACGGTAAGTATGTACGTTAAATATGCATGAAATAAAAAAACAAAGCCCGCCTGAAAAATAACAAAAATGTTTCTTGTTTGCTACTCCTTACTGCTTTCAGTTGGAGGCTAAAAGGAGGCTAGAAGGAGGGGTAGGTGCCTACTAAAAAAATAGTCAAACACATAGGCACCAAATTATTGTACTGCTATTAAAATAGTTATTACTTAAGTATTATTAAGTACTTAAACTTTTAATGCCATCTAGTGCATTAAAGTAGAACAACGTGGTAGTGCTACACAACAATATTACAATGATGAGAACCTTTTAAGAATGTAGTCAAATGTCACTAGAGGACAGTATAGACAAATTTAATGTTAGGCAATGAATTATTATGATAAAATGAATTTTAATAAATTGTAGTTAATTTTAATAATTTTAATAATTATTAAATTATGTAGTAAATGTAGTTAGTAAACAAAATAGTTTTCTAAAAATTAATTGCTGGACAAAATTCATGTTAGCCTTCTGTGATAACAATGCTAAATGACGCCTACTATTTGACGGATTTGACTAAAATAATAATAAAAACGTTAGAAAGGACTATTCCTGATTATTTTTGTACCGTTTTGTACCCATTACTTGTCATAGGCACGGAACTCGTAATTTTTTTATCTGTTTTTTAGTAAATGCACCTACTTCATTGAAGAAAACATCGATTAAATTAATAATAGTAATAATATTAATAATAATGTTTTATTTTCAAAATAGTACAAACATTACAGACATCAATATAGACTTTCATTACAAACATTATAATGCTCGATAAATCGAAAAATAGCATAAATTGACAGCTTGGCAATCGTAGGCCTGCGTTCGGATAGGTTCGGCGACGTTCGGAGCACTTCGGGTGACCGCAGACGACGCGATAGATCTCGTAGATAATAATCTTCATAGAGTTGTATAAACTACGTAACGTAAACACTTTTATGTGTATCTTATATAAATAGAATATTAATTAATTAACAATCATTATAATAGCAGTTTAGAACCTAAGCTGTACCATAATTCGGTAGTGTAGACGGTAAAATTAACTTTTAGTATAGGTACCTACCTACTTACATAGTTAATTTTGAAAGAATTTGACACTCGGTGTACACAGTCTGTTACAAAAAAATAAGTAAGTAGGTATTTGTTAATCCAAACATCAAGTAAAATATTTGAAAATACTACCTACTAGAGGATAATAATATTAGGGTTTTACAATATTGATAAGACAAACAAACTAAAACTTACTTATTTATTTCAAAACATTTCATATTGATGTCATAATTATTTAGTTACCTACTTAGTTATTTTTCTAATTAGGTAGGTACATCAACAGTATAATTTATGTATCATATTTTAGAGTATGATATAGGATTATAGACATACCTACACAATATTTCCCATCAAATAACAACATATATCACAACGGTATCTATTCATTATAATGTCAAGTTGTAGTAACATGTAATTCTCGTTTGCTTATTTATACACTAATATTTCAGTGCTTTACCGCAAATATCCATGTTCTATTATATCGCGCGAACACTAATGCGTACTTCAATCTAATCTGATTCCTCATCCCCACTACATTTTTCACGTTTTATCTTAAAATCGCAGTCAAAATATTGAGGATCGTAATCTATTGACACTGTATCCGAATTTAATTCCAAATCTGGTTCTTGTTTTATGTCGACGTCTAGCTGAGTATCTGAGGACATGGGTGATGCATTTGATTGGGTGACGAACTGCGGTAGATTTGATGGTGACATTGAATATTTTACGAACGGGGTCTGCAGTAGTGGTAGATGCTCCATCTTCGTAGAAATCGGTATTAAGGGCGGTGGGCTTCCAGACATTTTCATTATTGGTGTTAATAGGGGTGGTTCCGGTTCAGGGAAAACTGACATCATTGATGGTAATTTTGGTGTCAATAAAGCTGTCAACATTGATGGACTCGTCTCTATCATGGTCACTTGAGTTGTTGTGGATGCGCTGGGTTCTGTTCTTATATTCTGTTCTTCTGTCGCCACGTCAGCCTCCTCATCAGATGATATGAGAACGTGATTCTCGCCTAATCTTCTTTTCTTACTGTTCCTTAAAGGCGTCGGTTTATTATTAGAGGCATTTTGAAACTTCTCTTCTTTCAATAAATGGTGAATAAATTTTCTTGAAACACAACATGCCGTCGCGACACGTTCCTGAACTTTCTGAAAGTAGCCATTCTCAAGTTTTTTAAATCGGTTTGCTTCTGCTTCGAAGTACAGTAACACATTGAATATAACTTGCCGCGCATCATCGTGTATTCGGTGTCGCACCATTCTAAAAAAATGACGCAGGTATTAGCGTTAAGAATTTATTGCAAAGTAATAATCTTATAATAATTATTATCTACTATAAAATAACTTAAAACTTGGTAATAACTCGCTAAGTTGCCGGTCGGTAGGCCGAATCTCCCTAAGTACTTTTGAACCTTACCTAGGGCAAGTTTCCAACATTATACATCATATTTTATGCGATTTATTTTATTATTATGGTATTTCATTAACGTCTTTGTATGCCAATACGTATTTTCTAAATTACGTAAATCATGATAGTTTTTAAGCCACTTTTATAGTAGATGATATAAGATTATCAAAGTAACGTATTAAAAGTAATATAGCTACCTTTACAAAATAAATGCGGTTGTCAACTCTGTAAATATCTGATGTAGACACGAATTTATACGACACGTACTATTCCGTAGCTTAGCTAGTTGGTAACTGAGCTGAGACCTTGGCAGAATGTCCGTTCGGTCACATCATAATGACCTATGTGCGAATGAGACAGAATATAAACATCATATTGATCCACCGTCATCACTTTTTTTGCTGCCGAATGCCGCTCGGGTTCATTCGTGTTTAATCGTCTTTGTAATTTTGTAGTGTGTGTGAACGAGACAACTTATATACATCGTTATTGATTCAACGCCACGTCCGTCACCCGTCGCCGGTCGCCGTCACCATTCAAACAAAACCTTTCCCCATTCGCATGCCACTCGTGTTAGTTCGGGTTCGTTCGTCTTCTATGTTTTGATTGTTTTGTACTATGTGTGAACGAGACAGCTTATTATACACGTCATATCGATCCACCTGCCGCCCGCGGCCACGGTTACCGTTCAACCAGGTTCAACAAACCCTTTCCCCTCGCCGAATGCCGCTCGTGTTGGTTCGTGTTCGTTCGGCTACGATGCCGATGTGATTAGCCAGATACAGTTATTATTCGTACAAACTACGTACAGTCGCTAGCAGTAATATCCATCACATTCCAAGTCTCTGACTACATTAGCCTTAAAACTTTACAAGTATAAATAAATAAAAATTGAAAAATGCTAAAGTTAATCTCTGAAGATTACAAAAGTAATTACTTACACATCAATTATTTATTGCTATATTTCAATGTGAAGGTCATTTTTGTAAAATGTCTTAATGTTCAGCTACTTCTGAGGGCCACTGTATGCGACTGTACCTAGTGGTACGCGTCTTGTGGTCAACTTACATAGAACCAACCAACATAGAACTAGTTAATAAAACTGTTTTATTATAGCTGGTACGAATTTATTTAAAGTTCTATGTTGGTTAAGCTATAGAAATCGTGGTATAGGTACCTACCTAGGTATCTCCCTACCGATTAAGAATTCAGTTAAAGAAGCCAAAAATCTATTTTCTCAAGTTGATCTGAGTTGGTCCTCTTTGCCATTTATTGTATCTATTGGATCATAGATCACAATCTGTAATTATTTTAGACGCAAAAATTCACAACCTGACAAAATTTCCTCTTTAAGAGAAGGGATTCCCCATTATTACTTACTTCGTTCGAAATCCATGATATCCTATTGAGATTTAAAAGCAAACGTTTTAAGGAATAAGAAATTTAACTTTATTGCTTAAAAAATTGTAAAATAAATTCTAGGACAAGGCCAATTTTTTGTCAAGTTGTGAATTTGATAAATGCGCCATCTAGGAGTGAAACCAAGAAGTATATTGTATATAAGGCTTGTAAGCATGTTACACCTGTTAAGAATTCTAACAACAAATAATAGATGGCGCTGTTATGTAAAGTTACGATCGAAGTAAGTTTTACTGCGTTCGAACTCCATGTCCTAATTGAGATTTAAAAGCAAACGTTATGGAATAAGAAATTTAACTTTATTGCTTAAAAAAATTGTAAAATAAATTCTAGGACAAGGCCAATTTTTTGTTAAGTTGTGAATTTGATAAATGCGCCACCTAGGAGTGAAACCAAGAAGTATATTGTATATGAGGCTTTTTAGCATGTTACACCTGTTAAGAATTCTAACAAAAATTAATAGATGGCGCTGTTATGCACTTAGCTTAGATGATAGGTACACAAGCACACGGCTCACCTGATGGAAAGTGATTCTCTGGCCTAAGGACTTGTGCAACGCCTGTGGCGTCACACTCGCGCTGCCAACCTTCTAATGCCCTTCTTGTCGAAGTTGATGTGATGAATTATTTTCTGGTCGACAGTGATAACATCTAGGTTCCTACCTGATAGAAGGGTACATTGGCTCCTTCAGCAACTCCTTGTATCTCCTTTACGTAGTACGGGTACCTCTTAACCATGTTCGCCAACGTTGTGTCGTATGCTCTCTGCCCAGCCTCCGTCTTGTACTCCTTCTCAAAGGCCCTGAGGCCTTCATAGGTGGCGAGGTAGCTCTTGATGATTGAGGAGAACGTGCGTCCCTGGTTACGTAAAAGAATTAGTTAAGTAATTGTTCATAAATTTTTATTTTTCTGTCATTGCACAGCACATTTGCACAGCCCCATCAGCATAGCGTACCTATTTGCGTTTTAACAATTTTGAGGTGATAAATAATGTGAGCGTTTTTTTTACCACTTAAGTGGCAGACAAGCACACGGCCTGTGCAATACCAAGGGCGTCACATTCGCACTTGCCGACCCTGAAGGGGTGGGTTGGGCTCAGCTTACGTTAGTCTCTATCCAACTATTAGGTAATCTGTGTTTCTACTGATACTTACAATATCGAAGCCGACTTCATAGTGCGTCCCTTGCACATATAGTACGGGAACCGTCTTCCTCCGCCCAATTGACTTCGCACCAGAAACACCTAGAAAACAAAAAAAAAATCTCCATATCAGTTTGCTAAACATAAGTACCTGCTAGTTTTCGCTCTCAGTTCAAATATACAATTACAGGCAAGGATTTTTGCCCACAGATAACAATAATAAGACAATAAATTAAGTAAAAAATGTTTCAAGTTAAATGCTTTTGAAAGTGGCCGAAACCCTTTTATCCCCATCCCATGGTATTATAATTATTCTGATAGAAAAACAGATGAAGCCCGTATGCGTATAATGATCAAGCTAACATGTGATGTTAGTCCTGGTGACTATCATTACATCCAAGTATTCAACATTATTATAAGGAAATGCTTTAACATACTAAAATGAACTACGTGCGATATGCGAACGGGTAGGTATTAGCCTTTACGGGTCACTTTCAACAAACCCTTTCCCCTCGCCGAATGCCGCTCGTGTTGGTTCGTATCCGTTCGGCTACGATGTGAATAGCCAGATACAGTTATTATTCGTACAAACTACGTACAGTCGCTAGCGGTAATATCCATCACATTCCAAGTCTCTGACTACATTAGCCTTAAAACTTTACAAGTAGGTACTTATAAATAAATAAAAATTAAAAAATGCTAAATTTAATCTCTGAAGATTACAAAAGTAATTACTTATACATCAATTATTTATTGCTTTATTTCAATGTGAAGGTCATTTTTGTAAAATGTTTTAATGTTCAGCTACTTCTGAGGGCGACTGTATGCGACTGTACCTAGTGGTACGCGTCTTGTGGTCAACTTACATAGAACCAACCAACATAGAACTAGTTAATAAAACTGTTTTATTATTATACTAGCTTTCGCCCGCGGCTTCGCCCGCGTGGAGGTCGGTATCGCCACCAAATCTATTTTAATAAAACAACTCTCCACGCCATTCACTTCTCCACTCTCCACTCTACTCTTCACTGCACTCGACTAACCAATACCTTCCTATTAAAAAGAACCCATCAAAAGCCGATAATCGCGATGGACGTAAAAACTACTAAATGTATTTTGATGAGGTTTTTTTTATAAGAAAGTTCTTGCTTAGACTTAAAATTTACCCTATGTTTGGTTGTAATCGGCTAAGTAGAACTGGAGATATAACCAAAAAATGATGACCTACCTTAAACCTTGACGCGCGGGCGGAGTCACGGGTATCAGCTTATATAAAAAATAGCCTTTTTTTCCGTGCGGAAATCCTTATGGATACCTACCCTGCGGCCAGCGAGGCAGGTTATGTCGGACTCTACTGACTAAAACCGCACGCTGTCTAGGGTTTTCTGAAGCCAGGATGTAAGGGGGCCAACGTTCTGGCAAGGCTGTTGCCCAACATAAGGGGACCGGATGACTCCCGTAGGAGGCTCTATACGGGGATCGTGCGGTCCATGGCCCTTTACGGCGGCGTGCCCGATCTGGGCGGAGGCCCTGAATAGCCGTAACAGGTGTATGTATATACATTGGAAGCGCTGCAGCGCGTTATGCCTATATTGGTGGTGAAAGGAGGCGCGGGAGCGAGGACTGGACCCGGAGCTTCGAGTAACCGAGGCCACCACGCCCAGCTCCACCAGGATACCGTGGTGGAGTGGAAGGACCGCCTTGGGCAAACGCGAGCCTATCGACTATAAAAAAAAAAACCAAGCGTGGGGCACGCTGTTATAGCGGCGGTAAGACCCGTCATGGAGGCCTCACGGGGGCCCCTCGTACCGGCTGACGCAGGTGATCTCTGGTAAGTGCTTCGGGGATCACTTGTGTCTGATTCGGAATGAGTCGACGCTCAGGGCTGCACACGCTGGTCAAGTGTCCGGCGTGGGAGGTGCCGAGACAGGCCCTCCTGGCAGCCCTCGGGGTGGGAGTCCTCACACTGCCGGTGTTGGAAAGGGTTCGGGAGAGGCTGCACAGAGCTCTCCCGGGCGGCGGCGACGAAGGCGTCGGAGGTCTAACGACCTCCGTCGGAGCCGCCTGTCACCCTAACAGAAGCAGGCCGAGGCGGCGGCGCGTAAAAGCGCCCCCCCCCCCCCCCCCCCCCTATTCCGGGGGCATGACGGGAACACTGTGGATGCCAAGCCCGAGGGGGTCATCTCGAATCCGGAGATGGCCCGGGTCAAGTCGGGGTGCGAGGGAAATGCTCTATGGGCCATCTTAAACCCTGGCGTCAGAAGACCCTAGATGGCGTGCGGTTTTAGTCGGTAAAAGTCCGACATAACCTGCCCCGCTGGCTGAGGGGTGGGTATCCATGAGGATTTCCGCACGGAAAAAAAGGGGGCCTATTAGGGCATTTCCCTCGCACCCCGGCTTTGTATAAAAAGTAGCCTATATGTTGTCCTGTAAGTGATGGTAGCTGAATGGATAAGGACGCGGCCTCTGCTCAGAGGTATCGAGTTCGAATCCGGCCGGATAGTACCAATATGAATTTCACTTTGTGGAATTTATATGTGCTAATCACATGATTTACCATCTGCTGACGGTGAAGGAAAAACATCGTGAGGAAACCCACATGTCCTAGAAGACATTCTAAGGAAATGTTCGATCCACCAAACCCCATTAGGCCAGCGTATGTGAATTAAGGTCTAAACCCTCTCAGCTCTGACGTTATAGGAGACTGAGGAGACCCGTGCTCAGCAGTGGGACATAAATGGGTTGATATTATTATGTTGTTCAGAAGTATGAACTATAATAAATCGTACCAAGTTTGATCAAAATCCTTCTAGTAGTTTTTTATCCATGCGTGCACAGATAGACAGACAGACAGAAAGACAAAAAAATTACTGATTGCATTTTTACCATTGGTATTGATCACCAATCATCCCCGAATAGTTATTTTGTAAATATTTCAATGCACAGAATTTACCTCTCTACAGTTTTATTGACGTAACCTACGACAAACTTATTATTTGCGGTTGGTGCAGTAATCGGGTCTACGGATTGAACCGCAAAATTAAGTTTGTTTTTTATTGTATAATTTATGGGTCAAGTTACTTATAGTGTGAAGCTAGCTTATAGCATGTTTAACATAGTAACACTATTCAAATATGCGTATTTAGATTACACGTTGTTACAGAATGCGTTGAAGATATAAACGTTCACTGCTCGTTCCCCGTAGGTGAGAGCGTGATAATAAGTAGCCTATGTGTTGACCCGACTTCCTAATAATATTCTTGCCAAATTTGAAGTAAATCCATGCAGTACTTTTTGAGTTTATCCCGGACATACATACAGACAAACAGACAAACAGACAAACAGACAAACAGACAAAAATTCTAAAAACTATATTTTTGGCTTCGGTATCGATTGTAGATCACACCCCAAGTATTCTTTTAAAAAAATATTCAATGTACAGTTTTGACTTTTCTACCATTTTATTATATGTAGAGATAGGTACGAGTTTAAAGTTCTATTGTTGGTTAAGCTATAGAAATCGTGGTATAGGTACCTACCTAGGTATCTCCCTACCGATTAAGAATTCAGTTAAAGAAGCCAAAAATCTATTTTCTAAAGTTGATCTGAGTTGGTCCTCTTTGCCATTTATTGTATCTATTGGATCATAGATCACAATCTGTAATTATTTTAGACGCAAAAATTTACAACCTGACAAAATTTCCTCTTTAAGAGAAGGGATTCCCCATTATTACTTACTGCGTTCGAAATCCATAATGTCCTATTGAGATTTAAAAGCAAACGTTTTAAGGAATTGCATTGCATTGCATTATTATAAGGAAATGCTTTAACATACTAAAATGAACTACGTGCGATATGCGAACGGGTAGGTATTAGCCTCAGACTAGAACTTATTCTTCTAGTCTGAGGTATTAGCTTATAGCGCGGTGCATAGCGACACAGGGACTGTGTCGGGCGGAAGCCAACAGTGCACTGGCTGGCGGGAGTAGACTAAAACCGAGCGGCGCCCGCGCGGCCCGAGAGTCTCCGAAGATCGCCGAGGGCCGTCGTCGCTGTACCGCTACAAATCAAAAGTAAAGATGAAGGTAGATTGGCGAATCAGATTATTTATGAGGCGAGGGTGAATAGGCAACCCGGTAAAGGCCGACCCGGGCGTACATATTCTAATCAGATCCAGGACGTTTTGGAGAAAGGCCAGGTCAAGAGTACCCGGAATCGGTGTGCATGTATGAATACAATTATGAAAGTTGAAGAAGCGAAAGGAGTAAGTATGCCAATATCGTAGCAAGTGGAAAGATGTTGTCTCTGCCTACTCCAATGGGAAAAAGGCGTAATTTGTATGTATGTAGGTATGTAAAGATGCTAAAACAAAATGTGTTGCATGGAGTGGTTGTACAGAATGTCGTAAATTATAAAACGTAGGTAATGAAAACTTAGCAATCATAAAGCGCAATGTGAGTATTCGAGTGTTAAGTCATTTCACACCACGAGGTATTCAGATGACGATTCGAATCGCCTCAAGATACTTTGCGTTCCGATTTTCATACCGCGATCCATCATGGTATGAAACGTCATATAAAAAGACCCGCCCAATAACTATTGGACTGGGGCAATTCAAACCATCACCCTTAGGGCAAACTTAACGCCTTGAAAATAATTACAAAATTATAACATTCAATTTATTATTATATTAGACAGATTGTTATTGTACCAAGTACGCAGTAATGTCTATCAAAGATAACTGGAGCATGAAACTAGTTTAAAGATAATATCGAGGGTTCCATCGAATAGACGCGCAGGAGTCATTGCATGAATTTATTTTTCGGTTTTTCTGTCCGTTAGGCTTTTGCTCCTACCCCCTAATTCTTTTTAATAGTTTTAGTCTATAAATAAGGCTGTATTTGCATTTAATTCCTTTTTCCCAAGGAAAAAATGTCTGGCACAAGCACATTAATATAATTATGTGACTATTATATGCTGCATGCTTTCTCCGTTACCAGTCAAAATATTTATTCTTTAACTTCAATAAAATTTCATCTTACATTGTACGAACTAAGAAACCTAAGATATTAAAGATTAAAGGTTTGTATTTACCACAGAACAAAGAAAAATCGTGGTATTTACGATATAGAGTTACGATATAAAAACTATACACTTACGATATAAAGTTGTCATTTTTGATAGCACGAGTATTCGATGGGACCATCAATATTACACTTGTACTATTCTATTCTTCGCCTAGTTCAACAACTTACTTGAATCAAGCAGTACAACAGGTATGAGGTACAACACGATTAGGTATAATAATGTCGTAGTCACCATCACTTTTATTACGTAAAAGAGCATGTACCACAAGTAGGTACTCCATAGTTCACGGGTATAAGCCCTTCTCATGAAAAGGGCCTACCTTTGACAATCGACAGAATTCAATCTCAAATTATACGAAAGTGAGTGGTGTTCGACCTTTCATCATGATATTTTGTATAACTACCTACATGATTGTCGTCAGATTGATAGATACCTTTCTTTATAAAATTGTAAACAATAACGTTGACCACAGTAACCTATCAAATCGTCTTCAGACTCACTGTACCTCGGAATCCACCACGTCATCCACTAACTAGAACCTTATGCCAACCCCTGGTGAAAACCAAATTAGCGTTAATCCCAGTCGTATCCAAAGCTTTCACCTCGGAGTCTGGGGTCCGCTTTACCAGTCTTAACTGTGGATTTGGCTGAACCTCGATATTTTCCGTGAAGTGACTGCCATCTGACCTTCACAACCCAATGGTGACATTAGGCAATATCGATCAATATCGCATTGCAGCTAGACCGTTGTTGTTGGACTTTGGGCTCCAACTACCCGTAACGACTGCCATAGATCGCACCGGGACCGACGGCTTAACGTGCTCTCCGAGGCACCTTGGTGAAAACCAATATAGGACTTAATTCACCCCTGATACTTGCATGTCGCGGAGTATCAAGGGTACTCACTAAAGTAATAAAATGTCCATAGTATGAAGATGCCATCTGACCTTATACTACCGTACGTAGGTGGCAGACAAGCACACGGCCCACCTGATGGGATGCGGTCACCGTGGCCTATAGACATGTGCAAGACTAAGGGTGTCATACACTCGCTGCATACCCTGAAGGGAATAGGGGAAGTTTGTTTGTTTGTTTGTTTATTTTTCGTTAACAATTAATAAAATTGAAATACTTAACAAAAATAAAAATAAAATGAATTACGACGGAGGGCGTGCGCGGCTGAAACAGTCAGCCTGTGACCACGGCCGGTGTAACCTGGTCGAAACGTCAGGCATCCAAAGGTATGTATATACTACCTTTAACGTGATCGCGTTAATTCCCGTTTACGTATAATAAAAATGAATTAAATTAAAATTACAAACAAAACGAAATTAATAATAGTAACAAAATTGAAATGTCAACTTACATAAAAACAAATTAAAAAAAATAAAAAACCGATAAAAAACCAGGCAAGGCGAGGCTAGGAAGGGGTGGGGAAGGAGGGCACATTGAGCTCTGGCTACCCTACTTACCGGCGGCGGGCCGGACCACAACACGATGGTTAATGATTATTATGTCCGGGGTGTTCTGTAGGGCGGAGGTACTACCCCAGTCGAACAGCTCATTTAGGACGGGAGATCCCGTCGCGTCGTGTCCTTCAAAGCACCTAATGTATTTTCGACTAAATGGTCGGTAGGTAACAAGGTTTAACCAAAGAATTTAAAAATTAATCACAGCATTACTATAGTGTATCTAAAATTGGAGAAGTCTACCTACTGCATGCCTATACTTATGATAAGAATTCTGTTTAATGAGTAAATATAGAAGTTGTTAATAAAATTAGTACGCTTATTCGGCACTTATTCTATGACAATAATAAAATTTCGCTTTGCTGTATAGATACATCATCGGTAACTGCAAACGAAACGAAGGTTTATCATTTATTACAAGCCAGTTGCCACCTTTTCTTTTTTTTTAAAGAAAAGGTGGCAACAAGGTGTTTTCTTTTTTTAAAAGAAAAACTTGCGGAAACCCCAACGTCTTGCACCGCACCAGGGCTGCAACTACTTAACGGATTTTAATACGGATTTTTTTAGTTTGAAAGGTCTTGGTTAGACTTAGAATCTTACGTATGTTCGCTCACAATCGGTTGAGTAGAACCGGAGATAGTTATAGCCAAAAAACGCGAAAAGGTCCACGAGGGCGAAGCCGCGAGTATAGCCTAATTTAGAATATTAAATTAACAAAGCTCATATTTACTTAATTGTGAATATTCAATTCCTACACCGACCGATTTATTATAATCCGTATGTATAATAGGTAGATCCCAGGTTCACCATGGCACACACCAATGACTTTTCGATGCTTTTCGAAGTTATGTGTGTATTTATCGCAGGTTTATTAGTGCCTCGGAGAGCACGTTAAGCCGTCGGTCCCGGTTGCCATACAAACATCTATGGCAGTCGTTACGGGTAGTTGGAGCCCACAAAAGTCCAACCAGTCTAACTTGGAACTTTGATATCGCCATTGGTCATTGGACCATTGGTTGTGGAGGTCAGATGGCAGTCGCTCCACGGAAAATATCGAAGTTCAGCCGCATCACAGTGAGACTGGAAAGCCGACCCCAACTGAGTTGGGAAAAGGTTCAGAGAATGATGATGATGTATAATAGGTAGATACAATCGCAGTGAGGCCGTTATAATAATGTTAATGTTATGTTATGTTATGTATAATGTTTACGCAAGCATTAGTGACAAGTCGCATCAGCATTCGGTCTGTGTTACACAGGAACTTAAAAATAAATAAAACAATAAAAAATCTAGTCTGTCTGATGACCTATGGTACGACTAGGTGGTAGCCGACATGGAAAGAGAGCTACTAAGAACGGAAGGGTCACCCTTTTTTTCTGTTGGCTTTTTATATTATAGGTAGGACACGTCAATTTGGTTTAACCTCGCCTGATGGTAAGCTGAAGGTAAAGTCTCAGGAAAGAGGGTCACTATTAGGATACACGTACCATGTTAACAATGGTGGCACTCAGCTTGACGGCCTCATCAAAAGAGGATTGTCGTCGCAGCACCGCGTGACGCCCATCGGTCCCGCTAGTGCTGCGACCACAATCCCCCCTGCCCGGCTATGCACTTACTGACCCCTGAACGCAATCCAACAGAAATTGGATTACTGTGGTTTTACAGAAGAGTTTCTCTCCTGTAAGAGTTATGTATCTATCTATCAATTTAAATATAGATAACTCTTTATTGTAGGTACAGCAAACAACCCACGTTAGTACCTAAGTTCTGGTGTGTTCCTTCATAGCCAAATACTATTAGATTTAGATATTATGATGTTAAAATCATGGATGAAAATATAATGATATAATTACATTAATTTACATACAATGTACCGTAGTCTTTATATTTGATGGTTGGATGATACTCGTAAGTATATATTAATTTTGTAGCATAATTTTAAATATATTAAGAGATTTAGCCTGACTAATATACATAGGTACTTGACACAATTTTTAATCCATTATTTTTTTTAAATTTAAATAATATAAATAAACTAGCAGCTCATTACGGATCTACAATAGCCAAAGTCAAAGTCAAAGTCAAAAATCATTTATTCTGTATAGACCATTAAAACGGACTTTCAAAACGTTAAAATACCTACTTATATCCTGATTGTAGCATTATTATAAAATTGTAAGGTGTCTTTACATTGGAAATATTAAAAAAAAAAACTTAGGTTATGTTGTGAAACCCTCTCCAAACTCCTCAACCTCCCTCCAGCAAGGTTGGCAGCGCGAGTGTGACAACCCTGATGTTGCACACGTCAATAGGCCATGATGACCGATTCCCATCAGGTGGACAGTTAGCTTGTCTGCCACCTAAGTAGTACAAAAAAATAGTACTTACCCAATTGCGTTGTAGCAACATTAGGAGGTACGTAAATTGGCCCAGTCAGTTTAAACTGCAAAATGGGTTCTGTGCACAGAAGTTGAAATTGACAGACAAAATAGAAATAGAATTAGTAGGCCACAGCGCTTAGTTTACTAACTAATTCGCATTATTTTGTTTAGCTCACATAGCTGAGTTTGTATGTACCCAGTTTGTAGTGATTTGTAACTATATAAATTATTTTAGCTTATTTAGATAAGGATTCCTACACAACACGAGCTCTATTTTGCATGAATATTAAATTTATTTAAACAATAAATTAGAGGCCCTATTGCCGAATCATCATACCAGTAGGTACCTAGTAAGTACGATTTTTTCTCAAAGTCAAGGTCGAGCTGTGACGATGTGACTAAGTGCTTCGCAACACGTTGTACAAAATGACGATCTTCCTCGTTAATTGTTGATTTCCTCGCGGTAGATTCGTAATTATCATGGCGTGGATGAAACTCATAAACGTAAGTTACACGTAAATCTCTCCCCTTCTCTCAAATTCCCTCCAGAGTAAGCAGCGCGTGTGTGACACCCTTGGTGTTGCACACGTTCATAGGCCACGGTGACCGCTTCCTATCAGGTGGTGTGTTTGTCTGCCACCTACGTGGTATAAAAAATACATTTTTGATTGTAGGTAGCTATTTTAGGGTTCTGTACATAAAGAGTGATATAGTTAGTTATAGATATTCTATCTCACGAAGGCGGGTGAACAATTAAGTACCTGGGGCCTTACTCCGAAAAACGAAAATATTCGTATCCGTTGACGTTTTGACCATTTAGCTACCCCGAAAGTGTTTCGTTTCGGATTTCGGATCCGTCTTCGATCGTTTGACATTGAGGTTGTCGATCGTTATCAGTACACCTCCTACTCCCAAAATACATTTGACGTTTTCGCTGTCGTTGTTTGACAAATGGTCCGTTTTCGTTCGATCCGAAACGTTCATGTTCGATTTTCAGAGTAAGGCCTCTGTGTCTTGTAAATACGCGTACTGTGTGCGAAAGTTCATGTCGCGTCAAAATTCATGTAGCAGTTAGTAGAACAATAATTGCATTGCAAGTAATACACAGTTATATGTACCTATCTGAGCCGTGATAGCTAGACAGTTTGAAATGAGGCTGACTGTATAGTATACTTCTGTTACTAATGTTTACGCAATAAATGTTCGGAACAATATTATAGTGCTACCTACATTAATAGCGTGTCCTTTGTGCTAATATTTGAGTTATGTATCTGGGTTACTAAGACAATCGACAGGATAACAGCACAATAATACACATTCACTAATAAATTCAATCAGATATCTACAGAATTAATGTTATCTATCCATACAGCAGGATTTTACAGTCGTTTTGGACCCGAAAGGGGGTTACTCGGAATAATATATATGATATCATTTTCACATGTCCAAATTGCTGTACAAGTTAAAATAAAAAATAACTTGCTGTACTTAACCCTAAACTTGGCAGCGGAAAAAGTGATCGTTTTTCTTTTTCTTTTTTAGTTAACTTAGCTCCTAAGTGATAATTATACATGACAAAAATACAAAAAAAAATATCTTATTTATATTTTTGGATTTATGACGTGTATCTTATAATATACATTGCCAAGAGTTCTAAATTGTAGTAGAAAATAATTGCGTATCTTTAGAGATACATTGCCTGCTGGCAAGAGCAAAAAAACATAGTATTTTGGCAAGGAAAATATTTTATTATTTATCATAAATCACAGCAATTAGTAAAAATTACTTGTAATAATAACGCCGATTGTGAAACCTGAGAAAAGTGGAACAATAGTCAGTTTAAGATGCCATATCAACGACACCCATAAGAAGGTTGATGGCAATGAACTCTTCTATATCCTCGATAGTTACATTCAGTGAAGTGCCCTTTAATGGAACATGATGCCGATTTGTATATCGTCAGGCAAGAATAATCAATCAATTAGCCTATCGACGTCCACTGCTGGACATAGGCCTCCCCCAATGTGCGCCATACCACTCGATATTCTACCTTCCGCATCCAGTCCATACCAGCTACCTTTTCATGTCGTCAGTCCATCTGACTGGGCGGGGGCGGGGGGGGGGGGGTCCACTGTCCTTTTGCCGACTCACGGTTTCCATTCTAGAACTCGTTTGCCTCAACGGCCATCGGTCGTTCTACAGATGTGGCCAGCCCATTGCCACTTAAGCTTGCTTATTCTGCGAGCTATGTCGGTAACTTTAGCTCTTTGTCGGATGACCTCACTCCAGGTTTTATCCTTCAAAGAGACTCCAAGCATAGCTCGCTTCATAGCCCGCTGCGCGACTTTATATTTGTGGACTAACCCCAACGTCAATATCCACGTTTCGGCACCGTAAGTCGTCATGACTTACGGTGCCAAAACGTGGATATTGATGGTATTGGTAGGATGCACTAGTTGAAGACCTTCGTTTTGAGGCATTGTGGTAAGGGAGAGGAGGTTACCGGACGTAGTTTGCCAAATGCTGTCCAACCTAACTGGATTATTCTGGCGACTTCTTCCTCGCAATTTTTTCTATCAAGCTGGATGACCTGCCAGACAAAAACATGCAAAAGTATTCTGAAGGTGACTTGGCATCAGAAGGTTTGCAGTACCACAAAAATGCTGACGAGCTGTTGTAATTATGTAAACACCTAGGTAGATCCAGTCCACCTTCACAGGAATCAGTCTTTTCTAGGTCTGAGTCTGCTCCTGGCTTAGGTACTTATGTCAAAATTCGCTGAGATCATTGTGATTGGCTGCAAATCGTGAAATTATTGCACATTAAAACAAGAACAACAACAAAATAAAACTAAATTTTATTTAAACATGTTTTTTATATCAAATTATAACAAAAAACCATTTCACACTTTTTGTCGAGCCCTTGTCAATGTATCCTAAAATACACACGACCAAATAAACGTTGCTATATGTATAACCTGGCAATGTGCATTTATAGATACACCAATAAAAACGCTCACGATTGTTGTACAAAATGTGTTTTTTTCTATCAAATTGAAATTAAAACCGTAAGTACAGGTATTCAACTATAAAATGAAGTTACTAGCTTAGGGCCCAACAAGTAAATTAAGGAATTATTACAAGTTATTACCTTGAGTCTCGGCATCGCCCTCGAATGGCCCAACATCTTGCTATCCACTGTCAAATAGTGTTGCCAGAATGCTAAAATATATTTTTTGGTAGAAAGTTTGGACGTTATACTACCATTTCAAACAAAACATACAGTTGAAAATGAGTGATACTACTTGCAATATTTTTTTTTATAAAATGTGCATTATTAGATACGCTGCCAAGTTAAGGGTTAATCTTTTTCACTCGTTCGAGTAAAAACGTAATTAAAGCTTCGATAAAAATTCACTGTAAATTTTTAATGAATGAATGTACGCTAACATTATGCGAACGTGACATTATGCGCCGGGAGGGCTCGCAGGCATATTGAAGTCATGACATATGTCGGTGTTCGAAATTTTTACAAAAAAATACTATTAGATTTTTAAATTAATGGCTCCAATCGATCCTGTTATCGAAACTGTCCAAAATAATTCGGTCCAAAACGACTATAAAATCAACGTGGATTAAATAGGTATAATCAATTGCTGTTCGTTAGTCTCGCTAAAACTCGAGAACGGCTATACGGATTTGGCGTAATATTCGTGGAAGTCCAGGGAAGGTTTATCCGGTGGGCAAATATGAAAAAATCGCAAGATAAATAAAACTGCGATGAGGTTCTTTAACTGGTAAAATTCTAAAAAAATATTTTCGTCGTGTAATGTACAGAAATAAATACAAATATTTATGTTTAGGGTTCCGTGATCAGAACCCATATTACGCGTGACCTCACACGTACTTGACTTGTTTTAAGTTTTATGGTTCTGACGATAGGGTACAAAGTACCTACCACATTTAGGTTTGCTAATTTATGTTCCATTATGAAGGATCGTGTGTGTTAATGACTAGCGGATTCGTTTTTAATGTTTAAGTTTTTTGTTAGTTACCACACTTATCATTGCTTAGAGAACTTGACAGCCTTGCTCACAATCGCAGTAAGTGTGACTGTGGTCTCCAGTGCGATTCTTGGGTTGGCCAAATCGTTAGATTAGTCAATTATGTTCTTTTGTTAGTCGGATTTTTTTTATCCAACTGCGCCAGCGAGGGTAATGTGTTTTTTGCGCGTATGTAAGAATGGTTTTCTTTGTTCCCCTCTATAGGCCTCACGGCTAGATAGATAGGTATGCTTGCAAATGATACTTAATCCGAAAGAAAATTATTGGGTAGGTACCGCTTGCTGACCTCCACGGCCAGCGGGGGCGAATTATATATCGGGCTTAGACTACGGTAGGTACCCGTGGAGATATTCACACGAAAAAGTGTTCATGGGTCACAGCTTCCCCCTGCAAGGGACTGGTCGCGGCTACATTATAATAGCAACCCATTTATGTCCCACTGCAGCTGGGCACGGGTCTCCTCTCCTCTAACGAGAGAGCTGAGAGGGTTTACACCTTAATCCACACACGCTGGCCTAATGCAGGTTGGTGGATCGGACATGTCCTTAGAATTTCTTCTAGGACATGGTGGGTTTCCTCGCGATGTTTTTCCTTCGCCGTCAGCAAATGGTTAATCATGTGATTAGCACATATAAATTCCACAAAGTGAAATTCATACTGTCTGGCTGGATTCGGACTCGATACCTCTGAGAAGAGGCCGCGTCCTTATCCATTCAGCTACCATCGCTTACGGCTACATTAACAACAACAAAAAATTAATCATGTTTGTAAATAGAACAAAAAAAATAGCCCGCCGTGTTTCTAACCGGTGTCTTCTTTCGTCGGCCACGACACGTTACGATCCGCTAAACATTCTAGTTTGCATAATTTAGTCAAATTTTTACATTTTTTTAAGTGTTGTATTCGAGTGTTGTTATTAAGGTCTATTAACAAGCGACTTTGACACCATTCGTGAGCGCCTTACCATTTAACTCCCTCATAATATATCATATAAGGTCCACTGTCTTCTTGCACGGTCTTCTTACACTACTGTTAATTCAATTATTCGTCACTTGTATAGCGATGTGCTATTATTTTATGTCGCGAATGAGATCGCACAGCGGTGACCGTTATACTGCGGCGTTTCATTGTATGAAGTGGCTAATATAGTATTTTCTATCAAGGATACGTTAGGCGCTAGTTTCAGTGGCTCCTTATAGCAGTATAATTAATATAATCTGGAATTGCGTTGTTCGTGACAATTAAAGTAGGTACCTAAGCAAAATTAGTTAAGTAGCTGGTTTATATTTTTATGTTAATACGGTAACAAACTAGTTATCGTGGCCGGTGATCGCTTACAGTACGAAATTTCTTCCGAATAATAAGCATATCGTATTCGCAATGACCACATGTGAAGACAGTCAAATTATACACTTCTCATCAGAAAAATCAAACACCTTAAGTTTATGTTTTCTAAGCATTATCAGAAAAATGTGTATATAAATGTGTAAATAATAATACATAATTATGAGGTTTTCAAATTCTTTTTCTAAATTCAAATATACCTTTTTTTTTTTTTTTTTTTTTTTTTTTTTTTTTTCGTGCGGAAATCCTCATGGATACCCACCCCGCGGCCCGCGGGGCAGGTTATGTCGGACTCTTACCGACTAAAACCGCACGCCGTCTAGGGTCTTCTGACGCCAGGGTGTAAGGTGGCCCAAAGAGCATTTCCCTCGCACCCCGGCTTGACCCGGGCCATCTCCGGATTCGAGATGGCCCCCTCGGGTTTGGGAACCGCGTGGTTCCCGTCATACCCCCGGAATAGGGGGGGGGGGGAGGGCGCGCTGTCGCGCGCCGCCACCTCGGCCTGCTTCTGCTAGGGTGACAGGCGGCTCCACCCATCACACCCAGGCCAGCGCTCATGGAGGACGGAGGTCGTTAGACCTCCGACGCCTTAGGCGTCCGCGCCCGCCGCCGTTCGGGAGAGCTCTGTGCAGCCTCTCCCGAACCCTTTCCGCCGCCTCCTTCTCGAGCATCACTTGCTCGCAGAAGGAAGCGGCGGCCGACCACGCGTCCGCACTCTGCACCATCGCTGCGATCAGCACCGGCAGTGTGAGGACTCCCACCCCGAGGGCTGCCAGGAGGGCCTGTCTCGGCACCTCCCAAGCCGGACACTCGGCCAGCGTGTGCAGCCCTGAGTCCTCGCCCGCATCGCAGTGATGGCACTCGGGCGTTGGCTCCTTCCGAATCAGACACAAGTGATCCCCGAAGCACCCCTTGCCAGAGATCACCTGCGTCAGCCGGTACGAGAGGCCCCCGTAAGGCCTCTCCAGCCAGTCCTCCATGACGGGTCTTACCGCCGCTATAACGGCGTGCCCCGCGCTTGGTTGCCCAAGTCGGTCCTTCCACTCCACCACGGTATCCCGGCGGAGCTGGGCGTGGACGGCCTCGATTACTCGAGGCTCCGGGTCCAGTCCCCGCTCCTGCGCCTCCTTTCGCCACCAGTATAGGCGCGAAAGGGCTCTCGCATCCAGGTCCCACGGTGGAGTCCCGGCAAGGAGACTCGCCGCCTCGAAGGAGATCGTGCGGTACCCCCTGATGACCCTGACAGCCATAACGCGCTGTGGCGCACGCAGCCTACGCCAGTTACGGCTATTCAGGGCCTCCGCCCAGATCGGGCATCCATACAGGGCCATGGACCGCACGATCCCCGCGTAGAGCCTCCTGCAGGAGTCATCCGGCCCCCTCATGTTGGGCAACAGCCGCGCCAGAGCGTTAGCCGTGCCCTTCAATTTGGGGGCCAGCCTTCGGAGATGCTCCCCGAAGTCCCATCGGCCGTCGAGCACGAGCCCCAAATATTTCATCTGGGGCTCAATGCCGATGGATATGCCTCCCACATCGATGCTGGATCCCGGCGGTGGCGCGCTCCGAGGCCCATGGAAAAACAGGGCCTCGGTTTTATGCAGAGCCACCTCGAGACCCAGCTGCCGGATCCGACCCACGACTTGGGCAACCGCGGTCGTGGCCTTCAGGGTCGCTTCGCTGTGAGACGCCCCGCACGCCGTCACTAGCGTGTCGTCCGCGTAACACGTGACGGCTGCCCCGTCCACGAGCTCACCGCGAAGCACCCAGTCGTAGCCGATATTCCACAGGAGCGGCCCCAAGACCGATCCCTGCGGAACACCGCACGACATCTCACGCCTGCCGAGACCGGTCATGCTCGGGTAGATGACGGCTCTCTCCGACAAATACGCCCCGACTATGCGGCGAAGGTAGAGAGGCACTTCGTGATACACGAGCGCCTCCCTAACGCAACTCCAGGGCAAGGTGTTGAACGCGTTGGCGATGTCCAGGGACACCGCCAACATCACCTCACCCCGGGCAACTGCATCCTTCGCCAGAGCCTTCACGCGCATGATGGCATCCACGGTGGAGCGCCTCTGCCGGAAGCCGTACTGGCCATCCGACAGGTCCGGCCCCACTCTGGAGAGGTGCTCGACGAGGCGCTTCGCGATCACTCTTTCAAAGAGCTTGCACACCTCGTCGAGCAACACTATGGGCCGGTAGGCGGACGGTGAGTCCGCCGGGCGCCCCTCCTTTCGGATGAGGACCAGCTTCCCCGTCTTCCACAGTCTCGGAAACTGGCCCCGCTCCAAACATGCGCTGAAAAGCCCTCTCAGTCGGGGCCCGAGAGCATCGTCGTCTAGAGCCAGGACCCACGCTCGGCCTGGAATGCCGTCGGGTCCCGGGGCGGTGTTCTTGGCTTTGAGCCTTCGCACCGCCAGCTCCAGTTCTACCCAAGCGACCTCGGGTACGCCGTCGTCATCCACGCTGGGCGCCACAAGCGACCGAGGCGGAGTCATTTGCGGCGGAACTTGTTCCACCGCCCTCGCTGGGAACAGGGAGCTAACCACTCCTCCGAGAAGATCTGGCTGGAGACACTGGGTCAACGGCGGGGCCCAAGGGCGCAGCTTGCCCCGCACCATGCGATAGGGCCGCCCCCACGGGTCCCGCTCCAATGTCTCCAACAGCTCGCGGCGGGCCTCGGCTTTGGCCCGCCTTATCTCCACTCGGAGGGCCTTTCGGGCCTCCCTGTATTCCGCGTATAACTCCGCCTGTCGGGCCTCCGCATCTGCGGGGCGGCGACGCCTCCTACGGAATCGGGCCCACCGGCGGTGTGTGATCACGCAGGCTTGACGCAGCCTCGCGATCTCCATCGACCACCAGTAGACCTGACGCCTCGGATTATAGGGCGGAGCCCTAGGCATCGCCGCGTCGCAGACACGGGTCATGGCCTCCCGGAACCACTCCGCTTCATCGTCTACGTCGACAGGCCTGTCCGGCGCAGGGGCCCAGGCCTGTACGATGGCGGCTTCCAGGAGGAGCTCCCGATCTAGTCGCTTAAGCGCCCAGCGCGGCGCCTGAGGAGCCGGTGTGACCGGCGCAGCGTCTGCAGGGGGGGAGACATCAAACCGAATGTATCGGTGATCCGACTTTGTCTCCTCCTCCATGACAACGCGCCAGTCCAGAACACGGTCGAACAACAAGGGGCTCGCGAACGAAAGGTCCACGATGGAACTGCCCCTCGAGGTCACGAACGTGTCCTCGGCTCCCCGATTGAGGAGAACTAGACCGGATCTGTCAGCCCAGTTCTCCAATGCCGTGCCCCTTGGGTTCGTGTACCGGGAACCCCAGGCCCGTGACCAGGCGTTGAAGTCCCCGAGCACCAGAACCGGATGGGGTTGGCAGGCTCTGACGACGACGGACAGCTGTACGAGCCATCGCTCGTACGCGTCTATACCCTCGCCTCGGCTAGGCATGTAGTATGCGGCCACGACCGCTATTTCACCCACCAACGCCGCAATGCAGCCGGGTCCCCTTGCCAGAACAACAAGGGGAGGGGTGCCGGCAGCGGCGTTGCGGACCAGTGCCGCCTGCCCGTCCACGTCGGTCTCCCAAGCAGGCCCGAGAAACCGATGCGTGTACGGGTCGGCGACAGCAGCGACGTTTATGGACCACTGTGCCATGCTCTGGAGCAGAAGGTCCTGAGCATAGGCACCGTGGCCCACATTCACCTGCAGGATGCGGAGTTGAGGATCCATTATGGAACCCCCATCTCCGCATCCTGCCGCGAATTAGAGGTGGAAGGCCGGCTTCCCGGCTTCGGCTCCCCTCCGATGCAGGCCTTGCTGCCAACCCTGTGGCCAGCCGGCTTGCCCCCCGCTGCACACCTGTAACAGTGCAGCGGAGCCCCGCACTCGCCGGCTTTATGGCCGGGTTGGCCACAGCGGAAGCAACGGTCACCGATCGTCACCTCCGCCGTGCACTGCACCCCCACATGGCCAACCGCCAGGCACCTGAAGCACCTGGCCGGTCGGGCCTGCAGGAGCCGTGCCTGCACCCTCGTGAAGCCTCCCACCAAGAGGCTCTTGCCATCGGCAACCTTTTGGGCCGCCGCGATAGGGCAGCCGACAACTGCTGCCCCCTGTCCACCGCGGCCAAAGCGTATCGCTCCGACCTTAACCGTGTCCGGGGAGCAGTCCCCGGCCTCCGCCACGGCGAGCCTGAGCTCTTCTGCCGTGGTGGAGTTTTCCAGGCCCGTGATGCGCACTTCTGCGCATTTGATGGGCCTGGACACTCGGACGTCGGCTGCATCCAGCGACTCCCTCAGCCTAGCCGCTAGGGCATCAGCCTTGGGGCCACTGGTTGCGCCGGGAACCTCAAGAAGCCGGGCTCCTGTCCGTGTGCTCTTGCACCGGACACCCGGGATCTCGAGCGCCTTCAGGTCGACGTTGGCCTTAACTCGGGCCAACACCTCGGCATACCCCATACCTCTCTCCGCAGCTTCCGCCGTCAGGGTGACGACGACTGCTGCGGATCGAGGGGCACGGAGCTTCCCCGGCGCTCCTTTCGCGGCGGCGGCCACGGCACTCCTGGCCTTCTTGGCTGCCTTCTTGGCGGCATTCCGCCTCTTTTTAGCTACTCCAGCCACCTCCCATCCCCCTTCCCTTGGGGGCTGCGAGGGGGAAGCCGAAGCAGCTTTTGAGGCTGGGGCTGGGGCTGGGGCTTGGGCTGGGGACGTCTTCCCCTTGCCCTTGCCCTTCCCTTTGCCCTTTTCCTTGCCCTGAGCAGGGGGGCGAGCTGGTACCGACGGGACCGGAGCTGCAATTGGGCGGCTCGGGCCCGCCTTTGCTGCAGCCGCGTAGTTGGCCGGTCGTGCCAGAGGCGGTCGGCGGATGGAGTCCACTATGGCCTCCATCCGGCTCAACATACGCTCCTCGAGCGCCACCATATACGCCAGCCACGGTTCCTGCGGTGGAGTCGCAGGCCGTGGCTTCTCCGTCTGCTGCGCTGGGAGCTCCAGCTGCTCCGGTTGCGCCAGCTGCTTGGCCCGTGACGAACGCGTCACTCGCGCCGGCTGCACCGGTTGCGCCGACTGTGCCGGCTGCTCCAGTTGCGCCAGCTGCTTGGCCCGTGACGAACGCGTCACTCGCGCCGGCTGCACCGGTTGCGCCGACTGCGCTGGTTGCTCCGGTTGCGCAGCTCGTTCGGCAGAGCTCGCCACCTCCTTTCTGAGCTCCTCGAGAGCTGCAGCCAGCCGAGCCGTCTCGCGACGGGATTCGTCCAGCTGCACCGCGAGGGCCTCATTTTCCGTGGCGATGCTGACCACTGCAGACAACAACTCCTCTTGCTCAGGGCTTGGCTTGCCTCGGTATTTACCGGATTTGGCAATCCGCACCCGAAGCCTCTCCACCAGAGCTAGGGTCTTCTCAGACCCACTCGGTACCGGCGCCACCGGGGTGGGAGGCCTCGGCAGCGACGGTTTCCCCGCACCTTTAGGGGCTCGGGTGACTAGCCCAGCCCCTAACGCTCCTCCACGACTCCTCTGGCGTCCTGCCGACACTTTACGTGCCGGCATTGTCGCCTCCCCGTCGCTCGAGGAGGATGAGACCGACCCGGTCAGGATATTCTCCCAATCCGAGTCGGTCCCCTTGGAGGGCTTGCGCCATCGGCGCTTCCTCTCCGCTCGATCAGACCGACGGGTCTGCTTCACAGCAGATCCCGACGGGCCGCTCTTGCCACTTCTTTCGCTGGCAGTGTCGAATTTCTCCGACACCGCCGCGGTGGGGGGCGTGACCTCCACGCCTTGGTGCTGCGCGACCTCCTCGCAGACTGTTTCGCTAGGGGGGGGGTTTTTTATTTCAGAGATATCCATAAAATTCCCACGATTATGAGACGAATTACAATACGTCTCCCGGGTGACGCTCATTCCAGGAGACGGGGTAAATACTAACAGAGGGCCCCAGGTATCTGTAGGTTTTTACGACTTCGCTGTCGGGTCTTAGAGTCTTTTCCTTGACGCGGGCCGGCCAATTAAGGCAAGCCCCACGTTCCCCCAGGTCACGACTACCCGAGTGTGGCTAGCACTCAGGTCACGGTCGATCACCAGGGGGTTACGCGACGCGGGTGGGCAGCCAACCCCCCCAACACCGACGGTGGCACAGAAGCCAGTCAGCCCCTGCGCGAGCAGTGGGCCAACCCGTCCCTGATCCCAATGGATCCATTCGTGTCTCCCAAGTCCCCTCTGATGGACAGAAGGATACCGGGAGAGACGACCGCGGGCCTTGAAGGCCCGCCATACCACGACCCCTCCTTGGGTCAGCTAGCCCTGAAAAGGGCTGTTGGGTGGCCCTGAAAAGGGCTGTTCACGTCGCCGTCTCCCATTTCCCCTCTAAAGGGGAGCTGGAAGCGGCGACCGCGGACCTTGCAGGTCCGCCATACCACGACCCCCTCGTGCAATGGGGTCCGCTGATTGACGTCAGCCGTCGACGACAGACTCCCACCCTGGGGGAACACACTGCCGCCTCCGTTCTCCAGAGTGCACCACGTGGAGGTCTCAACCTAGCACCCCAAATTCAAATATACCTGATAAAATAAATACTTTTTGTATTGTTTTCAGATTCCTCTCGTAAAAACTAAAGACTGTGTTTTGATTTTTCTGATGAGAAGTAGGTATATATAACAATGGTCTTGATTCAGTTTTTGACCAATCCCGTTTACATATCGATATATATATATAATCAATATTATTGACCAGATCGCGATATAATATTGACTGTGTCCAGTCTCTCGATACGAAACGATGAGGATTCCAGCGACTGGGACCGCTAAAGCTGGGACCGCGGTTCCGGTTGCCGGTTTTATTAAATTTGAATATTTTTCTTCCGGCAACTGGGACCACCCATAGAAAAGAACAAAAAAAAGGCTAAAACCAAAAAAAGTACAGTCGAACAAAAATAAAACATTTCGAGTAATAATTAAAGAGAAATCTGTCGAAAGCGAATTTTGTGCTCATCCTACAGTTCTATAGATTTCACATACGAGGAAGACGTTCACTTGTAGCACTCACGAATTGGACGAAATGCACGATGCTATCACTTACTTACCGACCTGAAAAAGGTAGCTGGGATGCACTGGATGCGGAAGGCGGAGAATCGGGTGGTATGGTGCACATTGGGAGAGGACTATGTCCAGCAGTAGACGTCGACAGGCTTATTAATTGATTGATTGATTACTTAAAGCGATAGTATAATAGGCTAGGCACCCATTGACCCTAAGATAGCCATACACTTTGCAATAACATGTAAGCATAATTAATATTATGTAATCTTAATCTAAATCTAGTCCTTACTTTAATAACAAGCTAACACGTTAAGAAATGACTTTTAATACCTACAGAACTTAGATAAATGAATCACGGTATACTTCAAAGTGACACACATTACCTTGGCAGTTGAGGTTTATAGGTAAATGGTGATGTAACACCAAGTTCTAATCCCGCTCAGAAAAAAAAATCAGAAGAAAAAAGAAAGAAAAAAAAGTGTGCTTGTCTGCCACCTACGTAGTATAAAAAACTCTATTAACAAGAAAGTGCTAATAATAGTATGCATTATGCAACCTACGTTAATTTTGACACCACTGCAATTAGGGATGTCTACTGAGCAGCGGTTGGTCATTACTTCCCAGAATAAGATCCATAACAGCAACACTATCGTATGGTGTAATAATATAGGATGTGTCTTTTTTTTTTCAAAATCAACAGGTTCGATTCCTAGCTAGGATTATTGGTTTTCCTAAAATCTAATGATGAGGTTTTAAGTTTCATCAAAATCGGGCTCGTGACTCCTTTGACTATTTTTCGCTATTCCTTATAGTTTCGGATTTGGCCATCCAAGCCCTTTTGAAAAATTCAACCTGTATACTAAACTAATGAAATGAGATGTGTTCACACCACTTAAGCGAATTTTAGTTTCTTCAGCCCAATATATTTGGCTACGACCACAGCGTTGTCCATTGGCCCTCAAAAATCCTTGAAAGTACAGATGGAAGGGCACAGGCAAGAGAGCAAGTGCGATATGGGTGGGGATGGGCGTAATAGAAATCTTATAAAACGATACCAGTCAGACATCTTACAATTACGGAGAGGGTTTATACCTCAATCTACTCAAGCTGGCTTATTGCGGGTTGGTAGAACGGACATGGTGGGTTTCCTCACGATGTTTTTCCTTCACCGTCAGTAGATGGTAACTCGTGATTAGCACATATAAATTCCACTAAGTGAAATTCACGTAAGTACCTAGTACGTACCTAGCTGTCCGGTCAATTCGAACTCGATACCTCTGAGAAGAGGTATCGAGAGAGGTATCATGTCCTTATCCATTCAGCTACCATTGCTAATTTCAGTGACGGTATACTTAATTTTGAGTTATCATGGACGACACTATTACATATAATTATAAATTGTTTATTTATTATTCGTGTTACATATTGTTCCTATTACATAGGTATCATTAGTCCTTGTTCTCTTTCACGAAATTCTACACAGCGCTATCTACACTCGATAAAAGCATAGCTTGTGTTATGAGTTCTAAAATGTGAATAAATAACTAGATATTCATGCATACAAATATTTGCATTGAGCGGGCATCGAACCCGCAACCTCCGATTTAGCAGTCGAACGCACAACTGCTACGCCACAGAGGGTCGTCTGGTGTATGCATTAACAATGAAGCAATAATATTAATATGATAACAACAGTTATAAGTATTCAACGAGTATAAATTAGTGCTTATATTTTAAAAAACCACGGAGCTGTGACCAAAGTCATAACTTTTTAATTTACCTGACGTCTGAATGTTTTTATTTTTGTTTTATTGCTTTGCAACCTATAACATTGTAGTTGTATTAGTGTTAGTACTTAAAGAGCAGGAAAAAATATTTCATATTGTCATTGTGGTAATTAAAATTACAGAAATTTAAGTATTTTTTTATACCACTTAGGCGGCAGACAAGCACACGGCCCACCAGGTGCAACACCAGGGGCGTCACACTCGCGCTGCCGACCCCGTAAAAAACTTCTAATGCCTTTCTTGAAGAACCACATATTGTAGCCGCCAGCGTTTAGCATGTCACCGGTCCCAATGGAAGTTGCTAGAGGAGGCCTAGGTATGCCAGGAGGCAAACGGAGCTTCTGGACATTATTATGACAAGCTCGAAATTATGTTGTATCTAACAAACATGGTAATTGATTGCAGTTATGTTTCTTTTTAAAAATAAAGGAATATGAGAAACATGAGCCTACTCAAGGATTTTTGGTAATTTCCCTCCAGGGCCAAACTTATTTTTCCACACATATAATACATAATTTATTGTATAAAATATTAGATTAGGTTAGCAAATTCGGTTCAGAAACCGGTCCTTGATTGCATTAACTTGGCACATAGTTGTCACGTCGTGCAAAATAAGCTGGCACAGCCTTGTATCTACCGTAGTTAGATCTTTATTGTCCGGAAACCGAGATAAGTGAATAATTACAATAATAAGACCGTACAATGTAATTTTAGTTAATTTTAAATATATATTATTTAATTATATATATTTGTACAATTTTATAATTTTCCGGGTCGTTGGTTCACACAGATTTTTATTTTAAAATAACAAATGTTGCTAAATTTTCGTTAACTTCTTTTCTATACCTGTTAGGTGGCAGACAAGCACACAGCCCTGTAAAAATCTTCTAATGCCTTTCTTGAAGCACCCCGTAAACAGTTACTAATCTAAATTGCTTGTGTTAGAAGTAGGCTTACGCTTTGATGCAGCGAGCCTCCTTATTAGGACGTCCCCATAGGATCTAAAAGCGAGGGTCCTTGCGGCACTAGATCAGTGCGCGCGTCGCGCGTCGTCGCAATGCAATGCAATGTCATTTGCAGGGCAGTCACACTCACACGGTATCCAAAAAAAAACAATTTTTTTTTGCTGATAATATAGCTATACCTAAGTTTTCCATTTATGTCAAATAAATAAATGAAATCCTAAATATCAACGCAAATACGCGATAATTTCTGAAGTAAAATCATTCAAACTGATAAAATAATATACTAAACACCCTGTACTTGTAACCTTAATTATTTTGCCTATTAAGCTAGATACGGAACCATTTTGACAATGCATTATCTACTTAGATTTGTGATATGTGAGGCGAATATCCTAATAACTATGTGCCCGCGCCAATACGTCACCAAGGAATTAGAGCGAGCGGCATCATATCTCAGTGTTGCCGTTATATTGGCATAGTGACAATTTGATTCGTAAATAAATAAATCTAACTAATATCAGTCAAACGAACTCTCTCTCAAACTGTGCTAAAATTATAAACGCGAAAGTTTTTATTGATGTGTCGATATTTAGATGTTTGTTGCTCTTTCATAACTACTATTTTTTGCGCGTAACTATTGACACACTCCGGGAAAAAAATAAACTGATATATAGACAGAATTGTTTTTTTATAAACAAGTTCCTGTCAGTATGGCGGGCTAAAAACATTTTATCGGGTCAATTTTTATATAAATACATAAAAATAAATAATAATTATATTATATATCAAACTAGCTGATCCGACAGACGTATTTTTGCGTTAACTATGAATATTGAATTCGATATATTTCAATTTCAATTTCAATTTCAATTTCTTTATTTCTCATACGTAATTACATCTTTTTGACGTCAAAAACTACTTAATACTAAGTTTACCACCGCTTCCTAGGCGCTAGTGGAGAAGAAACGGCGCAACAAACTCCACTGCTGCATTTTGAATATATAATATATAACATTTCAATTGTCGTAAAGGACATTTTCGTCAAAATGTCCTTTACGACAATTGAAATTTCCGGGGTCGATATGATATAGAATATATTAATACAAAACGTGTTTATTAAAAAAGTATAGTGCACGGCATCTAACTTGGTAAGATTTTGGAGTAATGTAGGCCCCACTACTCCAAAATCTAGCCAAGTTAGATGCTATACACTATACTTGTTAGTGGCAAAATGCGTCGCATAACCCTTAATAGGGTAAGGGTATATATATTACCACTTTCTGCTTTTCTACAAAATTTGAGATATATTTAAAATGGAAACATTAAATGTTATTCCTTGATCTCATTATATTTTTTTAGTAAGTTTACTGTCATATTTTTAACACTTCATAAGTTGTCCAAGTCATTTTAGCAATCTACGGTACTGTCAAAGTTGACCCAACGAATTTTGGTGGCAAAAATTGAATGTTTTAGTGGTCGAGTGCGGATTTTGTGTAAATTTGTTCTACAATAATTCTTATAAGAGATTTTACGATACAAATTTATAAAATAGGGTATATTTACTTTCGTTTAACGTATTAGCAGCTTTCAGGAACCATTTTTAATACATTTTTCGATATCGTTTTTAAGTGGTAAAATAGTTACCATTGCCCGATTATACTTACTAAAAACCGTAGGTAACTATATATAAAAATCAGTTTGTTTGTTACGGTAAGCCGGGACTCGTGTAAAGTTCACTACTAAAAAGCTTTCATAGATAGTTTACGTAATTCCTTTAGAAGCTGATGGATATACCTAGTCATAAAGTACGAATTTTTTTAAAATCTATGAATAGAAATCTTACTTGTTTTCAATATTAGTATAGATAACAATAAAAATTAATAAATAAAATAATAAGGTAGCTACATAAATTTATTTAACAAAAAATGTATGACAAACACAGGTGAAACCACTAGTCTTAAAATAAAAATGCGCCAGAAGGGGCAATGGTAACAATTTTACCACCACTCCGCAAAATTTTGAAGTTGTAAACGGGCAATGGTATATTATTTACCACCGGAAAAACTACCCCTAAAATGCAACCCCTATAAAAAATATTTAGAAAAATGAAATCTGTGACCTATTATTAGCCAGGAACCAGTGTTAGTTTGAAGAAAAAGCACTCACAGGCTCGGGCCCTATTAAGGGATAAAAACAATTATAGTGTAGGGCATCTAATTGCCAAGGTTTTGGAGAAGTGGGGCCTACACTACTCCAAAATCTTGCCAAGTTAGATGTCGTGCACTATTATATTGTGTGTTTAGATTACTTTTACAATACAGTGATTTTTTTTTAATATTTCCAATGTAGGAACAAATAGCTCATATAAAATTGTCTATTAGTAAAAATGGATAGATAATTCATTGTTCAATGCCAAAAATAGCTGTTATAATATTATGCTAAACACTTGTTAATCTAAGTTTTATATCAATGATATAATATTACCTCATAATCCATCTCCGTAAGAAATCCATTAATTAATTTTTATCAACGTATGCATCTGATGCCTAAATCGGTCGTCTGGCTGATTGCAATTCAAATTTGTGTCGTGGTTTGGGTAATCAAGTTTAAAGAGGGCAAGGTTTGCTCTCCAAGGGCGGGTATGTCCATTATGTTTTGCATTATCTAATATTTAAGGTTTTACCTATACGAGTATGTATACGAAAGCAGAAGCATGTAAGCGCAAGGTCTGGTGAGCAGGGTGAATGTGTTCGGTTCATTTATCTCTTCACCAAATTTCTTCTAAACACTTATTGTTGTAATATTTCACCATCGCAATCACCGAAATTATCATCATCGTCATCACCGAAATTATCATCATCGTCATCACCGAAATTATCATCATTGTCATCACCGTAATTATCATTCTTTACCATAATAATAATTGAAATCGTTAGTAATCACCAAAAATATAATTATCACTGAAATAATCATCACCGTAATCCTCATCACCTAAATAACCATCATCACAGAAATCGCCATCATCACCGAAATCACCATCATCACTTAAATTACCATCATCACCGAAATCACCATCATCACCGAAATCACCATCACCACCGAAATCATAATTGTCATCACCAAAATTATCATCATAGTATACACCAAAATTATCATTATCACTGAAATAATCATCACCAAAATCACCATCACTGAAATCACCATCAACACAGAAATCACCATCATCACCTATATCATTCTTGTCACCGGAATCATCATTATCGCCAGTCGAATCACCATCATTGCCGAAATTATCATCATTAGGTATCACTATCGTCATCATTATTATGATCGTCATTGTCATCATAACGATGATAAATCCAACATTTTATCATGATTACCATTAAGATTATCGTCGTCATCATCATCGACATCATCATAGCGATCATATTCCTCAACATCAATATCCTCATCGTCATTACAATCCATTTCAGAAATAATGGGCTTAAAAAATAATCGACCCATTTTTATAACATCTCAAATGCTAAGGTATGTGAAGGGCTTAGTGGACAAGTGCGTTCGACTCCGCTCTTGCCCACTGAGTCCGCGGACTCTCGACGATACACCGGCGAGGCTGACTTCACGCTTGCGCACTACCCTCCGCTTCTACGGCGCAACGCGGCCCTACCACGCGTCCCTCACTCGATCTAGTGGAGCACCGAAAAACCACCCTTAACGACTGTACCATTCATAAATACTCACATTGTTATCGCTAAACAGAATAAACAGACGCTTAAAAATATTACACTGCATACAAAAAATGTTTTACTTACATCAGATGCGTACAAGTGATCATAAAACCACGAGAAAGCTATGTTTCGTTGGATTGAGTTTCATTGACAAAATAAGGAAGAGGCCTTCCCCAGTGAAACCAGCGCTGGTATTTTTAATGTATTTATTATTTATGATGATTTATGGACATAAAGACGCTAATAAAATAACAGAGCCTAGGGCATGGACACAAGGTTGCTAGACTCAGTATTTTTTTATAAATAATAATTAAATCTTATATAATTACGTTGCGATGTTTGTTGGTACATATTTTTCATTCCTTCAAGGTGTGTTGTCGGAGAACCATATCCCTGAGGAACGACCGGCCATGGCTACTGTCGATGGTGATGGTGACACCGATGTGCTGTTGGCTAATTGGGGAGTTTGGTTAAGAATTTACTCGACCAGGGAGTCAAACTTATGATAACGTGTTTGTAAATAGTAGTAGGAATAATATTCACATTGATATCTTTAGAGACAAAAAGGTTAAAAAGTGACTGTGCAAACTCCGGTAAATCAAAAAAACACAATTTATCAGAAATTATATCAACAAATAAGTGATTCAAATATGATTGTAATAGAAATTTTGTGTCGTTAACCATTGCCGTTGCTGGCAAAAAAAAAGATTCAGACAGACCAACAACCAACTGATAGTTTTTCCTTCTGTGGTTCCGTACCTTAAAAATGCAAAAAAACTAAGAAGAATATTAATGATAATTATGCCAAAAAATTGTAGTGTCGCAAAAAATTGTGTGATTGCGGTCTAGGATGTGTCGGAAAGCAAGCGTGAACCAAAAGTTACAACTTAATTTGTCAGTTAAATGCCTACATAAATTAGGCCGCGTCTTTAGTGAGGCGTGAAACGTCAAGCAGAGCGGAGATGTCCGTTTCACCTGTACTTTCAGTGTAGGTAGTGTGACCCATTACCAGTCCATGCCGCATTTGCTCTATTGCCCACTGTGCCTGCACCTGCGCTATTGAGGGCTTATGTGAAGCAACGGACAACGCTGTGGCCGTAGCCAATTATTGGGATTAAAAAGGAGGGAAAGATTGTTAGCCATTGACTTGAAGAAGTGTAAGTAGTACAGATGTAGTAGGTGCACTTGCACAGAAGAAACAGTTGGAAATTTTGAGAACAAAAAATTAAGTAAAAAAATGTTATAAATTAAATGCTTTTATGCACTAAAAACGGCCATTTTGTTCATGTTCTTTTTGTACAGTGATACAGAATAGATTAACTTTTACTTATTATCATCTAAAGATAAGTGTCAATTATCAGAAAAATCCATCCACAGGAAGGGGGTCAATTTTCAATTACTAGATTTGACCCAAACAAACAGGTCAAGTTAAGTAAAAGCGTTTCATAATAAAGAAAATTATGTTTTTTATATTCAATTTAGCGCCTGTGCTGCCTCGTGCGAGTTCCAAGTGTTTCTGGTATGACAAAGAGAACAATTCCTGGACAGTTTATTTCTTGATGGCATAATTTGCATTGTGCGGAGATGGCATCTCAAGCCTGCGTGCTGTTCCGGTGGGGTCAATTAGCAGAACTCACAGGGACACTTACCACGGTAGAGGCGGTAAAAGACTGCTAAGGAGGCAAGGTTTCTGCGTAGCTGCAAAGGCTGAGAGGACTTAGGTACTTCCAATAATGACGACTGCTCGCCGTTGCAATCTGTTGAGAGTATCTAATAAGTACTGTGTAGATTCATCCCAGATAGAATAGTACTCACGTGGGAGTGAACCTGTGTATTGTACAAGATTATAAAATAGTCTTCTTTCGTTTCAAAGTACTTACCTACTTATTTAATGCAGTGTTATACAAAGTGTTGTGACTTACGTGAACGAAGTCCTAATATTCAACGCAGGTATACGATCAACGGCACGACAGAAGCCATTTGGTATCCGCAGGTATCCGTGTTCGTTATTTGACTTAGCAAAAATTAAAATAATAGTGATAAATTTAACGTAAGTATTAGGAATATCATTTATTATTGAGATCTCGCTCACAAGTTTTTGCACGTTTTTTTGCAGTAACAGTTTTTTTGGAACGAATGTTTACGTTTATTGGACAGTCCATTGACACGAGCGATGTTTGCAGGTACTGCAAAAAATCATTATATCTTTTATTCTTTTGAATGAACACTCGCCGAACTTATCAAGCAATTGACATGAACTCTAACGTATTCGGTTTACAGCGAAATAATTAGTATAGTTCTGTTTACTCAACACACGTTAAAAAACGTGCCGGACCGCCAAAAAGTTTACACTTAACTAAAGCAAACACACACACCTGAAGGGGTTATATTATATTCTACACATAGATTAATACGCAAAAATTGAGTAAAATAAGGTGTATGCTTTTCCTATATTTTAAGGTAAATATATTATGCATCCAATGAGTAGTACCTGTACCTACCTACCTACCAATAGTCTAAGTTAGTATATTTTTTGACGACAACGATTTTTTGATTTTTTACTCAGATGTTACATCTACGAGTATTAACGGAGGATAGAACAGTAACGTTACTGGTATTTCTTAATAAAGTTCTTTCAAAATCCTATTAATTCTCGTTTCTTGATGTGAACACTAAACACTCAAAATAACGAGTTTTTCCAAGTTTTTCTGTACCTATTACAATTTATGGGTAATAATTTGTCTTGGTATAAGAAATCCAATTAACTATTTTTAATTATTTCGCCTGGAACATTTATTAAAAGTTAGTGTAGTTATTATTAAACCCTAGTTTTTGCAATATACCTATTATTATTTTTATTAGCTTTGAGTAGTATTTGATAATAGTAGGAAAATAAAGGATCCAAAATATTATAGTAAGTAGTATCTATGAGTGTTCGATTTTTCGGGTTCGAGCTGACGGGGCTGCTTCTCCGAGCGCAGACAGAGGAGGACAGGACGGAGGCATGCCATCCTGCATTCCACTGTCGGCGAAGCGGTGCGCCCTACCACCGTTCGGGGGTCGAAGGGCCATCTTTTTTTTTTATATAGGACACGTCAAAATGACTCCACCTCGCCTGATGGTAAGCGAAAGGCAAAGTCTCAGGACTGGGGCCACCACCACATACATCGGTAGTGCTACAGTGGCGGCCCTCAGCTTGACGGCCTCATCAAATGCTTTTTCACGCCCCGCTTAAAGGCCCCGGGACTATAGGAGGAAGGAAACACATGCGCTGGTAAAGAATTCCAAGTCTTTATGGTGCGGCAAATAAAAGAGGCACCGAACCGCTTGGTTCTTGATGGAATTGATGCCACCGTGTGCGGGTGATACCTCAGTCTGGCACGTGTAGTTCTGTGTAGGAAAGGAACTGTAGATGGCCCGGGGTCAGCTGGAGTGTGAGATACCTATATTATATGCCTATTGGGTAAGCTTACACCCCGGTAATTGAGACCCGAGACGGTTTTAGTCGGTTCAATTCCGATATAACCATCCTCGATGGCCGACGCGGCGACGGGTACTATCCGTGAGGTTTTCTGCACGATAAAAAGTATTAAAATTTTCGAGGTTTTGGCAATACCACCGCTAGCGTGTTACCGCGCTGAGAGCGAGTTGGCATGTGTCCAGGAACACCCCAGATCAGAACTTGTGACCTAGCTAAGAGTGAAGTCACACATTACTTGCTAGTATTATGTAAATAGAAGATTTCTTTGCTCGAATATAATATATAACCTTGATAACTTGGTTTGTTACTATACGCACAGAATAACTAATGGTACCTACTACTGCTTATAACTTTGATTGATGGGCGTGATAACCGGTACCGTAAACCGGTTTCAATACCTACCTACCTATTTTTTAATAAGATGATTTTCTCATGATTTAATACGTACGTAGGCAGGTTTAACGAAAAAATTAGAATTGTGTGTCACAAAGATGATAAGGTAGTAAGGGTATAGTTTTATTGCTTGAAATGGTACCGTATCATTATACCAATATTGACCTGCCAGACCTGCCCTTGTGGAAATAGGTTTTAGCGTTTTTTAACCATACCTATCTCCGGTTCTACTTTCAAAAATGCGTAAGATTTTCACTCTGACCAAGACATTTTAAAACAAAAAACCCGCATCAAAATCCGATCAGTAGTTTTTGCGTCCAACAGACAAACAGACAAGAAACATTATTTTTTTGATTAGTATCGTTCATGTAACATAACCCAAGTTTTTTTTAGTATTGCGATCCTTTTTTAGGCGAACCTTTAGCCGATAGGAACTTGGCCCCCTTTTTAACAGGTATGTTTTTGGTGGGATCTCGAATGTACAGACACAGATACTTTACAACTTTATGATAGCTATAGATAACCATACAATACATAAATAATTAAGTTGTAAATTACGGCTGCAAGGTCATTTCATAGTACATTGTTTATCTGTGTGACACACTGACACCATGTGTAAGGGCAGTCTATGTAAATAGTTTTTTTTAAAAGTATAATACCGCTATTTACCAGATTTCCCGTGCTAATGTATTGGAATTAAGCGCAGGTTAATCCTGGGCGTTTAGGCCTGGCCCTGGACTAGCTCAGATTTCTTTTTAAAAAATTCATTTAGCTTGCCTTCTTTGATAAAAAAAATCTGGTTCTTCTAAGAACCCTATTCTTTTGATAGAATTTATTTTTCTGAAATTTTCCGGTTTCCGAGATAGTAGGCGGTTTTTCCTCGTGGCCAAACTGGTACCTAACATAATAATAAAATTATGCGACGGCCTCTATGGCGTAGCGGTAGTACATTCGACTGCTAAGACAGGGGGCGCAGGTTCGATGCCCGCTTAGTTCAAACATTTGTATACATGTTTGCATTGGTCTGGATATTCCTATGTAAGTATATTAATAAATGTATGTATTTACAAAAAAAAGTAAGTTTATTTGCATTCTAGAACCCATAAAATCAGCTAGGTAAACTATGCTTACGTTGGGTCGAAGTCGGTCTATGTAGAATGTCGTAGAATATTTATTATTAATTATTGTATAGTACAATAATTATTGTTCGTTTAAAATAGTACCTTAGTAGACTTACTATGTGTCACTAAATACCTACTTTGTACATACGTAAATGGTAATGTAAAGGTTTGTTAAAATAATCTACATAGGTACGTAGATTTACTTCTAAGTACTTAAGACTTAGTCTGAAGACGTGTGTGGACTCTTTCCTTCCGTCGTGCTCAGGGCAGCCGACAGTGTAGCTGATTACACGTGCTCGGCTAAACAGCGAAAATAAGATAGTTGCAAGTAATAAAAACGAGGCGATCTTGTTCTCAAGAAAAACATTATAAAAATAATTTATCATGGTTCTGAGTAAAGCGAAAAAAGCGATGGTAGCTGATTGGATAAGGACGCGGCCTCTACTCAGAGGTATCGAGTTCGAATCCGGCCGGTCAGTACCAATGTGAATTTCACTTTGTGGAATTTATATGTGCTAATCACATGATTTACCATCTGCCCTGACGGTGAAGGAAAAATATCGTGAGGAAACCCACCCACTTGTCGTAGAAGAAATTTTATTCTAAGAACATGTCCGATCCACCAACCCGCATTAGGCCAGTTATGTTATGTTCTGTAGGACGGAAGTACTACCCCCAGTCGAACTGCTAGATTCGGACAGGAGATACCGCGCGTCGTGTCCTATTTCTTTAATAATTTCTATGATGTATTACGTAAAACCATCGTAAAACATATATTTATGACAGCTCGTCGCCATTCTCCTAAAACTTGCACCGTTGCATAAATGATTAATGAATGAGCCGTGGATGGCAAATACTGCAAACGGCGACCTTGCTCACGGTCGAGGGCGAGCCGTGAGGCCAGCGCTCGTGACGACACACCACACGACGCGGCTGACAGTGGTAGCTTCTTCATAACTATACGTGGTATTTACTCGAAGATAAAACTCAATAATTATGCTAATATTGTTGTTCTTTGTTGCTGATGTACCTACCTACTTCATTCTTTGCCTTTTTTAAACGGATTTATTTAACTTGACCTGTTTGTTCGAGTCAAATCTAGTAATTGAAATTTGACCCCCTTCCTGGATTGGTCTGATATTTGGTAGAAATCTTTAGTTCTGATGACAAAATTATTTAATTGCTTTTAGTATACCTATAAAAATAGTGTAATCCAAATGTACCTAATCCAAAAAAATACTTAATTTATTTATCGGTGCGGAAATCCCCTCGGATATTACCCCCGTCGGCGATCGGGGGTGGTTGTCGGCATCGAACCGACTAAAATCCCACGCCACGGTCTCGGATTCCAATAGCTGGGGTGTAAGGTTATCCAATAGGCATATCCTTCGCACCCCAGCTGACTCCGGGCCATCTACGATTTTAAGGTGGCCCCCTCGACCCCCCCAATAAGATTGGGGCGAGCATCGCACCACTTCGCAGACGGTAGGGTGTAGGGTGACAGGTGGCCGTCAAAGTCAAAGTCAACTCGCCCCCCGCTCGCTCCCCACTGTGCTCTCTGCTAGTCAGAGGGACACATGGAGAGCCTCGTAGCAGCCCTCTATAGCGCCACTCCCACCTCGGTAAGATTGGCCGCAGGCAGCAGCGTCTCCTGAGACGATTGGGAGGGGCTACTCGTCTCCGTCCATTTTGTGATACACCAAGGTCCTATAAAACTTTCATACATATTTATATATATTCAGATGGCACAGATCTAGCGTGATCCGGAGTGCCAACAACAGAAGACTCGCAGCTGACCCAGATAAGGCGTGAGAATATTTTTATTGTTACAAATTGCTTATCTAGAAAAATAAATATTCATGTTCATAGCACGTACTAAACGTAATATAAAAGATTCCAACTATTAGCAGCTGAATAATAAAACGTGTACTACCTATAGCGTTAGTTCAACAGAAGAACTCGTTCGTCAACAGACTGGCGCTCGTGAAATTCTACGATCAATACCCGCTAATTGAAAATTTTTAACCGATTTCAAAAAAGGAGGAGGTTCACATTTCGAGCGTATTTTTTATTTTTGTTGCCTCAGAACTCCGGGTTGTTATTCTTACCTCAAGCAATGGGACCACGGGTAAACACTCCTTTTCATAATTGACAAATAGGCATAAGAATGAAGAGGAATAAGAAATAACAGTACTTTTGCGCCAAATCACTCAAAATACATTATCTCTTATTATTTATTATTATTATTAATGTATTTTGAGTGATTTGACGCAAAAGTACTGTTATTAATTGTCTTTTAACACACCAATCAGTGCAGAAATCTCAATTATATTAGGTATGTTGAAGATTTGCTTTTATTACTGGCATGCCCCGTGAGCCGGATTTTCTAAAAAAAAAAATCACATAAACCGCGTTCAGGCAATTACGAATACAGAAAAAAAATTAAATTGGCCAAACCATTCGCAAATTCAGCGATTAATTTTATTTATAGAGGTGCAGAAATTGAGAAGAAAAAAGATGATAATTCGTTTATGTTATGAGGTATACGAACGGCAACCTCTAAAAGGCCTCAAAAACAAAACTAAGTCAACGTACGCAACAAACAAAGAACAAAATGAGCGTGTAAAATACTCATTGAATACCCTGAATATTTTGGCGATGGCTAATGAAGTCAGAATAAACCGACAATAACAACGTGACGTGTCAAAGTAGGACAGGTAGGCCAATAAGTTCTCGTATCAATCGTAACTAATGGCGTAGATACAGACAGCAAAAACAAGCAATCATTAGAAGATAACGATCGTGGCTATTACTGCGGTTTTGTGGATGCGATTAGGCTTAGCTAGTATTATACACACGACTATTATAAATACGCTCGTAACTCAACCTGTCTATTTTTTGTATCTTTAGGGGCAAAAATGTTGAAAATTTAGTTCGCACATGTACCTACACTAATTCACCAATCAAAAAGTCAATAAAATCAAGCAAAAACCCTAGGCTCTTTGATTGATTAAGAGAATATTGTCAAGATAAAGAGAGGTAAAGTCATTTTGACGTGTCCTATATAAAAAAAAAAAGATTTTTGCCCCCACCTAAACATAAGGTGTAACAGAATTATATCGGTCTATACCTAACCATGCTCCCAGTCCCCAGTCCTAAGTTGCAGCCCCTCGATAGCGTTAGCATACAAATACCAACATAATATGAAATATTTTGTGAAAATCTAAAATACTTTTTTTATCTTTTTAAGTATGGTTACTGATACCGAACAACTCCTTAAAATTCTAATCTAAATTTTGTTACACCTTATAGGTGTGTCTACATAAACCCCTTTGTACCTACTTCCAGGGACAGCCCTATTCACTATCATGAGGGCTACCCCGTGTATATGCACCCTTAAATTAAATGTGCCTTATAATACTAGGTGATCCATCTACTCAGTATATAGATCTTGTCATTTTTTTATATCGTTCACGTCAATAAGACTTCACCTCGCCTGATAAGCTACAGGTAAAGTCTCAGGAATGGAGGTCACCATTACCAACACCGATAGTGCTATAGGCCACAGGCCACAATTATAGCACTAATCAGTGTTGTGAAAAAGCGGGTAGGAGGAAGGAAACACAAAGAATTCCAGGTATTGTTGGTGCGGCAAAGAAAATTCATTTATTCAACGTGCCCAAATAGACAAAGATGACGTCATCTGTGCCCTAAAAAGTAATAAAAAATGTTGATAACTTTAAATAGCATTGACAAACATCAGTTGGGTTGTTATACTTAACGGTACATATCAACTTTTCCAATTTATTGAAACCTGTTACTAAACCTATTCACATTTATCTATATTTTATTTATATTATGCTGATATCACAGACAAGTGCATTGATACGGGCTATTGCGATTTGTAGGTATTAATTTTATTACACGCATTGTACTTCGCCCCTATAATGTTTATACACATCAAAGTCGGTGCTTCAAGGTGTACGTTTAAATAATTATAGATGTGATACGCTAATGGGTTATACTTGAAAGTTAATCAGTAAAGAATGATTAAGCAATGATTTTCTGATCGGAAAAAATGAGTATCCAGGACGGGACTTGAATCCGTGACCAGTCCCTTACAGTCCGTCACCGTCCGTGACGATCATTTTTTTTCGATCAGATAATCATTGGGAATAGTTAGCATGCAATTGCTTAAAACGTTCAATTAATCGGGCGGAGAATCTAAAATAAAATAAATAAATATTCTATGACATTATCTACAATCTGAAAATAATGTTTAATAACAAATTGCAATATTTGTTCATTGTAGATGGCTCCACCGGCGCCCTAAGCAGTAGAATATATCGGAAAATTTCGAGTAGGTATCTAGAATAATGGGTCCAGGTATCAGGTACCGTTCAAGTCCCGTCCTGAATGATCATTTTTTCTGATCAGAAAATCATATTTCATGGTTCCACCCACAGTATAGTTCCACCAGTTCTGTAGGTACACCATGCATGCCCAATTAGACCTTTCTTCTTAGAGTTTCATCCTCAAAGGGTAAAAATGAGGCCCTATTACTAAGACACTAAGGAACTATCCGTCTGTCTGTCTGTCATCGGGCCATATCTAATGAACCATGAGCTGACAGTTCAAATTTTCACAGATGATGTATATCTATTGCATTAACCGTGATTTCTTTTCGTGTAATGATTCCGATTCTTCCAAATGCACTTAACCGGTTTTTAGTCAAGAAAAAGGCTGTTACATTAAAAATATTCATAATGGAGGTACTTATGAAAGAAAATTACATTTTCCATATTAATAACAAGCTTGTTGAGCATGCACTAAATGATTATAACTGTCCGCGAATAGAATTATCTATTGAGCTGTCCGTTTGTCTGTCAGGCCATTGTGTAAAAACATTGTTAAGACACAAAGCCATGGTTGGTACAAGGCATATTCAGTATTATGTAGGTTGGACGGTCAGCAGCAAAAACTTAAGCTTCCTTCGTTTTAGATTTTCACTGTGTTGATGTTTTATATGACTTGATATTTTAGAATGCAATTCTCTTAGGTAAGTTAACATTATTAGGGTTCCGTACCACAAAATCATTATAGGATCACTTATAATATTGTCATCACTTAGATAAGTATGCATCTGTCAGTCTGTCAATACCTTTTTCACAGATACTCATTGAGGTAATAATTATAAGTTACTCAATAGATAATGCGATAGCATGAGCAAAAAATCAATATACAAAAATTCCGAGGCGTAAACACATTTTTGTTGCTGACTGTGCTTTATTTTCGCATTATAAATGTTATTAATTCGCTTTTCAAATGTTTCCTTCACACGTTGCTATCTGCAGAATGGAAAAGGGAACGAGAATAAATTATAAAAAAAAACTTTTTTTTAAACAGATTTAAATTGATCAATCAGACAACTGAAAGGGGGTCAAATTCCATTTACTAGATTTGACCCAAACAAACAGGTCAAGTTAAATAAACTGTTTAAAACGGTAAGGAATGTCTTCGGTACAAAATAATGTTCTGACTTTTACGGTGTCTATGATTATTACTTAAGAGAATACTTGTTTCGTCAAGCCAACACAGCTGTACCTGCATCACTAGTTTTACCGCCATCTATAGAATTATGAATATCCTTAACAATTGCCAATTGCAATATCCTGAATAGATTATTAAAAAAATAAGAGTAAAAAAAACTTGTGACTATTGTTAGAAACCCATCGCCGATCACAAAAAGGATAAGTACATCGCAGCATCAATCTATACAAATAAATAAAATTGGTGTGTCTGTTTGTAATATTAAAATAACTGCTTTCTACTACATGCATATGAATGTATATACGGTACACATACCAAAATATATATTTTTAAAATTTTTATCTGTCTGTCTGTCTGTCTGTTCCGGCTTATCTCTGGAACGGCTGGACTGATTTGCACGGACTTTCATTGGCAGATAGCTTATGTAATAAGGAGTAACATTAATAATTAATAACTATTTTTTTATTAGTACATTCCACGCGAACGAAGTCGCGGACACAGCGAGTTGGTAATAATTCTAAGGTATTTTCATGATATTTTGCTATTAAATTGAGCGAGCCAAGCCCGTGTTGCACGCAAATCATCAGTATTCAGGTGCCATGATCTGTCAATCACAGTCAATCAGCTAAATTATTTCATCTCATAATGAAGTTTTCATTACCGCCCTGCCATCCTGTAAAAAATAATTAGTGCACGCGATAATGGCGGCCATTATCTGCTGTTGTCTATATTATTATTTAAAGCAATCTTAGCAAAGATCAAAACAGTGATTGTTAGCGGATACAATGCTTTAGGCTAGCCGCACACACCCAATAATATTGACAAAAATATTATATTAACAAATGGTACCGCATACTGTACCATACTTATTATTGGCAATTTTTCGAAGTAAAGTCTGACTTCTCGCTCAGTAGCGTGATTCGTATACGTATGTTTTATAAAATGGACGAAAAGAAAAAAAATATTGCATAGACTATAGGCTATTTGTATTAGTAATTAAGTAAAAAATGTTTCAAGTTAAACGCTTTTATGCACTAAAAGCGGCCATATTGGATTTTCGTTTTTTTCACAGTGAACTATATTCTAGGTACTAGTCAAGATAAGACCTTTCATTAGATATCCATATTGCGGTAGTTGTGAAAAAATACGTAAGACGTCATTTTGTAGCAGCGGCCATCTTGGATTTACAATAAATACAGAATATAATAATAATGTATTGTGCCAAATATCATCACAATCAGTCCACAGGAAGGATCAATTTTCAATTACTAGATTTGACCGAAACAAGCAGGTCAAGTTAAATAAAAGCTTTTAATAAAACTTACTAAAATAATAATAAAAACTCATTTAACAAGTTATGAAATAAAGTAGGTAAGTAGATATAAATAGTTTCATCACTAGGGTTATAGATATTCTTGACCCTGCCTTGATTATAGTACTACAGATGTCTTATCTAAAAATTACGCCAACCTTGCGACAATTGTATTGTATGGTAAATAATGTTTGCAGTAACTTACTGTTCATTGGTATGTATTTATTGAAGACAGTGGACAATGATTACTTCGTGACAGAGGGCGCTTTGTCGTCTTTATTAATTAATTCGCAATCAATATGCATGTAGGTTATTACGAATATTATAAAATAGCTGCACCTGTGACAAGGTTTTAAGAAATGACTGAAGTTCGAAGGTTGTTTTCCATCTGACATCAGCAAAAAGTGCATTAAAAACGACGACCAGGCCTTCTTTATTTTATATAAGCTAAAAATTTTTCAGTGCACTTGCTGTTAGTAAGTGTTACAATAGTGTTACAAAAACAAATAAGTGCCGACATGTTTCGCAGATTCTCTGCATGCAAATGGAAGTGCATGTTCCGGACAAGTTAATTTTATTCGTGCAGTTTATTGTGAAATAAAAAAAAACCGAACTGGCTGGAATACAGGGATAGATTTATAGTCTGGAATAACATATAGATAACTTTATATCCCTGTAGTAGTTTTTTAGAACAGAATTCCACGCGGGCGAAACCGCGGGTAATAGCTAGTATAAGCTTGTATTTAGCTTAACTATTGGGTTTAGGAGCATTCTTGTCAATTCGATTTATTCTTTTAGTCTTTCTATTTATTGTACTACCTACTTGTTGTATTGACTGTGGTATCGGACTCACAAGAACCCTCTGAGGAACCCCTAGAGGAACTCCTAGAGGAGTTATCAGCAGCGGCACCACTAGGCAGGATAACTATTAAAACCTATAGCTGGAAGGTCGGCTTGCAACCGCACTGTCTTGCCTAGACATCATAAAACAGGGATTGTTCCTGCCGGTAAGTAGGGTAGCCAGAGCTCACAACCCCTCTCCCCCTTCACCCAATTTCTACCTCCAACCCCTCCAGGGTAGGCAGGCAGCGCGAGAGTGACACTTCTGATGTTGCACACATCTATAGACAACGGTGAACACTTCCCATCATGTGGGCCGTGCGCTTGTCTGCCACCTAAGTAGTATAAAAAGTCGCAAGTGTGCTCGCTTCTCTAAGCAGTGGAACAGGCTCTATGTTTTTCTTTGATACGAAGAAAAATATTGGATGTAATTTCTGATTAAGGAAAATACAGACTATTTTCCTTGATTCATAAATTATAACCAATCTTTTTTTGTGAGTAGATACCTACGATATAATCGCAATATTCTTATTATAAGCTTGCTTCAAAAAAATTGGATATACCCAATCTGTACCTCAAATGCGTCATTTCAATATGTTACACACCTGTCTGCATGCTGTAGGTATATACCATCTTATTACTTTTTTAACCGACTTCAAAAAAGGAGGAGGTTCTCAATTCTTACGCTATTTTTTGTATGTATGTTATGCGATAGCGGTGCCAAAATTATGGATGGATTTTGAAATATTTTTTTTGTTTAAAGAGGCTACTTCTGAGGTGGTCCCATATCCAGGACATCAGGATCTGATGCTTGGATCTTGGGAAAATCGAGGGGAAATCATCAAATTTACAGCAAAATTCTATATTTGATGTCTTTGTACATAATAAGCCTCATAAATAGGTACTTTCCTATTTCTGTACACTAAAAAGTTAAAAATATTAGTTTGTGAAGTCAGTTTTTTAAACATAGTTATAATTGTCTAATTTTATATGAAAGCGCCCCACTACAAAAACAACTCGTTAAGTCCCTAACCTAACCTATATAGTGTTGTGTACTTTTTTTATCATGCGTATATCCCCACGGATACCAATCCGCATCGGCGATCGGGGGTGGTTATATTTATGTCGGAATCGAACCGACTAAATCGCACGCCGGCTCGGGTCTTAATTACCGGGGTGTAAGATTACCCGATATCCACAGTACAAAGAAATTTTTATGTTACCCCAGCGGACCCCGGGCAATCTACGGTTTTATGATAGTCCCGTCGACCCCCCGAAAGAGGGAGTGGCTCGCACCCTGTGTACGAATCCCTCAGTGCGATACTCCGACTCGAACTTAACCGCTTTTTATAGTTAATTTCCAATACAACGTTTTTAAATTTCACAGCTAGAAATTGAACAATCACGTTACTAAGTTATTTTGTGCCATTAACTCACTTGGTCAATTAGTGTCATTACATGATAACGCGCACAAAATAATTAAAAAAGTCATTCAAGTGCGAGTTGGTCTCTCATATTGAGGATTCCGTACAAAACTATACTCTCAAAGTTACTGTTGGAATACTAGAGTAAAAATATTGGAAAAAAATCACACGCGCAGCACTTATTTGTGGTCTCAAACTATGGAGCTACCAAGAAACCCAAAACTTCAACGGCTTCGATTCAAAAGTATAACATTGTTTTTGTCAGATAGACCAATGCATGGCGATACGAAGGTTAAACTTTTCCTAATGATTTTAGATCGGAAAAATTTGACATCCAGGACGGGACTTGAACTCGCGACCCTCAGGGAATACTTTAAGCAACTGAGTTACTAGACGCGTCCTAGATATTCGAATTTCTCCGACACATCCTACGGCTTAGGGCGCCGGCCGGGTGGTAAAATCATTAGGAAATAGTTACCAAACTTCTTATTGAACCTAGCGTTAATCCCATTCGCATCCAAAGCTTCCACCTCGGAGTCTGGGGTCCGCTTTACCAGTTTTAACTGCGGATTTGACTGGATAGTTATAGTTAGCAAACTAATTGCTTTAAACAAAGGTTAAACTTTTGGCCTCCTTCCACTTAAATCCACCAATCTCGATCCACATGTGGATCTGGGGATACTTATTTTTCCACTTTAATCCACCGGTGGATTCATGGATACTTTTAATTCCTCAAGAATCCACCAGTGGATTCATTGAGTACTTTTTTTTCCTCATTAATCCACCGGTGGATCCTTGGCTACTTTTTCTTCCTCATTAATACACCGGTGGATTAAAGTACAAAATTCCCAAGGATATCATGACTTTACCTCTGTAATAAAATAAATTTAAAAATTCTGTAAAGAGTTATTTATTAGGAAAGGACTAAATATATAATAGTTATTATTCAGATGACACAGAAACATGGAATTAAGTTTGAAGATCTTATGTGAAGATTTTGATAGTGGATCCAAGTGGCATAGAAAATATATTAATATTTTTGGATCCCCTCGCTTGTGGATCGAAGTGGCATATAATAATTATGTGTATTATTCGATCCACTTGATGGTGGATTCTTGAGGAATTAAAAGTATCCATGAATGCACCGGTGGATTAAAGTGGAAAAATAAGTATCCCCAGATCCACATGTGGATCGAGATTGGTGGATTCAAGTGGAAGGAGCCAAACTTTGTTGTCACTGTATTAGTGCAATATCAAAACCGCAGCGTCAGTAAATGATCAACAAAATACGTGTTTATGACTCATTTGGTTTGCTTTTGTTTTGTCTACACATACAATTTACAAAGTTTTAATAACAAAAGTACATGTTTACTTGTAATACCTACCTACCTACATGTAAACACGTTCAATTGTTAAACAACATTGTCAATATGGTAAACTAGCAATTTGCGGACGAACCGTTGTCAACTACTCGTATTATGCAATTTCAACTTCTCAAATCATTATTATATTCTCCCTGTAAAAAATTTAAATCATAGATATATTACTAAGGTACATAGTAAAAGTACCGTTATTATTTACGATAAATGAAAATTCTCTGTCTAAAAGTGGTTAAATGTCTAAATACCAATCACATTATAATACATTAATATTTATCGATATAAGGTAAAGTCATCTTATGCATATCATGTACATAATAACACCACACAATCTTCTGAGATATTGTATGATTAAAACTATAACTATACATACACACACACTTGTGTTACGGGTTTGACATACATTATGTTCACTCCTTTTTCCCACCGGGGTAGGCACAACAGACCGCGTTTCAGAACGCGGATGAACATACTGAGATATATTTTCTTTTCGTAAATACAAATTTAATATATTACAAATAAAAATTACCTGAGACCAATAAAAGCATACACATTTATGCATACAAATATTTACACAGAGCGGGAATCGAACTTACAACTACCGCGCAATATAATACCGCAGCAACAGCGCAACTCGTGCCAGGGGCCTTACTCCGAAAAACGTAAATATTCGTATCCGTTGACGTTTTGACCATTTAGCTACCCCGAAATTTCAAATTCAATTTCTTTATTTTTCAAAATAGTGTAACGTAATTACATCTTTTTGACGTCAAAAAGTGTTTCGTTTCGGATTTCGGATCCGTCTTCGATCGTTTGACATTGAGGTTGTCGATCGTTATCGTACACCTCCTACTCCCAAAATACATTTTTGACGTTTTCGCTGTCGTTGTTTGTCAAATGGTCCGTTTTCGTTCGATCCGAAACGTTCATGTTCGATTTTCAGAGTAAGGCCCCTGTATCCATTTTTTTCTTGAGATATAAAAGTACACCAGTATCTCCTGTGTGCGGTGCTTCTCGAAATTAATTGCATAAGATTTATTAACTCAACAAATGATTATATCAACTCGGCAGGTGGCACTGATCTCTGGTTAATTTTTTTAAGATTAGCAACCCTTAGATTTAGGCAGCCTCTACGGCGTGGCGGTAGTGCATTCGACTACTACGGTAAGAGGCGCGGGTTCTATTCCCGCTTGGTGCAATTTCCACTGGTCTGGGTGTTTCTATGTATACTATGTATGGATTTACAAAAAGTATATAAGTATGTTTATCCGCATTCTAGAACACACACAAGCTAGTTAAACTGCTTACTTGGGTCTAGAGAGCGCTATATAGAATGTTGAAGAATATGTTATTTATTTAGATATCGATCATATTGCAAGATGAAAAACAGTAGATATTGCATGAAGAAGACAAAATTATGACACAACTATAACTATAAACTGAAAAATATGGAAACTGTTAAACTGTAATAATCTCGCATCGCCTATATTTACATAAAAACTGATTGAATTAATAAGTGTAGATATTATCGGTTAAGTTGTCTGTTACAAAACAATAATACTAGCTTTACTTGCATATAATTCTTCTTGTACAATTTAGCATTCTAGATTTTTATGGTAGGTAATAATTTTTTGGTAGGTACTAAGTGGAAATTATAAATGACATTTATGACAATGTACATACAGTACCTACCTGAATGTTATCTCATGTACTGAGAATGGTAATGCTATATCAAGTAAACCTTGCTAACCATTGGTCATACTTCTAAGGAAATTAAAATTTAGCATCTTTATTTTATCAGTTGTTCGTATAATGTGTAATTAAATGAGAGCGTCATATTAGCAAATTTAATATATTTTTAATTATCAATGTTTTTCATATCAGTCACGTCAATATTATAACTTCACCTCGCCTGATGGTAAGCTAAAGGTAAACTCTCAGGAAGGGGGTCCATTAGATACACTGACAATGCCATAATGGTGGCCCTCGACGGCCTCATCAAATGCTTTTTTACGCCCCGCCTAAAGGGCCCGGGACTGTCGAAGGAAGGAAACACGCTGGTAAAGAATGCTTAACAGAATGTAGTTGACGAATGGGCTTTCCTTAATTTGTCGGTAATGATGATGATTATTAAAGTAAATACACTTACCTAAGGCAATAATTAACACTAGAAACATCGGCACATGTCTTAACAAAGCCATTGCTATGGCTGTAGGTACGCGTCGCGCGTCGGTACCACTCTAATGATGGCAGCGATTGAATGTGTTACTTAAAAACCCGGTTTTATATTCGGTTAAAAAGACGTTTGATGATAAGAGAAAAGGGCTGCCAGTATGTTTGTTGTGCTCTTATTTATACTAACGGACGCCTGGTGGTCAAAATTATAACTATATCCATTATTATCTAAGGTTGCCTGGGAGAAATCGTTTCAAGCGATAGCGCTTCCGTAGCGTTGCTTTGCTTCCGTGTACTATATGACTTTAATTAAATGACTATATTTTACCTGGTGTTTGGAAACTGGTCAATAAAATAGATTTTCTTTCAGTGAGTTTAGGTATATCTCTCCGCTCCTTGTTCAAACTTAGATTATCAAATCTTACACCTATGCACGCTCAAAGTAGGTACACAGGGTTTCAAGATTTTCTATTCACGTTGTACCTATTATTTTTTTTGTTTATGCCTACTTGATAGCCCGGAATTTTAGAAAAGAAAGAAAGAAAGAAAGAAAACTAACTTTATTTATGAACACAAAACGTACACAGGTTATAAGCAATTCAAAAGATTTTCTTTTTTATTTACCACCAACAGACGCAAAAGCCCACGATCCACGACCCACCAACCAATATTATTTTACCTCCTTAGGGGAGAAAATTCTTCTTTATTTTACGATGTTTACGCGATAAATTTCAGCCGCACGGTTTATATATGCACTCTGCCTGCATTGATGAATTAGTCAGGCAGGTAAGTAATTACATTATTGCGTGAATTTAAAACACTAAATGAAAATGTGATGAAAACGGAGTTCCATTCGAAAGGGACGCAGCATAAATCAGTACGGGAATTTAATGTTACTATTTATTTATTGACGCTGTACCTATTTGCCGCTTTATGGTCTATTTAAGTAAAGAATCCTCCCCTCCTCCCTCCTATGGTCCCGGCGCCTATAAGCGGGGCGTGAAAAGCACTTGATGAGGCCGTCAAGCTAAGGGCTATCTAAGCTAAGCACTATCGATGTACTCGTATGTAGTGGTGACCCACGGTCCTGAGACTTTACCTTTAGCTTACCATCAGGCGAGGTGAAGTCATTTTGACTTATCCCATTTAAAAAAATACGGTGGTAGGTAGGGCAGCCAGATTTCACGACAACCCAGGGGGGGTTGACGTGGAATCTGGATGCGGCTTTTATCTACTGTTACTCAACCTACGCTTGAAGGTACTTTTGAAATCTACTATTGCGTGCAAAATTGTATCTAGATATTCTATCTCAGGAAGGCGGGTGAACAATTAAATAGCCGTACCTGTGTCTTGTAGGTAAATACGCGTACATGTGTGTGCGAAAGTTCATGTCACGTCAAAAGAAATAATTCATGTAGCAGTTAGAAGAACAACAATTGCATGTCAAGTAATTCATTTTTAAAAGCAATGTGTAGGTACATATTATGTTTTAGACAATGAAAGCCTTCGTGAAATAGAACATCTACACCTAAATCTAGGACAGTCAGAACTTTTACCGGTAAATATAAATGCTAATAGAGTAGGTACTCAAGTTTGTTTAGAGCCTTCGCCACTATAAAAATGTTTTGAGTAATCAAACATACAATCTAACTACCCAACATTTGAAACAGTAAGTACTGGTGGTTGGCGTTTACATAAAATGTTAATAGTTTAATATCATATTATTATAATAGTTTATTATGTTATCGCTAACATCACCTTTTTAATGCATTGCTTAACAGTATCCGGACTTAAAATGAATAATCTGAAATCAACTTTTTTGTCTTTTAGGCGATAAGCCGACGATGGCGAGGCGAGGCGGGGCGGTCAAAATGACCGCGACGCGCGCATTCTCATTTGTACGATTATAAGGTTGAATTTGTCCGCGCTATAGCTCATGTTAGTTGTTTTCATTCTGAATGCGATCTAATGATAGTAATAATAAAAGTGCGTCGCGGTCATTTTGACCGCCTCGCGCCTCCGTCTGCTTCACGCCTTAATGTTGAATATTTTGATAATTTGCATGCATATCTGAGGTATTTTATGTTGCATTGTGTAAACCGGTATTAAATAATGACAAATTTGATAATTGCCTTCATTTGCATTCGGAAACTCTTTTTGCATTAGCAGGGTTACTGGGTATTATAATATACACTCTTTTATTATCTGACTAGATATTCTTTGAACTTTAAACGGCAGTGGTTTATCGAAATCCTTTTGACTTCGAATGAACACTACCACCTCCACAACAATTTGTGTGTACCTACCGCTTATACGGGTCTAGTTCATAATATCGACAGTCACTACATCGATGGTCGCTGTATCGAAAACGTTCCATCGATGGTACGCTACATCGACAGTACCCCAAATCGAAGGTACGCTACATCGACAATACCCCAAATCGATGGTACGCTACATCGACAGTACACTAAAACGACGGTATGTTACATCGACAGTACCCCAAATCGATAGTACCTACGCTGCATCGACTACCCGACCCGAGCCAGATTTAAATAAAAAATTATGTATCTTTTAGAGTAGGTAGTTCATTATAAGCGTTCTTGAATCCCTCCACTTATTCATGAACACTGCTTGAAAATCCGTTGGTAAGTAGTTTAGACGATCTAAGCGTATAGAAGGCAGCTAGCGACTTTGTTTTAAACTATGTAAATATTTACTTCAAACTGGATTTCTTGCTGATCGCTTTCGCGGGTCGATGACGTAAACTCGTTTTATCGTGCGAATACAGTTAATCAAATAAAAATACCTCATTTCGCTTGTGGTATTTTACAACAAGCCTATTCATTAACATAATTTGCGAGAAAAAAAATTAGGAAGTTGTTTGCGCACCATCTTGGTTCAAGCATAAAATTATGGCAGAAACTGACCACTGATTTTTATAATCTATTCGAGATTTTATCAACAATGTATCTATATTTTTTAAATTTCTTATCTCGATATATATTTTTAGTTCTTTTAGTGTAATTATTGAGCAAATAGAGCGATTTCAATTGATAAATAGAAGCAATAGTATGATTTTACATTAGTCATCGAAAATCTATCACTAAATATAGACAGAGATGCGACGTCGATTCGAGAGACATCGAGCCCCTCAGGTAGTAAACGAGGGTTGAATAACAATACGAGTGAAGGCCAACTCCGAAGTCGACATCTTAAAACTGTCCTACATTATAGGTAACTTAATGTTTTATCACCTCGAAACACAATGATAAAACTTCGTAGAAGTTGGGCTGGTGACACACAATACCACATTTTGCTTGTAAACGTATTCCGCATAACTGGTTTTATTGTTTTATACCCTACCTGTAACCCTTCAATAGGCAGTTTTTGCGTCCATTGCGAACAAACAATTTGGGAACGCAGATCATACTGAAACTGAATTCCATACTAGTCCAGATAATAGCCGGTCATAAAAATATTGGCAAAAAAATTGTGATCTTGATATTATAAAAAATGATTAGTTTACTATTTAAGTTTGTACTACTAGTTAAAGATGGTCAACATCAAGGCACCGTTATCACCAGTCGTATTTAACAGTTCAAATTAACGGAAACGACCCATGATAACAGTAAGTTATTTATCGACAATTAGGTACGTATCGAGATACATCGAAATTGGTGAGGGAAGATAAGAAAATCATTGCCCTATAAGTATCTACTACAGGTGCCGGGTAAAACTAAAGAAGTAGGTAAGGGAGATTTTTTTTATAGTCGATAGGCCCGCGTTTGGCCAACGACGCGTTTGTGACGATGTGGTCAACGGTAGACTATTTTTACGACTATTTATATTTTAAGTCAAAATTTTCGTCAAGTAATTAAAAAAAATTACGATGAATTGTGGAAGAATTTCACAATTATTCTTCGTTAATATCTAACTAAAATTATATAAAATTCGTAATGCGTCAGTGTGTTCCCACCTTTGATAAAAGCAAACATAGATATTATATAGAACGCGGAGTGTTCGCAAATACAAGGTGTTACGCAAGACAGTTGTTTATTAGATAGTATAACTATCTTAGCATTGGACTCAATATTATAACAATGCTCAGTCACTTACTCTCAAAGTTTTTTGAAAAACACACATCAAAAAAGTCTAAGCAACATGCTTAATTTTACCTACATAAATAACCTGTTTGATTAGAAAAAAAGAATCGATTTTTTTTTAATAAAAGTTTACCTACCTACTCTATCACGCACAAAGATAACAAGGCCCCTAAGAAAATAAACTTTTTGAAACAAAGTTAAATCGTTAACCAAAATTCATCTATTCTTAAAGAATTCTTTAATTTAATACAAAGTGTGTCCTCCTCTGTTGTTTAAAACTTGTTGGCACCGATTATTTAGTTTAGTTAGGAGTTAAATGATTTAAATAATGTTCTCAGTGTCAGGGACAGTGAAAGTAACATAGAGCGTGGTGCGACACTCAGAAATATATATGATCATATTCTATTGAGTTAGCACAAATACTTAATTGATAGGAGGTATATTAGGTGGTATCATATCACCGCATCACAGTTAGACTGGAAAGCCGACCCCAACTGAGTTGGGAAAATGGTTCAGAGAATGAATGATATTAGGTGGTACTTGGTGAGACACAGACTTGAAAACCTAAATATTAAACATTCGATTGCAATTGTAGTTACTAAGACAGAGTTAGGTACCTACATGGCAAAATGGTATCCCTTAAAATTTTCAGTATTAAAGAAATATTTCATATTGATAAAAGTGTAGTGTAAAGAATTTCTTTTACATTACCTACCGGGTAAAACGGGGTGAATAGAAATCAAGAGGCGAATAGAAATAAAATGGTCATTAGAATTTGTTTAATAATTTCTTCTAGAAAATGTCAAGTATTTAACCGGATATTCGATGATTTTCTTCATTGTGACGTGGAAGTGGTTTATAGTTTCGTATAAAAAATAATAATTGCAAAATTTAACTGACCATTTTATTTATATTCACCCCTTGATCTCTATTCGCCCCGTTTTACGGTACTATAATAGTGTAGTAGTGTAGTGATTAAATTTGCACAGCGAATCGGCCCTGTTCGCTGGTACGAGTATATCAATGCGATGGAATTAAGTTTCTAAATAAGCACTTGTATAAATAAAGTGATTGTCACAGGAGTTTCACTTTTTGTCACAATTTTCATGTACCTAATTACCCATTATGTATTTATCTATACATATATTTATAAAGAGGTAAAGTTTGTGAGTTTGTGACGTTGTAGGGGGAAATCTTTCTACTGAATCGATCTACTGAATCGATTTTGTAAATTCTTTTACAAATAGAAAGTCGCATTATCTGTTAATGTGATAGGCTAAATATCGTCCCGCTGCTGCATAGTGGAGGGGGGGCGCAGTAATCATAAATGTGAACAAATCCGGTCGATTCCTATACATTTTAGGAAAACTGATAAATCATGGGTTAAGCCGTGTATGGATTAAGGTCTAAACCCTCTCTAGGTATTCTCTTGTTACCAGCAGTGGGATAAATGGTTTGCTACTATATGGGTTAAAAATGATACATCGGGGTTCGAAGGGCCAGCTTGTTATTCTTTTATGAGAACATATTTTTTCTATAACACAGTGTTATCGTTTCAAATGCGAACAGTGGATAATATTGTTTGAAAACTAATTAGGTAGTCAGTAATAAAATAATATTATTGACTTAGAGTCCGTTGGCTTCGATAGTCCCAGTTCCAGTTGAATAGCATTTCATGTTGATTTTCGTAAACATTGACAATATTATTAGTGATGGCATAATATGTATTATGGAAAATTTGTATTATGATTACATTTATTTGTATCTATAAAATATATGTGACATCATTATACCTAAGAAAACATATAAAAACTTAAACAGATAATTATAATAATGACAGACTATTATTAAGGCTTAAACGTACTCACAAAACTCATTGCATGTATTTTGAAACATTACCTGAAACAAGAACGTAGTAAAATATGAGTGAAATAGATTACAATAGCTTTTCTTCGAGATAGCGGCTCTGTACCCAGATATCTGGCACTCTTAAAATAAAATGGAATTACTCAGATCAAAATGAAGGTAACCGTGAATCGTACATATTTTCGAATCATAATAGAGAAAAGATAAACGGTAGGCAATTTATTATAATAACAACCTGTGCATAATTTTAAATATCTTACACAAATTAAAAGGTCACATATAGCGATGACACATTCCTATTTCAACATATTTTTCAGTCAAAGCGTCCACTAAAACATCTTGGCAAACACATTACAATAATATTGTTTTAAAACACGATATTTAAATAACTAGGTATATTTATAAAAAAAAGAAACGTTTGTCGACACTGTAGCAGTTATTCATCTATACATATCTAAAAATAGTGACTTTCTTACCTTGCGCCATGATCCGTGGACGTGCCTGCAGCGTACCCTCGACAATGATGCACTGGCTACATGTCCTAGAAGCCATATCATGTCTCTAATTACATTACACGAATTATCTAAAACCGTATCGTATACGCCACAGACAGCTGGTACGTAAATAAATACTTTAATAGGTTTTTATTTTGTATATTTAGCGATTTATTTACCCATGTATTAGAGTTTCGTAATCCGATCATGAAGTTCGATTTTTTTATTTGCTTTGGCCTTTTAATTTATTTTCTACAGCCAACATTGAACGTATCAGTTACCGCTCATATTTGAAAGAACTCTTACACATGCAAATTTTGCTCTGATATTTTCCTAAGCTATTGAAAACCATTCGCAATGACATCCGCCATTTTAGGTGTGTTTCAAATTCATTCTGACTAAAATTCACGCATTTTAGAATATAAATCAATATTTGAGTACTTATAAAGAGATTATTAATAACATAAAAAACACATAGTTAACATTATGTAGCATGCAATGCTGGGTTTCTATTACTTATAAAATATTTTGTTCAGCTTATCAGCATTTTATCGTAAACGAGGTCAGATTGATTATACGTTACAATTAGCAAAATTCTCAACAAGTAGTTAAAATTGTGAGTTGTAGATTTATGTTGAACGTGAAGTACCTAATCAACACCCAACACCAATGGCTTGGACACGAATAGCTGCAAACTAACAGCAATAGTTATCTCAAATCTATAAATGTTATCGACGTAGCGATACTTAAACGTGATTTTTTTTTTATACCACTTAAGTGGCAGACAACACGGCCCACCTGATGGGAAGCGGTCACCGTGGCCTATGGACGTGTGCAACACCAAGGCCTTACCCACGCGCTGCCGACCCTGAAGGGAAAGGGCGAGGGGTAGGAAAGGGTGGGGAGGCTAGGAAGGGGCGGGGAGGAGGAGGGGTACAGTGAGCTCTGGCTACCCTACTTACCAGCGGGAACACAGCACGATGGTTATTGAATTGTCGATTATGCACATTGACGGATTGCTTAGTAACTCAATAGGAGTTAGTGAGCAAGTAGTAGACCTACTATGTGTTCGCTTAACACAAACAAGTCGACCAACTAACACACAAATAACATAGTGACTCACGAGAATTTAAGACTGCGATAGTGAAGTGAACACTGAAATTGCTGACACCATGTCTATTCAATCGTCATTCATCCATATCCAACGTTATAGTGACCTGAGGGAAGCCCAGACTGCGAGGGAAATGCCCTCTGGACCACTTTACAACTCGGCGCCAGAAGATCCTAGACGGCGCGGCATGCGGTTTTAGTCGGCACGAGTCCGACATAACCTGCCCCACTGGCTGCGAAGGAGGTATCCATGAGGATTTCCGTACGAAAAAAAATAGTCAAAAATACCTATGTTCATAATTCAGTCTCAATCTAGTCTCGATCTCATTTTGATCTCCCAAATATCAATAACATACTGTTTTAGTTAGAAGATGAATAACTTTTTTTACATTTGAGAGACCGACTTAGCTCCAGACCAGACTGACACTGAATTTTGAATATATTTTTTTAGTCGTCATAAATTTCGCAGATGCATAGACAGGACATTTAATTTTCATGTCTTACTTATTTTACTGCTACAAATATTTGGAAAACTTCCCCACAAGCCTGCTATACAGGCTTTTTTTCTACTAATACAGTAAGAGAAAAATGTGTTGGAGGTTTACGTAGATTTTATATTCTTCACAAAGATTAAACATGAAACAGGGCAAGCAAAGATCTCTTCGTGATAAGTCCAGTGCTAGTGCCGCCTGGTGGGGCTGAGTCACAAGTACTAGCTCTTCACAACTATATTTAATTTTATGCACTCACACAGAGTGCTGTGGTAGTTCGAGCTGAAATAGTTAGATGGCGATGATAGACGCTGTTTGAAATTTTCAGAACACGTGTACATTGTATTAACTTTATCTGTTATTAATTTTGTACCAATATCTCATTCCTGTTCCTATTATGTTCTAAGAGGTTGGCAGAGGTGTAAGAACGTTATGGAGAGGAGCCGGTGAAAATGTATGCGAGTGACATTTCTTATCGACATGTCATGTGTAACAAAAAATGCCACTTCCATACATCTCACCTTTTTGACAATTCGCTTCGAAAGGATTCCACCAATTCCATTTAATGTCAAAGTCAAAAGTCAAAGTCAAAGTTCAAACATTCAAGTAATTTTTTTTATACTACGTAGGTGTCAGGTAAGCACACGGCCCACCTGATGGGAAGCGGTCACCGTGGCCTATAGACATGTGCAACACTAAGAGTGACACCCACGCGCTGCCTAACCTGAACGGAAGGGGAGAGGGCTAGAAAAGGGTTGGGGGAGGAGGGATACAGTAAGCTCTGGCTACCCTACATACCGGCGGGAACACAACACGATCGTTATTATGGCCTCGGTCTTTTGTAGGGCGCGGGCGGAGGTACTACCCCAGTCGGACAGCTCATTTCGTAAAATAAAAGCGTTTAATTAGGGAAGACGTTTTCTATATTTTTTAATTGGTGTTTTGCTACTACAGTTATTTCTACACTGTTTCATTGATAAATCAAGTGAAGTATAATATGCAGGACTGCATTCCACCGCGATGCAAATTATATAGAGGACTACAAGGCGGATTATTTGCAGAGTCGAGGTGAAACGTGACTAAATGAATGTACACTCGAGAGCAATGAATCCGGGTCACTTAAACGAAGAAACTGGTTCTAACCTACGCAGACCAGGAACGGGCAGAACCAGGTGTACCACAGCACGAGAAGACCGATACTTGGTGAACACCATGCTTCGAAATCGCTTTCTCACAGGAACTGAACTCACCAATCAGTTTCGACGCCTCGGAGGAAGTAACCCAAGTGCATGGACAGTAAGACGTCGGCTTGCTGAATCTAACTTAAAACCCTTAGACCTGCAAACGGCCCTAAACTGGAGCGTGGGCATCGTATTTCGAGACTAAGATATGCCCTGTTTCCTATTTTTGTTTTAAGGAGAGATCAGCAGTTTTTTTCTTTATGTAATTTTGTGTTAATAAAATGTATGGTGACTCATATTTTTTTTACTTTCATTTAAGGAGTATTACATTGTCTATTAAATACAATTTATTGCATTAACCTATCATTTTTAGTTTCCGAGATTTTTAACATTCTTTAAGTGACCCGGATTCATTGCTCTCGAGTGTATTTGAATAAATTAAATGCAGCGTAACACACATTATGTATCTTGTAGAAATAACGCTCAAAGTCGTGACTGATCGCTGTCAGTCAAGGGCAAGAGAATATTATATAAAATTGAATTTTTGTCATTAATATTCTTTTACAATCTGACTCTGGGATTGCCTTCCTACCCCGCTCCATTGAAACCTCATATTTTAGTCAAGAGCCAAGTGGTTTCGGTGCTTAATTTTTTTGCCGCACCATGTTAACTTGGAGTTCTTTACCATCCTGCTTCTTTCTTCCCACACTAACGGTTCCTTTAACCATCTAATGAGACCAGTTTTTTCTATAATCACAGCACACGTTAGTGTACAACGGCGAAACCACGGGGCCAAATTGGCATTTGTAGCAAACAGTCCCTGGCTCTTTAAGCGGGGCGTAAAAAAGCATTTGATGAGTCCGTCAAATTGAGGGTTGGCCCTGTCGGTGTATGTAATGAGGACTCCCTTCCTGAGATTTTACCTTTAGCTTACCATCAGGCGAGGTGAATTCATATTGATGTGACCGATATAAAAACAAAACTAATAAACGTAAAACATTCAAAGTTATAATATTTGTAGTATATTCTCAACTATACTGACTAAATTCTGTTGATTTGCTTCATTTATTGCCTCATGAACCGACTTGTAAAACGCTAAGAGTGATTTATTTGAGCACGATGATAGAATCTAGAAATACTTGTTTGTGTAGTAAATCATTGTTGAATAGTTTGTAACCTATGCTGGTTAATTAAGTTAAACTAGCTCCAAATCTTTCCAATTTTATAAGAAACTAGCTGTTGCCCGCGGCTCCGCCCGCGTGGAATTCGGATTTTGTTCCAACATTTTTTCGTGCTATTAGTAAAGATGTATGGAAATCTGCCCGATTTATTGACATTAATGCTCACTGCTCCGCTCCCTTTGGTATTAGCGTGATGATATATAGCCTATATTACTCCCAGATAGTGTAGCTTTCTATAAGTGAAAGAATTATTGAAATCGGTCCAGTAGTTTCGGAGCCTATTCGTTACAAACAAAAAAACAAAAAAACAAATCTTTCCTCTTTATAATATTAGTATAGAGTATAGATTAGTACTATATAAAAGGGTTTGTGAGGGCGACATCGATGTCTCAGTTGCGTCTTAAGTTTGCACTGTGGAGTTCAGGGTTCGCTTATAGTTTTGATTGGTACACCTACATTTCCAGGTGTGACTGCTACCTGACTCGTCTCGTAATCAACAGGTGCAAAGAGTCTTTGGCCCCAAACGCCCTATGAGTCCTAGAGTGATGATGATAGTTTTGCCCGCAACCAAATGAACTGTGACGTGAATAAGGTAACTGGGGAGACTGGATGCCGTAGGAGAAAGGTTAACTGATTTCCTTCCTCTCTCTCCTTCTCTGTTTTTAATCCTTTCTACTTTCTTCTTCTCTATTCTTCTCTTTCTCTCTCTCTCTCTCTCTCTCTCTCAGTTCTTCATCAAATTTTTTTTGAAGTGAATGTATAATTTTGGGATTTTTGCCTTTATTTGAGTTAAGTATGTATAATAAGTAAAATGAAAGTAGTTTGCGCTAAGCCTTATACCATCAGCTATAATATAAAAATACATACTATATACAACATAAAAAGTTTAAAATTATTATTTATATAAAAAAATAAAAAGTACTGAACGAATGAAGTTAGGCTGTACGCTATGACGCGACGTAATTTCGGCATAGTGTGTCGTCAGTAATTCAAATAGCATTGTAGGCTGAACTTCGATTGCGTAACTTCGGCATAGTGTGTTTAGACACTAATCCTGTTTTTTCTTTAACCTACTATTTAATAATTGATACCGACCTACTTGATTCAGACTTTCTTACGTCAGTCAGGATCCTCTTTGGTTAATTTCTTTGCCAAAAAAAGTAAAATATGAATGTCAATGGTAATTGACAACTGGACAACGAAGGTTTTTGACATTATCTATTTACGCGTTATTTAGATTTTATTAACTTCTAGCCTCAGCTTCTAGCATTATTTGTTGAAGAGCTGAACAACAATAATGAAGGTATGTTTTTTAAAATATTCTGTTACATTTTTATAGCACGCTTAGGCTGTGGAATGATCTCCTTGCTGTGGTTTTCCCTGGCGGTTACAATGAGGTTCTTCAAGAAGGGCATTTAGAAGGATCGGCAGCGTGAGTGTGATGCCCCTGGTGTTGCACGCGTCCATAGACCACGGTAACCACTTTCTATCAGGTGGGCCGTGTGCTTGTCTGCCACCTAAGTGGTATGAAAAAAGAACTTGGTATGACGTTTTTGAACACATCGTCACATGTCCCTAGGCGCACACTTGGCGACATGCGACAGGCTGTCGCTCGGCGTCTAGACGCGACGACAGGCTGCGGCCGACAATTTCATAGCGCCACGAGACGCGGCGACTCCCCTAGCTTGTCATCGCGACTCCGCGTCTCTGAAGCTAAGAGTGGGTACACATTAGGCGCTTGCAAACGTGCGCTTTGCTAACGCGCGTTTCAAGTTTTTTTTTTAAACAGCAGCTTGTTATGGATATTTTATGGATATTTCTTTCCGTTGCTATATTCAAAGATTAATATTATTTTTACCGACTTAAACGGACCTCTGGTAAAGAGTTTCTGGAATATTTTTATTAACTTCCCATAATTATGTTCCTTCACACGTGTTCCTGGCAGTGAGTACGGTAGCCATAGCTCACTGGACCTCTCCCTTTCTAGCCCCCTCTCCTCACCTTCAGGGTAAGCAGCGCGAGTGTGACACCCCTGGTGTTGCACACGTCCATAGGCTACGTTGACCGCTTTCCATCAGGTGGGCCGTGCGCTTGTCTGTCTCCTGAGTGGTATAAAAAAAGTTAGACAGTCACAGCGAAGTGTGACCGGGATTAGCTGGGCCTTTTCAAAGTTACTACAGTCTGTTGTCCTTGGACTTACACGAAATAAATACGACCAACCGAAATGAGAGTGTGTCGCCTCCTAGGTGTAGACTCACGAATTACTTGTAATACCAACTCAACAACTGCGTTGTGTTGGTTCATTATCTGCGTTAATAATGTCACTAGATGTCGTTTCTATGTGCAAGCAAAATATTTTCATAATATATAACTACAGTGTATACTTTCAAAATATTAAATATCAGAACAACCACTCCACGGAAGGGGGTCAATTTTTTACTACCTACTAGATTTGACTCAAACAAACAGGTCAAGTCAAATAAAAGCGTTTATTTTTTTTAATAATAATTTCAAATTACAAGCTTTATTTCGATCAATCAATCAATTTATTACTAACAAAAAAAGAACAAAAACATAGGGAATAAAGAATTCAATTTTAATTTAATTCAAATGTAATTTAATAAAATAAACCTTTTTTAAACCTTAAAAAAGGGCCTCTAATAGGTGCATAAGCAGACTTAGCAATTAACACCAAACATGACATGCAGCCATTGTTTCGTTCAGAAGATCCTATGATCATTTACCGACTCCAGTTACAAAAAAAAACATTATATCAGTATCATTATATATTGTTTATCCGCATAATAGAATCCATAACAAAACCTAGTTAAACTATGCTTACTTTGGGTCTAGAAGGCGCTGTGTAGAATGTCCTAGATTAATTAGTTTTATTTATTTATTTGCCAAGGCAAAAATGAGCCTAAATTTCATCGGTTTATCTTTTAAAATCTAAAATTTTATTTCTAATAACGGACAAGCGAAATTGAATAAAAAAGACGTTGGTTTACGCGTTTTATGATCATATCTCCGGTTCTACTTAACCGATTGTGATCAAATAAAGGATACGATTTTAGGTCTAACCAAGACCTTTCTAATAAAAAAAACACATCAAAATCCGCTCAGTAGTTTTTACGTCCATCGCTAGTCATAAAAACTACTGTACGAATTTTGATGTGTTTTTTTTTATTAGAAAGGACTTGGGTCAGATATAGAGTTAGCTCAAATAAAATCAATTCGGAATTATGTTTAAGAGGACAATAACTCTAGAAGTGATTATGTAGTTTTTAAGTATCCGCAAATTATTTATTATACATGTATGTAGGTCTCTACCGCAGCAAGAAATTGTTTTAAAACTCCATGAGTATGGTGCTAAAATGCACCGGGCAAAACCAGAGTGCTCAGCTAGTTTAAAATAATTTATGTTTTTGGTTAATATCACCAAGTGCCAAGATCATGCCGCCATTCTATTTCATATCGCATAGGTCATGCCAAGATGACACGACTGTAAATAATTATACAAAATGCAATAGTAAAATGATTTCACCGTATGTTTGTACGCGAATCCTATAATAACGCGTGGGTGCCTATGTCGCAAAGATCCTAAGTACTTAATAATTACATACGTCACCTTTCTTATAAATCAGTAATTATGTTTTTTGTATTCAGGCTAACAAGTTTCTCTCAAAGCAGCGAGATTCTCGGACGAGCCAGTCACCATCAAGATTTCCAGCGGATAAAACCATCAGCAACCCTGAATTCAGGGATAATAGTACTTACTTACCTAAGAGACAGGCTACAGACTTTGCTCCGATGATTGATGGGCAATCCGTTTCAGAATCACGATTGGTTAGTAAATATTTGTGAGCATTTTTTGCCCCGGCTTATCCAGAGCATAATTCGTTAAACTTGAATGGACTTGTTGTCACTGCCTACCCCAATGGGAAAAAGGCGTGATTTACTAACTTTTAAACTTTCGCGTACATGACATACTACAATGTTTATGGAAATTAACGTCAGGCATTCCAAAGGTATACCTATATAACTACATTTAGTTGTAATAATCGATATTTGAAAAAAAGACTTGGTTATATTGACCACAAATATCTATTTTTTTTGCAATCCTTGTCTGTTTGTTCGTGATGGACGCAAAAACTGCTGAACAAATTTTGATTCCTTTTCATTAGAAAAGTCTTGGTTTTACATAAAATCTGCCGTATGTTTGATTGCATTTGGTTCAGTAGAACTGGGGATATGACCAAAAAACGTTTAACAACCAATCGACTCCCACGGGCAGAGCCGCGGGTATTAGCTTGTATAAAAAGTAGCCTATATGTTATTCCACACTTTAATATATCTCGTCACCAAATTTCAGCCAGATCTATTCAGCCGTTTTTACGTGAAAGAGTAACAAAGATATATCTAGAAATCCCGTCCGATCAACTTTGCGAGCGGAGCCGCGGTATTAGCTTGTATAAAAAGTAACCTATATGTTATTCCAGACTGTAATCTATCTCTGTACCAAATTTTAGCCAGATCCATTCAGCCGTTTTTGTGTGGCAGAGTAACAAACATACATCCATACATCCAGACGAATCGCTGTCTAGACCCAATGTAAGCTTAGCTTAGCTAGCTTTTGTTATGGGTTCTAGAATGCGGATAAACATTCTTATATACTTTTTTTGTAAATACATATTATTTTATTAATTGTATATTATACATAGAAACACCCAGACCAATGCAAATAGACATATTCATGCATACAAATATTTGCACTGAGCGGGAATCGAACCCGCGCCCCCTGACGTAGCAGTCGAATGCACTACCGCTACGCCACAGAGGATGTCAATTACGTCCTGATGAAGTGAATCTCGGCGTAGAGTAGATGTTGCCAGGAACGCTCCACCTGCAAATTAATTAAGATGGTTGACTTCACACAATAAAATCTCCACACAACTCATAGCTGAGTATCGTTTAATTAGCAAATAAACTCAGCGTACAACTATAGTCCGACCGGGACCGCTGTACCGCGCCTTGGGTATGTGCGCGGCGAGAGGGGGGGTAAAGTTGATCGCACACATAATGTCAGCACCGCACGCGCCGCACGCGGTTTCATACAATTGCATACAACGAATGCTAAAATGCGGCGCGTTCGGCGCATTCGACGCGTGCGGTGCTGACATACTCGTATGTGCGATCAACTTTATCCCGCCCCCACCACGCCGTGCGTACCATGGGAGCGGTACAGCGGTAGCGGGCGGACTATAAATAATCATGCTACTACAAAGTGCCGGCGGGCAGCTCATTGTGTCTTTAATATAAATGTTATGGATAGTTTCAAAAGTAGGATACGGTTTTTGGTGTCTGTCAAGGTTCCTGTTTGTCAAGTTATTTTCGTCATATACAATTGTATTTTCTAAGTCAGAGTCTTCACTCCACTCAGCACATTACTGAAGTTCAAGATGACATCATCTCTCCTCGCCTGATGAACCCGTCAGCGGCGATAGGCGACCAGTGCGCCAGTCTAGCCATACCTGACGCTATGGCCGTTCAAGAAGCCAAGAGATGCATTAAGCAAAAAACAGACTTTGGTGAAGGACACAAAGGATGCAAAGAGAAGACCAAGTGTTGTCATAAACAAGGGGTATACAAGGTGATATAATAAACTGGCATATACGTCCTTGAATGATATTCTATATAAACTTTTACATTGAATTAATTATAAATCTTGGTTCTTTCAGAAAAGTTGCACATGTGAGTAGTCACCTAATTCATTAGGTATTGTATGATAGATATTTAGAATTAGTCGTGCCTCGGAGAGCATGTTAAGCCGTCGGTCCCGGTTGCCATACAAACATCTATGGCAGTCGTTCCGGGTCCTTGGAGCCCTAAAAATTCCAACAACAAAGGTCTAGCTGCAATGCTTCGATATCGCCTAATGTCACCATTGGGTTGTGAAGGTCAGATGGCAGTCGTTTCACGGAAAATATGGAGATCCAGCCAAATCCGCAGATAAGACTGGTAAAGCGGACTCCAGACTCCGAGCTGAAAGCTTTGGATACGACTGGGATTAAACGCTAGGTTGAAGATTGAAGATTGAAGAAGAGATTGATTTGGTGTTTAAACCTCCAGGCTCTCCCTTAAACGATGGAGATGATATCCTGATGCGCCAAATTCGGGATATAAACAGTGATACCAGAAAGAGCACCAGAATCATCAGAGATTCCAGGGCGAGGGTACTTGAGATACAAAAGGTACACACCATTAAAGTACACATTGCATAACTTGGTTTATTTTAATCCATTCTCCACTCATCTGAACGACTACAATTTCAATTATAATAGAGATACCTAATATCATTCCACCACCACCAATATACTATGATATCTATGGGGTCTTTTGACCTTGACAAAATAATGAGTCATTTTAGTCCCATGACAGACTGTGCACTTAATACTTCCTCTTCTCAAATCACTATCTGATCTTCATGAACGCGGGCCTAGGAACTACAAAGGTTCAGGCTTGCCATCGCCCTAGATGAAGCCCTGAATGGTTGTGAGTTGTGTTTCCACACATGCTTTTCTATAGAAGAGTGGGATTATTCTGTCCAAAGCAACACGCTCATCGGAGATCGTCAAAGTGACCAAAGAATGTGATTTCAGTCAGTTTGAGTTCAACCCTGCCTTAACTGCGGTGAAGTGATGCCCAAGGAGCACGTTTTAGACATTTTAGATTCCGTGGTTAAAGTCCTAAGCTTGCAACCATCTTCTATCACTAACAGATCCATTATTACAGAAAGTGAACTTGACAGAGTCTGATATCAAAGAGATTGCGGAGCGTAACGACCTGCTCCTCAGAGAGATGGAACGATTCGACAGGATGACCAAGAACATACAGAAGATCATCGGCGGCAGTAACTGTGGTGAGGGGCCTAAGAAGAAAGATGATCTCAAGTTAATGGATTACATCCCTGGCAGCATATACGGTGAGAGATATATTTATGATGAGGTTGAAGACTTTGCTGTTTTGATAGATATCTGTAGAATTCTATACTGTTCTTAACTATTTGATGTGACAGCTGTGTGTGTTTGTCCCCTTGGTCACGGCATTACGCGTGAACGGCTGGACCAATTCGGCTGAAAATTGATGGAGAGGTAGCTTAGAACTACGAGACGGGTAAAGGATACTTTTTATCCTGCCACGGGGACGAAATATGCCACGGACGAAGCCACGGGGCACAGCTAGTAATAAATATTAAACACGATATTGATATGTGACAAATAATATTTCAATCGTCTCACTGATATTATTAACACGAGAGTTTGTAAGCATAAATGTATGGATATTTGTTACTCTTGAGGCAAAATCGGTTGAATTATCTGGATGAAGTTGGCACCGAGATATATTTGATCTGGAATACCGTTGCTGTAATCAGATAAGGTCCCCGTGGGGTCACAGGAACGGAATTATGAGAATTTCACGCGGGTGGAATCAGGTATTTAAATTTTTTGTCCTATACTAACAAAAATATTTTGATATATTCTAGAATCCACGATCCACCACGAGATGAAGATGAGCCATCCCACGGTGTTACTGGCAGGGCCCAGGGTACCACATAGCCCTAACTTCGTCGTCTGCGAACCGTCGACTCGGAGCAAATCTGTACGTCACAGTAAATGGATCAGAACATAAAATGTACTAAAAATAGCAAAATATAAATAATTATATCTAAAGAGGTATTTTTCTTTCAAGGAGATTGACCTGACGCGCAAGCTTAGTGAGAGCTACGATATGCAAGAGAAGCTCGCTGCTGATAATGCCGACTTAGAAGTTAAGAGGTTATTTATGTTTTTCTTTAATCTGTAAAATTGATAGGATTATCGCTAAAATAGAATAGGTACGAAAGAAATATGAAATATTTTTATATTGCTACTAAAATATATTTTAAGCCATTTGATGTCCGCAACAGGCCTGTGAGGCAGCATGAATTCCAAGCAAAAGTTTTTCTTTTTAAAGAAATACCTATAAATATGCAGTTGTCGCATCGTAACCATAGGCGTGTCTTCTTATACTGAATTGGCATTGTTATTCAACCAATCATGTCCATAATGCTATCGGATTCGATAGGGTCCCTGGACCCACGGTGTTTTTGGCATAGACGGATATGACGACAGGTTCCCTGGACCCTATCCGTCGTCCCGCGTAATCAATTCTATTTTTTTCTTCACAATAACATTATATATGTACAAAATTATGCATGTATTCATTTTATTTTTGAAGATAAATGTGTTGACGTGATTAAAAATGTATTATTTAAAACTAAGTATACAAACTTTTTTGAACAACATGACACCAAACTACAATGACTTTTCACTATTTGACATACATAAGTCTGATTTCAAAATTAGAACTAAAAATCACACACCTATCAATTTTGAACAAGTCACTACCAACCCGTTTCACTATCTGACATACTTTAATTACCAAAATGTTCAATACAAATAAATAAACCAGGTCCAAAATGAATCAAGCAATAAAATTCAGGTATGTACTCGTATTGCAGGTATATATTGTACAAAGAATTAATGACGAAGGATCAAAACTTGGAAACTTGCCGAGCTCAGATCAAAAGACTTCAGGGAGAATTGAAGTTGATGAATAAGGAGAACAGTCTTCTTAACGAGAGACTAAGTAAAAATAACCCTGAGGTGACGAATCAAGAATCACATTTTGGGATAGTTTTCCATAGTAGATAGTACAGGAACTGCCAACTATTATATGTCAAGGCTCCTCCGTAGGTTAGCAGTGACTATAAACTCTTGCAACGCCAAAGAAGTCTTTCCCATGGTACTGGCCTCATCACTGACAATCCTAGTCATAATAGTAGGGGAGGTAGCGTTAATTTGTTTACCAATCGATAGCCGGCTGATATTCTTCACGATAATAGATCTTTATTCTAGAATTGACCGTCAGACCCCGCACCCGCGGTGGAGTTGAAGGTGACAGCATGGTAGTTGTTAAAAAATAAAGCTCCGACCAATTTTTTGCCGCGTGAAACTTTATACGGTGATTCCTGAGGTAATTTTCAACTGAGAAATAACCGTCAGATGTGGTGTAGAGTAGGGATTATACGTCAGTCGCGTACATATAACCATGTTAAAAATGTTCAAGTTTGAACTAATTTATACTGTTTCGAGCCATACCGTATCGCAATCGGTCTCCAGGGCCTGAACTTTTTGTTATATCACTTAGGTGGCAGATAAGCACACGGCCCACCTGATGGGAAGTGGTCAACGTGGCCTATGGACGTGTGCAACACCAGGGGTGTCTCACTGGGTGCGGGCCGGGACCTCCACGTGGTGCACCCGGGCAACAGAGGTGAGTAGCGCCTCCCACTCGCCATGGGAGACGCTGCTGCCTGCGACAAATCCGTCAACTTTAAGTAGTGAAAAGGTCTCGTTTAGACTAAAAATTTACCATATGTTTGGTTGTAATTGGTTAAGTAGAACCGCAGATATGACCAAAAACGACCTAAAAACGAAGCGCAGGCGAAGCCGCGGGTATCAGCTTGTATAAAAAGTAGCCTATATGTTGCCCAGCACTATGAACTATAATCGTACCAAGTTTGATCAAAATCCCTCCAGTAGTTTTTTGATTTTAGCGCGCACAAAAATTTGCGGACAAACAGACAAAGATTCTAAAAATCATTGTTTTGGCATCTATTACATTCATAAAGGCCCCCAATTTTTTTTTTCTCATATATCTTCCATGTACAGACACCGATCAGTTACAGATTTATTACCTATATGTATAGATTTCATCCTTATGAATTTCCAATCGCGTGTCTATAAAATATTCTCTCCCATATAGACCTAGTTTTTTGCAGGCTTTTTCAAAATCGTACACCGTGTACACAGTATTTCAGTATCATAGTGTGACCTTAATAGGCACGTATTACTAAAAACAAAGGTTAATTGAATGCCTTATTATCTTTCCTACAGGGTGACGCAACTTCCGTGATTACACAATGTGCTGATCAAGAAGTTTCTGAGCAGGTAGTCTCCGACTTTCTGATAAGTTAATAGTGCTATTAAAGTGTCTGATATCTTAATATATATAAATCTCGTGTCACAATGTTTGTCCTCAATGGACTCCTAAACCACTTAACCGATTATAATAAAATTCGCACACCATGTGCAGTTCGATCCAACTTGAGAGATAAGATAGTTTTTGAAACGGATTTCGACATCCACGCGGGCGGAGCCGCGGGCAACAGCTAGTTATATTTATATGGTCTTTTTCAGAACACAGTCGACACAAAGCAAGCAGAAGAGCTTTTAGACAAGCTAGAAAGTTACAAGAGTTCTTCAGTAGATTTGGTACGTATGTAACAAGCTACTTAAGTAGAGGAGAAGGTGGATATGAGACAGGGTCATTAGCAGGTAGCTGTTACCAGCCCTATAAGACTGACTATACTGAACAAAAGTGTGTAAAACCGGAATGAAAGCGAGGATTTTATATACCACTTAGGTGACAGACAAGCACATCTAATAGGAGCAGTCACCATGGCCTATGCGCTTTTTTTTTCGTTTTTTTTTTGGACATGTACGACTCCAGTGATGTCACTCGCGCTGTCGACCTTGGAGGGGGGAATTGGGGAGTGGTTGGATGAGGTGCCTCTCCACCTCTCGTTTCTGTGCTGACAACGCAGAAGATTTTGTAAAAGTGTATCTACGAGTAAGAGGAATAATTTAGACAAATTACTTTTTACAGGCGAAACAGTTGGGTAGTTTGGAACAAGAAGTTAATTTTATAAAGGTCGAGATGGACAAGACGAAGGAAGGAGGTGCCTGCCGCGGCGGCGGAGGGCCCAACACCTGCTTCTCGCAACCGGTATGTTCACTAACGCTGTGACTGTGCCCTGACAGAAAACCACCTCTCTTTTAAACAAATCGTCATTCTGCCCCTCAGCTAAATAAGTCGTTTCGTCGCATTTGGTCCATTTCGCATTTGGTCCACTTGGTCAATTTCGCATTTGGTCCACTTCTCAAAACGTCCAAATCGCAATTGGTCCACTTCGCGAAACGTCCATTTCGCATTTGGTCCACTGTTGCAAAACGAGCGCGTTAAGTAAACTAACAGCCGCGATTTCGGACTTGCGTATGTACAGTCGAGTGGGCAATACCCGCAATACATACCTACCCAAAATAAATTATTATAATGTAACAAATATAAATATTTTAGTACATTCTAGGCAAATGAAACATTTTTCATTTTTATCACGTTGACGTTGTTATGATTCACTAATTAAATATTAACTGAATTTTGTTCAATTAATTCATGGATAGCTGTATGGATAGTGTATGAGTGACATGAAAGGGAGTGAATGTGGAATAAAGATGAAAGGTTATACCTATGTTAACTGCCTCCTATACGCCGATTATTAAGGGGCTGTCTCCACGGGCGAGAGAATCGCGACGAGTCCGCGCTTTTATCGTCGAAGAATCTCCGCGAACGAGCGATAATTCCACCACGTATCGTCGCGAGTCGTAACGGAATCGCAGCGTGTCCGCGGCGATTCCGTTACGAGTCGCCGCGGACACGCTGCGAGTTTCCTTGACGACGCGTTGTGCTAAGAATTCAGTTACGTGCCGTGCATTACCTACGTGCTGCATACGTGCAGTACGAGAGACAACGTTGAAATGACGCTGCGTTTGACAACGCGCCTGCTGCGCGCTCGTTGCGAGAGCGTCACGAGCGCGCGGCGGGCCCGCTGCTAGTCGCGACGGGCTCGCGGCGATGTAATGACGTTTCGCGCGTTCGTTGCCACTCGTCGCATCACCGCGATAATATCGCCGTGCGGAGATGGCTCCATAGAGAGTGTATGAAATACGTGGCACGACGATAATATCGCCGCGATTCTCTCGCCCGTGGAGACAGCCCCCAAGTGATACTTGCATCATCGGCGGGAGAGTTGCAGAAAATGATAAAACAAAATAAATAACAATGGTAGATAATAATAAAAAACCGATGCAACAAAAATAGTTTGATTGCGACTGTACTGCCAGAGAACAGCACATCGTGTGACAGCTGACACTGATCAGCTGTCACACGACAGCTTTGACAGACAGCAATGACAGCATGCAAGGCAAGATGGTGGTCGGTACAGTAACACGCATGCGTACACAGTAACACGCATGCGTACACAGTATAACGTTATGAGGTTATTTAGGGATAGGTACGGCATTTGTGGTTCTGTGTCTTTGGTATGCACAGCTCAAAACAGATGGAAGTAGTTTTGGATACCAGCGCCTCTCACTCGCCACGGGAGACGCTGCTGCCTGCGGCCAATCCGGCCGGGGTGGGAGTGGCCCTCTAGAGGGCTGCTCCGAGGCTCTCCACGTGTCCCTCTGGCTAGCAGATGGCACAGTGGGGAGTGAGCGGTGAGGCGAGCTGATTGTCTGCGCGCCGACGGTTGGGTGACAGAACAGCCGCCTGTCACCCTACACCCCACCGTCGGCGAAGTGGCACGATGCTCGACCCCCCCCTCCCCTCTCGTACGGTCGAGGGGGCCATCTTAAAACTTTTGGTAATATCTCTTAATTTTAGGTCTGACCAAGAAAACCGCACTGAAATCCGTTTAGTACTTTTTATCCGAAAGGTTTTGGCTAGACGAGTGGAGTGGAGAGTGGAGCGGAGTGGGGAGTGGTATTGAGAGTGGTTGAGAGTGGAGTGGGAAGTGGTATGGAGAGTGGATTGGAAAGTGGAGTGGAAAGTGGAGTGGAGTGGAGATTGAAGTGGAGAGTGGAATGTAGGGTAGAGTCGGGAGAGGGGATTGGACAGTAGAGTGGAGGTGGAGAGTGGAGTGGAGTGTGGAGTGGAGAGTGGAGTGAACAGTAGAGTGGAGTGTGGAGAGTGGAGTGGAGTGTGGAGTGGAGAGTGGAGTGAACAGTAGAGTGGAGTGTGGAGTGGAGAGTGGAGTGAACAGTAGAGTGGAGTGTGGAGAGTGGAGTGGAGTGTGGAGTGGAGAGTGGAGTGAACAGTAGAGTGGAGTGTGGAGTAGAGAGTGGAGTGAACAGCGGAGTGGAAAGTCGAGTGGAGAGTCGTTTAATTCAAATAGACTTGGTGGCAATACCGAATTCCACGCGGGCGAAGCCGCGGGCGGAAGCTGGTAATAATAATAAGTTAATATTCTATGATTGGTGAATTTGGGCTCGTCCAGCGCCGTAGCACTCCGTTCTATCCTCAAAAGACACCCAAGAAACCTGCACTGTGTGTATAGAGCACATCGTCCCTAGTAATAATAAATATAATCGTTTATAATCCAAACTCTTTGCTCTGTTCATTGCGGAGTAAAAATATTATATTTTTTAAATTGAAATGACATTATGTGTGAAATGTCATGCAGTCGTCTGAAAATATTAAAATAAAAATCTAAGAATATAATTATATCCATGGACCTAGGAATAACTATGGACGGAGCCATGGGAACAAAAAAGTGACGCTGCATAGTCAGCCAACTTTCGTATACGTATACAGTCGCCACGCACACTCTCACATCATAGTCAGCCACTTCGCGGCAAACGTCGGCCGAATCGGTCGATCTGTCAGTTTAAGCGGGAAGAAAAAGAAATCAAATACAACATGTCTTGTGCAGTGAAATGGTGTAAAAACCGTAGTGACAGGAAGAAAATAAATCCAGGGATCACATTTCACAGGTTAATCAATATTTCAATCACTTAATGTTTATCTAATAATTATACATAAATGTTCATTCAATATTTCAAAACAAAATTCAATTGTTCGGTACAAAACCAGTGATCCCAACATAAAAGTGTGCAAATTTCCCCATATTTTGGGGAAATCTATAAATTGTGTGACTTTATGATGAAATAGCATAAACTATTTATTAGTAGTGATAACCGTAGTGATTTAACTTCTTTTTAACCCCCGACGGAAACCCGAACGGGGTGTTATAAGTTTGACGTGTGTGTGTGTGTGTGTGTGTGTGTGTTTGTAAGTCTGTCTGTGGCATCGTAGCTCCCAAACGGATGAACCGATTTTGATTCTGTTTCTTTTGTTTGAAAGATGGGTTGGGGGAGAGTGTTCTTAGCTATGTTTTATAAAAATCGGTTAAGCCATTTCAAAGATTTGGGGGGTGGAAGTGGTGATGAAAAATTGAATGTGTTCAAATATACTCGTGTTGGGTATCAAATGAAAGGTCATAACTTATACATTACGATAGCGCAAGTTTTATAAAAATCGGTTTAGCCATTCGAAAGATATGAGGCGTGGAATGTATTTCTAATTCTGTAACCACACTCCGCGCAATTCGCATTAGCTCTGAATAATTGTTCATAGACTATACGTATGTTGATATTAAAATAATGAATTAGCTATTATACTTAAGTTACCCCTATAAAAAGCATGAAATAAAAAAATTAAATTAAAAATTTAAAAAACCCCCGACTCCCAAAAAAAGAACAATAAAGAACCTGTAAAAAGTAAAAAATAATTATTATATTATGACCTGTCTACCCTAAGTATTGAACCTTTATTATTATTATAGGTAGCTATATTATTTACGTATTCATATTTTTAACTAACAGTTTGTCTCGTCGGGGACCGCTCACCTGCTAATCATAACCTAATCGTACGTCTGTCTCGCAAGATCCTAACTGTAGATGTTTTGCGGTCCCCCCGACGAGACAAACTGTTAGTTAAAAATATGAATACGTAAATAATATAGTTACCTATAATAATAATAAAGGTTCAATACTTAGGGTAGACAGGTCATAATAATAATTATTTTTTACTTTTTACAGGTTCTTTATTGTTCTTTTTTTGGGAGTCGGGGGTTTTTTAAATTTTTAATTTATTAATAAATACATGGGATTAGGAATGGCAAAAATACAAAATTGTAACTAATATGAATTTTTTTACTTTTTTTGTTAATTAGGTACCTAGTTTAATCGTGTGAATATTCCCCACGGTTACCATCCATGTAAGTTTTTTTTTTATATAGGTATAATAAAAAAATTATGTAAAAAATAACTAAAATATTATTTTCATTAATTTATGATAAAATAATAATTTTAATAATAATGCACGAATCACCTTTAATGATTGTTCATTTATATATTTTAAAATTTACCAAATAATTCTCCCTATTCCTCAACTAAAATAATAAAAAATGGGGAAATTTAGGTAAAACCTCGCATCCCTACAATTTACTCACACAATGATTGATGCCCGCCATTTTGTGACACAGACTAGTTACTCTAGGCACTCCGTCCATACTTTTCCTAAGTCTATGATTATATCTATAAACAAATCGTATAATGATCGAACTTGTTCCTATATCTCCTCGTCATAACGCTATCAACTATGTCGAATTATTGGAAGAATCAATGTTACCGACTTTGCGAACAGTCTACCCCAGTGATGTGCCAATATTTTTCTATGTTCATGATAACTGTCGAGTGCATACTGCCAGAATTGTCTCGAATTGGTTTACGGAGCCTTATGGAGCACGAAGATAAATTTACTCTCATTCCATGGCCATATAGGTCACCAGATCTTAACCCAATAGAAAATTTATGGGGTTTGATGGTTCAAATGTGAGATAACAGGAACGAGAGGACTGAAGAAGCAATCGAGCTGCATTGTAACGAAATCTGGGAGTAATCCCAGAGGGGAAGTGACATTTGCAGTCGTCTAATCGGGTTTATGGCGCTTACACTCTGTTTTTAGGTAACCAGTGGTCCTACAGACCCAAACCATTTGAACCATTATAATTCACAAGTTTTCTTTTTTATTCGCTTTACGAAGTGAATGCCATTTTTTAAAATTTTATAATATGAAATAAACAAAATAAAGTTTATGTCTCTAATTTTACTGTTTTATTTTATTTTTGTGCAATACTTAACATAGTCCTTAGTATACGTCTATGTCTATGTCATGGCTTAGTATCTAGTAGAATGATAACAGGTTCGTTAATTATGAAATGTATGTTCAAGCTAATTTCAACCTAATTGTAGGAAAATGACCTTAAGGGGATCCCCCTTAAAGTCATTTAAGGTCATGACTAAATTTGGTCGATTGTACCTCAAACCCCCCAAAGTGGACCAAATGCGAAAATGACTAAGTGCAAAGTGGACCAAATGCGAAAAGGACTAAATGCGAAATGGACCAAATGCGAAATAGACACGTTTTCGTCTAGTGGACCAAATGCGAAATGGACCAAATGCGACGAAACGAAATAAGTAAGTCTTTATTAATATACAAAGTGACGCGTTAGGTTTGAATACGGTCAAGTTGTTGCTTCAATACCTAATTCAACAACAACAACAGCTTTTCTCGACTTGAATATAAACCTGAAATCTATAATAATAGTTTACTTTTGTAGGCTGGCGGACCTCCAGTGCCTCCGATGACTAAAGCTGTGAGTACTACTGTACATTAACAAAACCAAATCATAATATTATGCTTATGACTTTCGTACTAGTCCATACATTTGTTTCTGTTGGCTCTCGCGTGTTTTTCTCTCATTCTCATGGTTAATATGACTTTGCACCGTCACAACTATCATTAGAACCTTTTTACCTTCATCTTTTCACAACTTTACACTGTCACAACTACCCCCTACTAAAATATAATATTTTTTAATTACTTTATTATTCACGGTAGGATAGGCAAACTTGAATTTTAAGTATTGAGTAAAATTAAATATAATAAATTTTATAACTGCTCTTTTCAGTGTGGCGTCTGCCCCCCTTGCCCCGCGCCCTGCAACCCTGGCGCACCTCCGGTAAGAGAAATAATATTACCAGCAAAGGACTTGCGTTATATTTTACACATCCACTATGCTTTCAATTTTACTAGGACCACAAAAATATGGATACACAAAACATGTTTGGTTATATATGGCCGGGCCATTACTGAAACATTGCATAGTCTGGCTGGTATTGCTTGAAATATTGCCGGCCCACAGTGTTGCAGCCACATATTTGCTGAAAAACTCATGGCCCATTTAGAAGAGCCTTTATAGAGATACTGGTAATTTTGAATGATCTTTTTTGCAAGCCTACTCCTACACCGTTGCCAAAACCTATGATTACGTACACCTTATTTAACTAATATTTCAACTTACAGACTCCCGCTGAAAGACAAGTGGCAAAACTGAATGTTCAGCTGCATCAGCTGGAAGAGAGTTTCAAGATCAAAGTCACAGAAGTACGTATAACAATTTTATTACATACATACATTCATTCACACCTATTTCCCTCCGGGGGAAGGCAGAGACAACAGCTCGCCATCTGCTTCTGTCTTTACATACTTCTAGCGCTTCTACTACTGTCATTAAATACAAGCCCGCTGGTCTCGAGTACTTTTCACCTGCCCTTTAAAAACTCCTTAATTTTTAAGCGCTTTTATTTAACTGGACCTGTTTGTTTGGGTCAAATCTAGTAATTGAAAACTGACCCCATTTCAATACTGTGGACGGATTGTTCATTTGGCACAGATCTTTAGTTCTGGTGACAATACAAGTTAATCTATTCTATATCATTATAAATCCAAGATCGCCGCCACTACGAAATGGTGGCTTACATATTTTTCCACATCTACCGTAATATGGATATCAAAGGGAAGGGCTTGACTAGTAAATATTGTTCACTGTGAAAAAAACCGAAATTCAATATGGCCTTTTTAGTACATACTAGCTGTTGCCCGCGGCTCCGCCCGCGTGGATTTCGACTTCTGTTTCAAATTCCTTTTTTCGTGCGGAAGTTCCTTCATATATCATCCCTGTCAGCCAGCAGGCGCGGTTAAGTCTCACTCAGACCTGATAAAAACCGCACGCTGCCGTCTCAAGTCTTCAGTTGCCGGGGTGTAAGATTACTTAGAGCATATCCCGCGCTCCCCAGTTGACCCTTTTTTTTATCGTGCGGAAATCCCCATGGATACCACCCCCGTCGGCCATCGGGCGTGGTTATGTCGGGATCGAACCGACTAAAACCGCACGCGGTCTCGGGCCTTAGTAACCGGGGTGTAAGGTTACCCAATGGGCATATCCCTCGCACCCCAGCCGACCCCGGGCCATCTACGGTTTTAAGATGGCCCCCTCGACCCCCCGAAAGGGGGGGTGGGGCGAGCATCGCGTCACTTCGGTGGGGTGTAGGGTGACAGGAGGCCGTCCTGTCACCCAACCGTCGGCGCGCAGACAATCAGCTCGCCCCCCGCCCGCTCGCTCCCCACTGTGCCATCTGCTAGTCAGAGGGACACGTGGAGAGCCTCGGAACAGCCCTCTAGAGGGCCACTCCCACCCCGGCCGGAATGACCGCAAGCAGCAGCGTCTCCCGTGGCGAGTGGGAGGCGCTGCTCGCCTCCGTTGCCCAGGTGCACCACGTGGAGGTTCCGGCCCGCACCCCCCCAGTTGACCCTGGAATTGTTTGATATTATCATAATATCAAACAATTCCCATCCCAGCATGGCATCAGCCTATAGCTACTTTCTATCATCGCACCGCTCGCCACAGACAGGGAATTCATCCCCACACGTTGCATCCGCCTGCAGTGCGTACTGTAAGGTTTGAAAGAAATTTCATTCCGCGCACGCTTAGGCTGTGGAACGATCTCTCTGCAGTGGTTTTCCCTGGCGGCTAAATATGGGGTTCTTCATGAAGGGTATTAGAAGCATTTTGCAGGGTCAGCAGCGCGAGTGTGACGCCCCTGGTGTTGCGCACGTCCATAGGTGCATAGGTCATATAGGTGGGCCGTGTGCTCGTCTGCCACCTAAGTGGTATAAAAAAAAAGCATGATGTCCGTACCGAACCCCGGAAAAGAGGGGATGGGGTGACAGGGGGTACAGAAGACCGCAGCCATAATAGACATTGTGTTGTGATCCCGCTGCCGGTAAGAAGGGGAACCAGAGCTCACAACCCCCCACCCCATCTCTCCAATCCCCTCCTCTGAAGTCCGATTTCAATAATTTATTTGGATGGGAATACAAAGATATACTTCAGGAAACATAATCTTAGAGAGGTATAATTCGCGAGACAAACGACGTCCTGGCGTGAATGGATTGTTGCCCATGATTGGTGAATTTGAGCTCGTCCAGTGCTGTAGCACCCCGTGCTATCCTCAAAGGCACCCAAGAAAACTGTACTGCGTGTATAGAGCATAATTATTTTGAGCACAGTTTAGATACCTTCCTACGTACCTATAATGTCCCGAAGTATATTGGTCTGATTTACGTCCGCATTTCAACTTGCATTTATTTCGCCGCGCATTATTTTTCATATTGCAATAACTCTTAAACTATTTATGATAATTATATAGCGTGAATGGCAATTTTGATCTACATTAAACGTACAATGTATCTAACGTATTTAATTGGATAAGAAATAATACTGTATTGTTAAAATTAGCTTTGAAAATGACACATGATTTTTTTGTAATTTGTAAAGATAAAAATGGTTACTGTGGGCTACCCTTATTAGGTAGACATATGCTATCGCGGACTTTTTTGTAGACCTTTTTATGTTATACATTTCCACCGTACATTATTTTCTTCTATCTTCAATAGTTTTCGCAGCGCACGCGATGTAAGTAATTTGTTTAGGTCATTTTTTTACACCTTGGGTTACATTATTGAAGTTTTAGTAAGGATCCCTAAATTTTTTGGAGATAAATTATAGCCTATGTTACTCACAGATAATGTAGCTTTCTTATGGTGAAAGAATTATTGAAATCTGTCCAGTAGTTTCGGAGCCTATTCGTTACAAACAAACAAAAAAACAAAAAAACAAAAAAACAAAAAAACAAATCTTTCCTCTTTATATTATTAGTATAGAAAAGCGTTTAACTTAAAATTTTTTTTTTTTTTACTTGATTTATTATTACTACTAACAATATCCAAAATTATGAATTAACTAAATTGGAATTAAATACTGAGTTGTTTTATTTTAGTGTGCCATGCTCCGAACTGAACTACTCAAGAGGAAAGAAGAATTAGAGAAAGAGAGATGTCAGCATCGTGAGGTGGCAAACAAACTTCGCGAGTTGGAAATGAAGTTTGAAGGTCTAAACACTCACACTAAGATGATGCTGGGGTCGAAGGAACAGGCCTTCCAGCAAGAGGTGAACGTGAGAGCTTTGAAGCAGTGCTACAGGGAGGCGAGGGAAGAGGTCGAAGAGCTCAGGACCTTGATGAAGGAACAGAACGATCAACTTCAAGACTACAGAGTGAAGGTTGGTTGATAACAGTTGGGTGACAACACACAGCCTACCAGATGAGAAACGGTCATTGTGGCTTGTGGCCTATATACTCGGGCTGCCAAATCTGGAGGAGGGTTTGACGGGAATTGTAGAGGAGGGGGGGGGGGGTTGGTGGGGATTGAAGATGTGGGGGGGGGGTTAAGTGGAGGTAGGACGAGTCTTGGCTTCCGATTAACTACATTTATTGAGATTTTAGATTGTAGTGATAATTTTTATTTACTGCATTTCTACATTCAGTTTATGACTATGTATGACTGAAGCTTGATTTAGGGTCTTAAGGCTCCACGCCGTAAGGTAACATGATGGGTAGGGGTCTCTGTGGCCTCTGGACATTTTGAATTATAGACTAAAATGATTTACAATGTCAAGTGTACACCCATATTATGCTAAAAAATATAGTTTCTTTTATAACTAAGTGTATTACCTATTTGATTATAGTATTTGCAAGCGCAACAACTTGTGGAAGAGCAGCGGCGCCAGATGGACCTGATGGACATGGACAACACCAGGATCAGCGAACAAATTAACCTTGAGATACAGAAAGTCAAGGTAGGCTATCATACACCTCAGCTCATGATCATTAACCTAAGTGCAGCTAAGTGAAACATAACAAGATACTGATTGTCACTATTAGAACCAAAGATTTCGTCAGATATAATATACAATCCGCGGTAGCCTAGTGGTTTGGGTAATGGACTGCTGAGACGAGGTCTCGGGTTCGATCCTAGGTTCACCATCACTTATGGCACACACTAATAACTTATCGATGCTTTTCAAAGTTATGTGTGTATTTATCGCAGGTTTATTAGTGCCTCGGAGAGCACGTTAAGCCGTCAGTCCCGGTTACCATACAAACATCTATGGCAGTCGTTACGGGTAGTTGGAGCCCACAAAAGTCCAACCAGTCTAACTTGGAACTTCGATATCGCCATTAGTCATAATAACCATTGGTTGTGGAGGTCAGATGGCAGTCGCTCCACGGAAGATATCAAAGTTCAGCCGCATCACAGTTAGATTGGAAAGCCGACCTCAACTGAGTTGGGAAAAAGGTTCCGAGAATGATGATTATGATGATAATATTTATAATCCGTATATAATAATTATTTGTTTTCAAAAACAGACTTGTATTAAGTTCCTAATGCTGATGATATTAATTAAAAATTAATTCTTACAGTTGAAATTCCAAGAGAAACTCCAAGAGCTATCGCCTATTCCTGACTTACTGAAGGCAACGCAAATGCGATTGAAGGACGCGCAGCAATCACAAGCCCTCGCCGAACACAACGCTGAACAACTAGCTAGGGAACTTAATTGCGCTAGAGAAAAGGTCATTACAGCGTTTATTTTATTTTAATGATAGATTTTAACAATATAATTTATCAACCCAGATAACCCGGCCAGGCGTTATAACACCGCTCAAATGTAACCCCCAATTTCATATTCAAAAGTGATTTTTCAATCCATTTTCTGCAATTGTCTCGTTTAATATTTACTACAGTTAGTTTCCGAAAATATAAAACATTTGTAATAATTTTCGATCGAAAAAAGTGAACAGTCCAGGTAGCTCATTTGGTCAGAGCATTTTCCCTCTGAAGTTTTGGTCGCGGGTTCAAGTCCCGTCCTAGATGTTCAATTTTCTAAACAAAAATCATTAAAGTTAGTATACTAATTGCCTTAAAATTTCATTGAATATTTTGCGGTTTAAATAGTGTTTTATAGCGGCAATACTGTTAAATTTTATTGTCTGGAATATGGTGAGTACGTATTTGATATTATATTGACATATTTTTATTTATAATAGTAAAACTGTTTGGTACCCATATGAAAATAAGACGTAAATAATTGCAATATATTTTGTTTCGTGCATCGAAAAGAACAGGTGTTATAACACCTGGTAGTATAACTACGTCTATCATATTTTGTATCTAATTTTAGGTTCCTGCCAAAGAAAGCTTTGAAGTTCAAGGAAATTACAGTGGAATTGAAGAGTGGGGATTATTATACCACTTTGCTATGTGCTATCACTATTTCACCACCCGAAAATGCTAAGACGTAACTGAAAAGGATTCAGGTGACGAACACATCGTGAACTTGCACAATTTCCAGATTCGCAACTAAGAGCTGACGCTGAGATTAATTACTGTGAGTCTTCTTTAGATGAGGGGAGTAAATAACCCTTATCGTGGTTAGCTACAAGAAGTTGATTCTTTTATCCTTCTGTTACCTCATACATAAGTTACAGAAACCAAAAGTACAATTCGAGAGAACAGGACCTATAAACGCCAACGACCATCTGATAACGCTTTCAAAAAGACAGAGTGCTACTTTTTAATACAATCAAGTAATTCAACGAACGATTTTAGATCGAAAAAGTGATCATCCAGGACGGGACTTGAACCTGTGACCAGTCCCTTTACAGGGGGAATGCTCTGACCAACTGAGCTACCTGGACGCGTCCTAGATAATCGAAATTCTCCTATACATTATACGGTTTAGGGCGCTGTTGAAGCCATCTACTGTAATTCTTGTGAACTACGAAAACGAAAGATAAAAAATATTTTTCGGTTCTCCAGCCCTAAGCCTGCTGTATAATATTTTGGGGAAAGTAGTAATAAATTAATTCTAGATTTATCAGGTTGTACCGTATTATTGAATATGTATAAAAATGAGAAACTAGTTGTCTATGTAAGTACAGTTTTTTATTTACAACCGAAAAATATTGTTCACCTTACCACTTAAGATTTAATGCCAAATTAGTAAAAATAAATGAGAAATTTCATTCTATTTTCATTTTCTATAATTCAATCTATACAAGTCCGTCTAATTATACTCCGTAGTAGTAGTGCATTTTCGTACCAGGTGTCATAACACCGCCTATTCACCAGTTTTCCCAGTTTTCGATTTTTTCATATATATTATACTTTTTTTCGTAACTTTATCGACGTCAACGTGAAGACAATTAGTTACAGGGTTATCTGGGTATAATAATGTATTAAGAATTAAAACATGCTTCGGTTTATCGACATTGAAGCAAAATTAAGACGCTTCATTTGAATCTGATTTACGCAATCCACCTTCATTATATATTATGCTATAATTATGCTCGATATTCCACTCATACGCACGAAGCGCTTTGCTGACACGTTCATCATGCGTACAGATAAGACGTGTCTACACCTAGCGGGATCCCCTGTCTGGGAGACTTATGAATGATGCAGAGAATTAGTTCTGGATTTGTTCTACTGAATTATGCTGGAAACAGAATTTGTTCCGTATAATAAACGGAAATATAAACTTTTCTAACCGACCTCCAGCCAGCGGGATATTTACCAAAATTAAGTCTGGGGAACTATAAATTGATATTACCTTTTAGTTCTGTCTTTGTTCTGTTTAAAAAAACAAAAAACATACTTCTAGCGTCCTTACTTCAGCCACAATCAAGCTGAAATGAAACCTCCAGTCAGCGGACTTTTTTTCTCAGGGACATTTTTTTGTAACTTTTACACTAAATTGATAACATTTAAACTATTTACGACTATAATTTTACTTACAAATATTCGCATTTATAATATTAATTTATAAAAGATAATGCAGACCGGTGAGATTATTTTGTATTCTACCCACTTACTAGCTTTCAAATTCTATACTTTTAATTTTCATACTAGATGTACGAATAGGTAATTTAAGTAGAATTATAGTCGTAAATAGTTTAAATGTTATCAATTTAGTGTAAAAGTTACAAAAAAATGTCCCTGAGAAAAAAAGTCCGCTGACTGGAGGTTTCATTTCAGCTTGATTGTGGCTGAAGTAAGGACGCTAGAAGTATGTTTTTTGTTTTATTAAACAGAACAAAGACAGAACTAAAAGGTAATACCAATTTATAGTTCCCCAGACTTAATTTTGGTAAATATCCCGCTGGCTGGAGGTCGGTTAGAAAAGTTTATATTTCCGTTTATTATACGGAACAAATTCTATTTCCAGCATAATTCAGTAGAACAAATCCAGAACTAATTCTCTGCATCATTCATAAGTCTCCCAGACAGGGGATCCCGCTAGGTGTAGACACGTACAGATAAGGAGTGGAATTCCTTATCGGAGTCTGTTTCTGGAAAGCTATAACCTGGGAGTATTCAAGTCACGAGTAAATAGGTTCCTTCTAGGCAAGCGTGATTCATCGTAGACCACATCACTTACCATCAGGTGGGATTGAGGTCCAACATGAATTTAAAAAAAATTGCTTATCCAGGTTCATATGCTCTTACACAACGTCATCAAGCCACCGGACAAGCCTACTGATAAAGAAAACTCTGATAAACAAAATCAGTTGCTCCAGCAAAGAATCTCGCAGCTCACAGAGGCCAACGCATCACTTAAGAGTGACATCGACCGCCTCAAGTGAGTAAACCTTTAAGAACTATATTTTAAAAACTAGCTATTGCTCGCGACCCACGGGAACCTGTTCTCAGGATCAAAAGTAGCCTATATGTTATTCCAGACTAATAGTGCATCTATATATTAAATCTCAGCCAGATCCATTCAGCTGTTTTAGACATCTAGACATCCAGACATTTTTACAGACTTTCGTGTTTATAATATTAGTAGCATAGAAAAAGGGTTTGTTATGTAGCACGCTCAAGTAGTAGAATGTGATCAGTGTTGATTATGCGTTTATAAACTTGTAATGCAGGTCGAACGTGATTCGCATGGAAGAGGCTGTGCTTGCGAATGAGAAGCGCCTTCAAGAGAAGATGCACGAGTGTGCTCAACTAGGTGGAGAACTAGATCGTATCAGAGACGAGGCTGCTAGGGCTTTACAGCGTGCCAATGAGCGTACAGAGACTATACGCAAGTAAGTATAATATTTGTGATTCAGATTAGTGCTAATTTGAATATGACCGGGAAGTGTGCGCTGGGTTTGCATAACCTGATTCCTCCAAGCCCTTTCCATCACCGAAATACCAGATGTACCTACGGCGATATGCCATCGTTATTATGATGGACATTCCGCAAGAATCACTTCAGCAATACATTCATTATGCGTGCAGTGAAATGCGCTGCCTGAGTCTGTATTACCGGAAAGTTATAATCTGGGAGTATTCAAGTTTAAAGTGAATAGGTTGCTTCTGGGCAAGCGTGCTAAATCGTCGACCACATCGTCACTTACCATCATGTGAGATAGTGGTCAAACGCAGGCTTATCGATGCGGGTGTAGCGGGTGGCACGATGTTGAATGAGAATTGTTATATCTGGATGTCCAGTTATAAGTATTTCTGTTAACATTTCCGTACAAATCAGGTGCATGCAAACTACGATAGCAGAGATGGAGAGGCAGCTGGCAGCAAGCAGGGCTCAAGTTAAGAACTCTGAAAAGGACCGCGATGAAGTAAGTTATAGTTAAGATTGCAACAGCTGATTTTGAAATTCTCTCACCACATCAAATTCGAAACTCGATCAACACATTCCGCATCTAAGCTGAGGTCTTCAACATGAATTGTTTTTTAAGGAATTGCGTTGACTTTACCACGACGACGACGTGAAGTTACTTGCAGGGGTATTTGTCGGTCGATATTTGTAAGATATTCATTATGACGAACTGTGGCTCGAAGTTTAGGTACTCTTTAGAATGGAAAAGAATAAAATTTAATCAAATAACCAATAGGCGATAATGTGAGCAATGATTCCTTACTGCTGACGCATGGAAGAAAAACGCAGCATCAGTCTCAAGCCAGTTAATATCCTTCCTTAAAAATCCCTCTACTTGTTACAGATCCAATGCCGCATGCAGTGCCAGATAAAACGTCTGAATGACAACTTTGCCCAGGCACAGCTTCGTATCTTAGGCCTGCAGACGCAAGTTTCTACACTGAGGAGGACAGCCTCTAGCACTGGGGAGGGCGATGGTGACGCTGATAATCAAGAGTGCACCTGTGCGACATTCTTCGATGAGAAATGAGGATAAGTTTGCTTAATTGGTCCATCTGCTGGATATGGCTTTAGTTTTGGAGCAAATTGGACCATCGTTTAGCCTTAAAGGTATATAGAAACGCTAAAATATACAACAGACGGTTTGTTCTCACAATAATGCACATATTCACGTAAGATTAAATTATATCAAATGTCATGGCAGACAAGCTATACCAAGTCCTTAGCAATTTTTAAACAATAAATTGTATGCACAGATCTTTTGAAGTAGATTTTAGTTTTTCTATTATTTTGTTAAGGTTTTTTTAACAAAACTGAACTTAGATGTTTGTTTTTATATGAATAATGTTTCTATAAAGCGTATCAGTTTTGGCTATGGTGACAGTGCGATGAAAACAAAGTTTTTAATACTTAATGGTTATTATAGTCTTCAAAGTGCAATAATTTGTAACATAGCAGAGTTACCGTGCACAATAGAAGCTACAGAACGTGTGAAGCAAGTACGGATAGTACACGCGTCCTTTATTACTTAGCAAATAAATAACCGCAAAATAGTTTCAGTAATCTAAAGGTGGGTCTACGCTAGGCAAGCCGAGCAAGAGCCGAACACAAATTCGTCTAGTGTGGACCGACTTACAAGCCTCGAACGAGGTTTAACTTCAATTAAATATTCGCTCCGCTTGTACTTCGCTCGTGCTTGATTCGCCTAGCGTAGACCCACCTTAACAACTCATTTGCTACTGCTTCTCTCAATTTATATTTCCTTTTTATAGTTTTTTAGTCTTGATACTATACCTACAGGCTGTGTATTTTGCATTCACACAACGTATTGTAAAAAAATAAATTACTAACTTTGTAACTTTCACGGTCCATGATATATTTTAATGTTAACGGGAACTAACGCGATTATAGTATAGGGATTACCATACCTTTGGATTGCCTGAGGTTACGATCAGGTCACACCGGTTATTAAGCTTATTGACTAGACAGACAGTCAGTCAGCCTATGACCTACGCCGGTGTAAGGCTATATATGCACTATCCGGTTAGCCGCAATGCGGTGAGCCGTCCGGTGGACCGCACACTATCACCATCCGCGTAGTGTGTATAGCAACCGTGCGGCCGGCTGTCAGTCAGGCTCAGTAAGACCGGAGCGGTCGGCCGGCAGCCTCATCGCAGTGCGTATAAAAACGAATTTCTCGTACTTACAATTTTTTTATTCCGGTCAGCCGGACGGCTAACCTCATTGCGGCTAACCGGATGATGCGTATGTAGCCTAACCTGATGACATTATACGAACGTCACATTAGGCACCGGGAGGAAATAAATTACTAATGGTTCGTAAGTAACTTTAATTCGATACCATCGCCATTAATGCTTCATAAATGTTGATAAATACTTACCCAGTACCGCACCGTAACTAGCTCGGGAGTTACTTGTGGTACTCTGGGACTCGATTCATCCCTATTACTGTAATTGTGGTAGCATTATTAGGTGAAAGAATACGGTGAGTCAAAATCGTATTTTTTCGTATTCGTATCGGTATGGTTACTAATCGTTCAAGTTTACTGAAGGAAATTATCAAACAAAAGTGCTACGTAAAGAAGAATATCTTTGAAGCTGGCCATGTCTTTTTCCCGGTGACCATCCCTGATTCTCGGTTACAATCCCTGCTTCCCGGTGACATCCCTGCTTCCCGTTTACTATCCCTGCTTCCCGTTAACCATCCCTGCTTCCCGATAACCATCCCTGCTTCCCGTTAAATATTTCTAAAGCCTTGGTCAGCGCATTAAGACTAGTCGGGGTCTAGAAATATTACTAAGAACTACCAAGTTGAATTCTGTATAGCGGGTAACTCTGCGTCAATAAATTTGGATGTTATTTAAGTGATTTTTGATTCTAAATTTATGTACTAAATCTTCTTTGAACAGCAGGTTCACACTTGTGGCTTTTATAATGTTTGGAAAGGTAAAAATTGCACGTGTTCATTGGTTACTATGTAAGTAAAAGTTGGCGCAAAAGTACACCATTTTCAAATGTTATTTCAACGGCGCTGAAGATGTGTATCGGTTGGTCAATCGAAATAAATATCTTTGCCGAGAGCATGTTTTTCAAGCATGTTCTCATCACGGGGCAAATGCGAATAAGGCTTGAGTCAACTATATGAATTTCAATATTAGATTTGGATACTGCTCTTTCTCATGCACTACACCTATGCCTTGATTTAATGTCGTCTTTTCTATACCTTTACCTTAATTGTTTAAATATCTTCTATAATATAATATTGAGATATTAATAGGACTGAGGTCAGTGATATATTTGTGTGCAAAATGTATGTTTCGTTATATTGCCCAGCTAATTTTTCCAGCCATATCTTTGCCACATCTAAATGTATCTTGCATATTTTGTTATATATTATTTGATTTATAATATATAACAAAATCTAAATATAAAGTATAAATATCTCTCTTCCCAGGGGAAGAGACATGTTTTATACAACGAAAGTACAGGACAGGTCCTATCTTTATCATCTGTAGGTCTCTCTATACTTCCTTGCCTTATCCCTACTATTCCCTGATTGTTTTCATATCCCTACTGTGCTCTTCTTTTCTTGTACTATTTTATTCCCGGATTTCCTTATCCTATCCCTTTTATTCCTAAATTTCCATGACCCATCCCTACTATCCCCAATTTCCTTATCCTGTCCCTATTATCCCTAGATTTCCTTGTCCTATCCCTACAATTCCTGAATTTCCATGTCATATCCCCAGAATTCCATAATTCCCTTGTCCTATCCTTGCTATTCCCAGATTTTCTCGTCCTATCCTTGCTATTCCCAGATTTCCTCTTCCTCCTCTATTTCCTTGTCCTTTCCTTATTATTCCATAATCTCCTTGTCCTATTCCTATTATTTTCATTCAATATTGCATTCTTGAACATTTAATTAATATGTTCTCGTCTCGTCGCTATCTATATATTTATTTGTTAAATACTTTAAAATATTTTGTTTTTATTATATAATATACTATCCTTCACCATTAGATACAATATAAACAATCATTAAAATTAAGAGCCATTACGGTAACTAGCTCGGGGTTCCGTGTGGTTCTCATTACGGAAGCTGTTACTACTTTGCAATTTATAGCGACTAAGGATGATTATTAAGAAGTCGTGCTGCCACTAAAATGGTCACAATTTGACTAGTCACTGTCATGTGAACGGAAAGTTTGGTTTAACGAGAAATAATTTTTGAGTAGGTAAACTGATCTTTTTGTCATCATCTATACTGTTATGTACGTAATCTGTCAATATAAGAATGCACGTCAGTACTACTTGTGAACCATTTGATATTTCTTGTAATACGTATATAAAATAGCAAAATTCAAGTAAACATTTTATTGAAAATTTACTCGTTTTATTTTTGACAGAGTTCCCCATGCCACTCAGATGGCGGGGCGGGGTGGTCAAAATGACCGCGATGCACTGTTTACATGGTACGCACACTGGGCGTCAGGTGACAGCGACAGCTCGGCGTCTAGACGCGGCGACAGGCTGAGGCCCAGAATTTCATATATTTTATTCTAAGCGCTGCGCCTGTCGTCGCGTCTATACCTACGCCGAGCTTTCGCTGTCACCGGCGTCTAGACGCCACGCGCCGAGCTGTTGCTGTCGCGTGTCGCCCAGTGTGCGCCTAGTGTTATAGTTCTTTTAAATTTATTTACCTCCTACTACCTACATCTATTTAGTTCCACGTATCTACGTGGTCAAGCTTCTTACTCCAACTGGATTGACTATGTGGAATTATGATAGCTCGTGCTCAAACCATTATTGCCCGTGTCACTTAGTAGTGACACGGGCAATAATGGTTTGAGCACGAGGAGTACTGATGTTTTTACTAGTGTAAGAACATCAGTACCTACCTAATTTAAAATTACGTGTGGATTAGGTGCTGAGACGAGGTCCTTTTAAAGTTTGTTAAAAATCCACCAATGCATTTTGATTCTCCTTCTTAGGCCCTGCGCAGACGGCACACTTTTTGTGCGATCGAGTCTGCGGCGCACAAAAAGTCTGCATGGCGCGCAAAAAGTCGGTCGCGGATTTTTCACAGACTCAACGCACACGACGCACATCTTCGATCATTTTGTCGGCAGAGCTGTAGGGACGTAGACGCTATGGAAATCGTGCAGAGATCGCGAAGTATTATTTTGTACATGAAGTACAGAAAAAGAAGAAGAAATAGAGAATTTTGGGTACATCCTATACTTTCGGAAAGATTACTGAAGGGACAGTTTCATACTAAACATTCAATTCTGAATTCCCACATTTTTCTTTTTAAATGTCTATCATGATATTCTGCCTTAGAAGTATCATAAATTGCTGGTCTGTTTTGTATTTCTTGAATTAACATAGTTACATCGACCTCTGGCGCCATGATAATAGATCGCGTGCGTTATGTCCACCCCTAGCAAATGCAGATTGCCGACTAAAGTGTGCGCCGTCTGCGTTAGCGTGCGTTGAAGCAAACGTTCAATTTTTTTCACACACTTTTTGTGCGGAGCGGCGCGCTGCAGCGCGGTGCGGTCTGCCCGAATTACACGGATTTTTTGTGCGCCGGACTTTTTGCGCGTCGTGTGCGTTACTGCTTGTAATTGCATAGGTTCTATTTTCACAGACTAAAAAGTGCGTCACGGATAGTCTGTCGTCTGCGCAGGGCCTTATTCCGCTGCAATCCATCACTGGAATTTTAATTCGGAACGCATCAAGCTGTCGTTTCCCGAATATAATTGATGAATAGCACTACTCGCTGTGCGTTATAAATTGTCCAAGAGAAACAAACAAACAGAAAAAACACTTACTATCGCAACCACCGGCATCGTAATAAACTTCTCTTTGATTAATGGCAAAATATACAGTATATATAATATGAACCAATTAATTTTTGTTTATTTATAAAGTTAACGTGTGTGTGCGTGTGGATTGAGTGCTCTATTTTTTCGATTGTTCTCACTTGTTCCACTGAACAGTTCTACGATACAACAAATGGGACCTTTTGTCACTAGTTCTACGACGTTAGATGTGTATGTAGTAAACAAAAGAGTTTACTAGTGGGAGCCTCTATTCCCACGTGTTCTACCAGTTCAGAGAATTTCCTCAACTGCTAACCGAAGCTGCTGCTAGAGAGAATTCGCCAGGACATTCTTGCATCCTTAATGATGTAGCCGGCAAATAATTGTCAGGACCAATTTGTGCAACAGGGACTAAGCCAGGCGATCCTATTTCAGTACCTATATCCTCTGATTGGTGATGACTCAAATATTAGATAAATAAAATAAAATATAACCCTTAAGTATATTTATTTCACATGCACAAAAAAATCATTCCTTTACAGCGCCTTTGTCCACATCTTCTCGTACTTTGTGTATATTGCCGTTGGCCGCGAAGCAAGACCTTAGCGCTTCTTGAGCCAAGTGTGTATCGCGATGTGGACCACGCGCGATCTCGTGGAATAGGTCTATTGCTTGACTGATCACCGTGACAGCTTCTAGAGACTGCTCTTTGTCCATAAGTTTCGCTCCTTCCTGTAAAGGATTTATGGATAAACATACTTCTCTTCTCTTCCTCCGGTCAATGGCAACTCATTCGCATCTGCATGAATTCAGTGCAGCCCAAAATTTGACGGTACCCTCAGTCTCCTGGTTCAAATCTGCGATCGTGAGGTCAATGGCGTTGGCTAAAGTTATTGTGATTTTCTGTTAGGATTTCGGGTAATACAAGAAAAAGGAACCACGTTTGACAGTTCGGCAGTAAATTGCAGCGAAACTAAATACTACACCACGATGGCAACATCGATACATCGACAGAAGAAGAAGAAGATATAAAGTTGCCGCTATAATAATTGGAGTGCTATTATCAAAAACACTAAACTCGACTGCCTGCTTCGTCGGGCAAATATTAGGCATGAGTGTATAATACAAAAAAAATATCATAGATAAATCATTAAATAAATGTTAACTCTACCTACCTGGTATTGCTTGATACATCGATTGACAGTCTCCATGTTGATTTTGACGAGGTCGCGGTCTATATTTGTGGAGCATTTGGCGCATCTACTCGGCAGGCATTGCAGATTTGCCCTGAATTTACCCGAACAAGAGATGTTTGGACATCTGAAAGGTTCGTGAAAAGATGAGTTTAATGTAAGAGTGATTCATGCAAATTAAAACGTAAAAATAAGTTACCGGATAAATTATATTAATTATTTATTGTAAAAAGAGGAGCCTGATTCTATTACAATAGAAGACTCACGTCGTCTAAATTGGTTCTGACTGCTTGGTTAAATTATATTTTTTCTCTTTTAGTTAGGTAGGTACCCTACGTATCCTGTTGATCATTAATGAAATAATGCGGCGCAACGTATTGATTTCTATCATTTTCTCTGATTTTACTGATTTAAAGCTAAGAATAGTAGCCGAGACTCTTCTATAAAATTTAACTTGTAGTTGCCTAAACAAATGCTGATTGAAATCTATCACCTGATATAGGGAGGCGTGTCCGCTGACATCATCTTCAACGTAGGCCAGTCTTCTTTACAGGCAAGGCATTCGCATCGGAACCAGTATCGGCTGGCCAGTGCGCGCTGCCGTTCTTTGAGACCTCTCATCATGAAGTGTGGCCCATAGTTCTCAGAGATCATGTCGCCTGGTGACAGCGGGCGCGTCGCTCGCAGCACGATGTTGCGTCCTTCGAAATACCTAGAGGACATAATAACATATTCTACATTCGCGCAGTAACTTGTGTTTAACTGCCATGGGAACCCCTTTTGAAATTTGATTAGCTTGAGATGTGGTCATTTTGTAAAGTAGTCAATATTATGAGATGTGGTCATTTCTTCGCCGCTGATTCTGAGCTCTTAACTCAAGCAATTTAGCTTATCTGGAATACGTTCACCATCCTCTTAGTACCTATTTTTTTATTTGCGTCCAAAGTTTGCGCTTTGAATCCTGAGGTCTGCTTGTTGTTTGTTATTGGTATGTCTGGTTTTCCACTGCCTTACCAACCCCAAGAGGAAAGTCTGCGTCAGAGCATCATCCGTTATTTAACGGGTGGGGTTGGCTTGGACCCAAAGATATTGGTGGAGCCCTCTACACCCTTCCCCTCCTTTTTCCGAGGGCATGGGGGACATCGTGGCTCCCGAACCGGAGGGGGTCATCATGAAGCCAGAAATGCCTTACATTTGGAAACTAGGGACGGCGTGCGGTTTTAATTAGTCCGATATGACATAACCACCCCTGCTGGCCGCGGGGGTGGTATCCATGGGGATTCCTGTACGAAAAAAAGGCCCTCTGACCTCTAGATATGTCGGTACACTTCTTTTAGCTGGTATATAAGCCATCTATTTTGATAAGGTAGTGTTTTAGCCGTACCTACCTCGCCACCGCTGGATAGCACTCGTGATTGAACAGAGCCCCCACGGCGTAGATCCCCACAGCTACGTACACGGGCTTAGAGCCGTTGAACATATGGTTCCCTCTTAAGGTTTCATAGATCTCATGCGCGTTGAACTGAAGCAGTTGCATGTTGCGCACTAGCAGCTGAACTATTGATATTTGTGCTGGAAATTTTAAATATATTTTATTGAAACTCTTCTGCTTAGTGCCTAGTAAAGAAATAAGAATGGCTGAAGATATAGGTAGGTAATTTAATTTTTGAAATAAAAACCGACTTCAACGGATCAAATTGAAATGAGACCACACGTGTAGTGTTGAAGATTACTATCTTTAAAATAAAAAAAGAATCATCAAAATTGATTCATCCAGTCGAAAGTTCTGAGGTAACAAACATGAAAAATACAGTTATTTTAAAAACCTCCTCCTATGAGAACAAGAATAAAATAAAAATCAGTATGTACGAAGTTTTACTCACCGTTGCCTACGTTTTCCTGGGAACATTTTTTGAAGAATCCAGCTTTTTTAAGACATTCCATTAAAAAAATTGCCATTATAATTCTTTTAAAGTAATCATCACCTTTCCGAAGAGCAGAGTGAGTGCATAAAGAATATATCTGAGCCGCTTTTAGTTCTAACTTCTCTTCTAAACTCATTTTATCTTCTACTTTCGAATCATTTTCTTCTTCTTTAAAGTTTTTTTCTGTGAAACTCTTTATACCTTTTTTAGATCTGTTCAATCTCTCTTTTCTACTTTTTATTTTAGATTTCTTTGCTACCCCTTCGATGTCGTTCAGTGCAGCTCCCTCAACGGTTTTGATTTCATTACTGATGTATTTTGAATATATTGATAAGCTTGTGTCTAGGCCAGCTTGAGTGACCATACGTAGGGCTATATGGCTTAGTACTGACATGCCAGATCCTGAAATAAGTTATAGATGAGACGAGGACGAAAGAAGATAAATATTTGATAGTGGTAAAGTACGTAAGATTTTTATATTAAAGTAATTATTTAGGTATTTTAATCTAATATTACCCGTGATACTACCAATCTTATTACTAGTAGTGACATTGGTAATTTACTTACCGGTCTGACTACTTAAGTTGAGTCTTATTAGAATAGGAATAAAGATATTATAACCACCTCAAAAACACACGTACATCCATTCAAATTATAATTACAAGAAACACACTATAGCTCTATCGGTGTATGTAGTGGTGACCCTCGGTCTTGAGACTTTACTTTAATTTAATTACCGATGTTCCAACTAGCAGTAAGATCGGTAGCGACACGGGTAATAATCGGTTATAATAGGTGTACCTATGATGTAAGTTACCTGTGAATAAGTCAAGGAATGGGCACTCGTACGCGTGATATGAAGTGACAGCGGCGTCTCTGCATTGCATTGAACAAAATGCTACTCCCGAACACTTTGGACACCACATGGGAGCCTCGTCGTCATTGTCTTCCAACCTTGAACACAATGTGTTTTGAAAAAATAACAACTTTTTTATATTGAGTCCCCCAGTGTGTAGTTGTAATATGTTAGGATGTCCAAATCAAATAACAAAACTTTACACCCTTTATAATGTTAGTATAAATTTAACACCGGCAAATTAATGTAGGTACTTATATCTACAAGAGGCTGGTTTACTTATATCTAAACCCCTCTTGGAGTGGTATCTTTTTATTAGATTCTGTGAATAATGCACACGAAGTTATTAATCATCAAACAAACCTTTTAAAACAGTGCAGACAATGAGTGCCATAGAAGTCTCCGACGAGGCAGGCGGCGTACGGCGTGTCGACTAGTAGTACGTCACCAGTTCTGATCGGGGCATTGGCTACGGTGAAGCGACCCTGAAGGAGGCAACCGTTCATGATAATTAAAAAGCTTTTGGACCGATTTGTTAGGGTATGTCCGTTCTAGGTAAATGTGCAAGTCGTGCCTGTTATAAACAGGTACCTACAATAGAAATGACCTGCACATTATTTTTTTTCACACTAAAAATATTGTTAAAATAATATTTATATTTGAGAAAATGCGTACGAATGCTACAACATTTTTCAAAGGTGTCGATTCACACGCTAATTAGTTCAGTGTTCAGTCAAAACATTTTTCAATTAAATCTATACATTCTGAAAATGTAATCAGAGTAATATTATATTAAACAAAACATTTCTGTGTAAGTGCTAATTGTAATTACAACTAGTGGTGTGAACTGCGAGCTGAAAACTATTGTACCATGAACGCGGAACTCGGTTGCCTGATTCTGGCACGGCTTAATTCAATTCGCCGAGTGGAACTGTCTAACTTCAGATTAATTAAAAGTTTGTACCGAAATGCAGTACGCAGGCACCTGATAGGTGCACGCGAAGTTGCAGAAAATCATTTTTTTGCAACGGTTAGTTTTAATTGGGAAAGAGACCAAATCTGGTACGCGGTCATGCTACTTACGCTTCAAAATAATACCATTTAATTTTGAACTTTATTGTTATCAGGTTTAAGACTAAAATTAAATGATATTTTGTAGAGCGAATGAAAAAGTATAATGAATTCTTTTCATTTGATTTGAAACCTTAACTGTACAAAATTAAAGTCCACAATTAAATAGCCTTCCTAGAGTGTCAGTGACATGACAGTGGTTTGCCTTTAGCATAATCGAGGCCCAGTTACCTTATTTTCTTCTTCTGTTATTTTCAGTAGCTTAGACAATGACGGCATATTCGGTTTTGCACCTCCCGTTAGTGATGACCCTGTAATGAAAACCATTCGGACAGATATCAGTCATCAAGGGGCTGTGAGGTTCAGAGCCAAACTCAATTCACCTGCAAATCGGGTTGGCTTTTTTTGGGGTTTGGGTAGTCAGATAACCCAACCTAATAATGGGAAGCGGTCATTTTGGCTTATTTGGATGAAAAAGAAATAGGTGTGATATCGTCACATCTGACAAATATCCTTTTACTGGGTATGTTAATGTTTATGTAAATTATAGATACTTTACCTACATGAAATACTTTATCGTCATCAATATTTAATATTGGCCGCGGTCACGTCTCGTATTTCACGACTTTACGATACAGGAAAAGTATATCTTTATCCAAATGTGGGACGGGATGATAAAATATTAAAGCTACTTAGAGAACATTAATATTAATATTATTTTTTTGTACTATTTAGGTGGCAGACAAGCACACGGCCCACCTGATGGCTGAAGCAGTCACCGTGGCCTATGCTGACAGAGGTGTCAGGGTTCATCTTATAATTGGCCCGGGGTCAGCTGGGGTACGAGGGATATGTCTATTGGGTAACCTAACAACCTGGTGAATAAGAACCGAGACGTGTGGTTTTAGTCGGTTCGATTCCGTCATAACCACCTCCGATGGCCGACGAGGGTGGTATCCATGGAGATTTCCGCAGGATAAAAAAGGGGTGTCACACTCGTGTTGCCGGCCCTGGGTGGGAGGGTTGAGGAGTTTGGAGAGGGTTGGAGGTAGAATTGGAGACACTGGTGTTGGGGGTGGAGAGGGGGGGGGGGGGTGAGCAGTGAGGGATTCTACTTAATATTATGGAATAATATCTCACCGGTTTTATCCGAAGTCGGTTTCGGTTGAGTGCTATAGTCCAATGTCTGTATATCCTCTGCAAGCTGCGATTTGGCTGCCTCATTGGTCCCCAGGAGCCTTCCAGCCAATTCGTAGGACACCTTGGCACGAGTAGGCTCTCCAGTACCTGAAATTCAATGATGACTACGATAAGCTGCATTTTATGTGCTAGTACCGTTATGAATGGATGACGGACGGATCTGGGTCCTGAGTAATAGGTCCTACCAACATCTTTAAGCAACAAGCCAACCTCATCAGCAAATCTCTGCTGCGTTATATGGTGGACATTCCGCTAATACGCACGAATCGCTTCAGCAATACGTTCATTATGCGTACAGCTAGTGAATGCCCTGCCTGAGTCTGTGTTTCCGGAAACCTATAACCTGGGAGTCTTTAAGTCTAGAGTGAGTCTTCTAGGTAAGCGTTCTCCATCGTCGACCACATCGTCACTTACCATCAGGTGAGATAGTGGTCAAACGTGAGCCTATTGACTATAAAAAACTAATAAAAGGCAACATACCAATCAACACAATAAAAGCCTACTCCAAAGTTGGGAAGCTCCAACTTTGGGATGCAACTAGAAAATCGGGACCTTCGAAAATGAAGACCGTTTTTAACCCACTTCTACAAAAGAGGAGGTTCTCAATTCAACTGTATTTCTTATGTTTGTTACCTCCGTACTATCGACTGGGTGAACTGAATTTGATGATTCTTTATTTGATAGCTGGTGCTTCCCGTGTGGTCCCATTATAATTTAGTCCGTTGAAGTAAGTTTTTATTTGTACAAACAGACAAAACAAAAATAAGCCGTCAAATACAGACGGTATTTTGTACGTATAAGGTACTTATGGTTGATAGCAAGAAAAATCACATTACACTAAAGTGATGTGGGCTTGAGGCGAAAGTGAAAAAGGTATTCTGTGGCGGTTTGGGCACTTAATCAATCAATTTTGATTAATTGTATTAAGCGTGGGTTCACGTCCATTGAGACCTAATAAGCTTTTCTATTTACAAACCCGTAACTGCTTGAGATCAATTTGGATACTACTATAATAAAAGAGAGGTCACTTAACGGATCCAACTCGACTGAGCTCGCTGACATACGTACATTAGTTTCACAGCAATGCCGCTACTTACCCTACGTTCACACGGAGCCACGTTCTACCGGATCTTATTTTCATCGGATCGGTTTTTTGCCGGATTCGGTTTTTTTTTTTTTATATGGGACACGTCAAAATGACTCCACCTCACCTGATGGTAAGCGAAAGGCAGAGTCTCAGGACTGGGGCCACCACCACATACACCGGTAGTGCTACAGTGGCGGCCCTCAGCTTGACGGCCTCATCAAATGCTTTTTCACGCCCCGCTTAAAGGCCCCGGGACTATAGGAGGAAGGAAACACATGCGCTGGTAAAGAATTCCAAGCCTTTATGGTGCGGCAAATAAAAGAGGCACCGAACCGCTTGGTTCTTGATGGAATTGATGCCACCGTGTGCGGGTGATACCTCAGTCTGGCACGTGTAGTTCTGTGTAGGAAAGGAGAGGGTGGGATTAATTGGAAGAGCTCATCGGAACACTCGCCATGGTAGAGACGGTAAAAAACTGCCAAACACGCTATATCTCTACGTAGCTATAGAGGCTCGAGGGTGTTCGAGATTTCTGGACTCCCAATAATGCGGACTGCACGTCGCTGCAACCTGTCGAGAGCATCTAATAAGTACTGTGCAGAGCCATCCCAGAGAGGTTTAGTGGCAACAGTATTTCAATGAATGAGTTCACACGTGTATTCGGTTTCAAGACACGGCAAAAAAACTGAATCTTGCTGAAGTTGACTGTGCCCAGATCCGATAAAAATCAGATATACGGTAACACGTGGCTCCGTGCGAACTTAGAGGCAACCCTAAGGAATGGAAAGGTATGGAAATTGAGGATGTAGTAAGCATAGGGTATCGCTCTTCGAGAAGGCTTACTACATCCTTAATTACATATTTATAATTATCAACTGACATCATTCCATCTTTTGTACCGTTTTTTCAGCACAGAGCTACAGAGACTGAACTCTGGTGAAGGTCTTTTCAATTCAACGTAAGCGTTTTTGATATGAAGCACAGAAACGAAACCGGTACTCCGAGTAATTCGATAGTGATCAGCAATCAGTCATATAAACCGCTTTACAACCGGCGATTCGACGGAAGGTTAAATAAATAGAGAAAAATGGGAATTACAGAAGTTTCCCAAATCCCATACTTCCTTGTACATTATATTTATACCCTCTCATACCCAGCATAGCTTTGAGAAAATCTTCAAAAAATAAATACTTTTACTAACTAGGTACTTTTTTTGAATATTCAACATTATTTTAATGAAATTTCAAAGTAATTGTGTGTTAACTATTTTTTATGATTTTTGATCGGGATAATTAATCATCCAGGACGGAACTTTTTCCGATCATAAAAAATCATTTGGATAGTTAGCATACAATTGCTTTTAAATGTTTAAAAAATTGAGAAATTCGAGGTAGCTCAGTTGGTCAGAGTATTCAACATTCGCTATAAAACTCTTCAACTATAATCCTAAGTATAATCAAATTTTATTGTCCCAGTGCGCTGCTACATTGCGTTCTCAGAGGAACTCATGAGTTCCTCCGGTGTGCATATATTTAACAGTCGGTAGTTATCGTGTCGTGTGGTTTACGGTCTTTGAAATCATTCGAAAGGACGTCTTAACCTACGTGGACATCAAAATACTCAGCTTCAAAGGCTCAACCGCTTTCTATAAAAGGATTGAATGAAGACTGGATGGGTGATGCCTCTGTAGTCAAAGCATTTACTTTACAAATCGTTCACAAAGAGCGCCAGCGATAAATAAATCGAATGTCGTGTGCCGTTACCACCAGTTCTTGACAGCAAATGAATATCGTTAGATCTACTTCAGTAGGTTACTTTTGTGTAATCGTTTTGGTACATAATAACGTAATCGTTTCTTACCCCAATACCATAATACCCGAGTATATAAAAGAAATGCGTGTTAGTTACACTATTTATAACTCAAGAATGGCTGAACTGATTTGGCTGAAAATTGGTGGGGAGATTAGCTTAGAACCAGCAAACGGACATAGGATACTTTTTATTCTTTTTTTAGAGTGGTATGTGGAGTGAAGTTGAGCGTGGAGTAAAGTGGAGTTGAGAGTGGAAGTGGAGAGTGGGGTGGAGAATGGAGTGGAGAGTCGAGTGGAGGGTCGTTTAATTGGTGGCGATACCGACTTCCACGCGCGTTAAGCTGCGGGCATAAGCTAATTATAGATATAATAATTTAATCATACTTTCTTCATTAGATGCCATGGTATTTTTAAATATTCGCAACATTTAAACCCCCAGCCTACTTGATAGTGGGCCCAGTGTACCATTATCGAATTAGAAAAGGTCCCAGTATAAGACAGGGACGAGATGTCTCCTAAGCCTTGCTAGTGGAAAACCAGATATGATACATTATTCAGTGAAATGTTATTGATGGTCAAACATTAAATGTATTGGAGGCAAGATTTTATTTATTGAAGCTTTAAGACCGCTCATTTGGTGGTGACGGAGAGGAATGGTGTAAGCCGAAGATTTAGACTACTCTAGATAAGGCAAGCCATCCGTTACAGCAAGCTACCACCAAACTGCTATAGAACACCAATTTTCCACGCCTTTCTGAGCTCCTAGCGACTTGGAACCATTTGAATTTCGATTTACGTTTTTTCAAAAATTAAAGCTGGCTAGGTTAGCCATAAAGTAAGCGAAGGTAGCTGAATGGATAAGGACGTGGCCTCTTCTTAGAGGTATCGAGTTCGAATCCGGCCGGACAGTACCAATGTGAATTTCACTTTATGGAATTTATATATATGTGCTAATCACATGATTTACCATCTGCTGACGGTGAAGGAAAAATATCGTGAGGAAACCCACATGTCCTAAAAGAAATTCTAAGAGCATGTCCGATCCACCAACCTGCATTAAGCCAGCGTGTGTGGATGAAGGTCGTAACCCTTTCAGTTCTCTCGTTAGAGTGCCCGGCTGCATCATGTTAAGCCATATGAAATTACCTGTCTACCAGCGGAAGTCCCGTCAAGCTCGGCTCAACCGTTCCACCGATTTACCTCTTTAAAATAGACAGAAAGACAGACAAAAAAATCAAATTGATTTTTAATTTAATTTTGCAAATCGTGAATTGTGAATTTCATAATTTTGTACCTTTATAGCAATGGCCCATCCTCCAGTAGTACTGCGCCCTCATTTTTGCAGGAAGATGTTCTTTTAGCGCCAACTTCAAATCTTCAAGAGCAGCTCGGGGCCTATCACACTTCAAGAGGATTTCAGACCTCAGCCACAGCGCCAGGGCAAGGGAGATACCTCCATCGCAGATAGCGTCGTCTCCCCCTAAAATGAATTTGGTAAGTTAGAGGACTTAAAGGCAATTGGACCCGTCAACATGACTTCATCTCGCCTGATGGTAAGTTAAAAGTATCGGGGGTCCGGCCCTGGTGGCCCTTAGCTTGACGGCCTCATCAAATGCCTTTTCACGCCCAGCTTAAGGCCCCGGGACTATTAGGAGAAAGGAAACACATGCGCTGGTAAAGAATTCCAAGTCTTTATGGTGCGACAAATAAAAGAGGCACCGAACGTCTTGGTTCTTGAATTAGGTATACAGTTATTCCTGGATAAGACAATCAAATAAATATTAAATAATATTTAGTCTACCTGTCACAGGGGCTCTGAGAACAGCCTGGCTAGCCAAAGCCAGAGCTTTATCCAGATCACCGTCTTCGAGCGCCTTCTGCGACGCCATTCGTCGCTCTCTCGAGACCAGTGCATCTTTACCCCGAAATAGTGGCTGCACCCTGGACAGGACTTCCGAAAGAGCTTCCATTACCTGAGGACACAAGAATTTTACAAGCCAGAGGTTTTTCAAGGTCATCGATTTCAAACGCTTGGGAGCGCTGGCCTGAGTCAGCAAAAACATAATGATGCAGACTGGATGTCTTCAGTTATCAAGTTTCTGCTGTATCAGCAAATGGTGGACTATAATGTGGAGTTTTCTTTTCTATCTTGCAACAGTTATGTTTTTTAACTGACTTCAAAAAAGGAGGAGGTTCTCAATTCGACTGTATTTTTTTTTAAATGTGTTACCTCACTTATTCTGGACTGGGTGAATCGATTTATCAAACCCAGGTCATTACAATGACCACTTTTTAATAAGCGTTTTTGGATGTATACACGGTACATTAATAACACTACACATTATTTTTATCTATTCATCAGTCTGTCTGTCTGTCCGATGGCTGGACTGATTTTAACTGGAGATGGCTGATGTAACAAGGAGTAACTTAGCGTACATTAATTTTGTAAAAATAATTAGTGATACGTCAGTGCAAATATTTGCATGCATGAATATGTCTATTTGCAATGGTTTGGGTGTTTCTATGTTTAATGAACTATGCATTTACAAAAAAAAGTATATAAGTAACTATGTTTATCAGCATTCTAGAACCCATAACACAAGCTAGTTAAGCATTTTGGCACTATCGGTGTTTGCAATGGTGACTCCCATTCTAGAGACTTTGCCTCAGCTTACCATCAGGCGAGGTGAAGTCATGTTGCGTGAACGACATAAAAAAAAAAAGCTAAGTTTACTTTGGGTCTAGGGAGCGCTGTGTAGAATGTCGTATACTACATATATTTATTTATTTATATCTCAAATACACCCTTACCACTTTATTCTCCAACACCGCTGCGACTTTCTTCCCATCGTCCACCTTCTCGAAGGTCGCCAGCCACCCCCCCGCGTCCGCCACGGCCACCAGCTCCTCAGCTAAGCTTTTGAAGAATCCCTTCGAGTTGGAACAGAGGGTCACGTCGCTGCAGGTGGCTGCATACCCTGGATCGATTTCCTCGAATATTCGTGGCATGTTTTAGCCTGAAAATGCAAAATACAGACCATTAGTTTTTATAGATTAGTACCTAGCATATCAAGAGGTGGGCGACAAGATTGTTTGCTACCGTGGTAGTGTAATACTGTTCTGCTACTGTCACCAACATGAGTCTACCGTTCGGTAACTTTAACTGATGGTGTACCTATCTATTAAACCATTTTTTTAAGGTTATTAAGACATTATGTGATTAATGATGTGTATTAATCCTATGTAGGTATGTATAATAAGTATTTATACCTGCGGCACGATATAATGGCCGGTTTGACGTTTGTCCGCTCATGAAGTTTCGTATTAATTATTGTGACATTTTGAAAGAGCAAATTGCTGTTCTTTATTGTCAATAGTGACGTACAGTAAGTCATAAAATTTTATAGAATGTAGGTATAATTTTAGGACACAATATTTATTTATTACATTGATTTCTGAATTATATAATGTATATTAGTGTCCCACGATCATTTTTTTTTATAAAATTATAATTAGGTACCTATTGGTGTACTTATTTCACACAACTCGGTATTTGTTTTTCGAAATTCAATTTTTTTAAATAAAATCTATATAATCGACACTAGGACCACTGGCAAGCCCAATACTACCTCCGGCAAACTTACGTCAAAACAAAGCATTTTCGACTTGAAGTTGCTTCGAAAAGTACAAACTAGGAGTGCAGTGCGATTGCAATATAGTTTAGACCTCCTTGCCTGATGGTAAGCTAAATGGTAAATCTCGCCTGATGGTAAAGTCTCAGGAAGGGGTCCCCATTACATACACTAACAGTGATAATTATAATGGTAGCCCTCAACTTACTCTGTTTACGCCTTTTGTTGTGGATTTAGTCGATATGGCCGAACATACGCAGAGCTGAGTTCTAAACAGTCAGGCACGTGTGTTCGTTATAGGTACGCCTTCGTAACATTTCGATCGTGAATCTCAAAATGGAAGGTCAATTTTACTTATAACTGTTAGACGAATAGATAACTAAAGAAAAATCTGGAGAGACTGGCACAGAAGAAAATAAACTTCACACACACAGAAAAAAAACGAGCAAAACCAGTAGAAGACATGTGTGTAGCTACTATTTACGGAAGGAGTATCCAACAAGAAAAAAGCTAGTGCAATCACTGAAGGAAGCTGGATTAATATATACTCATTTTCATTCCTAATTCCAATATTCAGTTCGTTCAAATGTATTAAGTAGGTAAAAATTTATATTTTTTTACTAAAGTTTTTGAATCAGGTATAGGTAAGTACTGCTTGCAATAAAAACTTATTAGATTTGATTATATTTTTATCGAGAGTAAATTGACATTTCCATCACTATTGTAATATGTCAAACCGGCCATTATATCGTGCTGCTACTATAGTTACAAACAAAAGCATATAAGCATGTTTATCGGCATTATAGAAGACATAACACAAGTTATTTAAATTATGCTTACTTTGGAAATAGAGAGCGCTGTGTTCAAGCGCCTACTCAATCTGTCACCGCAAATCACACATCAATTAACGACGTAGTTACCGATCCACGGGCAGTTAACCGGACACTTAACTTTGTTCGCATTAATTTATTTTTGTGGTTAGTCTACGATTAAAGTTTGTACGCTTCACATCAAAACACATCTTGTTTTTCTTTCGTTCCTGAATCCCGCACATGCTGTGTACAATGGAGTACAATTTTAAAAAAATGGTAGATATTATGGTACCTACATATCGCAATTTTTGAAAATGTTGTCTATCTGTTTAAAAGAAATAATCTCTGGGACAGCTTGACGAGACTTTTGCTGGAAGGTAGGCTATTACCATTATTACCTATCAATTTATAAGGAAATAATAATTAGGATTACAAGTAAAAAAATTAAACCTTCGGACGAAGACGCGGGCAACAGCTAGTTATCAATATATTTCAAAATACTCTTAGACATACCACAAATTATCTTTGAATCACGGACATAGTAAAATTAAACTGCGCCATCACGTTTTGCTCAAGGGATAGGATTTTTAATAGTGAAAAATAAATAGTCTGAAACTGCTTCACCATCACCACTCGTGTAATTATTAGCTACAGTGATTTAATAGGGCCTAGGGACCAGCAGCGATGTCGCGATGATTCAATTAAAGTGGCATTGTTTCAACCCTGTTGGGATATATATGATCCCATTATGGAATATTCTATTCCAATGGTATTCTCGCTATCAATCAGTTTTGAAAAAAATCAACCTACTTTTCTTAGTATATATTTATATAATCCCTAATTACACTGTCTTAGAGACTTAGTACTAGTCGGAGAGGGGGGAGGGAGGATTATGGGCCGGAACCTTCTCAGGGTTCAACGGGGCAAAGGTGAGCAGCGCCTTTCACAACTCGCTGGGAGACACGATGCTACCAAATACCGAACGGGGCGGAAATGGCCCCCTTGAGGGCTGATCTGAGGCTCCCCATGAAAGGCAGAGGGCGCAGTGGGGAGCTAGCGGGGGTGGGCTGGTTCTCCGACCGCAGACGTTGGTGATCGGAATGCCACCCGTTACCCAGTTGAAACTAAATAGTTACTACAGCGTTTATCAACATCGACACTAGAGAAGAAGACGGACCAGAGAATAAAAAATATTGCCCAGCTATCTACCAACCAATAAGATCGTCAATAGATACTCGTATGCAGCTATAGATTAACTACCCAGGAAGAGATTGGCAAACATTATATAGATATCTACAAAAAAATAATCAGTTAGACTGCGCCGCTAATTTTAGTAGGCGCACTGAGCCAGAATGTCAGACACCGCATAAAGATTGTCTTTTTTTTTTACAACTAAACGTTTTATATTTTATAATAATACGCTCTCAGAACTCTTATCAAAAGAGAAGGTGCAGAGTGGAGTAAGTGAATGAGCTTATGCATTTGTGTTCTTTTACGAAAACTGGCAAATATTACTACGATATTCTTACATTATTCTTAAGTTTAGAAAAAAAATTGGTACATAAGGTTCGCACTAGGTATTACGCAATGGATTACTAAGGCATTACAATTTTTCAGTTATACTACCGGCATCGGAAAAAAAAGTAGTATATTATTCTTCCGGGGTTTTTTATTGTATTTAGGGTTCCGAAAAAAAAATGAAAGAGACTGAACGTCAATGTCAAGTAAGCCTGCATGCAAATATGAGTAAATGTTAGCAGGCTTTTTTGCCTGCTTTCAATTATCTATATTTATTGTAGGTACTACCAAGGAAATTTCTAATGTTCTTGGGTACTACAATATACCTATAGTTGTCACAAAATAAAAGGCCCACTTTGACAGTTCGTGCCCATGAAGTTCTTATTTTTTATATTTTTATCAATTGAAATGTTCTAAAGGTAATTACATTTTTCATTGACAGGTACCGCCCATTGGGCTAAGTGCTGTGCATAACGATTTTTTCATATAGTCCACAGACTATTAATAATCAGTTAAGGAAAGAAAATATCGAGTGAGATATTTTTTTTCAAGCCCGAAGCGCACTTTTATTTTTATATATTTTAATACTTGTGTTTAGATTCTGAAGACTGATTTAATTATTCTTGTTGTTTTGTGATTGACTGAATGTTATTGTAAAAAAATTATTAAAAATAAGTATATTGACCTATAATAACATTGTATTGTTTTAAAATACCTACAAAATCAAAGGTTAAGCTAATTTTTCTAATCAGAACTTGAATCCAATGCAGTTTATATACATATTCAAATCGATTAAATCCCCATGCAAACTGGATTCGATTCATCGTGAATACATAGTACATCGTACATAACTAGTTACGCCACAAGGACAAACGTCAAAACGGGCCTTTTATTTTGTGTTGAGTATACTTTTTATTTACAACTACCTGTGCCCCGCGGCTTTGCCTGTGACAAACTTTGTCCCCGTGGCATGATAACCTACCACCAATTTTCAGCTAAATCGGTTCAGCCGTTCTTGAGGTATAAGTAGTGTAAATAACACGACTTTCTTTACCTTTAGATTAGGTATCCTAAACTATTATCCATAACAAAAGTTCAAATTATAAATTTAGCCATTGTGCAAATACCATAAGATTACTATTTTAACTTGATAAACAACTCCAAGAGGTCCTACAAATTGCTAACACTCACGATTTTCAATAATGAAATCGAAACAAACATAACATGTGGTTAACACGCACTTCTCTCGAGTTTTGTGAATTGGGACATATTCAACAACTTCTATACCTACTGTATACGAAAATTCTTATCGCACAATGGGGTTGAAAATACATAGAAAAAAGTATTTTGTTTGAAATATGATTCGTCTAAACCGCACAGTTCAACAAGGTTATTTCAATAGTTTGTATTGAAAATATTCACAGAAAACCGAGTTTCCAGTGTCTTGTAACTGCGTTACCTAACCTATACCTACGAAAATTTAAAAAATTACAAAAATTATTGCTAGAATATTATTTAACTTTTAACTTATGAAAAGCTAGTCGTAAAAAAACAGAAATTAAAACAAAATTAGTTACCTTACCAGCTTGTTTATTAGACTGAGCGGCGCGCGCGCAGCGGTGCGGTGCACGCGAACAGTTGCTAAATTTACACACAGTGGAAACATTACCGAGAGGATTCTATTTTAGACATAGTGCTCTGCAACGCCACCTATTGTAATTATTCGTACAGTATAGTCATACTCGTATGTTGATATAGGACATAAATCACTATCAGCAATTAAGAGTTATTTTTCTTCGCTTAGAGGAATGAAAGATGTGATATACTTAGTGAAAAGTCATCAATTTGTCAATTCTATTAAATTTCGAAGATTTCAACAGTTAAACACACGTACTGGATAACTAATTAGACCATACCTTGGTACAAGATTCTAGGCAGCTCCAGAAGTATGTAAGGACAGATATGATATGGAACAGATGGCGGGCTGTTGTCTCTGCCTACCCCGGAGGGAAAAAGGCGTGAGTCATACATTCATTATGTATGTATTTGCACGTTGATTGAGAATCAACTGCGTCCAAAAAATGTACCGATTTTGACCGGACTTTCACTGGCAGATAGCTGATGTAACAAGGAGTAACTTGGGCTACTTTAATTTTTTGGAAAATATGTAGGATTTAGGGTTTTGAGTAAAAAATTAAAACCATAATATAAATCTAAAACCACGTTGACGTAGTCGCAGGTACAGTTAGTAAGTAATAACTAGTAGGTATACCTACTCGTAGTGCATGGTATCTAACTTGCCAAGATTTTGGAGTAGTGTGGGTCCCACTACTCCAAAACCTTGCAAAATTAGATGCCGTACACTAATACTCGTTTGTGGTAAAATGCGCCGCATAGAAACAAATAATGTTGTAGGTACGGCATCTAACTCGGCAAGGTTTTGGAGTAGTGGGGCCCACACTACTCCAAAATCTTGCCAAGTTAGATGCCGTGCACTATACCTACCTAGGTACCCTATTATTATTAATAAAGGAATAAGGGAATCCAAGTATATTAACTTTAATTCTTACCGAAATTAACGGCGAACGAATGATAATTTCCTCAGGTTTTTATTCAAAGTCTCTTCTTAGATAATCTACTTCGCAAGAAAGGTACACAAGCCCTAAAGAGGACTGAACATCAAAGTTTAATCCGCCAACAGAGGATTAGGGGCGAAATCCTCCCTTTACACTTGCCAGCAACGATCTGATAACGTAATGCCTTACAAAATGTTTACATGAATCGCGGTTTCGCTTTTGTTGCTCCTCTAATTATGTCAGGCGATTGCGCTCTCCAACAGAATTTCTATGTTGGGGGATCTCTAATTATTTTAATCTTAGGTATCTTTGTGATTTTTATACTATGAATTTTATTGGACCTTCATATATCATCATCATATATATATATCGCACGCTGAGAATGTAAGTGACCTAACTCAAAATTTGGGTAAAATGAGTTAAATATACAGAATGACTTAAAAAAGCATACTCCATCACACTAGTAAATAAAATACAGGCTTTTTAAGGTTAGAGACAGATAAACATAATGTTGGTCTCTTTGTTTTTAAGCGCTGTACTCCCTCTGCGCCCGAACGAAAGGGACGCAAAAAGTATTGTACCGCGAGTTATTGTCACAGGTCGTGACCAGTTTAGTACTGCAGTGACTGATTACGCTTTGAATCAGTTTCATATTAATCAGTGGGGTAAGTTCTGCTTCAATATTATAATCGTAAAGTGACCAATTAAGATGAAGGTCATTTTATCACTATTAATGTAAGTAACTAAGGTGACAAAAATCAAATTCAGTCACTTATTTATTAAGGCAGTTAGGGGGAAAGTGACATATTTTGGAAAAAGTACAATATTTTTTAGTACTTACTGGTCAAAATAAAATAGACCTTAATCAAAAAAAGTCTGCAGGAATTACAATTTTTTTAATTATAAAGTGACCTATTTTTCCCGATTTTTTTCTAAAGTCATTTAATACTAGAAAAATGTAATATTTATAATGAAATGTTAGGCATCTGTATGCTAGTAAAGTCAAATAATATACTTAATACAAAAGAATTTTTTTACCTATGTTCTCAAAATAAAATATTATTGAAGACTAAATAGAAAAAGTTCAATGCGTCGAACACATTTTCGTCGATTCCCAAAAATCATGAATTTTGAGTTGGGTCACTTCCATTCTCAGCGTGCAATATAAATATACTATATATTATATCTTACTTTTATGGTGGGTAGGTAGATACCTAGGTACTATTTATTTTTAAACGGTTTTATTTAACTCGATCTGTTTGTTTGGGTCAAATCTAGTACTTAATTGAAATATAACCCCCTTTCAGTGGTCTGATTGGTCTGATATTTGGCAGAAGTCTTTAATTCTGATGACAATACAATTTAAAACCGTTTAACTTGAAATAGATTTTTCACAATTTATTATTTATTTATTATTTTTTATAATTTGTTACAACGTTCTAAATAACGCACGACGATGGGTCGAGTCTGATTCATACCAAACCAAACGTTATGGAATTATGACACCCCGCCTGATGGTTAGCACTGAGGTGTCCAAAAAGTAGTGGTACCACTTCCAAGCGATGCTCTTAGAACAGAACACTGTCAATGAGGCTGTAATGCTGTATGTATAGGTACGCATGGTGTAAATGCAACACAAAAAATAGAAAAATATTATTACAACAGATTTGACCATGGAATATTAATATGGTGTTATGCAGCCTGGTAGTGACGCGATGCACTCGAAGAACTGCGAGCTATCACATCATTAGTAATTCGAATTATTTTCATTGTGTCCGATTGATTTGCGTCGTCCGTCAAGTGGGCACGTTATCATTCATAATCATGTCAAGTGACGAGAAAAAAATGTTTTCATTTTGTATAGGTAGGTACAGTCGGCGGCAAAAGATGATGATGATTGCACACATTTCAAACAGTATTTAACATTATTTGTGTTTGTATGTGTCTCTCTGACTAGCAGAGGGTACAGTGGTCTGATTCTCCGCGCGCAGACGGTAGATAGTACAGCCGCTTGTCAACCTACACCCCACTGTCATCGACGTGGCACATTGCTCGCCCTACCCCTCTTTCCAGGGGTCAAGAGAGCCCTCTTATAACCGTAGATGGCCCGGGGTCAGTTTGGGTGAGAGGGATATTGTCTAGTTACTTGGTGATCTTAATCCCCGATAATTAGGACCCGAGATGGCGTGCGGTTTTAGTCGTTTCGGTGCCGATATAACCACCTCCGATGGCTGAGGGGGTGGTATTTGTGGGGATTTCCGCATGGTAATAAAGGTACCTCAATAATAAAAAACAATACATTTGAATATCCTTTATTATTTGCTACCTTTTTAAAAAATATTTCATGTTCATGATCATCAGCATGTTCGTTTATACGTTATTGTGGTATGGCTGATAGCTTAAGGATCGGCGCAAATAATAAAATTCCTACTTTGATAATAAGTAAGTACTCTAATGTAACTATAAATATGCTTGACACCTACCTACAATCTATACTTACCTATAATAAAACTGTAGAAAGGTCAATTCTGTACATTGAATATAATTTACAAAATAACTATTGGGGGATGATTGGTGATCGATACTAATGCAAAAAATGCAATCAGTAAATTTTTTGTCTTTCTGTCTGTCTGTCTGTCTGTCTGTCTGTCTGTCTGTCTGTCTGTATGTGCACGCATGGATCAAAAACTACTGGAGGGATTTTGATGAAACTTGGTAGGATTATAGTTCATACTTCTGGGCAACATATAGGCTACTTTTTATACAAGCTGATACCCGCGGCTCCGCCTGCGCGTCGTTTTTAAGTAGGTTATCGTTTTTTGGTCATATCTCCGGTTCTACTCAACCAAATGCAACCAAACATATCTCAAATTTTAAGTCTAAGCAAGACCTTTCTAATAAAACAAACCGCATCAAAATCCGTCCAGTACTTTGACGTAAGTTTTGGTTAGACGAGTGGAGACCAGTGGAGTGGCGAGTGGAGAGGAAAGTGGTATGGAGTGGAGTGGTAAGTCGAGTGACGAGTCGTTTTATTAAATAGACTTGGTGGCGATACCGATTTCCACGCGGGCGGAGCCGCGGGCGGAAGCTAGTTTATAATAAACTTCTTAAATCTATAAACTCTGCTTAAGTTATAGAGGACTTCAAAAAGGAACTGCCCACACTACTACTCAATTATTAACTTGATGTAAAACATTGATTTTCTTTTAATGTTCTGTGGTTATTGTAATAGTTCATTATTCAATCCACAGAACAAATAAAAATCCTTGAGCTTCAATCTGACTCTATAAACTTTAAGAGGCAAATTATCTACTGTTTTATAAACTTTTTAACTTCAAAAACGATTTTGAATATCAAAGTATGACGCCTACGCGATTAGAATTGGCGTGGGTACAAAATAATACCCAGACCAATTATAATAGTTGACTGATAATGAAGTTGAGTAAAAGTTGACATATTCATGAATACTGTACTGTTATTGGCACTAAACTGCCTCGAACTAGTATCGAAACCACGATCTATTTTGTTTTTTTTTTCTATAAACTTTGATCTACAAATAAAGAGTTATTTATCTATATATTTATTTATATCTGATTTAGGAGTCGAACCACCACCAAGTCTACTTCCTCGCCACTCAACTGCTAAACATCTCGGCAAACTTTTTGCCTATTCTTCGCTTAGCATCGAAATCATTCTGGTCAGATATCATCTCCTCAGTCACTCCCTTTCTTTCCATATCGTCTTTCACGTATTCCATCTTTTCTTACCTATCTCTGCTCCTGAAGCCCTCAACATTCATACTTTGAACCTTTTTAACAACATTACTTTTATCTCTTCTCATAACATGTCCATACCACGACAGTCGCTCGCTTCTCAATTTTTCATTTACTAGTACCTACAACTTTCAAACTGCCTCTAACTACCTACTTATATTCCTTATTCTGTCCATTCTTGTCACACCACATCATCATAACCCTAGTATTTTTTTTTAAATCTCCAATGTAAGTACAGACACAACTACCTTACAATCTTATAATAGTATAGATTTATCTCTGTCCGCCATATTGTGTTTGGCGACGGCGAGATCTGCATATATGTTTTAATATGGATTATATTATAGGTATTTGTGACAAGTTTCAAATAATATGACTTGCAAAGTCAAAGGCCTTCAATATAATATATGAATTCATGTGGCCCTGAAGCTATGTCCAGTCAAATGATATGTATAAAACAGAACGTCTGATCTATATCCCGATATTTTCTTATTATATTTGTCCAACTGAAATAAATACAATATATGAAAATGAATGTTTCTATGTTCATATTTTATGTGCTGCTGTACCGTCTATTTGATCGTAATAAAACTTTATCAACTTTGCTGTTCTGCTGCAATTCTGGTAATTAAATTATGTTGACAATTTAGTCTCCGCCTAGTCTCATTCACATATTGATCTCCCAAATGTCAAAAAAGGGTATCCTTACAGCCAAAGGAATGCTTAGGTACCTTTTTGACATGACATGCATGACTAACACTGAATTTTGTACACAATTTTTTGACGAGAATTGGCTCTCAAATTACGGATTGGTCCCGTGCTAAGCCAAGATTCGTCATATTTCGCAAGTTAATGGTCAAGTAATAAAAAAATAATTGTAAAAATACTTCTTCTTTTTCTAAATCTTTTTGTAATACTATTTAGATGGCAGACAAGCACATGACCTACCTGATGAGAAATGGTTACCGCGGCCTATGGACGAGTGCAACACCAGAGAACCCTGTAAAAACCTTGTAATACCTTTCTTGAACAACCTCATATTGTAGAGGCTAGGGAAAACCAGAGCAGGGAGATCATTCCACACCCTAAGCTGTAATAAGTATTTCAGATATTTGTTGATTAATCACAGCTTGTGTTAACGTTATTGAAAATGTGTGAACCTCGCACTGGGCACTTACAAGTGAACCAGCTGGCCAGACAGACCTGCTGTAACTTAATCTCCATTCAAGAGCGCACGTCACGCGACACACGCATTATACGTTTTCTCACACATAACACTCGCTAATTGGGAGGTCAAGTTGCGCCGAGGAGTACTACTCGGTACTCAGGTGACGTGAGAGATTGGACTGAAATCTGTTTCAATTTTGTTGTACAGTGTAACTACCGATCATAGGTATGCTCCGTTGTTACATCAGTGTAACCAATCAGTGTAACCATGGGTCAGAAGCCGTATTCCACAGTTGTTCGATGCGAGTTTTTTATAGTTTTTATAATACGTAGGTGGCAGATAAGCACACAGCCCACCTGATGGATAGCGGTCACCGTGGCCTATGGACGTGTGCAACACTAAGGTGAAGGGAAGGAGGGCTAGGAAGGTGACGGGAGGCTAGAATGGGGTAAAGGGAGGAGGAGTACAGTGAGCTCTGGTTACCCTACTTACCGGCGGGAACACAAGCCGCGGTGTTCTGTAGGGCGGAGGTAGGTACTACCACAGTCGGACAGCTCGTTTCGGACGGGAGATAAAGTCGTGTCCTACCTCCTTAAAATGTTTGATGTTTTAGTCTAGCGTGGTCTAATTGTTGGCCAGTTAGATTTTTGGGACTGCTAAGCGCATGACATCATGTTTTCAGTGACAGCGTGATTTTTTATCAAACATGTATACAAATAATTAAACTTAAAGCATCTGGTTTTTTTTTAATACTTATTGAAATATGATTTTTAATAGGTAATTGCAAATGAGTTAAGAAAGAGGTAATCTTTGGAAAGGCTGGATCGGAACCCAGACCAAAGCACAATACATAGACATATTCATTCTACGACATGCTATACAAGCATACTCTAGACCCAAGGTAAGCATAGTTTAATTAACTTGTTATGGGTTCTAGAATGCTAGTAAATGCTTGTACACTTTTTTGTAAACACATACATATTATACCTACATCACACACACACACACAATATTTTTTGGTATGGGGCAGGCATCGAACCCGCATCCTCCGACGTTACTGTCGAACGCTCTACCGCCACGCCACATAGGTCGTCACGTGTTACCTACTGTCAGAGATGCTAATCCTGACCTTGACAGACGTACAACAGTATAATGGTGTCCCAAGCAATTTAAATTGTTAAACTTTTTTTGCTACCACTATGTGATCATGACAGATTCCTTATAGAATAATTTATTTAAAAAAAATACCTTCTGGAACAGAAGTAAACGATACTGAATATAAAATATAATGTACAGAATGCATAATGTATATTTTCAGAATATAATATATTATGCAGTCGGCGCGCCAGTATTCGATATTATGCATTATAATATATTGTGAAGGAGCACCTAGGAAGGTCAGATAGCCCCCATTAATTTCAATCCCAGGTAATATATCGAGCAATACGTACAGTCAGCACAAAAAATCAAATCTCTAGGTGAAAAAAAAACCCGATTGCGTAAAAAACCAAAAAAAAAGCACTTAGATGTCCTGTGGTCTAATAACAATAATTATTGAACAGTCCGGCTCCATTGAAATATTAGATTGGCTGTCGAATAATGGATCCCGACTGTTCAATTGTTATGTTTCTAGAGCACAGGACATATAAATCAGAAATTAATTGTTATTGCAATATGGGTATCATATTAAGGGCTTATCACGAGGATTTCAAAAAGGTATTTATATCATAACCAACTTTTAATTTAAAAAAATAAATTTTTCGTCTATACAAGTTACACGCGGACTGAGGTTTGTGAACTTAATAATGAATGTAAACGAAAACTAAAAAGTACCTATAAAATATAAAATAATAATAAAAAAAAAACGACTGCGCAAAAAAACGAAAAAGAAAAAAAACAAGCTCTTAGATGTATTTATCGCAGGTTTATAAGTGCCCGGTTAATGGCAATAGGCTCACCACCTATTACATTGGGACCTAAACATAAACTGGCGAAACGTGGGTGCTAGCACCTCTGCCTACCCCTTCGGGGATATAGGCGTGAGTTTATGTTATGTTATGCTTAGATGTCCTGTGGTCTAAAAATATAACAACTTAGCAGTCGTCGGGATCCATTCAAAAATTAGATTGGCTGTCGAATAATGGACCCCGACTGTACAGTTGTTCTATTCATAGACCACAGGACATCTAAGAGCTTGTTTTTATTTCCTTTTTGTTTTAAACGCAGTCGGGATTTTTTTATTTTTTAAATTATTATTTTTTGTATGAAAGGTCTTGGTAAGATTTGAAACCTTACGCATATTTATTTTATTTTGATCACAAAATTGGTTGAGTTAAAACCGGAGATATAGTAAAAAACCGCGTAGACCGACATCCACGCGGGCGGAGTCACGGGCATAGGCTAGCACTATTATAAAATTGTAAATCAGCTGTGTCTATACATTGAAGATAATATTAAAAAAAATCATGGGTTATGAACAATAAACACATTATTTTTTTTTTTAATGCTTGTGGCTTGTGGTGACGTCATGCGTGTCCTGGTACAAATACGGATGAAGCCGGGGTGCGAGGGAAATGCTCTAAGCCACCTTTCACCCTGGCGTCAGAAGACTCTAGACAGTGTGTGGTTTTAGGCGGTAAGAGTCCGACATAACCTGCCCCGCACTTGCCGCAGTGGTGTTGGGGAGGGTTTCCATGAGAATTTCCGCACGGAGGACTAATAAGAGGAAGGAAACACGTGCCGATAATGTCAAGTTCTTATTCGGTGTCAAAACTAAGAGTCACAGAATGCGAAGCCACGCATGTCACAATAATTATCCACGTGTTAGTGTGTAACTATGAAATAAAGCCCTAATACAATTACTCAATACCTTACAGTACCGATTACACACAAGGCAAGTAAATAGTGTGTTGGTATTGAAACATACATGTAAACCTCACTCACACAGCTACCCGTCCAGGTGACGGTACACCTGTTTAATCGCACCTAGCGGGCACAGACAATCTCGGCGTCCGCGCCGGCGCAGCGTCATTTTACCGGCGCAGTGACGTCGCTTATCAGCGCGTTATCACCCCGCGAGCCTCGCAGTCGCGCGACCACGCTCACTCCGAGCGCACGCCACTCGCTCCTCCACCGACACTTCCCGTCACACACACTTAACCGTAAGTCTTACAAACATAATAACGACATTATTTAACATTCACGCAACATTTGCATCATCACAACCTGGACTCCTTATCACAAGTTTAACTTTTTAGGCTAAGTTGAACACAATTTTTTTGGGTGAAAATCGTTTTCTTCATGCTAACGGCTTGTGAACGCCAAGGCCGCATCATCCCAAAGCAAATTTGTCGATCTTAGTGTATCAGCACGGATATTCTTATCGTCTCGATGTTCGGAGCAGTGCCTTCAAATCCACTGCTCGTGTCAAAAGTTATGACACTACGGCTAAGTACAATGCAACCATTAATATCTCCGTCTGTTTGTTTTGATGACGTAATTACACTATTACACATGAAAAATTGCTTAAGGAGTGTTTATATTTACCAGATTTTTCACGATACGTTCTGAGCGTACACACATAGTATGTTTACTAGGCCAGGTAGTGAAGCTGCGTTTGTATTATAGGATTCACACGTTTTTTTCTCGAGGAAATCGCATTGTTTGTTTTGTGTAGCATCATTATAATAATTTGAAGCAGCATCTACACCGAACGTGCCATTGAGGGTCGTGCTGTAGTATCTGAACGCGCCGAGGCCAGGCGACCTAATACCACGGCGGCCGTAAACATTGTGTGGCTATATTATTATAGCATTTAACAACAGTAACGCTCTATTGACGCCGCACAGTACCATCACTAACTACATGACTAAATAGCTATTACAACGGTAATTGTAAAAGTAAAAGTCACAGCGAAGAGTCGCGAGCGCACGTTCTCATGTTTAAGAACATTTACCGAACTATTGAACCGAATATTGCCAGAAGAATTTAGACCTGATAAAATTGTACCTAAGAAAATCCAATGAAATAATAAAAGTGCATCCACATAATATGATTTAATGACCAATTTGCGTCCAATTTGACTAGATTGTCAAGTCTAGAGTGAATAGGTTACTTCTAGGCAAGCGTGCTCCACCGTCGACCACATCATCACTTACCAACAGGTGAGATTGTGGTCAAACGCGAGCCTATTACCAATAAAAAAAAAAGAATGACAATCAAATCGTTGAAAAGAAAAATTATATTATGTAGGAGTGAATGGAAATTAATAGACATTGACCAATCTTTTAGGGCAGGGCAAGCAAATTGTAAATTTGCAATGACTAGAATGAAACACAATAAAATTGCCCGCTATGTTAATATACATACAAACCAGCGTGGACAGTTGTTATCATCCTATTGAATTTTAAACCTTTATCCGGGGGCAAGGCGAGAATACCATGGTTCTGAAGCCCGAGAGAGCCATTTTGAAACCTAAGATGGCCCTGAGTCAGCCAGGGTGCGTGGGAAATAGTATAATGTGCCACCTTACACCCCGGTATCTAAAGACCCGGAACGACGCGCTGTTTTAGCCGGCGGGGAGTGTCCGAGGGGATAATTTCCGCACTGAAATAAGGTTCTTGCGCAGAGTTTCTTGTTGAGAGGAGAGACGCCAGTCACTCTTTTATAATCCATATGAGCCAAATTAAATGGAGGAAGAGTAAGCAGATCTAGATGCCGAGGTGAAAGCCTCGTATGCGACCAGACAGAATGCTAGGTTGATGATTATTTAATTATGACTGGGTAGGTAGATAATATTATATTCGCATAATTTCCAATTGTGGAATAATAAATCAAAGCACTTGGTAATCAGTACAATTTTTGCTACAATCAGTAAATATTATGTTGTTCAAGACGCAAATTAATAAATTAGGTGAGAGGAGTGCGGACGCGGAGGGAGGGTAAATTTCTTTAGTTCTCCTCACAAAGAAACTTGTTGTTTATAATTAATAGAAGCTTTGAGAAAAAATCATTTGAAATATTTCCGACACAATAGTACAAGTATAACAGAAGCATTTTTATAGATTCCGTTATCAAAGAGTATTTTCATTTCACCATTATTTAGACCTTCAAAAGCGTTAAGGTGTGTACAGTTCTCTATAGACAGACTATTGTTTATTTAACATGAAATAGAAAAGTACAATCGGACTTACTATGATGTATTTTTTTAAAAATATTATAATACGTGTTGTTTTCTTCTTTTCTTTGAAAAAAACTTTTATTACCTCACTTTGAAATTTTTACTTTTTAAAGCGTTTTGTATAAAAAATATCAGTAAACAATAATTATACTAACTGTAGGTATTAAGGATTTTTCTTTGTTCTGTGGTAGGTATAAAGTAGTTTCTGGCATCGGAAGTATTGAACCCGGAATCTCTCGATCGGATTTGATGAGGCCGTCAAGCTGAGGGCCACCATTATAGCATTATTGGTGTTTGTAATGGTGACCCCCATTCCTGACACTTTACTTTTAGCTTACCATCAGGCGAGGTGAAGTCATATTGACATGACCGATATAACAAAAAAGAAATAATAAACATACAACAGTTAGTTATCTTTAATTAATTTGTTTAGACGTAGGGTATGTATATGTTTATAAAGTAGCAAGATGCATTTCCGTAGCTGAAAAGTGAAAACTTTTCAACTCCTGGATACATTGTTGAGCTCAGAACTGGGCAATATCGAGGATGCCAATTTGCGAACTTTGCCGTGTTCGCTACTGGCCTAACGTATTGTACGTTAGCCGGCTCGAAGGACCATAATGAATGTTCACTTAGACTGCACATGTTATCGGAGTCGGTAGTTGAAGTGCGTTTGTTAGTTAGTTGAAGAGCAATGAAACAAACGTTATTTTCTAGTGGTTTATAACCTAACCGTAGTAGTCCATATAAGAGACCCTTAATGGCACATTGTCCGCCTATTTTTTTCATATTTGGGATTCACAGCAATACAACCATTATAGATAAGATTACTGAAATATTTTCATTTAATTTGCACTTCAACATTTCGATGTTGCCAGCGTTTTTTCTACTGTAGGTGTTCATAATTATAATCCTATTATACAGGACTAACTACCTCCTCTTACTTAAAGTAGCATTATGAATATCGGACATACCTACTGGATGATGAAACTGTCAAGCTAAGTGCCACCATTGTTAACATGGTATAGGTACGTGTATGTAATGGTGATTATCTTCCCTGAGACTTTACCTTCAGCTTACCATCAGGCGAGATGAAGTCGAATTGACGTTTACAAAAATCGCATGTTTTTAGAGACTATCAACTACATTGAAAAATGAAAATATAATATATAAAAAATACAATGAAAAAGCATTTGGCAAGGCCGTCAAGTTGAGGGCCACCATTATGGCACTATCGGTGTTGGGACCCCCTTCCTGAGACTTTGCATTTAGCTTACCATCAGCCGAGGTGAAATTATATTGACATGACCAACATAAAAAAAAAACATTAAAAAAGTTGCTTCTCTTCTTGCACGTTTTTATTTTCCTGCTGAATTTTATTCTACAAATTCTGATTAACGTCAGAATCATCACTCAAGGTACATTAGACCATAATGGCCGCGATGATTTATAGAATTGATAATACGTTTATAGGATCGAAGGCCGCGTCCTATAAGATTGGGCGAACGATCGCATATAAATAATTGGGTTTGCGACTCCTGAAAGGGTGTGCTGAGATTTTTAACGAGAGAAAGAGGGTACTCGGGCTCTTCTGCAAGACTTTAGGCTTTAACTGAAAACTTCCTAGCATAAAAGTCCAATTTACCAGTCACATTTATCGAAAAATGTTGAGAGAAAGCTAAAGATAATTTTTAAATAGGTACCTATTTAACGATACCCCACTTGACATAATTAATTGTTAACTTTCATTTTTATTTTCAATTTCACAATATCTAAAGTCATGTCTTTTGGCACTCGTCGGACTAAGAGGAATCGATTGACGTTTGAATCATAAAAATCAACCCAGTCGTTTGGTCTGTATAGTGCTTCAAAGGAACATACAAACGTACATATTTACATAGGCTGATAAACACATTACCACTCCTTTGCGTCGCGCAGTCGGATAAAAAAGAACTTCGAAATTACTTAGCGTTTTAAAACTTGATTAGTTATTCTTTGTACAAATTTTCGTGCTCCAGTAATTCCGAAAAAGAAAAGTATAAATTTTATTTAACAAAACTAGGCACAGAGTAACTTGACTTAAAGCCTACTCACAAAAAGAATTTCAGACCACTTGCCTCAAGTAATCTAAATATATTATGTTTTAGATTTCACCCACAACCCGTCAGTCAGACAGTCGACAATTAGGTTTTGTAGGTAGACTGTATTAAATATAAATGTGAAGTGAAGATCAGTTAAGTACACATCCTTTAAAATTCATGCTAATCTATTATTCTGCGTTAATTTTTAAGCCTACTCCGAAAATGCTCATAAACCAAAAACTATTAACCATTGAATAAGGTTTCATCTCCACTAGCGCCTAGGAAGCGGTGGTAAACTTAGTATTAAGTAGTTTTTGACGTCAAAAAGATGTAATTACGTTGCACTGTTTTGAAAAATAAAGAAAATGAAAAAAATGAAATTAAATAAGATATTAAACAGAGCAGTGTATTGAATTTTTAAATGTGCATGCCAAGTTGCGAAAATTATTTTAGACGCCATACTCACTCAGAGCATCCTGAGGTAACTGACAAAAATAAACAAGGTTGGCTTAAAAAGGGTTTTCTCTAGTGTCTACAATATAGGGTTCTTCAAGAAGGGCATTACAAGGTATTGACAGGGTCGACAGCAAGAGTGTGACGCCTCTGGTATAGCATACGTCCAACGTCCATAACCACGGAGACCGCTTGCCATCAGGTGGGCCCTGTGCTTGTCAGTTCTTGTATAAAAAAATCTTGAGTAGTGCAACACAACACAAACTGTAGTTACAAGTGAAGCAGCAAACTAGGTATCACGGAGTCGTTTTTGATACTTGTGAAACAATATTTGTTGCCAATTTCGGTCCACCGGTAGCTGAAATAACACAATAGCCATTTACAAAGAACTTCAAAATATATTTTCTTTTGAACTTTAAGGTCTCCTTTGGAAACAAATGGTCTTATGTATTATTAACCGAACCCAGTAGAAAATATAACTGAAGTACTAATAGTAGGGCTTCTAAATTCTTATTCTTAACTAGCTTCCGACCGCGACTTCGCCCGCGTGGAGGTTGATATCGCCACCAAGTTCACTTATAGTGTTAAGCTAGCTTATAGCATGGTTTTAACATAATACCTAACAACATTCAAATATGAGTCGAAACATACAAAATGCCGTGTTCCTATCAATTACAATGTTATGACCAAGAATGAAGGAAATTTCTAATGTTCTTGGTTATGACTCATCAGAAATTCTTATAATAATACATTTTGTTTATTGGTAGTTCTCACTTTTGAAAAAGGTTTTTTAAAAATGAGGTACCTACTTAAATCAACTTAGCGAGTACTTTAAATAGCAGCTTAATCTAAAATTAGGAATCTCAAAGGTCAGTCCAAAGGCCGTTAAATTTAGTGAAATAATATTTTCTATTTTATTTCAAAGCTGATTATTAACTTTTTAAAATCTAACTAAAAATTAATCAAACTATGAGAGATTTTTCAGTTTGTATAATCCCTAAAAAGATCATCATCACAGAACAAAGAAAAATCCTTAGGCATAGTTTGATTAATTCTGCATCTATACAGGATGAATTTTTCAAAAGGGATTGGATGGCCAAATCCGAAACTATAAGGAATAGCGAAAAATAGTCAAAGGAGTCACGAGCCCGATTTTGATGAAACTTAAAACCTCATCATTAGATTTTTGAAAAACCAATAAACCTAGCTGAGAATCGAACCCATTGATTTTGAAAAAAAAACACACCCTTTATTATTACACCATACGATAGTGTCGCTGTTAAGGAACAAATTCTGCGAAGTAATGATATAGGTAGGTACGGCAAATTTAAGGAAAATATGGAATTTAATAAAATTCATGTTTCATGTATACCTATTTGTTTCATTCGAAATCCCAGAAAAGATCGTACCTAACTATTCCGTGTTTTAAATTATACTCAGAATGATTATAATGATTGATGTTTTTTTAAACAAGATGGAGCTCCAGCCCATAATAGCCGTAAAAAGATTTTGATTCAGCAGTTTGACGATAATTTTATTGCAAGGCATGGTCCTGTGCCTTGGCCAGCGAGATCCGTGGATCTTATTCCCTTAGATTACTTTCTCTGGGGGTATGTCAAAAACGAAATTTACAAAGACACATAATATGATACAGAGATACAGATGACTTGAAACGTTCTTTGGAGAATATTCTAAACGGAATCAATAACATTGTAATATTGAATGCAATACGATCCTTGAGGTCTGAAATCCAGCTATGTATTGAAAACAATGGTCTAAATTTTGAACAATTAATCAGTTGGGTAATGTAAGAAAAATGAAATGTATTTTGTTAAAGATGAGCTCTTTCCTTTAGTTTGCGGTATGTCATTACTTCCCAGAATAAGAACCTTAATAGCAACACTATCGTATGGTGAAATAATATAGGGTGTGTTTTTTTTTCAAAATCAACAGGTTCGATTCCTAGCTAGGATATTTGGTTTTTCAAAAATCTAATGGTGAGGTTTTAAGTTTCATCAAAATCAGGCTCGTAACTCCTTTGAGCATTTTTCGCTATTCCTTATAGTTTCGGATTTGGCCATCCAAGCCCTTTTGAAAAATTCACCCTGTATAGGTATAGGGTCGGCAGTGGTGTTATGCCCCTGGTGTTGCACGCGTCCATAGGCCATGGTGACCGCTTCCCATCAGGTAGGCCGTGTGCTTGTCTGCCACCTAAGTTGTATACAAAAATCAAATTTTTCCTTATAATCGAAACGAAATCACGCGTTTTCAAAAAGTAGGTAGGTATATAATCGGGCCGCCAGGAATATGCGTCCTCCCTCAAGTAGCTACATAACTATATGGGAACACGAAATCGCATAGGATGTCGATTGCAGTTATCAAACAACGGCACCTTAGCTGATACAACTCGATGTTGTCGAAAAGCGACGTGTAGTACACACATAAATTTGTATGTTATCACGGATTACGGGCCAGATAATGGTCGGCAGTATTCACCTGATAATGTCTCATTACCAGATCGCTTCTGTCTTTGAAGATAAATCGGTTACGTGCACTTGTGTATTTGACATGATTATATTTGAATATAGAATTAATATAGATTGAATGCTGTGGAAATGAGAAGTCTGAGAAGTATAGCTGATGGATCGAGTGAGGAACAGCGTGAAGATAAGGGAATGGTGTGGTATGGTTGAAAATGTAGTGACCAAAAAGAAAGGGATGCTTAGATGGTTCGGACATGTATCTAGAGAGGATGGGTGAAAGAAGATTGACGAAACAGATATGAGGCGAGGGTGAATGGACAAACAGTTCAAGGGCAATCTAGGCGTATGTTGATCAGATCCATAACGTTTTAGAGGTAGACCAGGTCAAGAGTACCCGCAACTGATGTGCATGTATGAAAACAATTATGAAAGTTGAAGAAGCGATAGGCGTATGTCAAGATCGTAGCAAGTGAAAAGATGTTGTCTCTGCCTACCCCAATGGGAAAAGGTGTGATTTGTATGTATATAAATGTATGTATGTGTACTCAGTCCACCCGTTCTATAAACTAAATAGTAACTCACGTTACCAATAGATATAGCCTTAAAATAAGTATTCCCAACCGTCCCAGGTTCTTGAAACAGAGTTTGAGAAAGCGTGTGATGAGGCTAAGGGTCATCATTATAGCCTTATCGGTGTGATATATAATTATGATGACCCTCATTCTGAGACTTTTACTTACCATCAGGCGAAGTGTAGTCAAATTATGACCACTTAAAAACATTCAATAATGTCAATAAATACAGAATTAATAAAACACGGGCTATCATAAATGTAAACATTATGTACGTACTGACTATCAGATAATCATAATTATTATCTATCTACACTATTGTGATGCCGCAAATGTCGGTAATATACCTTACGTTTGTATGTCATGTTTGTTTATTGATCAAGCATCAATATAAAACTGCTGAATTGATTTTGATAAATCGTTTGTATTACTAAGCTTATCATTGATTTTAAAAATGTATTCCAAATAGGTTAATTCCAGGCGATCTTTACTTTTATTCTCTTAATTGGTGAGGGTCACAGAGATATGAGGTGCGGGCCGGAACCTGCACACAGTGCACCCGGGCAACGGAGCCAGGAAGTGCCTTTCACTCGCTATTGGAGACGTTGCTGCCTGCGGCAAATGCCGGCCAAGGCGGGAGTGACCCTTTAGAGGGCTACTCCGAGGCTCTTCCTAAGTCCCTTTGACTAGCAGAGGGCAGAGTGGGGAGTAGACGGGACGACCACCTGTCACCCTACATTCCACCGTCAACGAGGCGGCGCGACCCTCGCCGGCCTAATGTGGTTGGTGGATCGGACATGCCTTAGAATTTCTTCTAGGACATAAATGGGTTTCCTCCTCATATTGGTAAATCATGTGATTAGCACATAATAAATTCCACAAAGTGAAATTAGCATTGGTGCTGTACGGCCGGATTCGAACACGATACCTCTGAGTAGAGGCCACGTCCTTATCCATTCAGCTACCATCGCCCCATTTCCCCCCTTCTATCTATCCAGATTTAGTAGTACTCATAATACCGGATACAAAACTTTGAAAAGGAAAGTTAAATTTTGTTTCAGCGGGCAACAATTTTGAATCACAAGTTAATTGAAGGGGTTGAGCATTTAATCCAACAATGGAAGCAATTTGCCTTAACGATATCATTTTGTACATAAACGCCAGTGTGCTATGTTCACGCTTCGCACAGACATAATCGGGATGAGCAGGCACAGTCATCTAATCACGCACCATTATGTTAAACTAAGTATATAAAAATCGAAACACCTTGCAAGTTTATGCTTTCTAAGCATTATCATAAAAAAGTGCAATATTTATTAAAATTATGTCAAATGTCGTTGAATAGTGAATAGTATGAGGTTTTTAAACTCTAATGTTAATGTTCTAAATTCAAATATCATAAAATAAACAACTTGTTTTATCATAAAAAATAAAGTGTTTCGATTTTTCTGATGAGAAGAATATTTTCACACTTTAATACATTTTATCATCTATGAAAAATTAATTTTATTGTTGTTAAAGGCACAAAGGGAAGCTTTGTCTAGTCTCCCCAGTCTGAAGATTATTGTCTTGATTATTAGAATGCGAAAACAAGTTTGTAGGTACATTTTTAAAACATAATAATAAAACTTAAATTCAGTAACAAATCTATACTAATATTATAGAGCTGTAGAGTTTGTTTGTTTGTTTGGTTGAACGCGTTAATCTCAGGAACTACTTAATAATATCACAGCATTTGACATTTACTCTCCTAAACATGGAATATGATAATCCCTGAACCCTGAGACATATTTTGTAACAGCTCATCGCAACCATAGCCAATATTCGCAAATAGATTGATTGATTGATCGACTTTATGATTGATTCAAATATGGCGGCCGATCGTTGCCACCAAGATTATGTAATAACTAATGACAGATACTGCATAACGATGAGAAGCAAGCTGTTGCTAGGTAAGTTCAAAATTAGTCGGGTCAACTGAGCAATAGTGCTTACATTTTTTTTATAAATATTACACAACATTCTAAGCATATTTTAACTAGCTTGTATTATGGCCTCTAGAATGCATATAAACATACTTTTATACTTTTTTTGTAAATACATACTTATTATACATATAAATACCCAAACCAATGCAAATAGACATATTCATGCATACAAATAATGGGAATCGAACCCGCGGCCCCGGTCTTAACAGCGCTATTCCTGTTCAATATCGTGAGCATTTTCACCTGAAATATGATCTCAACAAACAAACAGGATATTAACGAGCGATAATATTAGATGACGCTAATTATTTGTCTGCCTAGCCCCCAAGGCATCGTTAGTTGGTACAGCGACTGTCCGTTTCCGTATTTTATAAATAATAGATACCTACAGGTCCAAGTCTGATGCACATCGCTCTAAATTAAATTAGTTATCGCCAAAATGTTTAATTTCAATTTGAGACGTCATTATATTGTCATGAGACTAAATTGAACGACCAGACGTACGGCAACGCGCCACTCATACGCACAAAACGTTTTGGCAGTACGTTCATCGTGCGTACTGCTAAAAAGTGGAATGCCCTGCCTGAGTCTGTATTTCCGGAAAGCTACAACCTGGGAGTCTTCAAGTCTAGAGTGAATAGGTTACTTCTAGGCAAGCGTGCTCCACCGTCGACCACATCATCACTTACCAACAGGTGAGATTGTGGTCAAACGGGACCCTATTACCGATAAAAAAAATTGCATTGCATTATTAATTTCTATGTAGGGTACATTATGATGAACAGAAAATTCATCCTCACAAGTTGCATCCGTCAAAGGTGCGCACTGTGAGGTATGGGAGGTATTTCATTCCACGCAAAGCCGTGGAATGATTAGGCTGAGGTTTTCCCGAGCGCCTAAAATATAGGGTTCTTCAAGAAGGTTTTTACAGGGTCGGCAGCGCGAGTGTGACGCCCCTGGAGATTTATACATCCGTAGGCCACGGTGACCGCTTTCCATTAGGCCATGCGCTCGTCTGCCACCTAGAAGAAATAAATAACGAAAGATTTAATTCCGTACAGATAATTTTATCATCGCAAAAGAGCTTTAATCGAGTATCCATCTCCATTATGCAACTTTTTTGTAACTGTCCTATCGGTGCATATCGGTTGATATCACAAAACGGCGCGCTGTCGCTAATCCGTGTCAAAATTCAATTCTGTCACTCATTAGTCTATTTTGCGTCCCGAAATTCAAATTTCAATTCAGCCTCACCCAGGAATCGTGAACAGTGTGCGTGGAACAATGGAACTAAATGCATTAAATTCGAACCTACGACCACGTGGACGTGAGTTCGATCGCGTTTTTTAACTACAAGTATATCTCCGGTTCTACTCAACTAATTGTGATGAGACATGGTAAGATTTTAAGTCTGATTAAGAACTTTAAAAAAAAATTGCAATGAAATCCGTTTATAGTCATTCCACTCCTTATTTTTGCGTTTGACAGCAGTTTTAGAATGTAACTATTGCATTAATCGTACAAGTAAACTTGGAAATGCGTGACTAAGAAATTATATAAACTGACGTATCATATGTATCTACCCTATTTATAACTCATTACCAAAATTAAAATGCTTTATTTGTTTCGGTTGATTTAATTTTTACGATTATTTGCTCACGCAATGAAAACGGCTACACTCTACCATATCTAGTGTTGGGATCGAATGAAATCGCTGCAAATTACGAATCCAAAATAATCGTTCACACTTACTTACATTTACGTCAACTTAAAAGTTGTTGTAACATATAAGCTTATTATATTATGTATTATGGATTCTTTTACGTGTTTTCAATGGCTAATCATCTCATCAAAATATTGAAGTGTAGGGATTAAAAGGTTTCATCATATTATACGTACGAAAAGTACTGAGCCCACTCGTCTTCGACGGCATTTTAAAACGCAGCCACAGCTTCCTCGGCATTCATAAAACGTTTATCTCGGTGTTTTCTTTCTTTTCGGAAAAAAATATAAATCGCAAGGTGTGAGGTCAGGGCTATACGGCGGGTGACCCAATAATTCAGCAAAGAGTTTTTACCATGACAAAAGAAATGAGCCTAAACTCGATAGGCTTATCTTATTGGCGTAAACCCATAACAGGTAATCGGTATGAACAGCCTATAAATGTCGCCGAATAATTAATGCATTGTACACGAATAAAGAATGTTTATTACAAAACATAAAATTTTATTGGAAGATCAAAATCAAAATCATCATCAAAAATCAAAATGGAAGATCATTATTTATTATTATCATGATAATAAATTAATAAAACTATTTTTTACAGATTTTATTGCGAATTATTTTAGTCAGTTACACATCTGGCACTCAAAAGAAGTATATAAAAAAATATAAAACATCGAGCAGAAATAAAATATCGAAGTTTGAAATCGATTGCAACTTCTTCAGAGATAATGTCGATTATTGTTTGAAATCGGTCAGGTTACGCATTTGGACATAACTATTTGACAGAAAATTGAAATGTCAAACGCAAAGATAAGGAGTGGATTGACTATAGTAGGTTTTGCGCCCTTCGCGTCCAAACAGAATAGAATTAAAAAAAAAATGTTTGTTCAGAATCGTCTTCACGAATTCACACTATGAAAGTTAAGTAATATAGAAATTATATTGCTTTAAGAGTTTATGGTAAGGCCCCAGGTTGCGGAATATAGTATAGACGTGACATTAATTGTCATGTTGACACACAAAATATTGTTCCCTTAAATAGCACACTTTTCCACAGACGTTACAGTCAATAGAAGGTGTCTTTGTCTTGACGTCCAGTTGTCTAAGCCATAGCCATTAAGCCACTGTCCCTTTTAGAAGTTGACAGGTGACATCTATTCTGTGCGGTTTTTGTATCAAATAGTTCAGGGTTTCTCAAACTTTTGGCTTCAAGGACCGTTGTTGCCTGTTGAAGAAAATGAGGTTTTTATTTCAATAAGGATAACAAAGACAATGTCAAAAGAATTATTTTTTAACCGATTTCCAAAAAGGAGGAGGTTCTCAATTCGACTGTATTTTTTATGTTTATTACCTCAGAACTTTCGACTGGGAACCGATTTTGATTATTCTGGCGCTTCCCGTGTAGTCCCATTTTAATTCGGTCCATTGAAGTTGGTTGTTTTCTTTTTATTATTCTCAGTTTTTAATATTAATGCAATGGGTGGGGCTTGTTTCTTGTCGCTAAGCCCGCCACTTGACAAGTCACCATCACGCAACTCTTACCGTGAACGTCTGGGGGTTCGCGTACTCCACTTTGAGAACCCCTGAGTTAGTTAATCTCCTTATGGCGATCTGTCGATTAGCAGGCTTCGTTGGATGTAATTACTTTCCTCATTCCTTTTATTATTTTGCATTAATATCTTTATCTTGTTATTACTGTTTTCACTATAAAGATAAATCTGTTTTTGTTCTCGTTTGTACGATGATCGCTTTGTACTTTGGACTATAAAAGATTATCTGCCCACTCTTAAAAACAAGAGAACGTACCTGTTAATATTAAAAACTAATAGATTAAGGCCCGTATTAATAGATTACACTTACCTCAGAGATATGTCTCAAGCGTGCACTTGTGTAAGCGATTGGGGAGGGGGGTTTTGGGGAGTTGACAGGTTTCTGTGCTGACAACGCAGAAGACTTTGGTCTTCCAGCTGATAGCACAGAATCCCTTCAGTAAGCTCTGGCTACCCTACTAACCGGCGGGAACATAACACGATGGTTATTATGCGTGCGGTCCCCAGTCAGACTGCTCAATTCGGACGGGAGATACCGTACTGTCAAATCGCTCAATATTGTTTTATTAAGGGTGCTTTTCCACCAGAGATGTGCCATGCAACTATGCTACGATGATGTAAAATCTATGCTACGAAAATTTGTGACCATTTTCACCAATACTACGCTAGGTAGCTGTGGGACAAAGATGTGCATCTCGAGCTATGTATTGCTATACATATGAGTCTATGTATCGATAGTAAGGAAACTCGCGAGTTATAGCACGCATATAGCACACATCCATAGCACGCATCCATAGCACGCATCCATAGCACACATCCATAGCACGCATCCAATAGCACACATCTATAGCACACATCTATAGCATGCATCCTTAACACGCATCCTTCCATATAAAAACACATCTTAGTTGAATCCGTTTCCATCAGGGCTAAGCTATGTGCACCAATGAATATGATTGGTGGATATCAAACGCATCCATAGCATCGTAGCATAGCACATCTCTGGTGGAAAAGCACCCTAACACGTGACATCTCGAGTAGCCATTTTGTTAGCTTGAGAGCGTGTTAGTTCGAGCTTGCACTCAAGATCGCTAATTGAGAACTATTTATTAATATGGGCCTAAGTTCTCATCTATGTAATCTCCAACCTAAGCGAAGGATCGAGACAACAGACAACCCATTACTACGAGCTTTTGTTTTTAAGCTCTTATGGCCAAGTCTCGTGATAAAATATGCTCAAAATTCAGTCTCCCTATTCTAAATTTCATTTCGATCTCCCAAATGTCATAAAAAGGTAATTTTGCAACTAAAAGAACAAAATTTGCACACACGAATCCCCCCATCCAATTCCCACCTTCAAACCCCTTAAATTCCTCCTCCCCTCTATGGTTGGCGGCACGAGTGTGACGCCCCTGGACCGTGGCCTATGGACGTGTTGGACACGTTCATAGGCCACGGTGACCGCTTCTTATCAGATGGGCCTTGTGCTTGTCTGCCACCTAAGTAGTACTTATAAAGATTTTTTTACATTTGAGATCGAGATTAGACTGAGACTGAATTGCGAACATAATATTTTGTTACAAGAATTAGTTCTCTGATGTGTGCAAACCAGCACAGTACTGCTTTAACACCATCTCGGTTATATAAAAACGTTTGATGTGAGTTTGTTTACAAATTGATATCATAATTTTTATATTACTAGTGTGGCAAACAAGCAAACGGTTGGCTGATGTTAGTACTAGTACCTGATTATAATACTCATTATATAATTTAGTGCCATGTCTTCGGCTACTTCCAAGGAAGGTCTAGGAAACTTACTGACTAGCTAACATTTTAGTTATATAAGGTAAGCGGGCTCCTATGCTACTAAGGTAGCAAACAAGTATAGGTCATCATCTTCATGCCCTTGTCCTAATTATTTGGGGTCGGCGCAACATGTCATTCTCCGACATACATGTCCGATGTCATCTCCTCAGTCGTCTCATTTCCTTTCCATATTGCCTTTCACGCATTCCATCCATCTTTTGCCTACCTCTTCCCCTGAAACCCTCTACATTCACACTTTGAACCTTTTTAACAACATTACTTTCATCTCTTCTTATAACATGTCCATACCACGACAGTCGCTCGCTTCTCAATTTTTCATTTAAGGACTGGTGCAACTTTCAAACTTACTCTAATGTACTCATTCCTTATTCTGTCCATTCTTGTCACACCACACATCCATCTTAACAGTCGCATCTCCGCTACATGCATTAATTGTTTTTCATCCGTCGCCTTCAAGGCCAGACATGAGGATCCATAGGTGTATGAGGTATTTTTTCTTCGTTTCCGCACGAAGAAAAAATCCCCATGAATCGCATTGGATTTGATACAAAGGGTCCTTCGGCGATTCGCACCACATGTGTCGTGGCAAGGCTTCTGTCATAACTACAGGGTTCTTCAAGAAGGGCATTAGAAGGTTTTTGCAGGTTCGGCAGTGCGAGTATGACGCCCCTGGTGTTGCACGCGTCCATAGGCCACGGTAACCGCTTTCCATCAGTGTAGGCCGTGTGCTTGTCTGCCACCTAAGTGGTATAAAAAAAACTCTATATTTAATTGTTTAGCATTTTAATACGGGGCAGTCCTAAATAGTTAAGCAGGTACTTATAATGTTTACCGCTAAGGTGGTAAACACATGTACCGCTGATTAGGTGTAGTGAATTGATGTCACTTACGTAGGTAAATAAGTCATTAGCAAGTAGCTACTGATGAATCATATAGCTCAATATTTTACAGGTCATTGGACTTTAGGAGCAAGTTGCATTCGTCGAGCTGGAAAGCGTAGATAGGTACAGTCAGGGTCAAAAGTAGATGATGATTTCGAAATTTGAAATTTTTAATATTAACCAAACCCTTTCAAACAAAATTGGAATCGCAATCCCTTCAGTACTTTTTACGTCCATCGTACACAAGCAGACAAACGGACAAGAATTTAAAGATATATATTTTTGTGTTCAGAGTCGTTCATATCACATAACTCAAATATTTTTTTAAAGATTGCCAATGTACAGACATAGCTATTTTTCAATTTTGTATAGTTATAGTATTATAATATGTGTGAATGCATCGTCTGTCCCCTATGTGTCACACACACGTCATCCATTCAGCCTTTTGTTCAGCGAAACTCAAGGACACGTTATTTAGCAACGTGGACAGATAGATACGAGTGGCAGGCGCGAGTTCATTGACCCTACGATTGGATGGGTTGATATGGTAACCATGAACCTAAAAAAGCTATGAACGTAACGCGTTGAAATATACACGATACTATAGTCGGCCCACTTGCTTATACGTAGAAGTCAGCGCGTAAACACACACACACTAACTACGTACTCAGGAATTACATGGTAAATGTCGTTCGATTCAGTCAATTTAAGTAGCGAAAGAACAAAGAAATCAACAATAATAAGTGTTCTTTACCCTAGGCGCATACTTGGCGACAGGCGACAGCGTAGCTAGACGCGACGACAGATTGCGGCCGCTACGAGACGCGGCGACTCGCTAGCGACTCACTAGACTAGCCTGCTTGTCGTCGCGACTCGGCGTCTCTGACGCCAAGTGTGCGGAGCTTAGAACAAAATATATGAAATTCTCGGCCGCAGCTTGTCGTCGCGTTTAGACGCCAAGCTGTCGCTGTCGCCTGTCGCCCAGTGTGCGTACCATGTTATTGAACTGGTAACTGTAGCGACAGCAAAAGGAATCGCATTTAAATAAAAACTCAAAATTTACTCACATATTGTTAGTCGCCGTCATTTTTTCGCACAGCCTCGTGTTCTATGCGTATAAATTTTTAGGTTGACGATGAAAACTTTAAGCTCTGTCACTCAATACACTCTTAGCTTCCCATCCAATGGGCACCAAAATAGTGGTCGAATCTACAACTTATATTTCAGGGGACGAGTATTAATAAGTTAGTTAGTTTAAGGGGCCAGTGTGTTCGCTCCCCACTTTAATACAAAACATACACACAAGTGTTACGGCCTTTCCTCTTATAGATAAAGGATAATTGTAATGAATATAACATCGCCAGTAATCAGGATTACATTCAGTAGCTCAACTGAGAAGATAACGATGATAGCTTTGTTTGATCAGTAACGTGCCTCATCGATGGGAAGGGTATCACTCGTTTGATACATTACATTCGAACTACACATATTTAACCTTACATTACATAATGGCGGAACCATACTTCGCTATTCGTTATTCGTTATCCGCCTATACTGTATTCGAGGAAATTCTTATAGATGACTTAACCTTCGACAATTCGTCATTGAAGAGTGACTGATGCGAATGTAGCGTAACATAGTTTAAGAGGAGGTAGGACACGACGGTATCTCCCGTCCGAAATGAGCTGTCCGACTGGGGTAGTACCTCCGCCCTACAGAACACCGCGGCCATAATAACCCGTGTTGTGTTCCCGCCGGTAAGTAGGGTAGCCAGAGCTCACTGTACCCCTCCTCTCCCTACCCCTTCATCCTCCCCCCTTACCCTCAGGGTAGGCAGCGCATCTGTGACACCCTAGTGTTGCACACGTCCATAGACCACGGTGACCGCTTCCCATCAGGTGGGCCGTGTGTTTGTCTGCCACCTAAGTAGTATAAAAAAAAATTTGAGCATAGCACTTTATGTAGTCTGTATAAGTAATGTAAATAGGATATGGTATATTATTAGTATAATATGGTATGTAGTATTTATTTGTATGTAGTATTTATACATTATAGTAGTGTATATTGTATAGTATATAATATACGTAGTACGCAGTACGCAGTGCTCAGTACGTAGTGCTCAGTACGTAGTGCTCAGTACGTAGTTCTCAGTACGTAGTGCTCAGTACGTAGTACGCAGTACGCAGTACACAGTACGTTGTGCTCAGTACGTAGTGCTCAGTACGTAGTGCTCAGTACGTAGTGCTCAGTACGTAGTGCTCAGTACGCAGTGCTCAGTACGCAGTGCTCAGTACGCAGTGCTCAGTACGTAGTTCTCAGTACGTAGTGCTCAGTACGTAGTGCTCAGTACGTTGTGCTCAGTACGTAGTGCTCAGTACGCAGTGCTCAGTACGCAGTGCTCAGTACGTTGTACGCAGTACGCAGTGCTCAGTACGTAGTATTCAGTACGTAGTATTTAGTACGTAGTATTTAGTACGTAGTACTCAGTACGCAGTGCTCAGTACGCAGTGCTCAGTACGCAGTGCTCAGTACGTAGTGCTCAGTACGCAGTGCTCAGTCAGCAGTGCTCAGTACGTAGTGCTCAGTACGTAGTGCTCAGTACGTAGTGCTCAGTACGTAGTGCTCAGTACGTAGTGCTCAGTACGTAGTGCTCAGTACGTAGTGCTCAGTACGTAGTGCTCAGTACGTAGTGCTCAGTACGTAGTGCTCAGTACGTAGTGCTCAGTACGTAGTGCTCAGTACGTAGTGCTCAGTACGTAGTGCTCAGTACGTAGTGCTCAGTACGTAGTGCTCAGTACGTAGTACACAGTCAGCAGTGCTCAGTACGTAGTACTCAGTACACAGTGCTCAGTACGTAGTACGCAGTACGCACTGCTCAGTACGTAGTACGCAGTACGTACGCGGTACGCAGTGCTCGGTACGTAGTACGCAGTACGCAGTGCTCAGTACGTAGTATGCAGTACACAGTACGTAGTATATTTACATAGTATATTATGTAGTAATAGTATATAATACTGTAATAGTACAGCAATAATATAGTACTTAATAGTATTTATAGCACCTATATAACAACCACCATTCGCAACTTGTCTATCCCAGCTAAATCTTTCAATTCAGGTCATCACAGCCTGGAGAACGTCGCGCCATTCGCGATCTACGAGCTTTATTAGTTAACTCCAGTTAAAAAAAACTTAAATTTTGTCCTGGTTACGTATGGAGCCCATAGAATACGAATTCGATACCCACTATTAAATTTCAGCGACTAGTCAAAATGTGTTTGCTCGTTAGTTTGGTTTGGTAGTTTGGTAAGATGGCTAGAGGTGTGCAGCGTCGCAATTCACAGTGCGGCTCGGTGCGGCTGCATTTAGGCTAAATACACAGAAATAGCACGGATTTATGTCAACACGAGTCAGCGGATTTATTGCGAAGTTTTTGAAATTCGAGGCAGTGAATTTTTGTATTTGGGTTAAGTTATATAAGAATTTTGTTCGTTCGTTTTAAATATAAATCTGAGTTTGAAAATTTTTATGATTTATTACAAGTAGGTAATATACCTACGGATTTGATATTAATTACCTACTAATTATTAAGTTTCCTTACCAACAAGGAATCCTATACCAGTTCACGTTTTTTCTTGAAATCTTGAAGACTATAAGTAGCTCAAGCCCCCCTGTGAAGGATGCTCAAATGCAAATCAACACTTTGTATAAAACCGGCCAAGTGCGAGTCGGACTCGCTCATGAAGGGTTCCGTAGCAGTAAATAACTATATACTAGCCTATCCTATTATAGGCTTGTGATAGCTAAACAAGCTAATATATATAATACCAGTTTGACAAGAAATATTTAAACCAAAAAATATTGTCAATTAATTGCGGTTTATGACGTAGGTATTAAAAAAAACTACTAAGTAGATCTGGTTCAAACCAATTTTCGGTGGTATTTTGTATGGCAATGTACATTATATATTTTTTTAGATTTATCACTCTCTTATTTTAAAAGTAAGAGGGGGGGGGGACACACATTTTTCCAATTTTGAAGCTTTTTTTGAAATTTTTGAAGACTTATCTATAGATAGCCCACACGTATGGGTTTGATGAAAAAATTAAAAAAAAGTTTCAGTTCTTAGTATGGGGACCCCAAAATTTTATGCTTTTTTTCTATTTTTGTGTGAAATTCTTAATGCGGTTCACAGAATACATCTACTTACCAAGTTTCAACTCAGCATAGGCCTTATAGTTTTGGAGAAAAGTGGCTGTGACATACGGACGGACAGACAGACAGACAGACAGACATGACGAATCTATAAGGGTTCCGTTTTTTGCCATTTGGCTACGGAACCCTAAAATGATAGGTAGCATACTAACTGCTTACGAAGGAAATAATACCAAACAAGTAGTATACTCTTACCTAGCAGCTAACCCCCCCCCCCCCTCCCCCCTCCCCCAAGATGTCAACGTGTTAGTGACTCCATTGCTATCATGTTTGTACGCAGGTCAAGGTAACCGCTGACCTTGCGTTATGTATAAAAAATCTCGATATTTTTTGTGTTCAATAATCAATACCTGCAATTGATCACTACGCTAAATATAAATAATAGTAAATGTCGATGTTGAATGAACTTCGGATATGCCTGATTCTGGCTACATCCTGTATCAAGCATGTATTCCAGTCAATATATACTGAAATAACAAAAATTCCTACAGAGCCGGTGGAGAGCTAGGGTTTACCATTACAAATAATATTTTAAAAATCCCTATCGACCCTATGTATGTCATAAAAAATTTTCGGGGTCAAAGGTCAAATTTTAGAGATTTTTTGGATTTTTTTCGAATACGGTAAGTTTTATCAAAAAATACCTCAGACCAAAGTTGTGGATCTTGAAATTCTGTACAAAAGTGGTATTCATGGTTTTCCTGAGATATCACGATTTTAAGAGTCCACCCCAGCTCTCCACCAAAATTTTACTCTGTGGAAATTTTTAATATTTGACCACTATTTTTATGTCTGAATTGACCGGACTAATGCCCGAAGCTGTTACTTTTCGTTCTTGACGGACTAGTCTCACTTCACTCTAAAAATGATGGTGGTTTCAAATAAATAAACAATCATAACAACATTTTTCTTTTCTCTCGTATCGATTTTGCTATCGTGGTGTAGTAATTGGTTTCACGGCAATGCCGCTACTTACGGAGAGGGTCCGAGCATAGACATCGCTCTTCAAGAAGGCTTACTATGTCCGTACTTATCCCATGGGGAATTAGGTGTGGCATGTGAGTCCATGACTAACAAGGAAGAATTTCAGATAGCCAAACTCAGCGAGACTGAGCAAAAGCGTTGGAACACATTGGATGTGGCGCGAAGACTATTTCCGGTATTACCCATACGTGATGGTTCACCTGAGGTGCGTGTTGTTCACGCCCCAGAGTGGGGAGAGGCTGAAACTAGGGACCGGCACTAAGAAAACAACTTGTAGGGAGAAACGTGCGTACCCCCAAAAGAGCCACAGGCAAGTAAGGGTATGCATCTCCCGTGATTCGGCTTGTGTAACCAGTAAATTCCAGTAAAAACCAGTAGATTCGTGCCGGGGTCGGCAGCGCGTGTGTGATTCCCCTGGTATCACAAACATCCATTGGCCAAGGTAACCGCTCTCCATCAAGAGGGTCGTATACTTGTCTGCCACCTAAGTAGTATAAAAAAATTATAATAGTAGGTAGTATAGACAACGGAAATTGCAATCTATCAATATCATGGTGATTATCATTATGTACATAGCACGTAACGTGCAATTTACTTCATTAAATAAAGGAAAACCTACACAATAGACACATTATTCTTCATTACGATCATGCTCGTTAGCTATATCTACATTCTACATCCGTTGGGAGGTCTTCATTAGTTGTACCGTCATCCATACTGGTGAGAATGTCATCAAGTCGATGGGTGGAACAGTAACAAGCATCATTAGCTCCGTCTTGACCGCGAGCATTAAGCACTAGTGACGCCGAGGTCACACTGATACCCGCAAACAGGTGTAAAACATTATAATACACTCGAGAGCAATGAATCCGGGTCACTTAAAGAATCCTAAAAATCTCGGAAACTAAAAATGCTAGGTTAATGCAATAAATTGTATTTAATAGACAATGTAATACTCCTTAAATGAAGGTATTAAAACTTCTTAGTTATTGTAAAGTTATATCATAAAAAAATCAAATTTGAAAAAGGGCCACTTTCGAAGATGGAACTACGAAATTACAGCATTTGGTTTTGCTTTTGTTTGTAATCTGTCATTTATGTGGGTACATAAACCATGTTGATAGTGCTCTATATTCATTATTCAAGCTGAAATTATGTCGCTTACGCCTGAAGAATGCACCAGAATACTTACAATGCTGGAAACCGGCCGGAGTCAGCGCGATACAGCCAGGACTGTCGGTGTGTCGCTGTCAACAGTACAAAGAGTTCTCCGACGTTACGAAGAAACTGGTTCTAACCTACGCAGACCAGGAACGGGCAGAACCAGGTGTACCACAGCACGAGAAGACCGATACTTGGTGAACACCATGCTTCGAAATCGCTTTCTCACAGGAACTGAACTCACCAATCAGTTTCGACGCCTCGGAGGAAGTAACCCAAGTGCATGGACAGTAAGACGTCGGCTTGCTGAATCTAACTTAAAACCCCTTAGACCTGCAAACGGCCCTAAACTGGAGCGTGGGCATCGTATTTCGAGACTAAGATATGCCCAGAGCCACGTAAATTGGAGTATTGAAGATTGGTCAAAAGTTATGTTCTCCGACGAATCAAAATTTATGCTCTACAAGCACGATGGAAGACACAGAGTGTATCGAAGACCAGGGGAAAGATTCAAGCAAGCATGCATCGAAGAAAAAGTAGCCTACGGTGGTGGGTCTGTACTTGTGTGGGCCGGAATTTCTTCTGAAAGTCGCACAGAGCTGGTGATCATAGAAAACGGCTCTTTAACTAGCGTAAGATATGTGGAAGAAATCCTCAATGATCACGTTGGTCCATTTATGGTCAATTTAGGTGAGGATGCTATATTTATGCATGACAATGCCCGACCTCATACAGGTAGGATTGTGAATGACTACCTTCAAGAGATGAACATTACTCGTATGGAGTGGCCAGCGCGCAGCCCGGATATCAACCCGATCGAGCATGCTTGGGATGAGCTAGGCAGATGCGTAAAACAACGAAACCCTCCCCCAATCACGCTTCGTGAGCTCAAAATTGCTCTCACAGAGGAATGGGAGAATATTCCCCAAAATCGTATAAGGAACTTGGTGTACAGCATGCCAAACCGCGTAAACGCAGTAATGGAAGCACGAGGAGGCAATACGAAGTATTAAAATTCAAGAAAATCGTAATAAAGTTCAAAAATTTCATGTTTCCTATTTTTGTTTTAAGGAGAGATCAGCAGTTTTTTTCTTTATGTAATTTTGTGTTAATAAAATGTATGGTGACTCATATTTTTTTTACTTTCATTTAAGGAGTATTACATTGTCTATTAAATACAATTTATTGCATTAACCTATCATTTTTAGTTTCCGAGATTTTTAACATTCTTTAAGTGACCCGGATTCATTGCTCTCGAGTGTAGTAATCGAACATGCAATCTTTTGAAATATAGGTACTCTACAACACATTATTATTATTATTTTAACCGACTTTAAAAAAGGAGGAGGTTCTCAATTCGACTTTAATTTTTTATGTTTGTTACCTCATAACTTTTGACTGGGTGAACCGATTTTGATGATTGTTTATTATTTGATAACTGGCAACTTCCCGTGTGGTCCTATTTCAATTTGGTCCGTTGAAGTCGTTTTTTTTTATATTTTCGTGCGGGCTGACTAACACCGCACGCCGCCGTCTAGGGTACTCTAGCCCAAAGTGCATTTCCTTCGCACCCCGGCTGACTCACGTTAACATGGTAATCATCAACTTTTTACTCATAAGTTATAGACACAAAATGAGATCCGAACACAAATAATAATCATTCATCTGTTACAACGTGTGATAAAGTTACAAATAAGTTTATTACCAGCCCATCTTTTCATGTAAACAGGATTTAAATTGAAAATATTTATAAACTGGAACACCGTTACGACTTCGATTGCCATAACTTAGCACCTTATTTAATTGTTACGGAGTGACATCCTTGAACTTTGGCATCGATCATCTAAACATTTGATAAAAACAAGTGGTAACTTCATTAACTCGGAGTAACCCTTGTACCGCTTGTTCTGAGGATGTTAGTTGAGATGACCACCGCCCGCTCGCCTCGGCTAACTTACCTCGCCTCGGTGAACTTTTTGCAGAACCGGTACATAACTTTGAGACTCATAACAGTCGCGTACAACACACGCGAACTATTCTATTCAAGTTGTAGGTAATTATTAAAAAAGTTAACTTGCTAATCAAGTACAATGTAAGCGAATGCTTACGTCATCGTTGATCAAAAACTATTTATTACGTTAAATTTTTCTTGCTTGTTTGCCTTTATATCTGAGAGTAAGTTTGTCTATGCAGCTCGTTAAAGGACATAAGTGGTTGTTTATTTAGAAAATTATCAAGAAACATATTTGTTACTTACTATGCCAGGGGTCTTACTCTGAAAATCGAACATGAACGTTTCGGATCGAACGAAAACGGACCATTTGTCAAACAACGACAGCGAAAACGTCAAATTTATTTTGGGAGTAGGAGGTGTACTGATAACGATCGACAACCTCAATGTCAAACGATCGAAGACGGATCCGAAATCCGAAACGAAACACTTTCGGGGTAGCTCAATAGTCAAAACGTCAACGGATACGAATATTTTCGTTTTTCGGAGTAAGGCCCCAGGTGCCAGGGGTCTTACAATATCTGGGTGCGGGCTGGAAGCTCCTTGCGATGCGCCCATGCAACGGAGACGCTGCCGCCTGCGGCAAATTTCGGCCGAGGCTAGCGACTACAATATTCTTCAAGGAGGGATTAGAAGGTTTTTGCAGGGTCGGCAGCGCGAGTGTGATGCTCCTGGTGTTGCACGCGTCCGTAGGCCACGGTGACCGCTTCCCATCAGGTGGGCCGTGTGCTTGTCTGCCTCGTAAGTGTTATAAAAAAAGAAGAGGTCCCTTTTTAATTCGCGGGGGCGCGTAGGAGCAGATGGCGGTCTTATATCTGCCTACCCCGGAGGGAAAAAACCTCGAGCATATGGATATATTATGTAAGAGGTATAGATTTATTTAAATACACACAAAGCTAAAGCCATACAAATGTGTTTGTATTCAAAATAAGTTGAGATAGCGATCGTCTCACGCGCACAGCTCCACGTTTGTGACACCACTCCTTCAGCATCACAAAATATCGATATGATCTCAAAGATCATAAGTTTATCGACATCTCTCTGTCTGAGCCAAGGTATAGGTACCATCCATTCCATTAATTATGGAGTTACTAACTTGTTGTATGGTAATACAGATTTTGTTTGTAATGATAAAATGCTGTCCTTGACCCATTAGAGCAGTCTAGCAAAGCCACCTGTGGGGCGAGCACGAATTTTCTTTCGTATCGAGTTTGTAACGTGTGCGACAAAAATAAAATTGTATGAAATTTGTACAGCGTTGAATAGTATGATAGTTGATGTAGCACTATCCGTGTGTGTGGTCACCACCTACCGGTCCTGAGACTTCACCTTTAGCTTACCATCAGGCGAGGTGAAGTAATTTTCACATGACTCATGTAAAAAAAATTACTTTTATATATTTTGTAATTCTATGTATGTTTGTGTGTGTGAAAGCTATCCTTTATTTTTTTCATACAAATGTCTATACAACTTTTTCTTCTTGAGACGTCGTGAACAAGAGTTTTACGGAGGTCTTCTTCCATCCGAACTGAGCAGCAGTCCGAACACCACCCCATAATAACCATCATGTTGTGTTCCCTAAGGTATTATGTAGGCTAGCCAGAGCTCACTGGAAGGATTCTATGCTGTCAGCGGGGGGACCAAAGTGACCCCTGTGTTGCACACGTCCATAGGCCACGGTGACCGCTTCCCATCAGGTGGGCCGTGTGGTAGTCTGTGACTGCTACCTCAGTAGTATTTTTTTTTATTCAAGATAGGCTTACGTTTGACCACTATCTCACCTGATGGCAAGTGACGATAGCCTAGAAGGATCCTATTCACTCGTGACTTGAATATTCGCAGGTTATAGCTTACCGGAAACACAGACTCGGGCAGGGATAAAAAAAAATAGTACCACTTAGGTACAGCGCGGTAATCTTCCAAATTTTACCCGGGTATTTTAATTTAATTACTTTCCTTCGTGATTTAAGGTCCGAAACAATAATGTTTAATTTACTTTTAAGCAGACCGAAGCCTCTCTCATATTTGAACAGTAATTAGTCTTTTCGTGATGCTTATATCACGAAAAGACTAATTACTGTTCAAATAATATGAGAGAGGCTTCGGTCTGCTTTATAATAATTACTTGAATGGCTTGCCAAACGTCTTAGAACAATGTAATCACTATATTATTTTAACCTGAAGAGTTCGTATACGATAATATATTTTGTATCCTTTGAATTATACCAATTAAAATATTCGTATGCATACACTTCTATTGCTACACTTCGGTCTCTAGAGCGTCAAAAGAGTTTCTTCTTCATCTCTTCTCTTCTTTAATCATTCTTCCAAAAAAGTAAACGTGTATTACTAGCATTTTTCAAAATTGTACACCTAAGAAGGAGAAAATAGGGGTTAAAAATTTATAAGTTACGCAATCGGGTTATACTTTTTTATGTCGATCACGTCAACATGACTTCACCTCGCCTGATGGTAAGCTAAAGGCAAAGTCTCTGGAATGAGAGTCACCGTTGCAAACACCGATAGTACCACAATGGTGGCACTCAGCTTGACGGCCTCATCAAATGCTTTTTCACGGCCCGCTTAAAGGACCCGTGAATGTTTGAGGAAGGAAACACGTGAGCTGGTAAAGAATTCCAGGTTTTGATGGTGCAGCAAAGTTTCCCGGGCCGCTAGTTTTCATTATGCAAAACGCTATTCAAGGCGGAGATAAATCCAAAATAATTTAGAAATTAAAAAACCCGACTGCGTAAAAAACTAAAAAGAAAAAAAACAAGCACTCAGATGTCCGGTGGTCTAGAAACATAACAACTTAACAGTCGGGATCCACTATTCAACAGCCAATCTTATTTTTCAATGGATCCCGACTGTTAAGTTGTTATGTTTCTAGACCACCGGACATCTGAGTGCTTGTTTTTTTTCTTTTTAGTTTTTTAGGCAGTCGGGTTTTTTAATTTCTAAATTATATTTTTTATTTTATACTTTTTAGTTATAAGTGTCCTAACCAGCTATTTACCCGATTGGACTTTCTACTGTCTAATAAAAACCTATGAATTGTTGTTACGCAACTTTAAATCGCTATAGATCCTAAATGGTCAATGGAATCGAAAAATGTTGAAAGGAAGCTAAAAATGATTTTTGAATACCTATTCAACGATACCCCACTTGACATAGTTTGCTGACTTTAATTTTTTTAATTTTCACAATATGGCGGCCAGTAGTCGCCATATTGAATTTTCATTGACGTCATGTCTTTAGTGACACTCGCCGGACTAAGAGGAATTGATTGACGTGTGAATCATGAAAATCGGCCCAGTCGTTTGGTCTGTATAGTGCTTCAAAGGAACATACAAACATACATACATACATACATACATACATACATACATACATACATAGGCTGTTAAACACATTACCACTCCTTTGCGTTGCGCAGTCGGGTAAAAATCAAAGAGCATCTATTCAGCCGTCCTTCAGTTATATAAAAGTAAGTTTTTAAAAACCCTACTAACCGTCCGTGTAAAATCCCGTCACGTATATTTGACGCTTTATAAAGGCATCAGTGGACGGTGATTAAAGTTGTAATTCAGTTACCTGCACCACAGACAAGCTTTGTTCACGAGACAAGTCAATCCGCGAGCGAACTCCTACGACGCACATGTGCTATCCAATATGATTAGTGTTCACTTCACTCGACTGGCGCGGAGGACGGTCTCTAATTATATTATGCCTTTCTATATGGTGTTACAACTCCCTGGAAAATGCGCACAGCATCTTCTGTAATAAGTCAATTATTATCTTATATACTTCTTGAACCAGCGTAATTTTTAAAATATCCTACATCAGAGGTCGGCAAACTCCGGACTGCGAGAGGTTCTGAGGTTGAACCTCGGACCGCCAAATATTGAATTTGAGTATATATCTCAAATATTTTTTAATGCATTTTTTTTAAGATTTTGTTCTTCTATCGAAGAAATTTGGAGTAAAAAGATCTGAGGTAACATCCACCTCTTGTGTAGTTGGTTAAAACGTAATAAAAATAGTATTTTATACATTTTTTTCTGGACCTCGAGAAAATTCATGCACAGTAGGTATCCAGACCCCATACCATACACCTACTTCTACATCTAATATCCTGACTGTTTCATCAATGCAGAGCCTAAACTGTATAAACAATATCTTGAAATTATAATTGTATAAGTTGTTGCCCGCGGCTCCGTTCGCGTAAAATTCTATTCCCGTTACTACTACCCACGGGATTACTGGGGTAAAAAGTAGCCTATGTATTATTCCAGGCGTGAAAAAGCATCTCTCAAGGCCGTCTGGGTACAGGTCACAATTTCTAAAGGCAACCCGTGGAAATGTTGACCACTACTTTCTGGACTTCACCTCAGCTTACCATCAGGTGGGGTGCAGTCAATCTAGCAGACTAAATATAGAAAAATAAGGCAGGCATCCAGACATCCATCCATAATATTAGTAAGATAGGAATAGGATCTACCTACCACATTTATAAATAGAATTTTTTGATGTACTCTTTGCCTGCTGTAACGTATTTATCTTAACTTTAATCTAAAAAAAAATAGTAGAATATTTACGGTCTTCGTAATGACAACAGAAGGTCTAATATTATACTGTGACAACATAGGGGTCGCAGCGAGCGCCAGTTTTTTTTTTTTTCTGTCCACTAAACGGGAGATGTGATAAATAATTCACACGATGAATTCCGCTAGGTTTATGTTTCATTTTGTATACACGAAGTTTGATCAAATTACCGTCTTCTCACACTAGAAATTACACTAACACTCACTTATACAGGGTTATTTGTAATTAACTAGCATAGTACAAGGAAATTTCTAATGTTCTTGACTAGCATCCTCGCAGGGGTAGATAGCTGACATCATAACTGACCATTTTTGTTCTACGACTTTTTATAATTCGATAAATTTTATTTTCATACATACATAAATATTAGTTTAGTTTTGCGTCTAAAAGTTATACTTAGGGTTGATAGGTCATACCTAATATAATAGTTATTTTTTACTTTTTACAGGTTTTTTATTGTTCTTTTTTGTGAGTTTTCAATTTAATTTTTTTATTTCATGCTTTTTAAAGGGGTAACTTAAGTATAATAGCTAATTCATTATTTAATATTAACATACGTATAGTCTATCAACAATTATTCAGAGCTAATGCGAATTGCGCGGAGTGTGGTTACAGAATTAGAAATACATTCCACGCCTAATATCTTTCGAATGGCTAAACCGATTTTCATAAAACTTGCGGTAACGTAATGTATAAGTTATGACCTTTCATTTGATACCCAACACGAGTATATTTGAACACAATCAATTTTTCATCACCACTTCCACCCCCCATATCTTTGAAATGGCTTAACCGATTATTATAAAACATAGCTAAGAACACTCTCCCCCAACCCATCTTTCAAACAAAAGAAACAGAATCAAAATCGGTTCATCCGTTTGGGAGCTACGATGCCACAGACAGACTTACAAACACACACACACACACACACACACACACACACACACACACACACACACACACACACACACACACACACGTCAAACTTATAACACCCCGTTCGGGTTTCCGTCGGGGGTTAAAAAAAAATTAACCGGTTTTGGAAGCAAAATGCTCCTTAGTGCGTCGATAGGAAGGTAGTCAAGATATATGTGCCAAAAACAGAACAACCCGTATTGTTCTGTTTTTTTAGCACATATTTATCTTTAGTTCTGTTGAAAATACAAGTTAATCTATATTCTGTATCATTGTAAATCTAAGATGGTCGCCGCTAATGAAAGGGCTTGACTAGTAGAATATAGTTCACTGGGGAAAAAATAATCCAATTCGGCCGCTTTTAATGCTTAAAAGCGTTGAACCTAAAACATTTTTTAATTAATTAATTTAATACATAGAACAAGCTGCTGTTTAAAAAACCTTTTTAAAAACAAGCTTTTATTATTTACAATATTTAATTGTCATGAGATTTACATAAGTATGACAAATTTCAGCTGAATCGGATAACCAGAAGTAGTCGAAAAATGGCTTGCAAGATTTGATTACCGACAACAGTACAGGTGAAACTAAATAAAAGCTTGTAAAAAGGAAGTCAAATTGGCTACTGGTGTTCATAGGTAACGCTCGCTTAGATTTCGTGTTCATAATGTTGTGTTTGTATCGTCAAATTTTTAGGGCCTTAGGCTGGCTCCCTAAGCGCCAGTTCACCCAGTAGCCACGGACTTTCTGCAAGCCTTGTGTGATATCCGTATATATATACTAACATTAACTTAAAATTTCAATAGCGCGATTCAGGTATTCCTTACTTTTTAACTTACTGTCTGTACCTATAATTACTTTCAGATGAAATTGTTATTCAAAGAAGGACATCAAAACTTTATTTCTTATCATTTTTTTCTAAAATTATAATGCGTTTTGATCTTTTTCTTAAATAATATATACAGTATACAAGTGTGGGTGCCATCTGTCGGCTGTATAACTTACTAACTGTACTGAATATGCTCACAGATGGCGGTGTAATAAATTTTGACTTTTTCGTATTTTTTTTAATATTCGCTCAGATGTTGCACGCTTATTTAATTACTTTATTAAAAGAAATGCGGAAATTAATTGTTTATTCTTTATCACCATTATTAAAATTAAGTCAGAAATAAAATATAATACAGCATTACGATGATTTCTTCATAGTTATGAGATTCTTACTTTCCTACATCTTAGATAATCTTAAAAACAAATAGATTATAAAATAATAGGTAGGCATATTACGAACTATTAGGTAAGTAATCGGTGATATTACCTAGCAAAACTGAAACCACGACTTATTAACTAATTATGTTTATAACATGAAGTTAGCTTCATGGTATAAAATGATCGTGTAGGTAGTAGAAGGTACCTATTATAAATAATCTGTGGTTTACCTTTATCCGACACTGATAGAAGTGGTGTGTTATTTAATAAACAGACATTGAAATCAAATCAAATCAAATAATTTTATTGTGAAAATGGGTTACAATGTGAAGTAGTAATTGACATGAATTTGTCATTCAATTGACAATGTGTTGTGTGTGTGTGTGTTTCATAAATGTGAACAAACGCGGGTAGTCGCTCGCACTATCGTTGCGCGGGCGGCGACTAGGTACTGTTATTAGGATACGTCGCAGAATAGCCGCATCGGTCAGCTGCGCGTGCGCTCGTTGTTCGGATTGCGACCATCGCGGGTTATAGTGCTACGGAATTATTCAGACTTTTGTGGTTACTTCACTTATATCGTAGAGCCTAAGTAATACGGCCGTGATCAGTCGAGGACCAGATCCTGATCACAGGATTTACGGATTTGGGAATACACTACACCGGTAACGTTGTTTATAATATATTATACTTATACGTCAGTTTGTCATCAGAACAAGCTGCTTTTAAAAAAAACCTTTTTAAAAACAAGCCTTTATTATTTACAATATTGCATTGTTAAGGGACTTACATAAGTATGCCAAATTTCAGCTCAATCGGATAACCAAAAGTGGTCGAAAAATGGCTTGCAAGGTTTGATTACAGACAACGGGACAGGTGAAACTAAATGAAAGCTTGTAAAAAGCGGAACACTTTAGTTTTTATGATATTATCTAAAAACGATACACACATTATTTATTTTATTATATTGGAATTTAGAACATTAACATTATTAGAATTTTAAATTCACAGAACAAAGAAATAAGACTTCTGTGATTACATTCGACATAATAATGCCTAAATATATAAATGTATACATTTTTCTGATAATCCCTTAGAAAACATAAGCTTGCAAGTTGTTTCAATTTTTCTGATAAAATGTGTATTATTTATATCACCACAAATTTTGATTAGGACACACACATACACATAACAGGTATACCGGATCGGAGGAAGGATTATCAGCGGCTGGTGAGTGGCCCCTATGTCTATTATTTTACTTCTTCTCTTTATTAGCTCCATGTCACCGCGGACCGTTTGGGTTTACGTTTGATTCCCAAACAGTGTAAATCGGTTCCATGTTGCACATGTGTTTACTTCCTCCTATAGTCCCGAGTCCTTTAAGCGGGACGTGAAAAAGCATTTGATGAGGCCGTCAAGCTGAGGGCCACCACTTTAACACTATCGATGTATGCTAGTCGTAACCCCGGTCCTGAGACTTCACTTTTAGCTTACCATCAGGCGAGGTGAAGACATTTTGAAGGCCCCTATATAAAAAATTGAGACCATTCTTTTTCAAGCTGGGGTAGTACCTAACATAGCTTGACGAGTGATAATTATAATCTATTTCAAATCAAGATTACACACCAGTTAATTTATCTTCACAAGTATGATTCATGATGTTTATTGTGATATCAGCAACTTCGTTACATTATGTATATTGATGATACTTACATATACATACATAATATACACATATACCGTGGTTGGCCAAATTATTAGGGACAGTACTCATATTCATGAAATGTATAGATTAGAGCATTTGTGTGGACAGTGAGAGTGGTTTTCAAAGGAGTATTATGTTTCATTTTTCTACTGGTATCATTATTATTATTTTTATTAAGCGACAACACAGGATAAGCACCTGATTGGTCAGCTACTGACGCTTCTTCGTGGTCGGGCATTGTTTCTTAAAAAGCGCGCTTCTCTGTACTTTGATTTTAGTTAGATATTTACAAATTTATACTTCACATTTCAGCCGAAATTTTATCTGAAGGTAAGTAATGCTTCATAATACGATAGTTTTGCTTTACTTTATCTTCGATTTTAATTTATTTTGAAAGGCTCAATGACGTTACCTTCAAATTTGTATTTTTTTAGAATGGGCAAGGCTTCAGACACGTCTCCAAGAAAATGTAGGGAGATACAAACTTTATTGCTGCAATCTAAACATTCCCAGAGGTAAATAGCAACTATTGCAGGGGTTTCAAAATCGGTTGTCAACGAATTAAAATAAAATTGACAATGAAAAACCTCTCGTACCAAATCGTGTAGGAAAGTGTGGTAGGAAAAGGATCACCAGTCTTCATACCGATCGGAAAATTAGAAATATCTGCATCGAAAATCGCAAGAAGAGCGTTGGACAGGTGACTGGGATGATTAACGACGAAGGTGTAAAGGTTTCCGAAAGGACAATGCGGAGGCTGTTTGTCTAAGAGAACCTGGTAGCTCGGCGACCTACCAAGAAACCACGCCTAACCGATGCTATGAAAAAGAAACGACTACAATGGGCTAGACAACATCGAAATATGACTGTTGAAGACTGGAATTATGTTAATATAACTCTTTGGTAAAGCGTAATTTGTAAATAAAGGTTGTTACAATTATAGATAATATTTTAAAGGTGTGCTTTTGTGACGAATACTCTTTCGAAATTTTTGTTGAAAAAGTCCTTTCGTTAGACGGCGTCCTGGTGAGCAACTCCACGCAGAATTGCCTTGTGGAGCGGGTAAACCACCGGGTGAGTGTCATGGTGTGGTATGGATATCAACCCAACATTAAATTTCAAATGCCAAGGCATGTATTGAAAGCATGCTCCGACGAATAGCAGCTCTTATTGCAGCTAAAAGGCGGCATCACTAAGTACTGAAATTAATTTTATAATTTGTTATCACTTGATTTAGGAAATAAATAAGCATTCAAACAATTACGTTTTCTTGTTTTTATGATTGCAATAGAATAAAAATGTAAATAATAAAGTTATATGACATTTACTTCACACTATTTGTTAGAGAAATCCAATTATGGCGAAAATACATAATTTTGAGTACTGTCCCTAATAATATGGCCAACCACTGTATATACATATAATACATCTCTTCATCATTAATTCAGACTACATCTTTCTACAACCTAAGGCATAAAATAATTCCACATAACAAGAAATACAATATAACAACATTAAAAGATACTCAAAATTACGTTTACTTTCACTAAATTAGTAACACGCTGTATACATTGCGTCTGCTAAATATCATTGAAGACCCTTTGCATTTTTATTTTTATAAAATAAAAATGTTTCCCACTTTGGTAACATTATAACATAAAAAAAAATATTTCTTATTAACAACAGTACCATGGAAACTGTTTAGAACAGAGCATGTTAAATTGTTTTATAAAGATGCTAATGACGTAATTAAAAATGTTTAAACAAAATTATGAACGATCTTATTCAAATAATATCAACATTATTTAACGATCTTATTCAAATAATATCAACATTGTTTAACGATCTTATTCAAATAATATCAACATTGTTTACCGATTTTATTTTTGTAAAATAATTAAATGTAGCGTGGCCAACATAGAAAACATAGGAATTAAATTAAGTTCTTTAACAAAGCAATTAATTGCACTTGCTGCACCATTTTCTCTAAAATTTCCTGAAAATATTTCTATTTTAGAATTCCCTGAAAATACTTTAATTAAAAGCCTTTGTTGGAAATTTCTGTACGCTCATTCGTAATTGGAACTAGTGTGTTAAAACACGGGTGAATTGAAATTTCACGCGACAATTAACACCGAATATCAAGTGAACAAAGGAGCGAAAATTACGTTGACGTTTAACAATACAATATTTTGAGCACCTCTTTCTGTAGCTGCGTCGACTGGACGTTTCCATAACCCTATGATGGTTCATGCTGTTATTTGTTTACTCTTGATGGATACTTACTAGTAAGGTGAAGGTTAGAAGGAGGCAGAACAAGACAGTAGGTATCTCCCGTCTGAAATGAGCTGTCCGACTGGGGTAGTACCTCCGCCTTACAGAAGACCGCGGTCATAATTAACCATCGTGTTGTGTTCCTACTGGTAAGTAGGGTAGCCAGAGCTCAAGTAACCCTCCTCGCCCCACCCTTTCCCAGCCCTTCCTTGCCCTCCCCCCTTGCCTTCAGGGTAGGCAGCGCGTGTGTGACACCCATAGCGTTGTACACGTCAATAGGCCACGGTGACCACTTCCCATCAGGTGGGCCATGTGCTTGTCTACCACCATAGCATAAAAAACGTGAGCTCTTTCAATTAATCCCACCGTCTCCTTTCCTACACAGACACGTGCCAGGCTGAGGTATCACCCTTACGCAGTGCAATCAATTTCATCAAGAACCAAGTGGTTCGGTGCCTCTTTTATTTACCACACCATAAAGACTTGGAATTCTTTACCAGCGCATGTGTTACCTTAACCAATATCGGTGTATGTTGTCATTACGAAGTCTTCTGCGCTGTCAGAAGCTCTTTCAACCTCCCACTTACCCCTTCAATTCCACCGCCTGAATCCCCCCCCCCCCATTCCAAGGTTGCCAACGCGAGTGTGATGCCTCTGAAGTTGCTCACGTCCATAAGCCACTGTGACTGTTTCCCATCAGATGGGCTATGTGCTTGTCTGCCACCTAAGTGGTATAAAAAAAGTTATCCCGGTCGAGGCAGCCCTTTCGTAAAGCTAACTATGACTTTCATTTGACTTGTTAACCAATTACATATACACTATAATATTTCACTAACAGTCTAAATTGTTTAATTAAAATATATTCTACTGTTTTATTTATACCTCTAGGCCTATAGATAAAACAAGAACTATTAAAACTGCCAGTGTAGCTTTTAGAACTCAATAAAATTCCGATGTTGAACAGAAACCGTTTCTTTATTTTTTAATTGAGTTACGTAGCTCTCTAGTTGGGCAAAAGTCTGACTTAGGTACCTACCTATATCATACATCTTAGGTTTGACAAAGACAGAAAACCACATCGAAAATAATTCCCCCTTAAATTGAAAGTATTTTGTCGTTAAATTGAAATTAATTAATTGTTTAGTATTTGCGTCCATTGCGAACCAACAGACAAAATAGGTAAACATGTTGTGCTGATGAACAGTGTGCGAACTAAGAGCGAATCGATTACCAAAACCTAATTGATAAATCGTTAAAATAAATAAGTTTCCAACATTTTATTGTAATCTGTGCCAATCGGGTTTGTAATCAGTATTCAATTTGTAAATGATTGTATAGTAATTTAAACAACTGAATAACATAATTGTACATTCTTATATTATATCAAAATAATTAGTAAAAAAAAAAAAATTAGTAAGATATTTTTTTATTAGCCCAAATAAATATAGTCAGGTATATAATATTCTAAAGCATCGTTTAATCGGCCCAAGTCAGCCCTACCATCGAGACGTGCGGAGTTCTAATACAGTTTTCAATACGCTTGATTTCAATTCGATAAGAAGAATATAATATGAATTAGAAGAAAAGTATTTGTTATTTTGTATGTTCAACCTTCAATCTAGCGTTAATCCCAGTCGCATCCAAAACTTTCACCTCGGAGTCTGGAGTCCGCTTTACCAGTCTTAACTGCGGATTTGGCTGGACCTCGATATTTTCCGTGAAGCGACTGCCATCTGACCTTCACAACCCAATGGTGACATTAGGCGATAGATATAGATGTTTGTATGGCAACCGCGACCGACGGCTTAACGTGCTCTCCGAGGCACGATTTGTATGTTCAGTCAAAATAAAATCGACCTACGTTATCTACCAGTAAGCGAGTACCTAATAAGCTAATTCATGAAAATATACATCTCTCAAGTAACCTACTTGTTTCAGTTGAACGTTTCGAACAAAAGCAATAAATACACTAGCTCGCGACTCGTCTTAAGTTATTCTCGAGCAAAACAAATTGGGTATTATGAAAACTATACTTAGTTGAATATTTGAAGGCTCCGTTTGTTGCGGAGGGTGACCTCAGAGGCTTAGAGCAAGGCTACCATTCTGTAGTGTAAATATTTTAGTCGACGCACTGAAACATATGTTTGGCGTTATGTAAATCTCGATGGTTCCATCGAATAGATGTGCAAGAGTCATTGCACGAATTTATTTTTTTCGGATTTTCGGTCCGTGACCAATCCCTCTTCCCCTAAGTTTTTTTAAAAATTTTTGGTCCATAAATAAGGCTATATTTGGATATGATTCCTTTTTTCCACAGACAATGTTTTTCTGTCACAAGAACATTAATATTTGTGACTATTACAAAATATTTTATGCAGGCTTTCTCCATTACCAGTCATTTGAATTCAATTTCATTTTTCATTGTACTAACCTACTTACAGTTAGACCCACCTTTAGCTTACCATCAGGTGAGGTGAAGTCATATATATTTGACGTGACCGATAAAAAAACGATTTTATTTTCTAATGTAAAGTTGTCATTTTTCGATTGCACGATTATTCAATGGAGCCATCGATTTGTGTGTGCGCCTAAATTTAGTTGGTTACAGTGAATGGGCGCACTTTAATAACAATAAGTTCTTAGTGTTGACTCAGTGGCAACAACAGAACTAATATTTGATTTCCTTCAGATATCGACAACGACACGGTTATTAAGGGTTTTTTAGTACCCACAGCCCACGCTCAGGTATTTTTTTTTTTATACCACTTAGGTGGCAGACAAGCACACGGCCCACCTGATGGGAAGCGGTCACCGTGGCCTAGGGACGCGTGCAACACCAGGGGCATCACACTCGCGCTGCCGACCCCGCAAAAACCTTATAATGCCCTTCTTGAAGAACCCCATATTGTAGTGTCGCTAGGGAAAACCACGGCAGGGAGATCATTCCACAGCCTAAGCGTGCGCGGAATAAAATTTCTTTCAAACCTTACAGTGCATACTGCAGGCGGCTGCAATGTGTGAGGATGAATTCCCTGCCTGTGGCGAGCGGTGCGATGATAAAAAGTGGCCGTGGGCATCATGTCGAACAATTTTATTCATCTATATATAGGCGGTAGAAGACGCACAGTGAGGCGAAATCTCTCCTCAGGCTATGCGGCTCCACACCGCCTAAAAGTATGGGTTTACTGTGATTTTAGTTCACGTGTTAGGAGGCGTAGACAACATATTATTAATATTAGGTATCTAATAACTTCTTACCCGACTGCCGAAGAAAGGAGGGTAATGGTTTTCGAGACTACGTATGTATGTATGTCCATTTCTTTGGCACGGCCTACAGCCTAAACGGTTTGTTCTCTTACTGATAATATTTTTTAAAAGTTTGATAATACTTTTACCGACTCAAGAATCAAATCCAGGATTCCTAAGTGCATTATCTTGACACTTTCTTTTTATATTCACCTACATTTTCTGTTGGTGGTTCTATGTACTTATCTTTTTTTAAATTGTTTGCAAATTAGATGCCTATTATTTTCGTTTCAGAGTGGTGGTCCAACTACTTTGTCCAATCAGTTGGACCACGGGCCTCCAATAGGGGTGGTGGTCCAACGAAAAAACTAGTTGGACAGAACCTTACCTAAATGTTTCTCATTTTTCTTCCTCTCATTTAGTTTGATCCCACTAACCTATCTCAGATTTTAACAAAAAAAATAAAAAACTTGCATTTACAGGTAGGTAAACTAATTATAGACAATGACAGTATCAAGTAAAATGAATGGACGTCTTAACATGCAGGGGTAATTAAAGTGTTGCCAATACGCGGGGCAATTTACAGCCGCTATTTATAGGTCGGCGCTATTGTTGTAGCAGTGACGATGTGGCTGGCTACGTGTGCTGTGTAATAGTCAACCATAGCATGGCTGACAATGCCCACGCGCCACAGAGCAACAAAGTATCGGCAGGAAAAGAAACCTAAAGATCTACAAGAGTAGTAATAAATGAGATAGAAGCAATAAGTATTATTCCTTAGGTTGTTGTACACCATGTATATGGCCTCTATAGTAAGCTGGATCCATTGGCAAATTTTGCGATTAGTACTTTCTATAAATTCCCTGAAAGTTGTGCCAGTAAAAGACAAATGCTACGTTAAGCTCGCCTTTGCTTTAATTATAATGTTTAGTGAGTGTGTACATACAATAGTAAATTGGGAACTAATTCAATAGTGCCCTTTACACGCACGATCTATCGCGAGTTCTATGATGAGTGAAAACCGATTCGCGTGTGACAGAACGTGCTTGTAAAGATGTTGGAAGAGAGAGTGAAAAAGCGCGCGCTCCAGGACTGTCATGCTTGCGCAATGGCATCCTATATTGTTGTCTCTCTTCCCTATACACAGCCTATATACCGATTTTCCGATACATCAAAATGGACCGCACGTAATCGCGCGCGAAAGATTTAGTTCACAAAGATAACCACGCACGATTGCGGGTACGTTCATTCCGTCGCGCAAGCCTGGACGCTCCTAGAACGCGCGATAGATTGTGTCGTGTAAAGACAGCTAATGTGCTGGATTAGAAACGGATTTGTCACTGTTTACAGATATTCTAAAAAGCCTATCAAATAATTCTTATACAAACAGCATCGCCACCCACATTAATTTGTTTCATGGATTCTATATATTTTATGACTTCATAGCTACTAAACTATCTTCACTACCTTTGACTTAATGCCTTCTCAATTACTATGGCCGACCAGTTGATACAGGCATGGCTGGCGTGGAGCCTCAGCCACAAGGCGGGACGAGGCACAGGCACATGCTTTCCTTTTGGGATTAGGAGATCAGACGTGTCCATAAAGACACATAAGCCTAACCAAAACAAGGAGAAAGAATATGTGACCCCTGGAGTCCGAGATTAAAACCTCGGGTGCAGTTTGGGTCACCGCTATGATGATGAATAATAGGCTAATAAGGTTGTTGACAAGTTAGTTTAAAAAAAATAACGATGTTCATAAAGAAAAGCGTGTAATATAAACATTCTATCAGTGCCTTTTAAATAACGGAATACTCGTAGGTACTGTGACTGAAATACTATTCAAAATAATTGCTACCTACCTTTCATGTTTTATAAACAACATGAATATTTTTTTAATACGCGAAATAATAAAATATCTTGTGTAAAGCTCACAGGCAAGTCTTAATTAGAGATTCGCTGAATAAATTACGCTTTTTGAATAAAAATGTGCTTCAACATATTCTTTACCTTTAGTCGTATCTGGTTTTCAGTAAATAAATATACTTTGTTAGAAGCTTGCTGTTATATATTTTTTATATCACATAAGTGACAGACAAGCACACGGCCCACCTGATGAGAAGCGATCACCGTGGCCTATGGACGTGTGCAACACCCACGCCCTGCCGACCTTGAAGGTAAATGGCGGAGGAGGGTGGGGAGGGGTGGGGGGAGGAGGGTTACAGTGAGCTCTGGCTACCATACTTACCGCCGGGAACACAACACGATGGTTACGAGTAATATGGCCGCGGTCTTCTGTAGGGTACTTCCCTAGTCGGACAGCTCTTTTCGGATGGGAGATACCGTTGTGTCTGACCTCCATTAATGGCAACTAAAGTACACTAATGTATACTAAATGGAAAGCTAAAGGAAGGGTCTCAGGAATGGGTCACCATAACGGACACCATAATACTACAATAGTGGCCCAGAGCATGATGGCTCCTTCGGGTGCTTTTACAGACCCGGAATCTGGAACTGTAGGAATAAAGAAACACGTGTGCTGGTAGAAAATTCCAAGTCTTACTGGTGCGGCAAAGTATAGAGGTACAACGACTTTCAGATGTAAGATCAATCAATCAATAATTATCCTGTCGACGTCCACTGCTGGACATAGACCTCTCCCAATGTGCGTCATACCACCCGATTCTCCGCCTTCCGCATCCAGTCCATCCCAGCTACCTTTCCCAGGCCGTCGGTCTATCTGGCTGAGGGGCGTCCCACCTTCCGTTTGCCGACTCGCGGTCTCCACTCTAGGACTCGTTTGCTCAAACGGCCATCGGTCCTTTGACAGATGTGACCAGCCTATTGCCACTTCAGCTTGCTTATTCTAGGAGCTGTATATAAGTAATTACAGTTTTTCAGTAGCTACATAATAGTTTAATTAGTCTCCAGTCGTGATTGTAATATGCTGATTGCTGGTAGGTATATAAATATACGTTCATTATTGGCGAAAAGATCTCTTTCAAGATAAACAGATAGATTGTATGGAATTCTATATACAACGAGCCTCAGGCCGTACAATTCGTACACCGTACATATTGTACAGACCTACATGTTATATTTGTTGTTTGTGTATAAATAATAACAATAATTTTGAAGAAAGAAGCCTTTACTAGGCCGGGGCTTTGATAAATCTATATTTTATGACTTTACCTTTATTAGCGTCAGGCGAGGTGAAGTCATGTTGACGTTACCGATATTTTTTTTTTTATTCATGATAGGCTTACGTTTGACCTCAATCTCACCTGATGGTAAGTGACGATGTGGTCTACGATAAATCATATAAAAAAGAATTCGCTACTGCACGAGGCAGCCCCACTTCCAAACTGTTTCAGTGCAGTAGCGAAACAGAACAATATAAACCGATTTGAAGTGAAATAACTCGTGAATCGTATTTGGCAACTGCGTGGCATGTAAAGTTATGAGCTTCTAGATTCAGTCAAATGAATGAAATATTTGCCTTGTAAAACGATATTATTTATTTATACAGAATTATTATTAAACTATCTTAGAAAATATTAAGTATGTACAAATTTTAAAGAAAAGTTTAGGTTTGCCTTGTTGTTTAAATGTAAAGAATGAGTTGCAATATCTCGTACGAGGATTACAGTACAGGCGCCCGATGCCGATTTTGTTCAACAAATATTTGTCTAATTATTGTGTGTGATTTATAATCAGTGATAGTGACAGTTGTAGTGAGTAACCCTTATCAGATAATATATTTGTATTGTTTAACACCGACCGGAAGGGTGTCAACAGCTATGTAGATACCGAAAGATTATGTTGCTTGATGATACAAACTTCGTTAGATGGGAGATTTGTAAGCGAAAAAATACGCAACGATTTGAATTATACCATTTTCGAGAAGATTCAAAACAAATTTTGATGAACAGTAAAGACCGGCACCCACTGACTGCATGGCACGGCATAGCATGGCAAAGCATTTTATTACCAATCAAGTTACTTTGAATCTTATTTCAGTGACTTTAGAATTCATTTTACTTCATTTCGTCACCACGATGCTGCGGAATGCCGCTGCACGACGCGAAGTGCCACATTCCGTTCAATCTTTCAAAAAGTTACTCAATTATGATTGTTACCATAACTTGAAATAAGGTTCAAACTTGTACGTGGGTCATTCGAACTCACGAAGGGAATAACTAATACCAGGCTGAAGTAGCTGGGTTTTGCCGTGCGTCTGCGGTATGCCGCGCTATGGCACGGCACATTCTGCCATGCCATGCCGTGCCATGATAGCAGTGGGCCCCAGCCATAATAACGCTAAATAGAAAACGTATTAATCAGTATTAATGAAACAAATGCCACTTGTTTTTAAGGCGCCCTCGGTGATCCAAATCGCCTGTAGAACTTCACGGTGTGCTCACCCTGACCCTAAAAATGCAAGTGCTCAAGTGACTCGCTACTCCAGTGTAAGCTGCTTCAAGTTCACTCGCACTCATATCGTTCTCTCGTTTATAACTTGTTTAAATGTAGGGATTATCTCTGACTATGAAGGTTTCACCTAACTAACATCTAGAAGTTGCCCACGCAAAAAGGTCGCTATTGTTGACGTCGGGCTGCGGAAACTACCCCGTGTGCACCTACGCAGAAGTTTCCCCGTTGACATCCAGGCGAACATGTCCATTGTTTTATATGTCCCCCGGCACTTCCTTGAAGGCCTATTGTGTGAATGTCATAAATTGTGTGTAGAACGAAACGGAGGACTATTTATTTGAATGTAACAGGTAGTGGGTGCTGGAATTTATCAAGTGCCTTAATTAGAACAGCCTTTTAGCCGCGATGACGAATAGATTGAAGGTGCGGTCTGGAACCTCCACGCGGTACCCAATAGGCCTATGCCTATTAGATAACCTTACGCTTCAGTAATTGAGACCCGAGATGGCCTGCGTTTTTAGTCAAACCGATTTCGACATAACCACCCCTGATGGCCGACGAGAATGGGCGAACTGAATAAAATACAGTTTGAATATTGCTGAAGCCGCTAGCTAGGTGCAATCTAGCTGTTTGAACGGTCTCAAAGGAAATAGAGGATGCATTGCGTTCGGCTACTTGAGCTACTGAATTGCCTGCGGTTCGATATAAGTCTGCAGTTTTCTAAAGGATTTTATATTGTTAGTGCAGCATTTTGTTTAGAAATTCTGTTTTGTTTGTCAAAAGCAAAGGTATGATACAGATGCACGGCACCTGACCTACTAGTCCAGTCAAATTAGACAAAGATATGGAGGTGAAGTTACATAAAATCCCAACAAGGTGAAAATTGGTGAAATCGTTCAAAATATAATTAGGTATTAGTAAAATTTTAAAGTTCCCCATCTTTCCCCTGTCTGGTTTTTTTTTATTCAAAGTCAAAGGTCAAGAAAATGAGTCTTTCGCGATACCTGTGTTGTACGATAAATTTGACTATTCTTTTTTCATGTGAAATCATAAAATATTAGTTTTTTAAGAAATCTCGATCAATTTTTATTCCAAGTGAGCATAATATCACATTTAGTAGGCAATAGACTTTTTTTATTACTTCAGTAGCTTAAGCATCACCGCTCACATGCATCGTTGCAGTACCTATGCTAAGAGAACATCCTCCGGCAATCTCGTGAATATTAAATGAGGGAGTTGTGTATCGGACTGTACTAAAGTTCACAAACCGCCGCAATCTCCACAGTAGTTGCAATTTGACGCAATTTGATTTCAATTTGCTGTCTTAATCGCATCAAACGCATTACCTCTGCCCGGTAATATTATTTATTTCACCTAAATAGAGTTGTCAGAATGAAAAACCCGAAAAAGATTTATTATACCATTTTTGAACTCATTCATAACGGTGGGCACTAAGATTCCGGTCACTGTACCATCCGATGGTTCCACCTAACTTTGCCGGAAAATAACCACATTCAGACTAGGACAGTGAGGAACAACAAAAGTACCTAGTCTGAATACATTACCGGAGATTTTCCGGACTCATAAATTCGGTCGTTACATTCCATGTTATGTCAACGTTAAAGTATTGCCATCGAAGAACAAATATTATGATGAACTCGTATTCAATATCAAAAGTCCGATACAGGCAAGAGTTTGCTCCTCTTTGATATTCAAGGCAGGCGCCGCGCTCGTATCAAACTTGGAAGATACTGTTTTATTAACTTGTTCTCTTGTATTTCCGTTGGAGTGGTCACGAGCTTTGGCTATTGCTTAGTGAATCTGGCTGTAAATGTAGCAATCATCGTATAACATATAATTTTGATCCTTATTAGTATTACTTCCGATCTCATCTCAGCTGATCTGAGATAAGATCGGAAGCGAATTTTAAACATATTATAGGGGTTGAGAGAGTTTCTTTGCTGACAACGCATGAGACTTTGCTCTCCCCGCTAATAGCACAGAATCCCTCCAGTGAGTTCTGGCTATCCAACTTACCGCCGGGTGCACGATAGGTACGATGGTTATTATGAGTGCGATCTTCTGTAGGGTGGAGGTACTACCCCAGACTGTTCAAGTCGGATGGGATGTACTGTCGCCGTCATGCCCTTCCTCCATTTGTTTGAAGGGAAAGTGCGATAGTGGCTTACTGTGCTATCAGTACTAAGTCACAATGCCTCCTTCGACTGAAGCCGCAATACTACAAAGCACTAAGTTATAGTGACACTAAATTAGAAGAAGTTTCTCAATAAAGTAAGGCAATTACTTACGCAAAGTGTCAAAGTTTAATAGATGGCCGCGTCGCGATAGTTGATCAGTGCCACAGCTAATATAATTACCTGCTAGCACTTCATTAAGTGCGTGTTTTCGATTGTGACCTTCTAAATTTATTTTCAAACAGCAATCACGTTATTTGTAAATATAAGAAACTTTCCTCAAACAATTTCGTAGGTACACAGCGATATCGACAGCTACTTTCCTGTGGGAAATCCAATATATTGTTTTATTGCAGAGTGTACTCAGCTCTCTATAGGTATTTTTCCGTTATAATATCGCTTATAATCTCTGATATTGTTTGATCGGGATAGACGTGCACGCTAAACATTTGTAATAACCTCGAATGTATGAATATCCCTCTGCACATCTGTCATTGTTGTAACTCTTTAGTAAATACATGAAGAGTAAAGAATATTATGTGCTACCTATCTGCAAATGTCTACATCGTGTAATGAATTTCGAATTGATATAAAAAATATTCAATCAAATCAATGAATTACCCGTTTACAATCATCCGCGGTTGCGTGCTATGGCGCATATTGACTGTGCCGCTCCTAAAAATTCTTGAAAAAAAAATCATACAACATTAACTAGATAATCTTTTTGAAAAGTGTGTAAGCGATTGACAAAGTTATGAGCTGCCCTTCTCTTCACCATAAGGCCGGTGGTGTTTAAGATCTTTTCCTCGATTCCGAGTCCCTATTAATCGCAATTGTCACCATAATTGGCCGGCCAGTGGCCACGCACACGCTAGCCTGATAGTAAGCAAAACGATACCGAGGCGTCACTCATATTTTACGAATACCCCTAATTAAACATCTTTGGCAACCCTACCTACCTAGAAATCATACTCAGTAACTATATAGTTTTGTTTTATGACCTTTTTGCCAAACGAATATATTATTATTCTCTCCAAAGTACGAAAGATAAATACGGTTATGCCTCCTCCAGCAAGTTAGTAACTCCTACTGTGTAACTCAATTCAAAAGAAAAATATTAAATTAAGTTAAGTTATGATTCGATAACATTCGGTATTATTGCTCCTACAGAAGATCCAATTTAAAAGTAAGCACATTATGACATCCTTCATCCTCCTTCATCTAGAAATGCAAGTATGTGTGTATACCTACTGTCTATGAACCTTGCATAATATTGAAACAAGTATTCATATAAAATGAATTAAATCAAGTGACGTCAATATATCTGTGGGTGGTGCTTAAAAATTCAACGGAATATATTATTTTCCCCTAAGACGGCCTGTCATGAACACATTTTTCTTCTACTAACTCTAGATTATCTATGCCTGGCTCAGAAAGGCATGTTTAAACAATGAAGTATTCTAAAAATTGTCTTGGCCCAATACTCGAGTCATGAAACTTTAATAAGAAGTTTTGGTGATAAACTTTGAAAATACTATTAGGCCCGAAACAGTGCCGGATGCCTTACGTGGATGTCTGCGGCGAATGGTAAAAAGGACTCTGAATTGAACCTATTCAACACGCGCGGTGGACGCGGTCCTATTATGAATTTAGTTGTTAAATGCATGTTATCCGCAACGGACAGTGAAAAATTATCCATTTGCGGACAATCCGCATAGCACTAGTTAGACCCTGGTGCATCCACAGCGGTCCGGACTCCGAAACGCGGGAAGCTGGGCATTCGTGGAGCAATCGCGTCGTACTGTATGTATAGGCCCTTAGTATTTTCATATTGACACACTTGAAAGAATTTGCTCAAAAAATCCTAATGTGAATGATTTGGTATTGATGTTTGGATGTTTGGATGTTTGGGTGTTTGGGTGTTTGGGTATTTGGATGTTTGTATGTTTGTATGTTTGGGTGTTTGGGTGTTTGGGTGTTTGGATGTTTGTATGTTTGTATGTTTGAATGTTTGGATGTTTAGGTGTTTGGGTGTTTGGGTGTTTGGGTGTTTGGGTGTTTGGGTGTTTGGGTGTTTGGATGTTTGGGTGTTTGGGTGTTTGGGTGTTTGGGTGTTTGGGTGTTTGGGTGTTTGGGTGTTTGGGTGTTTGGGTGTTTGGGTGTTTGGGTGTTTGGATGTTTGGGTGTTTGGGTGTTTGGGTGTTTGGATGTTTGTATGTTTGTATGTTTGTATGTTTGAATGTTTGGATGTTTAGGTGTTTGGGTGTTTGGGTGTTTGGGTGTTTGGGTGTTTGGGTGTTTGGGTGTTTGGGTGTTTGGGTGTTTGGGTGTTTGAATGTTTGGGTGTTTGGGTGTTTGAATGTCTGGGTGATTGGGTGTTTGGGTGTTTGGGTGTTTGGGTGTTTGGGTGTTTGGGTGATTGGGTGTTTGGGTGTTTGGGTGTTTGGGTGTTTGGGTGTTTGGGTGTTTGGGTGTTTGGGTGTTTGGGTGTTTGGGTGTTTGGGTGTTTGAGTGTTTGGGTGTTTGGGTGTTTGGGTGTTTGGGTGTTTGGGTGTTTGGGTGTTTGGGTGTTTGGGTGTTTGGGTGTTTGGGTGTTTGGGTGTTTGGGTGTTTGGGTGTTTGGGTGTTTGGGTGTTTGGGTGTTTGAATGTCTGGGTGATTGGGTGTTTGGGTGTTTGGGTGTTTGGGTGATTGGGTGTTTGTGTGTTTGGGTGTTTGGGTGTTTGGGTGTTTGGGTGTTTGGGTGTTTGGGTGTTTGGGTGTTTGGGTGTTTGGCTGTTTGGGTGTTTGGGTGTTTGGCTGTTTGGGTGTTTGGGTGTTTGGGTGTTTGGGTGTTTGGGTGTTGGGTGTTTGGGTGTTTGGGTGTTTGGGTGTTTGGGTTTTTGGATGTTTTAATGATTGGATGTTTGAATATTTGGATTCCACGCGGACGGAGCCACGGGTAACTACGCTTAAGAACGGCGGTCTAAAGCTTAATGAAGACCAAAACCGAGTCAAAAGTATTAAGCTATACGAGCCCGCATCCGTTCGCATAGGCGACAACTTGGTCAAGCGCAATGCGCAATCAGGTTAAGAACGTAGAGGCCTAGACAAACTCACTTTTTCATTTGTTTATGTGATGTTTACAACATCACACAAAATTACAAATCAAGCATACTATTGTTAGTTAATATTTTATAGAATTGCTTGTTTTTTTTCTTAATTTCTTCATCTACAATGAATTTACAATAATATGAACCAGCGTCGTTTTCATTTTTATTTGTGTGTCGCTCTTTGATCACAACTTGACCTTGTTTATAATTGAAAATTTGAGGAAAACATTAGTCAAGGTGACAAAAATACCGTTTTCAATTTTTTTTTTGATAACATTAAAGCTTTTTACAAAACAAAAATAATAAATAATTAATTGATAAATAGAGCAAAGTTTTCTGGCGATTTTGCACTGCGTGCTTGTTAATATAAATAGATTTCGTATCCTTTTCTCCTCAGCCTTACTAAAATGCTTTATGACTTATGGTGTCAAAACAAGGACTCTGAAGGAGAGGCTAGTCAGCTCTTTATAGTGCAGCGAGCTATGCCTAGAGTTTCTATAAAGGATAAAACTCGCATTGAGGCATACATCAAAGAGAGCTAGCGACCGATGACCGTCGTTGGACCAAACGAGTGTTAGAATTGATCACGGAGCACATAATGTGCTCCGTGGAATTGATACAACGAATCATTCCATCACAAACTGTGTGCACTCACATTCATTATAAGAAACTACTAATAAAGCAATCATTGAAGTTAAATTTCAATTAGATAAATATATCAATTTACAACATAGAAACACCCGAGTCACCCCGTTATTCTCAATTTGATTGCACACTATCTCTTTTACTATACTAACATTTGTTGAGATATAAAACAACATCTATCATACTATTATAGTCCTTTCTACGTTGTAATAGAATCTAAATTAAAATGACTGGAACGATACGATCTATTGAAGAAGCACTCAGGCTGCGGAAATTGGTGCTAAATAATTGATTGATGCAATTATTTGTGGGTTTCAGGTACCTATGTGTTGGAGTGCGATGTTGCCATACATTAAATTTTGTATCATAACTAAGTAGGTGCTTACGTGTGCTCCTACTTATTACGTAATAGGCTTATAGTTGAGAGTACAGACGGTGCAGTCACTTATGAAGACCCCTCCCGATCCGTATATTGTAAAGAAATAGGTGTTTTCAGAAAGTCTTACAAGTTTGTAAAATAGATGTTTGTAAAATCTCCACTACAAGTGCAAGTATATACCTATAGCGTGATTTTATTAGTCGTTCTGGACCCGAAAAGGGGTTACTCGGAATGATGTAAGATACCATTTTGACATGTCCAAACTGCTGTACTAGTTATAATAAAATGTAATGTTTTTCACTCATTTGAGTAAAAACATTATTAATGCTCGATAAAAATTATAACCATTTTTTTCTGAATGAAGGTGCACTTGGGGATGTAGTTTGAGTCGGTCACGGTCAAAAAAAATAATTTAGATTTTTAAATGAATGGTGCCAATCGATCCTGTTATCGAAACTGTATACAAAATATTTCGGTCCAAAACGACTATAAAATTAGCAAGTTCAAGCATGTCTTTTTGCATTATATACCTAGTTTACTAGCTACCCGCATGCAGCTCCGCCTGCATTAATGTTGGATATCGCCACAAAGTCTTTTTTTAAACTAACGGACCGCCGGTATCTTTCAATGACTATTCCCTGAGGAACAGTAGTTGTAGATGAAGTAATGTTGTGTTTATTATAAAAGCTTAAATTGTTGGTGGCCACCTTACCATCAGTTGATTTCAATCTCTGTCCATGTCACTGAAGTGTACATTCAGACATCCTGCAATACAGGAGCAATTGTATAAAGCGGTTTAGAGCAATCAAATTAAGACGCTACTCTACTCTGAGACGGCTCTTGTATGCACAATCCTGGAGGTGCCATACTCGCTTTGTCTTCAAAGCGTTGGTTTTCCTTTTTGTCATTGAAGGAATACCTACATGCAAATAGACTTCAGTCGATCTTGATATTAGTTTCTTACGCTCCTTGATATTAGCACTGTGGTAAGCTACCATTATATTATTCAAAAACGTAATAAGCACAAAAAACGTTAACTTTGCTGCTAATGTAGTATTTAGCCAAATGAGCATAAGATTTAAGTTGGAAAAATTTTATATCCGAGACGGGATTTGAACCCGTTACCAGTCCCTTATATAATAGGGAATACTCTGACCAACTGATCTACCTCGGTAGGTCGTAGAGTGAGAGAGAAAAAAAAACGAAAAGAAACAAACATAGTTGGAACAAACATAGTTGCAACCTCTACAGTCCCGGGTCCCTTAAGCGGGGTCGTGAAAGAGCAAGCCTTAAGAGGCCTTCGAGCTGAGGGCCGCCACTGTAGTGCTATCGGTGTATGTAGAAGTGACCCTGGTCCTGAGACTTTACCTTTAGCTTACCATCAGGCGAGTGACCGATATAAAAAAAAGATTGCAATATCGCTTCCCGTTAGGACGATACCCTACCATTTTAACAAATATTCGCGTTTTTGCGGAAAATAAAGCCTGTCTTAACATATAGGTATGGGAATTTTCTTTAAATCTACCTTTAAGGAAACATCGCAAAAAATGTTTATAGCAGCCGTCGTCATTGTAGACCTGCTTCTTATCAGAGCTTATACAGCTTTCTCGTGTTTTTAAAAACATTGTTTGTCAAATGAGAGATAACATACAGGTACAAATTTTGTCAGTGTACGCCTAGTCCATATTTTGTGGTGTAAATATCTATTACAAAATCGAGAGCTAAATCCATGGACAATAAAATGTCGTTTTAATTATAATCAAGTGATTGATGAAATTAGCAATTAATAAATAGTAGTTTTTTTGTAGCTGTCCTTTGTTCAAGATTATTATTATTCATTCACTTATGTTTTGCATTTTCCCTGTCTACAGTTTTCTAGTTTTAATAACAGAACTACTCTTACTTGCTTTGCTTCACTCTCCATCGCTTCGTTTTCATTTATTAATTCGTCATTTATTTATTATATTATAATTACAATATTTTTCTTAAATAAATAAAACAAAAAAAAATATTTTATGCATGCGTCGTAGTCACATTATCAATAATATAGGGACTTGCATACAAATTTCCTGCCTGAGCAGCTTCACAAGTCTCGAGTGAATAAGTTCCTTCCAGCCAAAAGTATTTCATCATAGACCACAACACTTATCTCGAGACAAACCAGGTCAAACGTAAGCCTATCTAGAGAAAAAAAAGTGTTTGTAACGTTAAGATAACAGCAGTAGGTATACACGGTAATTAAAAAAAAAACCCTTTTTTAACTTTTGCGTAAGTATGTCTTTCTATCTGTTTGCATTAGATAGGCAATCTTTAGAACGGTTGGGCCGATTTAGGAATTTTCTCTGGCAGATTGATAATATTACTTATTAGCGACCCGGGACCCGGCTTCGCCCGGGTGTAAATTCCAGTTTTCCAATAAAATATAATAGCCTATGACACTCACGAATGACGTGGCTTTCTAGGTAAAAGAATTTTTAAAATCGGTTCAGTAGATCCCGAGATTATCCCTTACAATTTAACAAACACACAAACTTTACCTCTTTATAATATTAGTATAGATATAGCCTATGACACTCATGAATGATGTGGCTTTCTATTGGTAAAAGAATTTTTAAAATCGGTTCAGTAGATCCCGAGATTACCCCTTACAATTTAACAAACACACAAACTTTACCTCTTTATAATATTATTATTAGTATAGATAAGGCGTTTTATTGCGGGCCACCAATATGGCACTGTTGGTGTATGTAATGGGGAGCCCCTACCTAAGACTTTAGCCTACCATCAGGCGAGGTGAAGGCATATTGACGTGAGTGATAATAATATAAAAAAGCAAAGATGGAATCCTTAAAAACTAAATCCTCTCAGAAAAAGTCGTACGCACAGTTAGTCAATATTATAAAAAATAATGAATACGAGCGCATCGCTTCACAATTCAAACAAATTTTATTTATAAACTCTAGAAGAGCACTAGATTGAACAACTTAATGCTTTTAACTTCAATACTCTTCAAAGTAAAACCTATTACTATTTCGTAGAATTAAAAACGTTATTATATTATCACAGTTAAAGTAAGAGCGAAATAACTCTGAACAAATAACCTTTGTAAGGACAGAAGTGGGAGAAAACAAGTGGGAAGACGGGGGCAATTTTACACAAGTTTTCTGGGATAAATATTTATCAGGGCAGTTTCAGCGGACGGACGCGACCCGTCCTTTGTCAGATAACAAATTGCATTTTCATAGGTACATAGCTAACAACTTTCGTACAAACTATTATTTTTCATTTAGCATTTAGATATTGAGACTATAGTATATTTTTGAATTCGCTCTCTTTGTATAACTAGCTACCTTTTTAATGTTTGTATACTATTTATAAAATTTCAAATTAGCTGTACATTGGAAATATGATTAAATTCCTCTTTTCGTAATATTATTAATCTTTCATTTCTTAAAAAAACACCGACTTCAACGGACCAATTTGAAATGGGACCACAAGGAAGCGCCACTTATCAATTAAAAAAAGAATCATCAAAATTGGTTCACCCAGTCGAAAGTTCTGAGGTAACCACAGAACAAAGAAAAATCCTGTTCTGTGGAGGTAACAAACATAAAAAATAGAGTCGAATTGAGAACTGAGAAAGTTCTCCTTTATTAACCGACTTAAAATTTCAATTCAGACTCTTCAATGTCATCAAGAACCAAGCGGTTCGGTGCCTCTTTTCTCAACCGCGCCATAAAGACTTGAAACTCTTTACCAGCGCTGTGTTTCCTTCCTCCTACAGTCCCGGGTCATTTAAGCGGGGCGTGAAAAAAAGCATTTGATGATGCCGGCAAGCTGAGGGCCGCCACTGTAGCACTATCGGTGTATGTAGTAATGACCCCCGGTACTGAGACTTTACCTTTCCTTTAGCGTACCATCAAGCTAGGGGCGTTAGAGGACTTTAACTTTGATTACTATTTTAATTTCACATTTTAAAGTTTCTGACTCTCTGTCGCTTACTGTGTGTCATAAATCCAGGTCAATCGATCGACTGCTCTAGTTCATACGTCAGTTAAATTTTAGCATAAATTATTAAAGACAACTCACCTGTGACCCGGTACAACACTACAGATAATTGACGAGCTTCCCTCTTTAGATTTTAAGTTAAACACATCAACATGACTTAAGGCCACCATTTATGTCACTGTCGGTGTATGTGATGGGGGCCTGACTTCACCTTACCATCAGGCGAGGTGAAGTCATTTTGACGTAACCAATATATAAAAAAATACAAATTAATGCATAAAATTATCCTGAGGAAGCGAACTGGAGAGTTTCCGTATTCATTTCCCACCAGGATGCGTTGCAGTATTGATTGGACCGGTTTAGAAAGTATAAGGAATATTATTTAGAATTTAAAAACGTATGTTCATACAACAAGTAAAGCTTTAAGGAATAGATTATAAGTCCCGGCGCTGATTGCGACTTTTTGTCACCGTGACTTATTGTTACTGTCACCCACGATGCGCTCACTGAATCTGTTCGCGTTCGTTTTTATATGGACTGCAATGATGTTGCCGTGATTTGACAGTCACGTCACTCCGGTGTTGCCACTGCAACTATTTGTCAACGTATTATCACGTCACCATAGTGAGCGCACTCAGTATAGTTTTCATAGCACTTGACTAAGTGACAAAAAGTCACGTCGACAAAAGTGACAATCAGCGCCGGGCCTAATGCCTGTGCCAAACTGGAGTACCTACGCGTAGAATTGTTCTATTTAATTTTGTATTTTTAGACGTCATCCCGAATCAAATTAACCTCTCTGTATTTATACCTACAATTTTTAATAAAAAAAATAAAGCGTGTACCTACGGTTCCTCAACAATAAGCCACCCCTTGTGTTTCATCTAATTTGATGTAACAAGGCAATTTTCTTCCAATCCGTGTCACTGTGCGCTTACAGCTTAACGTAATTTTGCAAAAGAACACACACACAACTCATTTACAAGTTTATAATAGTACCTACACATAACTTCGAAAAGCATCGAAAAGTCATTGGTGTGTGCCATAGTGAACCTGGGATCGAACCCGAGACCTCATCTCAGCAGTTCATTACCCAAACCTTGTGTATTTATCGCAGGTTTATAAGTACCCGGTTAATGGCAATAGGCTCGCCACCTATTACATTGGGACCTAAAAACATAAACTGGCGAAATGTGGGTGCTAGCACCTCTGCCTACCCCTTCGGGGATATAGGCGTGAGCTTATGTTATGATATAATAGTACAAACTTAATACAATTTCACGCCCAAGTTGTATCTTCTTAACATGTTCCTGATCAGTAACTGTTCCCACACATCTTTCGGTTTAAACCAAGGCTTTAACTTTTATCAACTCGAACCCATTAACCCTGAATATAAAATGTTAGATTATGATTTTGGCAAACAGATTTACAATAGGCGCACACTGGGCGACTCGTGACAGCGACTGTTCTGCGACTAGATGCGACGACAGGCTGCGGCCGAGAATTTCATATATTTTGTTCTAACATGGTACGCACACTGGGCGACACGCGACATCGTCAGTTCGGCGACTAAACGAGACGAAAGGCTGCGACGCGACGTCTCGTGGCGCTATGAAATCGTCGGCCGCAGCCTGTCGTCGCGTCTAGACGCCGAGCTATCGCAGTCACCTGTCGCCAAGTATGCGCCTAGGGTAACAAGCTAGAAGAGTCGCTGCGTCTCGTGGCGCTGTGAAATTGTCGTCGCGTCTAGACGCTGAGGTGTCGCAGTCGCCACAGCCTGTCGTCGCGTCTAGACGCCGAACTATCGCTATAGTCTAATTGCCAAGTGTGCGCCTAGTTGTAAAACTTGAAATATAACCGTTCACCGCTAATCCTCGTCCGGGCACAACCAGGCAAATGGGACCATTACATCGCTCTTTATAATGGACTTCCAGAGGCGATCGCACCTAAATCATGGGAAAATTACGGCTCTATTAAAGTGAATTGGACCGATAACTCCCTTATTGGCCCATCCGCTACTTAATATTGTATGAACTTTATGCTGTCAACTTGAAGTCCTTTGGGTTTTGAGTTACAAACTTGCTAGTACGTACCTATTATGTTTACTAGTATTGATTATCTATATAGGAACGATTTTGTTAAGTAGCTGTCTGTACATTGGAGATAATATTTATAAAAATAAATTGATTTATGAAGGAAAAAATGTATTTCAAAACACACATTTTTTAACGTAAGTTGAGGGCCACCACGGTAGCACTATCGGTGTATGTAGTGGTGACCGGTCCTGAGACTTTAGCTTACCATCAGGCCAGATAAAATCATGTTGACGTGTCTAATATACATAAAAAAACATTTAGCTCAAATGAAAACTAAATTCAGTGTTAAAAAAATTAATCTTCTGGTCTCGTAGGGAGTCGATCATTCGCTACGTAATAACCCCGCAGTAATTACGGGTATCCGGACCCACGACCGAAGCTCGACCACAAACGGTTCAAACACATAAACACCAATGAGACTGGAATATTTGCCCCATTTGAGGGTTGCCGCAAGACTGTCGGCACACATTGCGTCCCATACCGGAGTCCTACTCATTTTCCAGGTCATTAGAGACATGCCGACGGTCTCTTCCCATAGATGCGTACAATTCAAATTAATGTCAGCAATTTACTGAGGAATTTGTAATTTTAAAATTAAATGTAGACACCTATATACCAATGCCACAGAATAGATTACAGAATTTCTGTGGGAAGCAACTATTATTACGTGCGTATCGTTTGGCTGATGGCAATAGGAAATAACAGTCCATTTTCTATTGCCAACCTCATCTACAATTCGATGGCCCTCCCTATTCAGCCTTAGTGGAGGCTTTTCTATCAGAGTTGAACGGCAGTTGTTAAAAAGAAACCCGGCAGTCAAATTAAAAGGAGATTTTGCATTTGATGAGGCTGTCAAGCTGAGGGCAACCAACGTGGCACTATCGGTGTTTGAAATGGTGACACCCATTCCAGAGAATTTGCCTTTAGCTTACCATCAGGCGAGGTGAAGTCATATTGACGTGACCGACATAAAAAAAACCTCGAGTTTCAGGGTGAGAGCCTCGGATGGATGATTAAGTGAATTTTCATACTTAAAATCTGTCGTGGGTAGTTTGGAACCCTAAAAAGTCCAACAACACGGTCTAGCTGCAATGCTTCGATATCGCTTAATGCCACCATTGGGTTGTGAAGGTCAGATGGCAGTCGCTTCACGGAAAATATCGAGGTTCAGCCAAATCTGTAGTTAAGAATGGTAAAGCGGGCCCCGCAGACTCCGAGGTGAAAGCTTTGGATGGGACTGGAAATTACCTACCGCTAGAATGAAGAAGATTTAGAAGAAGAAGATAGCTGTAGGATACTTAGGTATTATTTATACACACATTGAAATAAAATTAGAGAACGTCACTAAGAAGTTCCAAATGAATAAATTTCACATTTTTTGTCAATAGCTACCACTATTTAGTATCTACTGTCAGTTACGTAGTGGTGTACCTCGGTCCTGAGACTTTACCTTCATATAGCTTACCATCAGGTAAGGAATAGTCACGTTTAGATGTCCAATATGAAAAAAACTTGTTTTACCGAATGGATTAAAGCAAGTATTGTTTGCCATCTTTATACTATAATGAAAACTTGTCTGAAAAAGAAATCAAATAATAAGCAAACCCTATTCAAATTAATTAACCTATTTAAATATATGCAAAGTGGAACAAAATAGTGGAACAAAACGAAAGTTAATTAAATATTTATTTGTTTAAGAAATGAAAATGAAATGTTCCGTCGGCAAATGTTTGAATCCGTTGCCGCCGGGCGGGAGAGATTGTGCCGCCTGCCGTCGGCAAGTGTGGAATTCAGTTGCCGACGGAACATTTCCTACGTAGGCTCGAAGTTGATGACTGGGTGATTTTTGAAATGTTTTCAGTTGGATGTTGAAATACGTTATGCTTCTTATTCAATAATTTTCAGCACTTTTCCTATCGTTTAGGTACTATGTTACTAGTTTGCTATGCGCATAACCGTTATTCACAAAGTCAAATAAATAGCTCATGTAGTACCTAAATACCTACAATATAAGCACAAATTGTACTATTATAAGTACCTTTCTTTTAATTTTTCATCATTTTATTGAAATAAATTAACAACTATTTAGGCACTTGCTGTATTCTAATGGCATGATAACGTACTTCAGGGGTTGCGAAGCACACCGCGCTTCGTGTTCAGGCTCGAAAAGTAGTAGGGTGAGACAACTGCTGACGCCGCACAACATATTAGCGTGAACCTGACATTTAACAAATGGGCGGGGTCCACATTAAGACAATAAAACTTGTGCTGTCGGCAGGTGTGCGGCGATCCCGCGAGAGGCGGCTGCAGCGCGCGTGCGCGGCGCAACAGATTGGAGGGGGGGCTCTGCTCAGTGTCGTACCGAGACGAGAGTATCCTGTTATCGCGCGCTCAACGTCGAGTCGTGCGGACGCCTCGCCTCCGCTGCTCGCGACAAACTTCCCTCCACCTTTCGCGCGATATTTCGATATTCTTAACTCCAGTTTGCTCCTTCTTCGTGTTTTAGGTACGTATATTATTTATTGGGATTTTATTTTCAGATTTTTTTTGTAAATATTTCGATGGATACGGTCGTGATTTTATTTTTTTAGGTGTAAATAACTTTGAAAGGAATTGAATATTCTGCTGTTTAGTTTGGAAGTTCGCGGCTGCTTGTTTTATATTTTTTGACAAACCAGGCGTGTAATAGTTGCTGTGACTCCACATGATTTTAAACAATATTATGTTATTTTATATTTTTGAATTGTTTTTTTTTTAGAAATTTTTATAAATTAATAATGATATCTTTTTTTATGATACAAAGAATGATACTATTACTAAAATCAATAATAATACCTATTCATTGTAATAAATTTGTTTTACGTAAAACAATTTTTCGACAATGTGCTTTATGTGATAAAAAGTACCTACACAACTTTTTTTGTGTTCTGGTGGGCCAGAGCTTTCAACTTATGATCCGTTTTTTGACCCAAGTGTAAAATAAAATATTTAAAAAAGTTCCTTAAAAATCCATTAATTAACATTTCAAGGAATTAGGTATAAAAATCTAATTTCTTGTTTTAACTAAAACAAAAATAAATTAAACAAGTACCTAACGACAATCTCATTGGCGTTAAATTCAAAGCTATTGAGAAACTCGAAGGAGTTATTACTCAAATAGTAACTTGGCTAATGAATTGGGCAGTCAATCACGAAACCTTTGTGTTTGCTGTGGAACTTAACAGAGCTTTAACCGTTCACTGACGGTATTTCAAAACACAGATCATTTTATCTTGTACCGACGTTAAAATTATATAATTTGATATTTCTGATAGAAAATGATGACGAACAAAGATTAAAAGTAAGTCCATTAAAATTAATAACAATAATTAATTCTTAATTAATATTTTAAAATAGACAACTGAATAGCTTAACTTTTTTTTCTCTTCTTTCTTTCTTCTCCTAGCTAAATTAATTACACTAGTACATTGACCTGGCTTATAATAGTGTATTACCATTTACAGAACTAAAAAAAATTCCTTGTCTATGTTAATATTTATCTTTAAAAATCTTAAAATTAATTTAAAATGTCATTTTTTTTATTTGACGCCAGAAATTAAAAGAGTTGGTTTTACTTTATGAAACAATAAAAAAATTAACACATCTGCCATATTTTACACCTTCAAAAATATTTGATAAGACAGGGATTTGCCGATCTTCGTGTGGCGTGACACGACACGACACGACACGCGACGAGCTCTTGTACATTTCGTTTAGCGTCACGCTGTCTGTCCGGGATTTGACTACGACGTGTACGTTTGATTATTATCCGGTCCTAAGGAAAAATGTAATATGTATTTTTATGATTCTCTTGTCACCAAATCAAGCAATATCTTTTGAAAATCATTTCAGCAGATATTTTTGTGTATTGAGATATGGAAACTTTGAAATACGGATTTTAAAATATTACGCAATTTATTTACCGCCATATACTTACATCTACGATTTAATTACGTTATTTCTATATTGTAATAACATAATTATATTTACTGTTTTGTAATTTTTTGAAACATTTTAATATTTTTCGCAGAAAAATTAAAAATGACTAATCCTTCTAAATCATTAAAAAATATAAAACTGACCACAGTGCAGTGATCCGGGTTTACTATATAATGGTCATTACTTTTATTTCACGATCAAAATGTTTAAATTTTTGAGATTCTTGAATTTTTTTATTAATTATGATAAAAATACAATGACAATTAAATAATATTTACATTAAAATAAAAACTAAAAACTAAACTAAACAAAATAAATATTTACATGGCGTCAAAAAATTCCTCCGCATCATCGCTGACTGGTAATGTGCCCAGAAGGCTGGCAGCATTGCCACGCTGAATGGCAATGCTGATTCTCTGTGCAAGATAGAGTCCAGCCTTCTGGTCACCTGTGGCGTCGATCAGCCGCTTCGCCAAGTCTTTGTAGACAAGGCGGGCACTTGGACCCCATGACCCCAGCGTCTCAACCCCAAACGGCTCAAAAATGTAATCACCAACTAAGTTGGAGTATTTACGCCGTTTGAGGTTTTCTGCAGATGCAGCAGCAGCGCCGGCACAGCTTGCTGTGCTTGGAAGATGTGAAGGCGCAAGGGTGTCGACGCACGTTGCGTCCCACACCAAGGGCCTACCCATCTTCCAAGGCAGCAACGACATACCATCCGGTCTCTTGCCATCGTCACGTACCAGTCCATTAGGTTCACGAACGGCTGGCACGCCGGCGGTGACAAGAGCACGGCGGATGATGTCATTGATGCAGGCATGGCGCGATATTCGGCCTGCGCTTCTGCTGCATGAAAGGCCATGGTGTCCAAGGCTGTCGACGGCTTCACCACAGTGGCAATGATGCGGAGAAACACATGGCGCACCTAGACGGAGGCAAGTGGCAAGGCGGAAAGTAGTATCGTCCAACATGGTACCTGTGTTGGACGATGGAAGTGCCTGGATCCAGAGCCCTGACTCCCATTCTCCCACAGCCAACAGGCGTGCACGCTCTGTAACATTTGAAGCTGTATTAAGTAAATGTTTTTTTAACAGCTTGCAGAGCGGCTCATCCCATTGTCTCTGGGAGGGAAGGTTACCAGGCAATTCAGTATTGGGACAGGCCACCCTCCAAGCATCTATGGCATCGGCCTTACACGACACCTCAGAGTTAACCTGTGTGTTTATTAAAATTTTCCTGGTTAACTCTTCGGTGCCATGGACCGATGACAGAAATGCTGGTAGGCTAACATCTGAAATTTTGCGAACACCGAGACCACCAAAGCGAACCGGTAGGGACGCTTGGAGCCAGGCTCGGTCGTTCAAGGCCACATTTAAAATTTTGCTTATGGTGTTTTTGATTATGTTGTCAATTTTTGCCAAAAGTGTCAAATGTTTCCAAAACTGAGATGATCTGAGTGCATGGGTCAATTTAGGGACAAAAAGACAGAACCGAAGGATAGTAAACGCCGAATGAACACTTATTTTTTGTAATTGATCTGTGATGTTTTCAAAATTTTGAATTTTCTCATCTACAAATGCATGATAGCCATCTTCTAAAACCGGGGACCCAAGGAGGCGCAGAGAATCTTTTTGTAATACCGTAATATTGGGGGCCAAATAATTAAATTGTTCTATAGTCGAGAGTCTGTCCGTTCTGTCAGTGATAAAAATTTCGCATTTATCTGAGTTGAGTTCTAAACCAATGGATTTGAATTTATTTTTGATAAAATTTAAGTCTTGTAAAACAGTTTGTACGCTGCCTCCTAAGGTCCCGTCATCTAGATACCATATGTTAAATTTTGAATTTATTTGTTGAATGATTGGATGAATCGCTAGACTAAAGATGACAGGTCCCAAAGGGTCACCTTGCTGACATCCAACTGCCGATTCCAAAAGATGATCCTTGTAAACTAATTTTGTCGGGTATCTGTAACATTGCCAAAGGAACTTATAAATTTGAGGGGTTTCTAATTTTGCTTGGGTCAGTAAGGTATCCCTATTTACTGAATTGAAGGCATTCCTCAAATCAACCTTCAAAATGACCTCACCTTCACCACTGCCAAGGTACGTCGAGAGCGCGTGTATGGCAGCCTCACAGCCCCCTTTTGAACCGAAACCTAGTTGCAGGGGCTGGAATTTTGCTGCAAGTTCGGTACTATAGTACTTGCAGCAAATTTTGGCTGCCAAACGTCGTAGCGTGCTCCCTACGGCAATGGGACGAATGCCACCATCCCTCTTGCGCAGGGCACATAAGTTGGCCCCGTACAAGATGCTGATGATGCCCTCGTCCACACTGCCGGAGAGCATCAGATTTATTAAAGCCGTCAGCTCCTTCAGAAGGGCATCACCGGCCTCCCCAGCACTCGGACATAACAAATCTTTAAGATGCTGGGGAGTCAGGCCGTCGAGACCGCCAGCAGATCCACTTCGGAAGGAGCAAACGGCTGCAAAAACGTCCTTGGCAGAAGTGCTGAGATACTCAGTGTCTGTATCGGGTGGTTCTGTAGATGAAAGGCGTCATTTTATAATGGGTATGGATGTTTTAACAAAGTAAAAAATAATTCTTACAAAAAACCGACTTCAACGGACCAAATTGAAACTGAACCACACGAGAAGTTATCGAATAAAAAAGAATCATCAAAATTTGTTTCTGAGGTAACAGGAACAAACATCAAAAAAATATACGATCGAATTGAGAACCTCCTTTTTTGAAGTAGGTTAAAAACTAGAGGGCGTGGCAGTGCACCCTCTCAAGACGAAATAAATATATTATGATAATTTGTTGTGACTGATTGAGTAGTTTCAATGTTCTTGATAAGATCCTAGCAGCCCGGGTCTGAAGCGATGGTAGCTGCATGGATAAGGACGCGGCCTCTTCTCAGAGGTATCGAGTTCGAATCCGTCCGGATAGTACCAATGCTGCAATGTGAATTTCGCTTTGTGGAATTTATATGTGCTAATCACATGATTAACCACCTGCTGACGGTGAAGGAAAAACATCGTGCGGAAACCCACATGTCCCAGGCGAAATTCCTAGGACATGTCCAATCCACCAACCCACATTAGGCTAGCGTGTGTGGATTAAGGTCTTAACCCTCTCAGCTCTCTCGTTAGAGGAGAGGAGACCCGTGCCCAGGAGTGGGACATTAATGGGTTGTTATCTAACCCGGGTCCCGGTTTTACACGTGTATAAAATGTATAAACAAATAAACAGGTCAAACTTATAACACCCGTCATTTTGGGTCTGATTGCAACCCGCGCCGGACCTCTAAGTTTTGTTACGCGATAATTTTAATAAAATGTTATTCTGTGTAAGTTTGGTTCGAGACCTACTAATATTTTAGAGAGCGGAGGCAAGCATTTTGTTATTCTGTTTCAAACACACGTTACCGTCCCTAATGTACATTAATCGGATTAAAATCTATTTCAAGTTAGTTTCGATTCAGAATAGGGATATAATGCGAATTTATGATGAAAGCACAACTTTATTATAGTATAGAAAAGTGATTTGGTATTTCAAATTCAAAAATGTCTCCAGTAGGAGGGTGGGAACGCCGTTAGAAGTTCTTACGGGAAATCCGTCAATTAAAAAAAAGTATTTGGTGATGATAGCTGACATCCACGCGAGCGGAAAATTAGTATGAAATAAAATACCTGAAATTTTAATTATATAGGTACGAGTTTAAGTAGCTATCGAAAGATACTCGGCATCGCAAGTCATCATGCTCTAATCGCCGCTACGCCGGCAATCCTGTCTTACGACAACTTAGCTGATGCATGACCGGTGTTGGGTACTGGATTTTATCTGACAAAAAGAATTACTGATATTTTCATTAAAACATCCGGCTCATGGACGCAGACACGGCGGGTGTTCCAGAAGTTCAATCTCAAATCATTGCAATCTGAAACTGAATTTCATTTTACGATTACGATTCATAAAATAGGGTTGAAATGAATTCATAATTTAGTTCATAAACCGGCCACCGATCATGTTATGAGTCTCCGCCATCAGCGCCCGTCTCACGGTAACGATCGATAAAACTTGGTCGTTTTCTTTACCAGGAGTAAATAAAATTTCATGTATTTTATTACCTATCCATTTTCTAGGTGTTCCTTCTTTGTTCAATTTTATAAAGGATTTTATTTACCAACTCTAATTATTAGTACCTACGGTTCATATTAAAAAAAACAGCCCGCTGAGTGCTTGCCGGAGTCTTCTCAGGTCTAGGCTGCGTTACGATTGGGTGGTACATTTGCTGATCTAGTATTAAATATATTTTAAATTTTGACGTTTTGTAAGTGCCGTATAATGGTCTATACAGAATAAATTATTTTTTACTTTGACTTTGACTTATGTCTTATTTTTGTGATCAACTAAAGTTCGTAATGTTCAAAATATGAAACATTATAATTAACGGTTTCCTGGTTAGAAATAAATTTATATTATTTCCCAAGCGAAGACACGACGACGGGCCGCTTGTTATATAATGGTTTACAATACATTTTGTTTGCAAAATAAATAAACATTAATATAGTCAACTCCCGTTCAGTTGAATTGTTCCGGAACAAATTATTTAATAAATAGTGGAGCGCTCTTGTTCCGCAATAACAATGTCGGGAACGTCAGAATAGAGCTCTTAACCCTACCGCAGTCGGATTCAAATTTATACCCGCCGACTAATGTACTTAGTGATACAGTGGTTAACTCGGATATCGGTATTGTGTTGCTGCGGATATTGTTGGCTCGTGACAGGCGCACAGATTACTTGACGACTGTTACGATAATGTTTATAATTGAGTAACTACGGCTTGTTGTCTTATGTGTAACTATTGTGGCGTCTGACATAATAAAGGCAAACTAATGAGTACCACTGCTGTATTATAGGAGGCTCTTTTGTGTTATGTGTCTCTTGCACCAAGGGGTGTGAGTAGAAGTGCAGCTGTCAGGGGACTAATTAGATTTATTACGAATCTTAAAGCTTAATCAGGTAACTCAGAGTACTGACAATGAAGCCATTTATGTTCTACTAAATTATTTAGCTCTTGCGTATAATTTCAAATGAGCAGATTGTTGACATGTATATTATATCTTTTTTTATCTGTAGAGAAGCTCATTAGAGACAATATATGAATGTCGTTGAGTGTTTAGAGCAATTTAGAGTCTATTGTGTTCCATCATAAATTTTCACAGTTTCCGTACCTATTGATAATTGTCTTACAAATTTAATAAATCTAATTTCGATATTACTGTTTTTCTGGGATATTCCATACCAATGCGCTACTTAAAAATTTCTGATCAGTCTATGATTAGGTTAGGTTACAAATATATTTTTTATAAAAACTAATTAGGTACAAAAATAATAAAATTCTACACAGGGTTAGTGTGCTACCTACAACGACTTTCGTAACTAAAACGTATATAAATGGATGCATGAAGCACGTTCATAATTCATACGAAATAATGTATCCATATTTAAAACACAAAAGAAATACAAAACTACCTACTTATTTCGTTCAAATTCCCCTTCCTTTTGGATTTATCTAAAAAAGTTTCTCAATCGAATAATTCTATTCTTGTTCTATTAGAAAAGGTCCACAGGAGTTCGCTAATATCAATTTCTATAAATAGTTTCATAATGGTCCGTGAATTAGAAAAGAGACGCCCGGCATGCGATGGGAGCGATCTATGATACGAGTATAAGCTGATTTAAGTAATTGCTTTGAAATTGGGTTTCGCAATGCAGTTTACTCCTATTTGATTATACGTGGTCCTCAGGTCTAGTATATACATGAGTAGGCTTTTTTTCCTCTTGATCTTCATTTGAACACAGATTACACTAATACTAGCGGTACATTATAATAAGAAGAATGAATTCAAATGTAATAATCATCAAGTATCGGTAGCTTAGTACCTACCTAGTGGAGTCAGCCTTTACGATCGAGAGGTACCGGATTCAAATCCTTGCGATTATACTACCGACGTGAACTAACCCGTAACACAAACTACTTAGCTTAACTAGAGAGGTTAAAGGGAATATACTACTTTTACGTGTGTAAACCCCCACGATTACGTAGCTATGTCGGAATCGAACCGACTAAAACCATACGGTATAATACCACTGTTCCTATTGTAGAAACCCGGGTATACCCAAGGAAAGGAATTCCCCAGGAACTCAGCCTGGCTTTGACTGCCTATCATGCAAAGGCAGCCTCACTGTAACGGGAATATAGGTAATACAGGCAATTTTGGTTACGTTCTTAAAAGTTTGTCACTTAGAGTTTAATATCAGGGCCCTTATTCTGTTGGACAAATCGTACCGTAGCCATCTACGTTCGTATTAGCCGACACAAGGTTGGTTTAGTTTTACATCGGTTCTTTCCTCTATGTTAACCTATTGAAATCGACTGGCTTCTCACGTTTCGACTGTGATTAGAAATCAATGTCAAACAGAATAATGCCGTCGGGTTGACACATTGATTGACAAGAAACAAAGTAGTTCATATAATAATTTATTATTCAGTGTTTAACTTAAATTAAAACTGTAACACCGCACTAACACTAACACTCCGAACTTCGTCAAATTACATGTAGTTCTTAGTGTGTTATCAAAGACGATAGATCCCCGTGGACAGTTTAAGTAGTATCAATCGGCGGAGAAGCTCAGATAAAACGTTAAAAGCCTCCGGTATCGTGGAATAAGGTCAATTGTTAGTGTTCTCCGGACTAACAGTGTTTGAGGGTTAAGTGTTTGGATGTTTCTCGTATAATGGAAATCTAAATTAATTGTGTTTGTATTGGGATACGGGGTGATGACTCTTGAATTGTTATTTCTTACTGTATACTGTACAGCCCGGTGAGTTTCTTGCCGGGGTCTTCTGGGCCGCGTTTCGAACCGGTGATGGTTAATTTGCTTATTTAGTTTTAAATATTTTTTAATTTCGACGTTTTGTAAGTGCCGTTTAATGGTTTATACAGAATAAATGATTTGTTACTTTGACTATACCTAGTGTGGTATACAAATCAATGATAAAAAATTTTTTGCGATTTCGACGCCGTCGAGCTTGTCTGCCACCTAAGTGGTATACAAAAAATACACAGAATTGTAAGTGTATCGTCAGGAATTCCTCTTGTTATCAGGGCCTTTACTTGGAAGGGTATTTCTTTTAAGGGTGACGTAATGCTATACCGTCCTTGTGCTCTGAAATAACACAAAGTCTCTCGATGTCTGTCTTGGTTTTGGTTACAATTAGAGAAAATAATTTGGAGTTTAATTTTAGACTAGACTGGCCTGTGCCCACAGCCCTGCCCGCGTGGACGTCGTTTTCATGTTTTTTGACCATATTGCCGGTTCTACTTAACCGACGTAAGGTTTTAAGTCCGCCGCATCAAAATCCGTTCAGTATTTTAGTACAAACAGATAAGAATTCCAAAAAAAAACATTTTTGTGTTCCGAATCGTTCATAAACATTATCGGAGTTTTTTTTTAATACTCGTATCATTCTCCAAGACTCAGCTACTATTTAATAATGGTATAAAAAGATTAGGTTTGGGATTAAAAAATGCCATTTCATAGTAACAAGCGCTAAACCACTGTAAACTGTAATCCGTCTGAAAGTGCTGACGTCAGAGTACCAAGTGTACTGAAACGGCCATAATTTCCAATTAATAAAAACACACAAGCCCAGCGGTATTTACTTCAAAAAGGGTATTGAAGGTAGTAATTTCCTCATTAATAACCCGTCGCCCAATAATAAATTTCACTGTTAAAATGTACAGCTGAAAAATTTTGCTAAAGACTTTTTGAAGGGCTCTCGAGAGACGGAAACGGATGCGAATAATTTGATTAATTCAATTACACAAGGCCACGAGTTTTCCGCTGAAGCGCCATCTGGAGTTCGCATTTTTTTCATTTCTAATTCTTTATTAGTCAGTAGGAGATAATGTACTAACGCGCAGAGTAACTAAGCTGAAGCTCGGTAGTTGCGGATGGATTGATTCAGCCCAAATTGTGTAACCGGTAGAGTATTTGAAATTACAAGCTCAGTGTTACTGTTAGCACCTGTGGTTTGGTATGAGGTATGATGTTGATGGAGGCAGGACACGACGGTATCTCCTGTCCGAAATGAGCTATGTGGTTTGGGAAGTACCTCCACCCTATAGAAGACCACGGCCATAACCATCGTGTTGTGTTCCCGGGCGGTAAGTAGGGTAGCCAGAGCTCACTGTACGTACCCCTCCTCCTTCCCACCCCTTCCTAGCCTCCCATCCTTTCCTACCCCCACCTCTTTCCTTCAAGGTTGGCAGCGCGTGCGTGACGCCCTTGGTGTTGCACTCGGCCGTGTGCTTATCTGCCACCTAAGTGGTATAAAAATGAGTGCCAATGGTGATATTTAAAATGAGAGGAACTGGTGCCTTGCAATCGGAAACCGTAGTAATAGAATGAACAAATGTAAAAATATCCAGTTCCAGCAAATTGAGAACCTCCGTTTTTGTTGGAGTCGTTATAAAGCATACCGGAGCAAACGGAACCACTCACAGGCTCGTATTATTTAAATCAAATATGCGAAAAACATAAATTCCTTCTCAATAAAACATAACCCTCTCAAAAGATATTTATTTTTCGCCAACGCAAAGATCTCCTGCCGTAAAAAAGGTCCTTTAAAATATATTCTTAGAGACCTTCTGTCCCGCTCAATATTTTGGCGTGTAAATAATTCAAATATCCTGAAGCATGTCGATGATATTTGCAAGTGAATAAGGGTTGTGTTGGGAGGCCCGACTATTTTATATTTGCTTCTCACCCTTGGCTGTTTGTACACTGAATGGTTAGAGCGTAATGTGAGAAGGCTCTTGTGATGATGTCCATAAGTATATTCGAGTTCGGGTGAAAGGGCTCATCTTATATTTCATTCCGTCATTTTCAACTGTTAGAATTGCTATATAGGTACAAGTTGAATTTTTGAAAAGGACTTCGATAGCCTATTCCGAAACTATAAGGAATAGCGAGCCCGATTTTGATGAAACTTAACGCCTAGATTTTTGAAAAACCAATACCTAATCTTAGCTGGGAATCGAATCTATTTATATTGAAAAAAAAAACACACCCTATATTGTTACACCATACGATAGTGTTGCTATTAAGGATCTTATTCTGGGAAGTATATTTTTGTATAATTCATGATAATAATTATAACTCATGGTGTGTTGTGTCCGCGGCAGTGTAATGCCTCACATAATCATAAACTCAATTCCAAAAACTGTATTTGAGACCATTTTAATATCAGATTGCTTTTCATGAGCTTAAGTAAAAAAGAAAGTTTAGCAATATAATATATAGTTTGGCTTAATCCCAAAAGGGGAAAACGGGCAAATAGATATCTACTTAGGGTTACTAGAATTAAATAATGTTTATACGGCATTGTGGAATTACGACTTTTTTTCCATCACTATAATGTAAGTAGCTGACTGTTAAAGTTTATATTCCTCGAAATATATAATCTTGCAGACATTATACCAAAGTAGAATTTATTTTATATTAAATTTCTAAGTTCCATTTTAGGAACACTCGAATGAATAGTCTATTTATCTAAACTTGTCTTAAAATAATATGGAGGCACTTGAAATAATTGTAGCATTAATAATAGGGTTCGGATAACCGAAAATAGGCAATAACCATCGTGAAAGTTGAATATAACTGGGACTATGAGTTTAGTTAGTAAAGTTATTATTATAGTTGCTAAACACGAACCTTGCGATCATTTGGAGGCATTTCAATAGATTTGTAGATGTATGTCATAGTACGAGTATAAGAAACTTTATTTGGATCACAATTTTGACCACTTACAAAATATTCCATGCTTATAATTATGTAGGTATACAACGTGATTTTATAGTCGTTTTGGATCCGAAAGGGGGTTAGGTACTCGGAATAATTATAATGATAAATATAATTTTACATGTCCAAATTGCTGTACGAGTTATAATGAAAAAAATAACTTACTGTAATCTTTTTCACTCGTTCGAATAAAAACATTATTAGAGTTTTGATAAAAAACCACTGTCAATTTTTAATGAATGAATGTGCGCTCGCAGGCATATTTCGAGTCACGAAAAGTCGGTGCTGGTATTATCGCGGTCGCCCGGGATGCGTTGTGACTGGTCAGTGTTCCACATTTTTATAAAAAAAAAACTTTTTTTAACTTTATAGCTCCAATCGATGTTATTGACACTATGTTAAAAATATTTTGGTCCAAAACGACTATAAAATCAGCGTGTATATAACGACCCTCAAATATCCCCATCTTGTACCTTGACCCCGGAAGACCTTGACACGCGCTGGCTAGGCTCCAGCAGTGACCGTAAAAACATGAGCCTTATTACGAGATGGGATTATCGATATTTGCTCATTTTTCTGAAATATGCGTGTTGTTAGGAGGGTGAGTAATTACTTGAATAGCCATAGATGTCTTAAATAGAGATTTAAAATGGATGTTTATCGATAATTATGTTTTTAACTTAGCTTGAGTTCCAATAGGTAAAGGTCTATCTAATAGCCGGATCCACACCAAATGATCCATCTTGGATCGGCGATCCCGCGATCCGCGATCCAGGATCACGGAGCAGGATCGTGGATCGTGTTAGACCGATCCAATTTTGGAAACGTGCGATCCTAAAGATACGCTCCAAGCGATCCAGACTGATCCGCCTATAGGACAGTTAAACTTTCGGTCGCTATGGAGTCACACGTGCAGCAACGATGTCGAATTGCTTTGGCGGCAACAACCTACAACCTACTTGGATCCATAAGCATAAGCATTTAAGTATGTTCCTTGTAAAGGGATATTAGACGACGACTTTCAAAATTTTCCATTATGTGTGATCGCGCGCTCCACACACAAACGTCTACACCGAGCGCGCCGAGAGGCTGAGGCGCCTGTGTGCTACTCACAAAAACCGACAACTGACGGATCGCTCGCGGCAAGGAGCGAGCGCTCCTGCCGCGCAGTTTGAATCGCGCGAGGCAAGTCCACATCAAACGCTCCTGTGGAGCGCGCTCCTGCCGCCCGCGATCGGAGCGCGCTGGATCGTTTGGTGTGGATCCGGCTAATAAGCTTAAACTTCGTCTAGTATCTATTGAGAAAACATTTTATTTTAAAACCTAAATCGGAAGAAACAAAAAAAATTGTCGCAACTGTCGAAACTACGCAATCAAATAATGATACCTACAATATCATTGTCAAGGAGGTAGGACACGACGGTATCTCCCGTCCGAGCTGAGCTGTCCGACAGTCACGGTGACCGCTTCCCATCAGGTGGGCCGTGTGCTGGCCTGTCACCTAAGTAATAATTATATAAAAAATATACTCAAAATATTATAAACGATCGATTTTCATTAGAATAGTAATACTGAATATTAAAAAAGAAAAAAGGATGTGTGTGCGGGGTCAGTACGCATGAGTGGATAACAAAATCTACCCTACATTATACAGGCCCAATATTAGCTCTGAATAAAAATGGTTAATCCACCAAAACAGGAACGAATTCTCGGCGAACAAGTTATTAACAACAAAAGTTATTGCGCACAGGTTATTAAATTTTTGAACAGGTACTCATGAACATTTTCTGGGGAACAAATATTTTAATAGAATTGTTTTTTTTTAAGCAATATTGCACGCATCACAGGGTTTGTGTACATTATTCAACTTTCGTCCCTGTGGCCCCTATTTTACCCGTACTTGCCCGTAATTTTTTAGTTTTGCAATAATGTTTGGAAATTTCGTCCCAATTCATTGACATAATAATACAATCACTACTCTGCTCCCCTGGGCAGTACCGTGATGATATATAGCATATTATTATAGCCTTCCTCGATAAAAATGAGACTGAGTGACTAGTAGAGTACCTAGTAGTTCCTGAGATCAGCGCGTTCAACCAAGCAAACGAACTCTTCAGCTATATAAATATTTTATTCAAACTCCTACTCGTACTTTGTTCGGTTTATGATTTTTTTGGAAGTCAGTGATTGTACAGGCTTGAGTATTAGAGTGTGCGTATAAACGCTGCCAAAAATTCTCACAAAAGGCATGATTAAAATGCAGTTTTTAATTATAATGTATGGGGTATTCTTTCTGGGTTGACAAAGGGTCGGGCGTATAGAAGCGAGCTTCCATATTTTACATTAATCTGTGACTGTTGTTTTTTATACCAGTTTAGCAAAGAAGTACACGGTTCCGACCCCGGAGGGGGAGAGGGTTGGGAAGAATTGGAGGAAGAGAATAGGAGGGGGAGGTTGAAATACTTCCGTTGCTAACAACTGTAGGAGATTATGGACAGCACAGATCCCTCCAGTAAGCTTTGGCTACCCTACTACTACCTGGTTTTTTAGGTTTTTTCGCAGTCGGGATTTTTGATAATTTAATTTATTTTTGAGGGTTACCGAGACGAATGTAACGATATGTGAATTAGAGAAATCCGTCCAGAATCTTACAAACATACATACATATATACATGATACGCGCGAAAAACATAACCCTTTGGCAGTCGGTTAAAAAGAAACATATTTCGCAAAATTCAATAGGCATTTAATAATATGACCTCACTAGAATGAGTCCATCGCCATAATATCAACATCATATCACATTGTAGGTCGCACTTATGCCCTAAAGGGTTGAACAAAAATATATAAAGCTTTTATCCTGTTCAAATATTTAATCGTCCCTGGGTTAAAAGACGCGAGCAAATTATGTATGTTCGTGATATTCTTTGAATTGTACCGCTCATGGCGGTGGGCGTGGTCTAACTGAGAATTGTGAGGAGAAACAAAGTTTTTTCCGGTTCCTTTTATTTGCGAGGTAGGTACTTATCATCCATGGAATTGATTTGTTCTCTGAATATTTAAGAACCACATGATAGTAAGACGGAAAACAGAACAATAGGATAACAACAGACGGACTGAGGCATACTTCTTAGCTGCCTGCGGCCAATCCGGCCGGGGTGAGGCTCTCCACGTGTCCCTCTGACTAGCAGAGGGCGCAGTGGGGAGCGAGCGGGGGGCGAGCTGATTGTCCGCGCGCTGACGGTAGGGTGACAGGACGACCGCCTGTCACTCTACACCCCACCGTCGGCGAAGTGGTGCGATGCTTGGCCCACCACCCTTCGGGGAGTCGAGGGGACCATCTTAAAACCGTAGATGGCCTAAGGTCAGCTGGGGTGCGAGGGATATGCCTATTGGGTAACCTTACACCCCGGTAATTAGACCCGAGACGGCGTGCGGTTTTAGTCGGTTCGATCCCGACATAACCACCCCTGATGACCGACGGGGGTGGTATCCATGGGGATTGCCGCACGATAAAAAAAGGCATACTTAGCTATGACATCCTCACAAAGTTTACAAAATGTCACCTGGTATTGTTTTAAGCCAATATTGGATGAACGATTGTGTTGGGACTCAGGGAATCAGACTGAAATAATCTTTTGAAATAAGGAAAAACTAACTTAAACCAACTTTAAATAAGGCCTTTGCAAATTTAAGAGTTTAATGAGTTCAAGTTTTAATTCTTCTCAGTGGAGATTTAATACCTACCTGTACCTTTTTTTCACCCGCCGCCGCTAGGGACTCCTACCGACTAAAATCGCACGCCGTCTTGGGTCTATATGTCTATTGTCTATATCCTACCTGTACCTATCTTACAAATGATTGTGCACGTGTATTTTAATACACGAGTTTAACCGACAGTACAGCAAGCAGGATTATCTTAAAAGAACATAATTAATTTGTACGTCATATACCTGCCTACAAAAAACAAAATAAATATGAATTAAGTGTAAGTTTAATTACTTGGTTTTCAAGAAGCCTATCGCGTCTGTATCAAAGTGGCAATGAATGTCACTGAAGAGTGAGTAATTACTCATTAAAATGCTTATTATCTTCAAATTGGCTTTAGAACAAGCATGAAAACTTATTATATTCTTCATTTTAACACCTAATACACTTATTAAGATCGGACCTGTCCTAGTAAGCCTAGAAAGACCCTAAATTAAATAGTTTCACGAAGTTTTTAAGCTCCAGGTAAGCTCTTAGCAACTACTTGGCGGGTCACCGAAAATATTCGTAATTTAGGTTTTTGATATTTAGCGTCCTTTGAAGAAAACAAAAAGAAACACCACTTTTCCTTCAGAATAGGTACCAACCTCTAGTGGGGAGTGTTCCCCTTCCCCCCTTTCCGGGGCAAGATGGGGACACCGTGGTTCCCACACCGAAGAGAGTCATCTGGAATCTGTAGGTGGCCCAGGGTCAGTCGGGATCTAAGGGAAATGCATTATACGCTATCTTTTTCAAAATTACACAGGCACAGTTACGAGCAATAATATATGTATACATTGTCAAGGCTTCTAAAATATGTAAACACCTTCGACTCCAAAATGAAGTGCTCAACGTGAAAAGCATTTAATTGTAACCACAGGTTCACATCTCAAATATGTACCTATACACTCATTGCTTCGTTAAATTATGTCCACTTAGAAAGGAACAAAACTGTTGCACGTTGGCATCAATAACATGTATCACGCGTTGATTAATAATATATCTTCCCACTTCTAGTTAAAGTATGTTTTGAGTAACACTATATTTTGTGAAAAAATTTATACCTACATCAGTTCATTTTGTCTCTGCTATAAAATACATAACCCAAATGACGAATGAATTTTTCAGCAACAAAACCCTTTTAATTACATACTGATATTACAATTCAATAGAAAATTATTATTACCAATTCGAGCGTCTCGGCTAAGCCAATATAAAAACAATGAACATCCATATTGCTGCGCTCACTAGAACACGGTCGATCCATTAAAAGTGTTCATTCGCTGAAAGAGCTCGACAAGATAAAAGCTATACGGAAAATGGAGTTCAGCAAAGACTGTGATTGGTTTCTAGATATTAACAGTGTCACTATTGCCTTTCACTTAGTCTCTGAACACGTTTTTATTCCTTTACTCACAGCGCAGCAGTCGGACAAATATTAGCACTTCTTCTTTCGTATCAAGAGTTCACTGTGTTTAAATTGTTTGGGTATAAAGTTCTGCTATCTGCACCACGCTATCAGTTGACACAATGCACAGTTTAGTACCGCAGCTTAGAAAAATCCAAATATTTACTACCACTACTTTAAGGACTCCACCTCAGTTTACCAGGCGGGGTGCAGTCAATCGGGTGGAATATAAATAAAAAAAAAGATTGAAACTAATAGCGATGTTTCACCGAAACTTATCTGAACACACAAATACACAAAATTGAAGTGTCTTTTTGTAATATTACAAAACACTTATAACATAATGAATACATACGTCACGGTAACTGCTTCCAATCAGGTGAACGGTGTACTTGACTAAAACCTAAGTGGTAATAAATGGAGGTATACGAGTACAACAAAAATATAATAACTTTTGAAAATTAAAAACAAAACAAGATCAAAATTCACGTGGACGAAGTTGCCAATTATGCTGTAAACCTTTGGCTAGAGGTCAGGTCTGGTGGACATTAAATCTGTTTACCAGTTCTGTGGCGTAAGCTGATAACGTACCAATTTACCACGTATCATATTAAAAAAAAAAACAAGCAAGGTCCTGACATATTTTTTTACAAAATATTGTTCTACCTTAATGTAGGTTTTCTAAATTGGAGCCATCTAATAAATAAGTTTAGTATTTCCGAGACAACAAATTAATATGATGTCGTTGGGTGAACACAATGGCGTCCGAACTCGGGACAGCTCGCTCCTTCCTCGTGATTTTATATATAGGATAGGTAATTATTTATAAGCTCTCGGACCACGCAGGGCTGCGGCCTAAGTCACGCACATGTACTTATTTTGGATAATATGCTACAACATTATATTTATACATAGGTCTAGCAGTGGTGTGTTTTAATAATACAATAAGTAATTATCACACTGTTCCTCACTCGGTCCATCAGCTTTACTCCAGCTATGCTTCTCAGACTTCTCATTTCCACAGCATTCAATCTATTTTCATGCTTCTTCTGCCACACCCAACATTCACTATCATACATAAGTGTGGGAACGAGAACTCCTCTATGTATAGCCAGACGTGCCTCTTTAGACACGTTCTGACTGCTCATAAAATTATGCAGCGCCCCATTCACTTGATTAGCTACCAATACTCTTCGCTCGATCAAATATTTTTAGGCAAAACACCTTCATTGGCATCTCGCGTTTAAGGTAACTCGATCAAAAGGGGATTTTAAGTCTAACCAAGATCTTACAAACAAAAAATAACTGAATCAAAAAACCGACAAGAATTCCAAAAAAATATTTTTGTATTCAGTAATGTTCATATAACATTACAAAAGTATTTTTTTAAATATATCCTGTGTATTGCCCGCGGCTTCGCCCGCGTGGAATTCGGTATCGCCACCAATTAAAAGACTCTTCACTCGACTCTCCACTCCACTCTACACTGCACTCGCCACTCCCCTCCACTCTCTACTACAAAAATAAAGGATAACACAACTTATGTCCGTCTCCTAGTTCTAAACTACCTCCCTACCAATTTTCAGCCAAATCGGTTTAGCCGTTCTTGAGTTACAAATAGAGTAACTAACAAGACTTTCTTTTATATATATAGATACTTAGATAGTTGGCAGTTAGGTTAGTGTTGTCTTAACATAATATACAATTCACCACCGCGCCGTTCGTGTCAATGTCTAACGTTGCGGAAATCGCACGTAAACACATCTATTACTGTGATTCGACCTGAAACATAACAATGTAAGTAGTGGCTCTGGGAGTGACAGCTGGCGTCAAAGACTTACTCGTAACACACCGCTGAGGCACCGGGGGACTCAGTCAAGAAAACAAATATCTTTGTTTACATCCTGTGAGACCCTTCTCCATCGCAATCAATATGTCTTCGACGGATGCTAATGTGCCTTACGATTGGACCCATCACCAATGTTTATGATAGCAACCCATTTATGTCCCACTGCTGGGCACGGGTCTCCTCTCCTCTAATGAGAGAGCTGAGAGGGTTTAGACTTTATCCACACACGCTGGCCTAATGCGGGTTGGTGGATCGGACATGTCCTTAGAATTTTTTCTAGGACATGTGGGTTTCCTCACGATGTTTTTCTTCACCGTCAGCAGATGGTAAATTATGTGATTAGCACATATAAATTCCACAAAGTGAAATTCACATTGGTACTGTCCGGCCGGATTCGAACTCGATACTTCTGAGTAGAGGTCGCGTCCTTATCCATTCAGCTACCATCGCCTCAATAAAGTCACCAATGTTTATCATTCATCAATTGAAAATCTTATTTGAAAATTCTTTGTTAGAAAAGACGTCTTGTCTTTTCCAACAAAGAATTCTGGACGCTTTGATATTCGTATACTTAGGATAGAGGAGTCACAAGATAAATAGAGGTGCTAGGTAAATAGACGAGAGAATTAGCAATTATGGGGGAAAGAAAAGAAAACGATTTCAAGGTTATATATTAATGAGAGCTCGTTCCCAATTAACAGATCGTTTGAGTTTGAGTAAAGCTAATAAATTATGCACCCTTCTTTTATATATTTCATTGCAATGGCTTTTATTAATGAACCGCCCTGAAAGCATTACGAATTGCTTCGATATTCGAGATATGTACTCTGTGAAAGGCATTTTGTAATTCACCCGCGATTTATGCAAGTTGGTAGATAGAACATCGATTCAAAGTACAGTAAATATAATGAACCATTTTCATTACTATTTTTAAGTTTTGCTGCTGACTGCACCTATTTCCTGTCATATTAGGTCTTCTCCGCCTTAATAACGGAGGGATTACTAAGCATTAGCGGTAGTGAGCTAGAACGACAGCGGAGTGAATTGAACCGTAGTAGCTATCTGACGTCACAATAGATTTCAAACTCCGATACCCTCGGCTACTCCTTGATATCGAAATATTCGATATTTGACGTTACTCGATTTGACTATTACGTAACTCAATTCGTGTAATAATTTTTTTATGGATTTCAAGAAATGTATTTACATTTAGTTTGATGTGTAATAATAAAATGGTAATTGGCCATGGTAAAATGGTAAGGGTGCTTTTAAACCCTTGTCACAGAAGACAAATCCTATCCACCTTCACAATGCAGTCTAGCTACTCAACTCACTACTAAAATACATCACTAAGTCAGGCCTATTTTCTACAATCTGTGTAATAAATAAATGTATATTTTATGCAAATCTCGAAACTCAGTACGACCTAATCATACCAGCATCGCACAGGTCTACTGTTGACTAATGGACGTTTGAGAATTCTCTCTGAGTAGAAATATTTGAAGTCAAGGGAGTCAGTTATTTATAGCACCAACATTACCCGTCTCGCGCTGAGGGAGTGTGTGACAAGCTTTATATCCCTCGTGTAGCGGCTCTACGCACACGGTGCGCGGTGTAGCACTCGTAAATAGCTACGAGATGACACACAGTGACGATGACGCGAGGTCACATGTGAGCTGAGTAAAGCGCATTAGCCGCCTTTACACGACACAATCTATCGCGCGTTCTAGGAGCGTAGGCTTGCGCGACGAAATGCTCGTACGCGCAATCGTGCGTGATTATCTTTGTGAACTAAATCTTTCACGTGCGATTACATGCGGTCCTTGACGTATCGGAAAAACGGTGTATAGGCTGTGTATGGGAAAGAGAGATAACAATATAGGACTGTCATTCACGCCATGACAGTCCTAGAGCGCGCGCTCTTTCCCTCTTTCTTCTAACATCTTTACATGCGCGTTCTTTCACTCGTGATAGCACTCGCGATAGACCATGCGTGTAAAGGGCACCATTGTTCCGAAATACACCAGAGTGTGTTCACGTCGCGAGAGAATCTTGTAGCCATCGCACTCTGTAGTAAACCGCATGTTGTGTGTAGTGTGTAAGTGTTCGAACATTAGTCTAACACAGCATGTTAAAATTGATGTAGATTTTGATCAATGGCAATTAGTCGCTACGAACCCATGATATCAGCAGTGCTAAGTTTATGCCCTGACACTTTGGGCATTTATTATCTATGTCCGAAATTCAAGGTCATAACCCATGAGTATATACCCGGTATTAACCCAAAGTTACAGAACATAAACCCATCACAAGATACCACCGAATGACATCACCGATAGTGTCAAATGTATTCTTCTATCCCTATGATTCCCCGGTGGTGTCATCAATCAGATAAACCTTTTTGGAATTGAAAAACTGAGCAAGATATTCACTCTGCCCAACTTTGAACATTTGATGTCTTCAGGAGTACCTAAATTATAACATATCGATTATTTAATTAATAATTGTAGCGGGAAACAACAACATGAAAACGTTATAGGCCAAAAGGCAGTACGTATATTCATTGCTATTATCATTATCAATGTATTAGTGAGAAACATCAAGTATTTCTTTAAAGTAGAAGCATGAAGTGGATATTATTGGAGCATGTTTTAATTGTATAACCTGCATGTAAGCAAGAAGTATTTATAGGCGCATTTGACTAACCCTGCGACAGCTGCCTCTGAGTGGGTGTGTTGTGCTAAGAGGTATAATGATGGTAACGTATTATATCTCTCATCCCAACGCACTCCTCACTGGACCCTTCGGTAGTTTGCGCGGGTTCTACGACTGCATGAGAACCTGCTGACAAGAGCATGGTAGCAATACTTAGCGTGGCTGCAGTAGATGCGAAACATTGCCATCAAGCACCCCACAGGTGAGGAACTTGTAGACTTTCTGGAATAAGGCATGATACCTTACTAACTCGTATCTTTATTGATTTTATATTTTTTGATTGGTTTACTTTGAGTGAGCGGATAAGGGAACGCAAGAATTTGTATTGTTGGCAATAAACTTCTTAAATATTATACTATTTAATAATTTAGTTGCTAACAATGCAGTATCTTCGAAAGCAACCAACGGCATCTACGTACGATCTATCAAGTGTAACCTCATTATTTCATGAATTGCGTTGGTCCTTGAGGTAAGTCACAGAGTGCTGCCTACCTTCCATAGATACTGTATTTTATAATAATTTTGTGGAAGTGCGATATTTTAAAAGTTTTCACTTTTTTTATTGTTGTGTAGACATAATTTTGGAGTGTTTTTTTTAGTATAGTTTTTAATTAGTAGTACCTATCTGCTTTTTAATTGTATTGGCAACAAATTGAGCATCTTCACGAAAGCAGCTTCCAGTGGGTACTGCCCGGAGGTAGATCCTGGAGACTTACCTCCTGTCTGGGAGGCAGGTGAGTCTCGGCGACCTATGCCCGGTCTGTGCACAGACCAACAGACTGGCGTTATTTTTGTGTTGTGAAGAAGTGATAAGTTGTGATTACTATGATTAGTGCACCATTTTTGTACATTTTTTGTGGAGTGGCTATAAGTTTGGCACTGTTATTTATTCTCATATTGTGTTCTTGTGTCTTATATAGAAATTTTATAATATATTTAGAAGATTTTATGCACATTTACGCATCTTTCATGTATCTCAGTTAGAAAAATAGCTTAATCAATTCTAATTTGAGCTTAGCTCTAAAACCTTGTATAAGATAATTGCTATTTGAATAATATTCAATTACTTAAATCATAAATTATTATATAAACTTTGTACTTTGATGTCCAAAAATATATTCCTATAAAACAATTACTAATTATGAACTTTGATGTAAAAAAGGATTTTATCTTTTTAGTTATACCAACTTTATTGTTGTCTGTACATATTTTTCAATTTTTGCTACACTAATCATTATATTTTTTTTCTTTTACTGGTATTGTCTGTTTTATTTATCATTTTGAGTACCTACCGTAATCTATTTGAATTTGTTAACGGTGACTTCCACGTTACAGTTTATAGATGGAGGCAGAATTTACGTAATACAATTTGTGCCTACTTTCATAATCGATAAAGGGTTTGGGTACGCTCGTGTTATAATGGCCAGTATTGTCCACTATGTTATTATTAGTTTTTTCCTGGCATTATATGCGCGTCTGGAACTTATCGATATTATTAAAAACTAGGTATACTTTCGATCTTGATGCTGGGTAAAAATTATATAACGTATCCACTAGATTATCTAGATCTTCAACTTGTAATAAGTTATTTAATAGTAGGTAAACTCCTTAAGTTTGCGGTATATCATTACTTCCTAGAGTGTGCATTTCATGAATGAGTGAAGTTTTTTTATTTATTTACATTGCCAATGTTGAAATCAAAAATTGATTTCAACATTGGCAATGTAAATTAAATTAATAACTAAACAAAATAAATATTTACATGGCATCACAAAATTGCTCCGCATCATCACTGACTGGTATTATGCCCCAAAAGCCGGAGATATGAGCAAAAACTGACAAAAACCAAGATTATAAGAACGGCGTTCTACCGAAAGCACTGGCATACTATTACATAAAACTTTTTCTTAAAGGCTAGCTAAACAGGAAACGTGTATATCCAAGTTACTGTTATTACTCTTAGAACGGATCGCGCCTATGTGCCTAATCTCCAATAATAGATTTGTTGAATAGCATCCTATTCGGCGGATAATAAGCAAGGAGTCGAAGGCTTATGTGTTATTGTGTAACAAGTGCGTTGCCTGAGGAAATAACGAGTAGTTTAAGGGTCGTTGTGACACTATTTATTAGTATACCCAACCTTTAGTAAAAGATTATTATAACATAATAATTTCTTTTAATCGGAAGAAATACGCGTAACTTCATGTAGTAATGGCGGTATTATTATTTCCGAATTATGACTGAAAGGTTCACACAAACTCACAAACTTTACCTCTTTATAATATTAGAATAGATTACGTTTCTCTTTAGACTCCCACTTTGTTACTTGACACCTAAAAGCTCTTGAGAGGGCCTAGCCAGATTTTCACGTATACGCCGCGGCCTTGCCCTGGCAACCGGCCACATCAAAGGCTTAACCCTCGCTCATATTCTAATTAAATCTAAAATATTAACACAACATTGAAATTTATTATTTTAGCGTTGTTTTGTACTACTTAAATCCCTTTTTTTCATTAGATTGTACCTATGTCGATAGGGTATGTATCTTCAGTGGTTCAGTAGCAGTAGAGATATTACAAAAGCCTGCCATAACCGGTACAATAGAGACACGAGGAAGCGTTTGTTGTTATAGAACTGAGGTAAAAAAACAACCTCGCCCATTACGGTAAACATCAGTGTTATACAACAAAAGCGTCCTTTGTCAGAACATTGCAATTCCCTCGGTGCATAGACTGCTTGTAAGCTTAACAAACACCATGCATTAACATTTAATATTCATGATAACATCAGATAATAACAATTGAAGACTATTAACTGGTGTTTAAATTAAGAAGATACAGTGTCGTTTACGGTAAGACCCGGCGCTGATGGCAATTTTTTGTCACCGTAACTTAATGTGCTGTCACCTGTGTTGTCAACCACGATTCGCTCACTGAATTTGTTCTTGGGTAACAAATCGCGTTCATTTTTGTATGGACTTAACCAGGTTGCCGTGATTATTTGTGCTCTTAAAATATGCAAGAACTATGCCGGCCGAGTGACAAAAAGTCACTCCTCAGGTTAGTGTATACTCGTACCTTCCCTCTATTCTTTACTCTATTCTTCCGTTTCTCTACTGGCACGCAAGTGACCCTGGTGTCGCTCGCGTTCATTAGACACTTTGTTACTGTGCTCTAAAGTGATAAGTAACATTGTGCCGTTAACATTTGCCATAAGAACCCACTAAGGTTAAATAAAGTTAACTCTTTATAAATTAAGTATTTTTTTTTAATTTAAACGGTTTGTAAATTGCATTGTCATCAGAACTCAAGGTCAAGGTCAAGTTAAATAAAACCGTTTAATTGAAAAATATTGTCCCTACAAACAGAATTCGTCTATAACTTGAAAAAACAATTGAAGAAGAAATTTAAATGAAATGAAAAATAGTTTCAAACGAATCCTTACTATCTACTTGAAGTTTCGAATAGAATTGCTCTGAACATGCTCAGTCCACTAGTGAAGCATTCCGTTGCACGTTTCGTTGCACTTTGCAAATCAAAGCTAAAAGAACAACAAGCAATGTATTTCTCAACGAGCATTCCTACGACTTTCGTATTAGTTTTGTTAGTATCTGTTGTTTCATTTCGTTCTTTTGAGATGTTGTAGAAAGTTAATTTTATTTTATCAGTTATTTTTTAACTATTGCTGGGGATTGACTGAGGTTTTTTTTTTGGTTGTGGAGTGTAGAGTTGAGGGTGTGGTGTGTGGAGGTGGAGGAGAGGGGTGACTAAGGGATTGAGGAGGAGAGATTGCATTAAAGTGTAGTCGTATTCTGTGAAATTCAATACGAATTTAAGAATTTTTTTTGTAATATTATACGACCCTATATGTCGGCTAATATAAACGCACAAGTTCACGTTACGATTGGAAAATCAGAATAAGAGCACAGTGGTGACACATGGCTACCAAAATAATTGTGGAGGCAAGGAATGAACAAAAGAAACAGAATCAAAATCGGTTCATCCGTTTGAGAGCTACGATGCCACACACAGACTTACAAACACACACACACTTACACACACACACACACACACACACACACATCCACACACACGTCAAACTTATAACACCCCGTTCGGGTTTCCGTCGGGGGTTAAAAAACAGCAGAGAGGGCAGGGTTCGAAACTAGGACACTGTTATTGCGGTGGTATTGTTAGATGAAAGTGTCATACCTAACTAATCTTCTAACCATATTTGTTAAACAAAATTCAAACTAGAAAATATCAAATATTACCTGGTGCTTTCACACCACGTCAGAGTAGGTAATCCTTTCTCTGTACCTACTGTACAATATACACATAACTTGGCGTCAGAAGCTAGATGAAAGTGAAGCCTTGCGGCATTTTGCTAATCTGTGCGAGCTTTTGTTGGAGCCATGTGACGAGGGGTGACAGGCCCCGAGGTGCACGGTTTACTCCGATAGTGAGGAGTGCCCGACGGACTGGAAGTGAACACCTTCACTAGGCATTTAAATGAAATTACCACGTCACAACCTCCTTTGGCAGTTTTATTTCAGCCCTTAGTCATTGAAATTTTTTTATACTACTTAGGTAACACACAAGCACACGGCCCACCTTATGGGAACGGTCACCGTGGCCTACGGACGTGTGCAACACCAGGGGTGTCACACTCGCGCTGCCAACCCTGGAGAATGAGGGTTAGGAAGTTGACGGGGGTTGGACGTGGCGATTGGGGGATGGGGGAGGGGTACAGTGAACTCTGGCTACCCTACTCTTACCAGCGGGAACACAACACGATGGTTATTAAGGGCACTTTGTTTTGTAGGACGGAGGACTTTACCTTCAGCTTACCATCAGGCGAGGTAAAGTCATGTTGACGTGTCCTATATAAAAAAAACGTTAAACCATCACGGTAACCACTACGCGTTGGCTAAGACTGTGCCTGTTTGCTACCTTAGCGATCTAAATCAAAGCTATCAGTACAATTTGATTTGATTGTAACGATGTCTGTTTTGAGAGATACTGTCCATTTATCTATAACTCCTATCTAGGTATCTAACCTTCAGATAAGATTGACGAAAGCTTTAAGAAATAGTCGGCTATAATACAGGTATTATAAATATTCAAACTTATATAATTACTCTAGCGGACCCGGCAAACGTTGTTTTGCATTTTAAGGGTGAACAACCCTTATCACTTAGGGGTATGGAAAATAGATAGTAGCCGATTCTCAGACCTACTGAATACGTACAAGAAATTTGGTAAAAATCGGCTAAGCCGTTTCGGAGGAGTACGGTAACTGACATTGTGACATGGAAATTTCATATGTTAGTGAAGTCCAAAGGGGTAGGGTACCCTTGAAATAGCTTTTTTAATTTACGACCTCCAATGTAGCAGTCGGACGCTCTATCGCCACGTCACGGATTTTTCTTTACATACATGCAAAGACCATGTTATCATGGTCTTTGATACCATGTATCGTGTAATAATAGTCGATATTTTTTGACGCTTACGCTATATCCTCACGCTAGCGTCCTCAGAGGGCCAGCAGCAAAGAACCCGTGTGCTCCTCGCACGAGCCTAGGATTACCATCTCATTGTAATTCTACTTATATAACTCACTCATGCGACTCTGAAAACAAAATACCAAATGAAAAACAACCACAACAGTTATTAATAACTTCGTTAATTTAAACACAACAATCTCTTTCGAACATAAACCAAACTGTAAAATAATGTTCTGTTTTCAACAACAACAGTTTCCAATAAAGTAATAACAAAAATACATAATTGTATGCTTAGATTACTGGAAAATTATAATTATATAAAAGTTTCCTTTTATCACTAAATAATACAAATTTAAACATTATTTACACGGGAGATAGGTAACTGTTAGAAAGAAAGAAAATACATTTATTAAACACACTACTTTTTTTATGGCTTACATAGCAAATAAAAAAATAAAAAAAATGAAATAGGTACAAAATAACCTTAATGTGTCAGTGGGGTGTATGTGTTTAAAGGGTTACAGTTCAGCTAATGTTACAGATATAAATGCTATTAGCAACGCTGATTTTCAACTGCACCCGTTGGAGTTAGGTAGATGCCTATTATAGGTTCAATGTATAGACTCCATAAATCAAAATATCATAATAAACATTCAATAAATATCAAAATTTCAAAATTCAATAAGTATAACATTAAAATTACTTAGTTACTCGCTATACGCGGCTGGTACATCATTCGTCTAAAGCACACAGATTTCATTATGTGATTAGCCACTTTATTCAAGAATCAACACCATCACACTAAAATTGAAACCTGCAAATGAATACAGACAGAAGAGACAATATATCTAAATTTGAAAGATTGCGGAATGCCCATGGGACTCCTTCCCGTCCATCCGTCGCCTCTCGGATGTGTGGGACAAAATATGTCCCTCTTCATTTCGATTATAATGTAAATGTGGAGTATGTTTTTTGATGCGGCCAGAATTATTATTAACATGTAGGTATTTGTTCGAAAAAATAATACGTGGAAACTTTTAAGTTCTGAAAATATGTATACCTAAATACAAATCAGTCCAATACTATATACAAGATAGATGAAGCCAATTATAATGATGTAATAATATTTTTTGGCAATACAGAATCTACTAAATAATATATCTACTCTCTCTGCCTACCCCTTCGGGGATATGGACGTGAGTTTATGTTATGTTATGTTATGTTACAGAATATATTTTTGATCTGATCGGAAAAAGCGATCATCCAGGACGGGACTGATCACTGTTTCCGATCAGAAAATCATTGGAAATATTTAGCATGCAATTTCTTTAAAATTTCATTCAAAATTATTATAGTAAGTTGATACACAGGCGAACTGAAATTTCTCAGTATTGAAGCCAAAGAGTTGACGGGTACAATTTAATGAATACCGAGTAAACCGTCTAGACAGTCTTGAAAAAAACTCACTCGTTATTTTAATAGAATCCTCTCTTTCCGAACTCATTAAGAAAAGCAAGCTTGACTTACCACCTCTCGTGGACCACAATTACGTCGCCGTCGTCCGCTCGCGCTTTAATGAACAACACATTGCGGCACTTTTACAGCTGCACGCTATGTTTTAACGACGTATCGCAGTATTTTTACGAGCTCGTGCAATTTTTACATTGTTAACTATCCGCATACCGCTGTGCTGCTCGAATGCAATAGTGGTGAGTTGAGTGTGTGATATTATAGAGACATATTAACATAACATAACATAAACTCACGCCTATATCCCCGAAGTGGTAGGCAGAGGTGCTAGCACCCACATTTCGCCAGTTTATGTTTAGGTCCCAATGTAATAGGTGGCGAGCCTATTGCCATTAACCGGGCACTTATAAACCTGCGATAAATACACGCATAACTTCGTAAAGCATCGAAAAGTCATTGGTGTGCGCCATGGTAACCAGGAATCGAACCCAAGACCTCGTCTTAGCAGTCCATTACCCATACCACTAGGCTACCGCGGTTAGAGACATGTTAAACGCAAGCGGATTCGTGTTATTTCTTTATTATATCAAATTTAGGGCTGACTGGGCGTCTCAGTGTAGGCGCGGGCCCGCGGGCAGTCTTTCTGGATGGCTAACCCTGAGCCACTATTTTTGCATGATTGAACACAAAAAATTCTATATACTTAGATAGTTTTATTGGTAGCTACCTAACAAGGGACTGATATTTTCTGATTTTGCTCGAGTAGTGACGTACCTTTAAAAAGTCCATTTACTTACGTAATAAAATTGTTAGACTTCTTTATATCTTAAAGGTCTTTTTTTATAAAATATCGGTCACCTCAATATAACTTCACCTGGCCTTATGGTAAACTAAAGGTGACGTTTTAGGAAGGGGTCACCATTAAATACACCGACAGTGCCATAATGGTGGCCCTCAACTTGACGGCCTCATCAAATGCTCAAATGCTCTTATAGCACCTGGGACTGTAGGAAGAAGGAAACACGTGAGCTGGTGAAGAATCTTTATGGTGCGGCAAAGAAAAGAGGCACCGAACCGCTTAGTTCTTGATGGAATTGTTTGCACGGTATGAGCACCTCAGTCAAAATTATCACAGTTTATGAAGCATCTAAGAGTATACTTTCAGTTAAAAGTTTAGAGATTTCTCATTTTGTTCTTTGTCCGCCATGACACACGACACGACTTTTGATAAATTGTCAATATTAACATATTTATGGATATTGTAACCAAAGCGAGGGTAACGGATAACCTCACCCGCATATTGTTGAGATACCTACATCTGTTTTAGATCGAAATCATAAACAATACATGCTTGCCAACATAATCGTAGCAACAATATAAGAAACTTAAATTTAGACATTTATGGAAGGCGTGTATACCATTTCCTCAGCCTCAAAGTGAAACATTTAATTAACACATATCGACAAATAAATACCTTTCTCTTTCACTCCACAGTTCATCTACATGGTGTCATATAAGTAGGAACAAGATCATCTTTTTTACATACGTGTTTCCTTCCTCATACAGTCCGGGTCCTTTGAGTGGGGCGTGAAAAAGCATTTCATGAGGCCGTCAAGCTGAGAGCCACCATTGTGGCACCCAATGGTGACTCCCATTCTAGAGACTTTACCTTTAGCTTACCATCAGGCGAGTTGAAGTCGTATTGACGTGACCGACTTGAAAAAAATTTTGCTTCTCATAACAAAAATTTTATGAGAAATTTTCCACGGTAAAGTATTTATAGATTATTTTTCTAAGAATTTCGCTAACGATTGAGAAGGTCAATTTTTATAGTTATTAAATTGGAACTTTGGTTTGTCAGAAACATTCTTTTGCGGTTTATTGAAATTTTCTCTCTCATTGTTTTATTTCAGCGAACTAAATTAATTTCAGTTTGTGTCAATCGAGTGGAGCGAAAGATCTTTATAGCGGTCAATTAAGTTCACTAATTTCCTCGTAGAAATGGTCGTACTTCGGTTACTTAACGGATATGGTTTCCTGTGACGTCTTAGTTATTACGTAATGATTTGAAAAATTCGAGAGGAGTTTTTTTATTAAATACAGTTAGTGTTTCGACCATAATGTAATAAACTGTCAACAGATTAAATCTACGTGTCTAGACCATTTAAGCTTTCTTTTCTCTACTCTAGTCGTCTTCAAATGTATTGTGAACGTACACATATTAACGAAAGACCAAGGTTCACACTCTGAGCTATCAAAAAGTGTACAATATAACACAATACAAGATAATACCCATACAAGCGTTACTGGTTAAGCTTACTTTGTTTACATTCGGTTCAGTTTCTGAAACATTATGTGTATATTTACACTAATCTAGAAAATATAATAATTTATAAAAGTTATATCTTGAAAAATAAACCGTGCGTTTATCTGTTGATAAAAACAACAATAGTAATGTATGTTCATTGATGTAAAGTATGCCAGATTACACCTCGAGGCGACGGCGGCGCCACGCGGATGTGAGATAATATGCACATCACGTATGTACTCGTAATATAACATGTATTTACGATCTGTTATCAGTAGATAGTCGATCGTTATCCGATAGTTATAAAATTCCTCCTTATCAATACTTATCGGGACTATCTTTTTACCTGAATATGCACCTTACTGCGCTACTTATAACGTCTGAAGTCTGTTGGTGCAAACGCATTTGACATCTATAACTACTAGACGATCAACAAACAAAAAGCTACCTTATTTAGCAAATGTATTTACCTCAGTTGTGTTCACTTAGCGCTCAACTGTTTTATCTGGTGTATTAGATTACTAGTGCACGTAATTATCGCCTTTAACATTAATATTATTACAAGTACGGTGTTTTGCATATACTCACGCCTGTTTAGCCTCAAGGTGGTGGTTAGAATATAAAAAAGATGACTCTATTGCTGTCCACGAATATCGAGACGGGAATAGTCGGACTGCAAATATTATATTTCGCCAATTAGCCTGATATAAAATAGTCTTCAGGGCCAAAAATACTTGTAGCATCAGAGAGTTTGTTACTCCAGCGCAGCGTTGATACTAGCAAAGAGGCAGGGAAATGATGATGAATCAAAAAATAAGAAAGACTCTCACAAACCATATGAAAAGCAGCATACGGCTAATTCAACTTTGGTGGGGCTGACCTATTCGTATTATCAAGAACATTGATAAACCAGTAACTCTCCATAACTGTGTTTAGAAAATATATACCGAAAAAAAACAGCCCGTTGAGTTTCTTGCCGGAGTCTTCTCAGATCTGGGCCGCGTTTTGAATCGGTCCATTTTACTTATCTAGTTTTTTTTATCTCTTTCTTTTTTTTTATTTTTTATAATTTTTTTTTATATATACATAAATTTATATAATATAATATATATAAATTTATATAAATATAAAAAAATAGTTTTTATAATTTTGACGTTCTGTAAATGCCATTTAATGCCACTGACTATTATTGATTTTTGACTTTGACATGGTGACTTTCCTGTTCTATTCCTGTTCTGTACCGCCTAGCTGGTTCTTTTCGCCCTAACAAGTTTCAATCGATTGATTTTCACACTTAAACGAGAATATATTATAATATACTTATAACTAAAGTGCGCAACTCTTGATGCTGCATGCAACAACAATGTATTTTTTGGATCGGTGAATCCACATGTGATCGGAGGCCATCGTTATTAATTAAGCGAACAGTCGCACACCAATTTCGAGAGCACTTATATCAAACTGTGCTTGTAATTGTTTGTTTAACAAATTGCTTTTAAAACTAACTAAAAACACGTATTGATACAGGAACTAATTGAATTTTGCGTAACTTTCCTGGGAAAACCAATAATAGCTCAATCAATCAATCAATTTCACCAAGAACCAAGCGGTTCGGTGCCTCTTTTATTTGCCGCACCTTAAAGATTTGGAATTCTTTACCAGCGCATGTGTTTCCTTCCTCCTATAGTCCTGGGGCCTTTAAGCGGGGCGTGAAAAAGCATTTGATGAGGCCATCAAGCTGAGGGCCGCCACTGTACCACTACCGGAGTATGTAGTGGTGACCCCAGTCCAGAGATTTTACCTGTAGCTTACCATCAGGCGTGTACTATATAAAAAAAAGCTTTTTGATAATTTACATAATGAAATATAGAATCTCAAAGTTCACTGGCACTGTTGATAATAATTATTTTATGTAAGTACTGTATATAGTCATTAGGCCCAGTATGGTGGTAGACCTTAGGTTCAGTAGTGGAATGGTCTGCCTGCTGTGGTTTTTCTTTACGACTACAATACGGGTTTCTTCAAGAAGGGCTAATAAGGTTTTTATTATAGGTAGCGCGAGTGTAACGTCCCTGGTGTTACACACGTCCATAGGCCACGGTGACCGCTTCCCATCAGGTGGACCGTGTGCTTGTCAACCACCTAAGTAGTAAAATTTGTCAAAGTTAAATTCCAAATACATTTATTTAACAATCATTTAGGTTATCATTACATTTTGATGAGACATTATGAAATGTACCTAAATGAAAATCCATCTGAGATAAATAACATCTGACAGATCCATTAGATTTTAAAAGTGCGAGATAATGGAAGATTCCCTAATCGAAATTAAAAGCCGAGATCTCCCCGAGTGCCAGGGCTTGAACAAGATGTCTGCCCTTAACCTTGATGCTCAATGTATAAGTGGTTTACAGTAATAGGACATACTGTGATATTTAAATGTATTTTGATAGCACTAAATCAATAAAATGAATAGTCTTATTGGGGTAATTATTGCAATTAAATATAAATATTTTCACATTTTCAATTATTTTATTGTTTAACTTCGGTTAAAATTTATATCTTTTTTTTATATACCTTTATTTATATTGACACGAGACAAAAATGTACATTCGTCCATATTAGTCTTAAGATATCTATGTATAACCTGACGTCTCAAAATGCAGCAGTGGAGTTTGTTGCGCCGTTTCTTCTCCACTAGCGCCTAGGAAGCGGTGGTAAACTTAGTATTAAGTAGTTTTTGACGTCAAAAAGATGTAATTACGTTACACTATTTTGAGAAATAAAGAAATTGAAATTGAAATTGAAATTGAAGGTTATAGGTCAAAAGTACAGTCAACGAGAAAAGATCCAGATAAATAAAACTCACGGTCAATTATACTGCTAAGAAAGGATCTTCACACGGGGGTGGTATCCATGGGGATTTCCGCACGATAAAAAAATGATATCACACGATCGTGTTTTAAAATATTGCAGTTCTTCTTCTTCTTCAACCTAGCGTTAATCCCAGTCGTATCCAAAGCTTTCACCTTGAAATCTGGGGTCCGCTTTATCAATAAATATTACATTACTTATCCCTCTAAAATTCATACAAAATTAAGAGGATTCCAGCGACTGGGACCGCAAAAGCTGGGACCGCGGTTCCAGTTGCCGGTTCTATTAAATTGTGCATTATGCTGTATCTTCTGCATTAAGTAAGTAAGTAAGTAAATCTATATAATAAAAGTAAGTTAATCTTTCAATCATAACTTAGAATAGAACTGTTAAAAAGATTACATAGCAACTTAAACTAATTGGATTAGCACTAACAAGCAGTGAATTTGACTTCCGGTCCGGCTTTGTCTATATCCAAAAACATAAATTCCCTTTTTCGGCAACCATATTTAAACATAAACAAAGCAACTAAAATCCGGAAACTAACAACTGGTTTAACCGCAATAAGTAACCCTTCAGATGGCTTATCCCGGATAATGCAATGTCAAAGAAAAACCGATTTGGAAACATTAAAGCCACGTTGCTTCATTAGAAGAATATTCTTTTTAATTCAAGCTGTGGACGCACGAACATATTTTTTGCTGTTATATTTTAGTTTCGTGTGTGGAGCTGATTCCGCGGTTGCATTTTAATCTCGCCTGTACCAGTGACGTATGGAATGTAGAAAGCTTTTTGGCTTTGTTGTTTTCCTTGTGATAATGAAACTGATGTAAGTACTCGCATTGATTAAAGAAATGGATATCTATCGCATAGGTTAGAAAAATCGTGACCAATATAAAAAAAAACATGTTTAAGTCAGCGCACTGACATAAGCCACGTCAAAATGACTTCACCCCGCCTGATGGTAAGCTAAGATGAAGTCTTAGGACCGGGGTCACCACTACACACATCAGTAGTTCTACAGTGGCGGCCCTCTGCTTGAAGGCCTCATCAAATGCTTTTTCACGCCCCGCTTATAGGCCCCGGGACTATAGGAGGAAGGAAACACATGCGCTGGCAAAGAGTTCCAAGTATTTATGGTGCGGCAAATAAAAGAGGCAGCAAACCAAATGTGTAGTAGCATCATCAACTGTTTAACATGCCTCCTTTGTGATAATCAGAAAAGTTGAACTGGCACTTTCTCAATGCCGGCGCTGGCGATGAGCATAAAGCTCAAATCTGAGCAGTGAAATAATGTGGTAAATGAAAAACTCTTTACACCTACATATGCGGCGCCCCAGGCACGAGCCGCAGGCGATAACGTGACTCATGTTGAACGACGTCATGAATATAATACATTTTAAAAGGAATTGTTTTTTTGGCCTCTTTGTCACTAAAACGTGACAATCGTTTACGGAGTATCGTCTCGAGAAAACTGAAAGTAAAAATACTTACAATTATCTAAACACACGATGGTATCTCCCATCCAAAATGAGCAGTCTGACTGGGGTAGTACCTCCGCCCTACAGACCACAGCCATAATAACCTTGAGTTGTTTTCCCGTCCGTCGGTAAGTAGGGTAGCCAGAGCTCACTGTACCTCTCCTCCCCCTACCTCTTCCTAGCCTCCCCACCCGTTCCTAGCCCTCCCCCCTTCCCTTCAGGGTAGGTAGCGCGTGTGCGATACCTTTAGTGTTATACACGTCCATAGGCCACGGTGGCCGCTTCCCATCAGGTGGACCGTGTGCTTGTCTGCCACCTACGTTGTTACAACAACAACTCTGTTTAGATAGTTATCGATAGAAGATGACATGAGTCTAAGGCCTGTATTTGATGACACTCACCTCTGAGATATGTCTCAAACGTGCACCTTAGATGCACTGCGCCAATAGCGCAATTTTTGCGCAAATCTCAAGTGTACGCTTGAGACATAATCCTGAGGTAAGTATCATTTATTAAGGTCTAAGTGCGTCAATCATCTTAGCGTCTGTGCATTGTATCGATACTTGTCTCGTAACGATTGAGCCAGTTTACCTTGCGTGACTCTAAATATAATAGTAGATTCTACTCGTATCTTTCATAAGTGACTTTACGATTTAAAGAATGGTTTATTTAGAATTTGAGTTTAAATATAATATTTTATACTACCTATTTGCCGTCCGTTTACCAACAATTTTTTTCAGCCCCAAATATTCGCTAGGCACTACTACTCTTAAATTTACTGGTTTGGAATAAAACAGCCCGAACGGAACCCTCAAGTCATGGCAAGAAAAGATGGTCTCATAGTATTTCACTGAAAACTGAGCCGTTTGTACACTTCCTTCATTCATTCGAGTGAGGTAGAACTAGTGTATCAAATACTGTAACCCATGCCCTTGGCAGTCCGTCCGGTTATAGCAGTTATTAATTAAAAGCATCACTAGTCGTTACAAGTTTACGATCACTTACTTGTTTTACAGCCGCGTAATGGCGCCCCCAGTCACTGGAGCGTGCTGTAGCCGCTGTGATCAAAACGTGTTCCTCTGCATAGACGAGAGTCTATTACGGTGGGATTAACAATTTTCAGTCACATGGTATTACAATAATTCTGTGCATAACCTATCGCCTAGATTAGTATATATAGATTAATGGAGGTAAGGACACGACGGTATCTCCCGTCCGAAATGAGCTGTCCGATTAGGGAAGTACCTCCGCGCTAAAGAAGACCGCGGCCATAATAACCATCGTATTGTTTCCGACGGTAAGTAGGGTAGCCAGAGCTCACTGTACCCCTCCTTCCCCCCCCTTACCTTCCTAGTCTCCCTCTCCACCCTTTCCTACCCACGTACATAGGCCACGGTGACCGCTTCCAATCAGGTGGGCCGTGTGCTTGTCTGCCACCTACGTGATATAAATAAAAAATATATTTTGTTCAGAAGAATTGTTCGACATGATACCTACGGCCACATTCTATCCGCTCGCCACAGACAAGGAATTCATCCTCACACTTTGCGACTCAAAATGGTGCACACTGTGAGGAATGAGAGGAACTTCATTCCACGTACGCTTAGGCTGTGGAATTATCTCTCTGCTGTATTCCCAAGCTTCCCATCAGGTGGGCCGTGAGCTTGTCTGCTACCTACGTAGTTAAAAAAAACTATAATTTCTTCTGGCTTCAAGAAGGACATTACATGGTTGGTCTTTTTATATAGGGTCAGCAGTGCGATTGTGACGCCCCTGGTGTTACACAATGCACACGTCCAAAGGCCACGGTGACCGTTTCCTATCAGATGGGCCATGTGCTTGTATGTAAAGTGGTATAAAAATTTGCGTAAGATTACTGATGTAAAAATTTATTACACGCAAAAAAAATGATTCAAATCTGGCAAATATTGGCAAAATAAAAAGTAATACATCTAGGTACCCCTTTAGTGATAGGCAGGGTTAACATATAAAAAAACTAGTATATACATGTGAACCGTACACCTGTTAAATGAATCGTACGAACAGATTACGGAGTAGGTACAAGTTCATTTTCTCCTGCGGGTGAAACAAGAGTTTTCCATTACATGGCGGCCGCAGAGTTTTCGGTTCAAATTTCGATGGTAATAAGAATGTATTCGAGTCGTAAATATGTTCAGTCTACCCCAGTTGCAAATGGACGTGCTTATAATGTACTACCATTGTTCCTACTACCAAATGTACTACCAGTAGACCTTTTGATGGGAAGCTTAAGGTCAGTTAAATAATAATAAATAAAAATTCTACGACATTCTACACAGCGCTATCTAGACCCAAAGTAAGCATAGTTTAACTAGTTTATGGGTTCTATAATACTTATATTATTTTTTTATATTCTATATCATTATAAATACAAACACACATTCATGCATACAAATATTTGTACTAAGCGGGAATTGCACCCGCAACCCATGTCGTAGCACTACCGCTACGCCACATAGGACGTTAAGAGTTAGTCAAGATTTTTTAAAATTTGGGTTACTAATTCAGCAAAAGTAACATTTCTAACTCTTACGACCGTCCTGCCAATTACTCTGTATTTTCAACATACTGCAGCGATACTTAATAAGTAGTGCTTTAATGATTAAATCGTCACAATCCAAATTGGAACAGGCGATCCCGCTATACCTCCTACGAGTATCTCTATAAAATATTACTCAGCATTATCAAAGTCTGGTCAGTGAATAAAATATCGTTTATAGAACGTGAAAGGAGACTTCACCTCCGGAGGCCGGCTTAGTGGACGCTCACAGTTAGCTCAGAATATTGCGGCTTTTATTTGCAGCTTAACGTGACGCGTCTAAAATTGAAGAACTTCTGATAAAATTTCAATGGTGAAATTTAGATACTGTCCATTCGATATTATATCGACCAGGAGCACATTACTGAATAGAATATTTTATTCAGCTCATAAAAAATGATTTATAGACGGCTAAAACTATCCTCGGTTACTGAATTATTTTTGGATTCGTCGCGTTGCCTACAAATTCTCGCCATTTTAAAATACCTTTAGCTTACATATTGTTAGTACCTACATTATTAGAATAATTTATTATTTAAATTGGTCGACCAAATTCATAATTTTCTGGTGAGAGATCCACTCATTTGCTATCTTGTGATATGTATTGTGCTCGTTTATAAATATGTAACATATTAAATTTATAGATTACTATAAAATTTTGAATTAACTTTAGTTTGGTTTTTAATATCATGCGTTCATGCAGTGAGCATATTATGCCTACATTTGAATCCAAATAGTTGCGTACTTTTTGGTTCTAAAGGCTCTTATTAGTGTCATAAATTGTAACACAACCTACAGTCGTATTTTTCCATGTAGTAGGTATTATGAAGTTCTTTATAAAGAACATTAGAAAATTTCAACGGGAGCAATTAAACGCTGCAACCGGGTGCATACTTGTGTTACACCTTATGATCTGGAAGATATTCGACGGATGTATTCATCTATCAATAAATATTACCTTCATTACACCATAACTAATATAGGTGAAATAAAATATAATTTTTCTAACAAAATCTAAGTCAACGTTAGTACAATAAAATTATGAGAATCGTTTCATGTAACATTTGTATTAATTTTATGGTTAATTTTTAATATCGTATAGAGAAAACATCCGACAGTTAAACTACCTCGGCTTATAGGGGTAAGCTGGGGTTGTTAACGTTGGATGTTCTGAATAGAAAGATAATGGATTGAGTAGAAGTTAGAAAACACGCGAACAATGGTTGAACGAAATATTTTAATACTTTTAAGCTGACATGCAAGCCACAGGCAGCGGGTAATAGTAAAGTGGTTACTGTGAAAGTATTAAGGTAAATGGGAAAATTATTCAATAAATACATTCATTAAACGTCTAAGCATCGGAGAGCACTTTAAGCCATCGTCGGAGCCATTGGAACATCTCTGGTAGTCGCTAAAGAGTATTTGGACCATCAAAACCGGGAATTCTTTACCAGCTCACGTATTTCCTTCCTCCTATAGTCCCAGGTCCTTTAAGTGAGGCGTGAAAAAGCATTTGATGAGGTCGTCAAGCTGAGGGCCACCATTATAGTATTATCGGTGTTTGTAATGGTGACTCCCATTCCAGAGACTTTACCTTTAGCTTATATCAGGTCAAGTGAAGCGATATTGACGTGATCAACATAAAAAATATCGCCAGTCATGGGCTATGGAGGTCAGATGGCCACCGACCACTTACAATTGATGACTAAATTTTTTTCTGTGGAAGAATTTGAAACCATATTCAAAATGAATAAATGAAATAGAACAAAGATCTGCAAGTATATTGTTATCGTAAACGAGTTTATGTAAAAATAAATAAAACGGAACCTTCAGCGTACTCCTCGTAGCAGAGCCATAAAGAACGTCATGTTAGTTCATCCCGGTTTACAACCAGATTCGAACCATTAACTCTGTCGTTTGACTTTGACTCTGTTGTAAGCGAGCTCGTTGAGTGTTTCGATAGAAGAGAGACACCGTTGAGTCGCCTTTTTGCCATTATTGAAATTCTTACATTTCAAAATGTACAAGACATGCAATATGTTGATGTTATGCTCATCGCTTAAAATAGCTTTTTAAATTAGGTACTTTCAATACCTTGCAGCCTCTATTATCCTAGTTCACGTACTTATCACTTTAGTGATTGGTTATGAATAACATGCACACATTTAATTTATGGATATTGAGATTATTACTTCTATACAAAAATATGATGGAACTATCATGACACATTCATAAAATGTCACTAAAATCGGTTTGTACTAAAACTATAGTTAGTCCTTGGTACTCTCAAGATTATCTAGCTTATAGATACTCTAACTAAAAATAGACGTGCAGACGCATACGTATCCTCACGAATTCTTCTACCATTATAGATATCATACATTTTGATTCAAAAGCCTTCCCCGAATAAACAACATTCATGTACCCACTAAAACCTTTCCACTTACACATTAAAGGCATTCTCTTGTACTTTAAAAAGGACGCAGAGGGCTCCCCCTATTTAGCATTCAGATGACAACCATACGAACTTGCTCAGTGTGCGACCGAGAAGGAATATGGGACCTTGTGATGTTAATTTTGTCGTGTAACAGGTTAATTAATGAATGAACCAGATTTAAGGACTGCGTACGAAGTAGGGCCCAAAGTTAAACGCTGTTATGGCCGTGCTTTCAACTTGTGAGCCTCGGAGAATTATTTAGAAAACAAACCTTACGGGTAACGGATACTGAGCAGTGTTTTTATATAAAAAAATGACTTCAGCTCGCCTAATGGTAAGCTAAAGGTAAAGTCTCAAGACCGGGGCCGGGGTCACCACTACACACACCGATAATGCCACGGTGGCGACCCTCAGCTTAACGGCCTCATCAAATGCTTTCTCACGCCCCGCTTAAAGGCCCCGGGACTATAGCAGGAAGGAAACACATGCGCTAGTAAAGAATTCCAAGTCTTTACGGTGCGGTAAATAAAAGAGGAACCGAACCGCTTGGTTCTTGATGAAATTGGAACATTGAAATTGAGTATATTTTTTAAAGTTATCACTTCCTTATTACTTAGTAGAATACTGAGGCCATCCCATCCTATTCCAAAGCCAGTAAAGAGCCCATGACATGAAAAAAATATCAGTTGCCTGAGAAATATCAGTTCATACATCCACATACTTTTAGCAGAGAAAACCAATTTCACACATCAGTAATATTCTTTACAGCTGCACTACAGACTATGATGTGACTTGTGATTAAGGCCGAGTTATATAAATTAGGTAAACACCTCCAAAACTTAATTACAAAAGTTTTTGTGTCAAGTGTAAACATATCCTTCTATTCAAAGCGTCCTCCTACACACCGGAATATATTTACGGACGCAGTCCTGTTCAAATGTGCTTAATAAAAGGATTTATTGTCTTAAATTTTGCCGAACCTAGGCGTTCGTTTTTATTATTTTTTATTGTTTAAAAATGTATGGATAGCAGTGGTATCAATGTTTTAGTATAAAACTATTCAATCACTTTTAGATTATGCTATTACTATTGAAACGGTGGCCGAGAGATTGGGAATCTTTGTTTGCGTTTTAGTTCAATTACCTACTTTTCGAGAAATAAAATAAAAATACTCCAATAAAAAGTTACTTGATCAATAACAAGAACCGCTTATATAATGCACTGTCGATCACATTTTAAACTGAGTCGGCATACAATATTTGTGATCTTACCTCTTCTGAAAATTGTTGCACTTCTGATACCCTGGGGTTGATTTGCCAACTCAATATACTAACCTTTATTGTATCTAATACCTACTAATAAAAAAGGTATCAACATTCTTGAAATATAAATTGTCTTAAATAATTAGTATTTAGGACAATTTATATTTCAAGAATGTTTTGCACTTTCAGTCCAAATTCCAAAATCCTAGACATTCTTGAAAATAATAAATCAGCCGATCCACTACGAGTTTATTAAGAGCAGGGCTAGGTACTTAAATAATCAAAATATTTGCTAAACAACTCTCAAATTTCACAGTGTAAGTAAATATTAATTTCATAGTTACTTACACCACAAGATTTCTAGTTTGGTTGTGTTTACATATAGTTCCACTGTTGGTATGAATTCATTCATCTCATTACGAACATAACAATTGAACATTACGTTATTATAATGTAGTAACAATAACAACAAATTATAAATATGACATTTTCTCGACATAAAATGTCAGGGGCGGGAGTCAGTCCGCGCGGCGGTTCCACAATGGTTAGGGTCCATTTGGGCGAGAGCTCTGTACAATACGCTGTAGATTAGTTGCGGGCATTTACCGGCGTGCCCGCAATAAACTACCCATGTTGTACTTCAAAATATATAACATAAGTTTATAGGGAACTGTAGAAAATTTGTTCATTTCAAAGTCAAATTTATTACCCGACTGCCGAAGAAAGGAGGGTAATATTTTTCGAGACTATATATGTATGTATGTATGTATGTATGTATGTATGTATGTATGTATGTATGTATGTATGTATGTATGTATGTATGTATGTATGTATGTATGTATGTATGGTATTCATTGAATATCCATTGAAAAAATAGGTTGGCTGTCGAATAAATGGATTCCCACTGTTAAGTTCTTACGTTTTTAGACCACCGGACAATTAATCTAAGTGCTTGTTTTTTTCTTTTTAGTTTTTAAGCAGTCGGGTTTTATGATTTTTTAAATTTATTACTTTTATTTAGTACATTACACAACATTATCGACTCGGCAATCGAGTGTTTCACCTCGGAGTCCGTGGATCGTTTTCCAACTTTACATCAGGTTGGGCAGTTTGCTTGTCTGTTTCCTAAGTGGTATAAAAAAGCTACTCCTCCACTTCGCACGATCTTAGTCACGTCACGATTGCTGTACTCAAACTGAACAGCCACTATGTCCCGCTAATGAGAATGTACACAAATAAAGGTTGCCTACATTTGTATAGTAATCTCATCAACGGGTTCCATTACAGATGTTAGTCGAAACTTCAAAGGCTCCAAGAGTTGATTCCGATGTAACTTAATGAATATAAATGATAGGAACAAAAACAAATCTCTGAAGGAGGTTTATTTGCATATTATTTGAAATCCTTTGTTGAAATGTGAAACTTTTGATCAAGATATACACTGACAAGGATAAAAATAGACTGTGATGGGAGCTGGTTGTTCACTTTCAGACTTTCATATACATTTTTTTTTATATAGGACACGTCAAAATGACTCCACCTAGCCTGATGGTAAGCGAAAGGCAAAGTCTCAGGACTGGGGTCACCACCACATACACCGGTAGTGCTACAGTGGCGGCCCTCAGCTTGACGGCCTCATCAAATGCTTTTTCATATTCATACATGATTCTGGGCTTATTATATTTTCTAATCGTTCTGGTTTCAACAAAAAAGCATTTTTGAAGGCAACGTTTATAAACTTAATCAGATAACTAGTTGTGAACTAATTTAGTTATCCTTTTGAACGTGGATTCCGTGAAAAGGAGTTGATTATTATTATTTTTGCCTCGCTGTTAAGCGTACTTATTATAATTATCTGATTTCAAAAAACCTGGATTAACTAGGTAGGTGCTGATAACCACCGCCAGCTTTCAAATGAGTATTTAAACAGCATTTTTACCAAGAAATATAAAAAAAATTACTTGTCTCAAAAACTAGGGTTGAAGGCGTGCGCTGTTGTGGTTTGAGTCCCGAAAGTTGTCACAAACTTTGTTAAGTTATATCACTAACATTGACTAGTAAATAATAACTACGTGGACACAGTAAAAATCTTTATAATTATCAAAGAAAGTCGTGTTAGTCGCTTTTTTAAAGATTTTTAAAGTTAGACATGTCAACATTACTTTCCCTCGCCTGATGGTAAGCTAAAGGTAAAGGAGTAGAGAGTGGAGTGAAGAGGAGTGGAGTGGAGAGTGGAGTGAAGTGGAGTGGAGAGTGGAGTGTAGAGTGGAGTGGAGAGTGGAAGTGGAGAGTGGAGTGGAGAGACATTTCATTGGTGGCGATACCAAATTCCACACGGGTGAAGCCGCGGGCGAAAGCTAGTAGTTTATTATAAAGTCAACATTTGTTGTTCAGGAGTTATCCTTTAGGGATATAATATTTTGGGATTCCGTAATGAATTGCCTAATTATAACATGTCATATCGCAAACAATGGACAGTAAGTTCCAACCCAGGGACATCAAATCTAAAATTAATTAACTCCCATGTCCCCAGCCTCCTAAGAACACAGCCGCGGTATCACATCTATAATTGTTGAAGCTTATCGTGCGGCCGCAGCGGGTCGCAATCGATAACGGTTTAAATAAAACACCTCTCGTAATGGGACCCACACGATCCACGGGCTCCTGCCTCCCAACACACCGCTTCATCAGTTGAGGCCGTCAAACGGTGTATTTTGCGCCGATGTCTGTGGATTTTTTTATTGAATCGGTACCCTTACACGACATGTTTTCCATATTATTTTTCGCGGTGATAGGCCTCTGTCAAGCCGTTATTGAGTTTTTTGTTCGGCTTGATAAAGTGAGCTTAATGGCTTGTTTGCGGTAAACTCGGCGCGCCGACATGATGGGGATTTATTGAGTTCATATTTTCAATTTATGAAGATTTTTCGAGCTTAATATTGAATTATTTCTTCGTTTACTTTTTGAACGAAGTTTCTGACACATCCGTCGTACTATTTGTATTACGAATTTATGTTTTTAATCTTAAATGGGCAGGTTCTTCTCTTGAGATTGCATCAATATCAACACCGCCTCGACATCCAAGATACTTATGATTAAATACACAATATTGATATTCCAATAGATATAAATTAGTTTTTCAATATTCAAGTAGGGTCTAGATACACTTTCGCCAAAGTAAATGGTTCTAACTAAATTCCTGGTACAGGTAATAGGTATTCGGTATTTGGTATTGAAACATCGAGTAAGTGTCTACATCTAGTGCTAGGAATATTGGATATGGCCAGTATTAGTTGCAAACTTTGCTGCACTGTATCGCGCTCTAACTTTATCGCAATCAGCTTTGTGCTAGTGCCAATATTATGTTTAACCACAGAACAACGCCCCCATACGATTTCTAGTCCTAAGGATTTTTCTTTGTTCTGTGTGTTTAACCAATGATCTGTGAACTACCTATGGATTGAATCTGCAACAAATCATAAAATATAACTGATTATAGCATCTAATAATGTACGTGTTTCTGCGCTGCTAACTCTACCTATCCCAAAAAAGGTGTGGTTGTTATCTATATAGTTGTATGTATGTACAACATTCAAAACTTCGGCACGGCATCAGCTGCTAAAAGGTACATAAATATCACTGAATATACCTACGTCTAAATATGCCGAATCATCGGATGTGACAACCAGAAATAGATTGATATAATCTTCTCCAGGGAAAAAAAAATGGTATTAAGTACAATAATAGACATTAGGCGTATATTCCCAGCTGTGCCCGGTCCCCTAGAGACCGGTGTAATCCAGCAATGAGGTAAAACCACTGTCAATTTATCCAAACCTATTCGTTCGTAAACCGAGGCATCCAACTTTCGTATTTACATTTCTAAATTTGCATGACTAGAATATTGTTCGCTGGGAACAAAAGTCAAAATCAAACAAATCAGAATTCAGAAAAAACCTCTGTATCGCGAACTTTACGGAGATAAAAGGTTACGAAAGCCTTTAGGAGAATGTGAGGTGATTCCTTGCCAATTTATTTATGGGGATGTTTAAGTATTATTATAATTAGGTTCATTTAATGGTTATTTTGCAAGCCTATGCTGATAGTTAAGTAAAAATATGTTAAATTCTTCAGGTGTTATCCTGGTCCCTTGGGGACCCAGTCACGATTGCTGAAGGCTGATCTTAATCTCAATTTTTTCTTCTCCATGCCTCTCTTATGTAGGAAGCCCCTTTCTTGCAGGAAGATTATGCAACTATATCGAACTATTTAAACTAGATCCTTTAAAAATCTTACTGAAATCAAAAATGTTAATAACATCGCCTCCTGCCCACAAATTCTGCCTTCAATTCAGTTGAGGTTATAATGTTGACTTACTGCGACCCCAAATGAAACGAAAACCTGCCACTTGTTTTCATTTCATCTTTCCCACAATATGGTGGACCGTGGTATAATATAAGGATATTTGTGTTACGTTTTATAAAACAAGGCGATAATGTTATATGTATAAATTTTCTACATACCCTGAAAAGCTACAAATATGGCGTTAGTACACTGAAAATAAACAAGTATTCGATTGACACATCAGACGGCGCGGGTTTCGTTACCATCAATACAAATAATTATTGTTTTTGTAATGATATGATTGTAAAAAAAAAGCTAAGGATGTTTCTCTGCACTTTAAAACCCATATTAAAAGTTACAGTAATATTTGGAATAATTAAAAGGAAAGGTAGAACAAGCCGTAAAAATTATTAACTGGTTTGAAGCGGCTGGTTATCAACTTCAGATGCGATACAAAAACGACGTAATTATTACGTAAACTAAATAAATGACCTGCAAACGAGCAAGCAATGAGTAACCGTGTGTCTAGCTACGATTAGGTGATTGCTAGCCGCCGCCTGGCCGATGGAAATATGTCATTGAAAAATTAATTTCCTAGTCTCTACTGAAACTGGGCAATCAAGAGGAAGATTGTGGAACTAACGATCCTGTTCGCCATTCAGGAAACATTTTCCATCCATTTCCGTTTCGATAGCTGGAATGAAATGACATGTTTTTTTAAATGCTGCGTGTACGAGTATGTGCCCGAATACTGACAAAACTTTTCAATATTTATACCTCTTTTTAATCGATTTCAAAATGTAGGAGGTTCTCAATTAGACTGTATTTTTTTATGTTTGTTACCTAAAAACTTTTGACTGGATGAACTAATTTTATTTTATAGCTTATCGTGTGGTCCCATTTTAATTCCCGTTGAAGTCTTTTTTTTTTGTTAAAATAATTAGCAAATCTAAATATCCCAATGCCAAACTTACAATATGGAATCCAATTCAATAGCAAAATGGATGAAGATTATCTATGGTGCACACTTAAATTGACTCCTCAGTATTAGGTACATTGTTATCAGTATACAGACAAAAAAAATTAGGTAGGTATACGACGTCATGAAATCAAAACTGCGGTTACTGAAAAATAAACATCTTGCAAACGAAACCCATCATGTCGAAAACCAATTTCCTGTTGATATATTTATTTCTTATTTGATAAACAAAACATGTTGTGACGCGCGTCACATTTTGCGTTACAATTGCCAATAAATGTATAACAATTCAATGGAAAATTTCCAAATGCAAGCAGCAAAACTGAAAAAATATCTCATGTATACTATGTATGAAAACGCTAGCATAGGTTACCTGTCCCCCGCGGCTTCACCCATAACATACTTCATCCTCATGGCACTTATTTAACCCATACATGCCCATAAAAATTTGCCCTATTCGTTGATATAATATATGATTACTACTCTGCTGTTTATATAGCTTAAAGCCTTCCTCAATACATTTAGCTCATTAGCTATTCAAGTCAAAAATAAGTTTTCAATTCGGATCAGTAGTTTCTGAGCTTAGTGCGCTTAATCGAACAAACAAACTCTTTAGCTTTATAAAATTAGTGTAGATTTATAAAGAAATATTGTGTGTGGCTAGCTTTGTAGAGGGCGCCGGTTCCAAAGTCTCGGATGGCAGATAAACGGAGACAGATCAGATAACGCCGCAATAAGATATATTTTAGCTTGTGCCTCTTTTCCCTCCGAAGAACACGAGATAATTCCGGAGTAATACCTTGGATACGGAGGATAACGCAATTTACGATTAATTTTGGAACTGGCAACTGAACGCCAGGGAATATGATCCTTTAATTTTGTATAACGACGGAAGGATTACCTACCGTAGCGTTCAATCGTACTGAATATTTTGTTATTTTGTTCATGTTGTGATTGCCAATCAAATATAGGGAAATTATGTCGAACGACTGAAAAGAAACGTTGGTATAACCGGCATTATTATTAGACACGCACCTTTGTACTTGACAATAATTTATACAAGTAAGATTTTATGGCATTCTACGAGTATTAAGAAGTGCCTGGAATTTTTTTTTAATTCTACCAACTCTGACGTTGTCAAAGCTTACTGTCTTACTATTTTAAATCTAACTAGTCTCTTTGGCTATACGAACCCACTCAGGGTTAAATTTTTCTTTTCTTTTTTCTTGTCTTTTTTCCTTTTTCTTTTTTTTCTTTTTTCTTTGTCATTTGTGTTCTTATGTCTATGTCAGTCAATATCACGATCGTATTAAAAAAAACCGCGGTAGCCTAGTGGTTTGGGTAATGGACTGCTGAGACGAGGTCTCGGGTTCGATCCCAAGTTCACCATGGCACACATCAATGACTTTTCGATGCTTTTCGAAGTTATGTGTGTATTTATCGCAGGTTTATTAGTGCCTCGGAGAGCACGTTAAGCCGTCGTCGGTCCCGGTTGCCATACAAACATCTATGGCATTCGTTACGGGTAGTTGGAGCCCACAAAAGTCCAACCAGTCTAACTTGGAACTTCGATATCCCCATTGGTCATAATGATCATTGGTTGTGGAGGTCAGATGGCAGTCGCTCCACGGAAAATATCGAAGTTCAGCTGCATCACAGTTAGACTGGAAAGCCGACCCCAACTGAGTTGGGAAAAATGTTCAGAGAATGATGAAATGATTCAAATCTAAAACTAGGTGTTCTTTTTTGTAATACAGTATGATGGTGCTATTTATTTTCGATATAAATACCGATTAGATTAACCGGATATTTTTCAGTTCAAAATCCGGATAACTTCCCTGGTAATATTGTTAATGTTTTTCACGTCAATATACAACCTGTATAATTAACGCTTTGTTTTTTTTGTTTCAGATTCCCTCTCTGTGTGTAGCAGTAGTGTTAAAACTTATAATACATTCAGTGTTAGTCAGTGTTAGTCAGTGTCATGTGTTTTAGTTATAACGATAGGTATATTTTAGTCATAGTGTATTTAGAGTAATATCAACGAAATTGACGTTTATATAGTAGTAAGAACTAATAGTGTTATTTGGACTGTGACAAGTAAAAATATTATGTGATACAGACACGTTATATTGTGTGGAGGGTATTAAGTACACTGACGCGATGTCTCAGCCAATGAAGAGGTCGTTCAGCTCCGAGGGCAACGCGAACGCGAAGCGCGATTGGAAGATGCGGCTGAGCCTGCGCAGCCGCAGCGGTCGTAGTGTGGTGAGTAATCTTTTTATATCATTTTTACGACGGTATCTCCGAGCAGTCCGACTGGGGTAGTACCTCCACCCTACAGAAGACCGCGGACATAATAAACATCGTGTTGTGTTCCCGCCGGTAAGTGGGGTAGCCAAAGCTCACTGTACGCCTCCTCCCCCCATTCATTCCTAGCCCCACATTCTCTTCATGATAGGCAGCGCGTGTGAGACACCTTTAGTGTCGCACACAGTCATAGGCCACGGTGACCGTTTCCCATCAGATGAGTCATGTGCTTGTCTGCCACCTAACTAGTATAAAAAATATCATTGATATATTCTCGTTTCGTCTTTATCGCACCTGGTGGTAAGTGATGTTGACCTAAGGTATTCGCAAAGGCTTAAAGATTCCAAGTTACGGCTTCCCAAAAACAAAAACTCTAGCAGGGAGTTCCATTAGCTATACGCATGTAGTTACGTTTAATTTTTCTATATTGATATCATTAGAGATTTATAATTCAAGGAGTTAAGACATATTCATACATACAAATATTTGCATTAAGCGGGAATCGAACTCGTGACTCCTGTCGTAGCAGTCGAATGCTCTACCGCTATACGATAGAGGCCGTCATAATTTTTGAACAAAGTAAGGTTTAACTTCATGGCATCTATTTAGTCTCCGAAAACTGAATTCTTCTGAATTCCTTCTTCACAACGACGCTACCAAATAATTCGGCAACCTTTAGTGAATATAAATGGTACTATTACTGCGAATCGCGTACATTCAGATAATAGTCCCGCACACTCAAAGGTCATTCGCTCTAAGGCGCTGCGCAAACGTAGACACTTTTGTTTCTTGTGTCCGACACAAGCTACCGATGAATATTTGAATTCTATAGAACAAGTATGAAATCATTCAACTCCCTGCGCATACGTGAGTCCAGTTGCTTCCACTGAACACTATATTCAGGACGATCAAAAAGTGTTTGGTGTCGGTAACTGGAAACTAAAAGTCGTCAGTTGAAGACACAAGCAACATTCACAAACGTCCATCATGAGACTACGGAAAACAAGCAGATACAGCAACTACAGCTACAGTTTCTTGTGGTGTGCCGTGTCAGTGACAGGGAACCGGCAACTGTGTCCGGTTGTCGATACGGGACACAGCAACTACGGTTTCCTGTGGCGGTGTGCCGTGTCGGCAACACGTTTGCGCAGCGCCTAAGACATTCATTTAAGTTACTGTAACTTTTAACTTAAATGAAAGCAGCTTCTTAGACGTAATTGCTTTGTTATGTATCATTATTATGCTTCGTTGGCATAAAACACAACTGCCAAGAAATTTGTTTAGCTGATTTGTTTTAACAGTCTCAAACTAAGTATAATTATTTGATATTTTGTCAAGTTTCCTCTTATATTAACTTTTAAACTTTCGCGTTCCATGATTATTATACGTAAACGGCTGACTGTCAGCCTGTGACCACGGCCGGTGTAACCTGGCCGAAACGTCAGGCATTCCAAAGGTATGTATATACCTATACCATGATCGCGTTAATTCCCGTTTACGTATAATAAGTTTACTCTTGCTCAAAATAGTACTAGTAATTTTACGCCAATAGCCTACGCCTAATATAGACGTCGGTTTTCACATTATTGACTATATAATTATCTCCGGTTTTACTCAACCGATTGTTATCAAACATGAGTAAGATTTTAAGTCTGACAAACAAACAAAAAAGCGTCAAAATCCGTTCAGTGGTTTTTGCGTCCATCGCGCACATTTATAGACAAGAATTCCAAAAAATAAAATTTTCATGTTCAGTATATTACTGGATGAAGATTTCATTTTTCACTACCTTTCATTTCCTTAACTTCAAAGAACATTTACTTTGTGAAAGAAAAAAGTCTCCGTTTCACGGCAATTTTAAACGAATAATTAATAAGTGAAGAATTCATTTAGTTGTAGATAATGTCAGTAAAATTCTTATAATATACCTACCGCTTTAATTATGTCGTGTCCCCTGTTATGCGTCCGTAATTTTTGGTAGGGAAACAAATTATTCAGGATAATTTTATACTTACCTTCATTGGATTAAAAAAAAACTCAGCATGAAGTTCTTAGTTACTTTATGTTTTATGTCTCATTGATATTAAATGCTTTGCCGCACCATAAAGACTTGGAACTCTTTACCAGCGCATGTGTTTCCTTCCTCCTATAGTCCCCGGTCTTTTAAGTGGGGCGTGAAAAAGCATTTGATGAGGCCGTCAAGCTGAGGGCCACCACTGTAGCACTATCGGTGTATGTAGTAGTAACCCCCGATTCAGAATCGGTTACTACTACATATACATATGAATTTCACATTTATAACGCACACACAATTCACAATTATTATTATACTATATGTACTTGAGATAGAGAGATAGATATAACTATCAACCCGAGGCCCATACAAATAGTTTTTCTGCGCTCCGTATTAGATCGAACATTTTGCAAAAAACCTCGCACACTTAAATTCGCTCTCGCTACGGTTATTACCAATCATAAAATGATTAGGCACATTCTCTTACAGCTGATAAACATACTCTTAAACATCGGCATGGATGGCGAAATGTCTTAAGAACGTACAGCGATGGTGGCGCATACCCTGCCTGGCATTACGGCCATATTAACGTAAATAAATAATTACACCTCTTTATTACGTCATTAGGACGGAGGGTCGTATTGAGTAACATACCTGCACAAATTATTTAAATTTATCCGTTAAAGGTTATTTTAAACGGAGCTCACGGGTTGTAAGACGCTTACGTCAATATCATGTTTTGTGAGTTCAATAAATTTTGGTTAATGTGTTTGAATTTTTGCAAATTTTACTTATACTTAAAGATCTATCAATCTGATTGGAATGCCGCAGAAAATAGAAACAATGTACTTACCTTGGGACCAGTCATTATTTTGAGTGAATAAAATTGTTGAGACCTATCATGATCCGCTAGGCAATTGAATTATTTAGAAACACTCTTATTTCAATAGACAAGATAGTTGAGAGTTAAAGCAAACAATATGTCCACACTTACCTACACTTGTACAAATAGAAACACAAATAATTAAACAAAGTTCGAGAACTTTTAGGTAACTTAATACACCGAGCCATGGAACTACTTAAACTTTCAAGTTAAAGAGTCGCGCCGTCAGGCTAAAGAGATTTTCTAATTTTAATTACGAAAATCAAGTTGGTCTTTCCTTTTTTTTATAAAAACGATGTACTAACTGCGCAGTTTCGCTATATTGAAATAGTGCCAAAGTTTCTACAATTTTCTAATATTATTCGCATAGACTTTCTAAGAGGTTATTTTTCCAAAGTCCTATATTGTTTCTTATTCTTCTCCAGAACTTTTGTCTTCTCTTTTATTTTTGCAGGTAGTAAGGCCTTAGTGACACATCTAGTGTTGTAAGCGTTGAAAAGTTACTTTATGTTTTTAGTATTAGGATAGTCGTGTTCATAATCTCTAAATCTACTCATGAAAAAAGTATTTATTTAAATAATAATTCTGGATAAAATGACAATAATTTCGGGGTAAATATGCCTAGATACTAAATAGCATTCAGTTACAGCAATGTCCATTATTCTAACATCGCGCTACTCTTGTATCGGGATGGAAACAGAAAGAAAACCATTAAACGTAACACAACTGTGTACACATCAGTGAAAGGGTCCGCTTGTCCGTCAGCGTTCTGTTGGCGCAGATTGAAAGAAGGTATTAGCACAAGCGCTGTGTTTGGTACTTGGATTATGAAGAGATTAGTTGAAGAGCCGGTTAGTAAACAGCTGACACTGTTATTGAATGATCCTATTTGCGGACCTTTGTTGATATTCGAAAAATCCACCCTATTTTAAGTAACAATATTAGTTATCGCATTCATAGTTACTGATAACCGTTTAGCATTAAGTGATACGTATGTTATTTCACTTGTATTACCTAACATTCAGAAAAAAAAGCTCACGATATACAAGTAAATGCCCGATACTCGGTTATTAAATGACAAAGTAATTAGGTCTATCTGTTGAATGTTGAAGTTATCAATCATATTCAATAATTGAATAAGTGCATCTATAATTTTATTGTATAGCATACAATCGAGGGACCGGACCTACCTCTAACTATACAATGGGCTGCTGTGAAGTAGCCATCTGTCAGTCCAGTGTCAGTGCCGCGCAGTCATCGAGGCGTGAGCGACGACCCGTCGACCCGACACGCTCCGATTCAGCTACTGATGTTGATTGTCCGCCTTCCGTCACACAAGGCGTCACGGATACAGAGATAATAAGAGTTTTTCTATATTCCGAAGTATCCAGGGAATGCTAAGGGCTTGTTTTTAGTGAAATCCGATACAAAAAGGACGTGGGTATTCAAATTGTCACAAATAATGAGCATAAAATTTGTTGGAAAGAAAAAAAAGTATCTAATTTTATTTCAGAATAGAGACTTCGCTGTGATTTGTAAGAGACTGACATTTGACGTAATTAATACTATGACGTGAATACGCTCCTAATTAACAATCTAGTCAATTTACAACAAGATAAGTCCCTAACCATTAAGTATTTACAGTTTGTGTGGCGTCTTTTAAAAGCAGTAGGTACGTCATCGTAAAGTAAAGATATTTCCATTCTATAAATTTTCTTTTAGAATTTTTTTTTCCACAATACAAGTGACTCAAAAATTATCTGAGCCAAACAAAAAAAATCACTAAAATTAATGGAATAAGTAGGTATTTTGATTCGTTTACAGTGCGCACCCGTGGAACAATGTGCATTTATTTATTTAAAACAGCTGAAATGCTTCACGGATCCCTTTGTTCAACATTTAAAAACATTGCCACAGAGTTTGAGGTAACTGTTATTCTATCGGACAATTTCCAATTTAAATACTGGATCAAGTTTTCAGCAATGGAACTTGAAGGATTACTGAAAATATATTCTTGTTTTTTTGTTCTTCGATATTGAATTATTCATTTTTACCAATTATGTTAATACTGCAACTGTTTTTTTTTCTCGATTGACAGTCGGTTACAGTGACAAATCGCTGTTTTTTGTTATTGAAACTTTAAAAGTGCGCATTTGTGTCGATTTTTTGCATAGGACGGAATATCAATAAGTGTTACATATGTATCGGGGTCCAAGTCTGTCTGTCTCCAACAAATTGTTTATGTACCCCTGCAATATTGAATTGCAATGAGCCATAATCAGTACGTATGTTTTGATCGGTCAAGGATATTACGTCAACTGTCCTCGTTTATCATTCAGCTTGTGATATTTGTGATTTGGTTTATATTCAAAGTCAATAAATTGGTACGCGTGAGGAGCGATCGATCAATAAGGAAAATAAGTGCTAAAAGGTAGAGCGACACAAATAAATGACTATTTATGGAGACCCACTTATCCACACATAGAAAGGCACGTCAAGCTTTCTCGAATAGTGTGGCAAAGTGAGAAACGAATGGTTATTTCGGTTCGACCTATCGACCCATAGCATCTGATGGTAATATTGAATTAGATTTATGGTCATAGGGTCACTTGCCATGCTGACGACGGAGCTCCAGATAGGCCTAATACCTAAACAAGTAGCAGTTAGGAATTTCAATGCCCTTATAAAGTATCTAAAATTTATATCAATAGGATCATGGTGGCAGTCAGCTGTGATACACAATGCAGTGCACAAACTGAGCTAGGGCTAGTTTGAAAAGCTCTTGAATGAATAGTTGGGCAATTGATTTATCAAAATAGATTTACGTAAAATTAAAGAGTCCTAAATGGAAAACGGAAAAACATTTTCTATAAATTATGAAAAAATCTTTTATTAAGTTAAAAAGTTATAAATTTTATTGTATTGTCATCAAAACTAAAGACTTCTGCTAAATATCAGATAAATCAGACAACTGAAAGGGGTTCAAATTTCAATTACTAGATTTGAGCCAAACAAACCGGTCGAGTTAAATAAAATTGTTAAAAAAAATGAAAATAAGGTGCACAAAGGCTGTTCTATGATTCGTTAGCCGAAAGGCAATAAAACCACGGCCTGGAATTGCGTCTGTACGCTGACTAAATTTAATTTTGGTGTTTCAATAGTGGCACATCAGTACACCGCGTGTGACAGGAGAACTGAAACGTGAAATAATGGCTTCGTTTTGGGATGAAAAATAAAGTTCGGCTCTTTGTTCAGCCGTTATTTAAATATTACCGAATTTACTCACCACCCTCGTGGAGATTTGTGAGCACAAAACTCCTCGGACATACCTCGGAAACATCACAGCTAAATTTCCTTTTATATTCAAATTAAAATTTATAAATTGTAAAAGTTTTAATTGAACAAAGCAGTTTATTTTTACATCATTAACCTAATTGGAGCATGATGTTAAGTCGAAGCTGTATTTTTGTTAAACCAGCTTTATTCAGACGGTGTGTCTATTCAGTTCGAGGTCTCTTATTTATAAGGATTGCTAATCAAACAGTCTCTTTCGTCGCTCGCACCGCCAGCGGACGCCTCTTTAGATTCACTCTGCACAGGTAAAACAAAGTATCCCTCTGGAATAATTTGTTCCTTTTGTCTCTTACTGTGTAAAATAATACGGTGAAACATGGATCCAAGTAGGATCCAGGTATTGTCATTCGACGTTTTCAGTCTATCTGCTGTTTATCAAACACTTCATCATTTACAATCAAATATTCTGTTACTGTGGTTTAAACCAACTGGGTCGTGATTTGTTTCATGTTACTTTTTTTTTTAATACTCTACGACGTTACACATACAGACATAGCGCCCTGTAGAACTGTTATGGTGTTCTATTTTCTGTAAGTACATATATATTATGCTTAGAAACATCTTTATAACAAATATATATATATATATATAATATATATATATATATATATATATATTATATAACATGCATATATTATATATTATATGCATTATATATATATATATATATATATATATATATATATATATATATATATATAATGCAGTGTCATCTAGCGAAAATCAGGTTGCTTTTTCAATAAACTTGATGTAATACGGCTGATAGATTTGGGAGATCATTAAATTTAACCAGAAATATAATAATGATAGGAATTAAGCTTAAATTCAGCAATAGGAAAGTCAGTCTATCCAATTCGTTGACGAAATAAACGAGTTTTATAAATTTCAAATAAAATTTATTTAGTTTATTACTATTAAATGACTTAAAAAGAGCACTGTTCCGTTTATTTATTTGACATAATTAACCAATTGATATTAATTTATAGGAGCATACATACATAACATAAACTCACGCCTATATTCCCGAAGGGTAGGCAGAGGTGCTAACACCCACATTTCGCCAGTTTATGTTTAGGTCCCAATGTAATAGGTGGCGAGCCTATTGCCATTAACCGGAGAATTTCCGAAATCAATATACTAAATCGCATTTGAACGTATAGATTATATTTAACTAGCCCCTAAGCTGTAGCGACAATCCGCCTCGCGTCCACACGGTTCAGATAGGTACAGTCAAAATAATCTCACCTCTTAATTCCACATTTCGAGGCTACGTATTAAAAAGGCGGTGATGTCAGCGCGTTTCTGTGCGAGTGGAGCCTAAAGAAAATACAGTGGTGTATTTCAGTCGCGCGCAATTGTACACGAGGCTATAAAATCGGCCGTTATGTAAAACGACATATGCTTACTTTTAATTTTTCTTTGCAATGCATATTTTTTCTTACAATTTGTTTCTTTTTTACGTGAAGTTTCTATAGAAGTGAAAGTATTAACGATAGCCACATAATTGATGTTACCTATGGCAAGGAAGAATGTTTAGAAAATGACTATTAAGAAAATGTGGCAGAAAAAGTACCGGAATTGTTGGCAACCGGTAGCCCTCCCCGGGGTCCTTTAGTGTTACAAGGCAAAAAGTTTCTAAATCCCATAGAAAGCCAAAATCTCATAATGATCGTCATATCGCCGCGCGACGCGGTTATATCTACCGTAGTAATGTTTGCTCTACCAAAAAAGACGGCAAGAACAGGCAAATTGCTTCCCTTAATATTAGGTACAACCGGATGGGACATAGCCAAGACGTCGTGCCTGCGACCTCAAAAAAATATTCTTCGAACAGCCACTTGGCTGTTGGAGAAATAGATTACAATGGTATAAATAGCCTGGTAACAAATTTTATTGTCAGCAACATCTATAATTTTATATACTAGCATCCCGCCCCACATCGCCTGCCGGCATTGCACATGAATATATAAATGACACAAAATATGCAAAAAGACATATAAAAACCTAAAATATTTATACAGATCTAATCGACTAACTCCACCGAATCACTCGCTTGGCTAATCAGTGACTTGACTGAAAATTGCATGAAAATCGATTTCATAGTAAGTCCGATTTTGTTTTATGTGTTGTAAAGATAGATAATATTATCTATTTATTTATATATAAATAAATAGATAATAATCATTGTAACAAGTGACCCGTTTAAAATTAATTCATATTATGTACCTAGTATCTATGATGTGATTATTCCATAGAATTGTAATACTGTATCAATTGGTCTGGCCCTGAAAAAAAACACTGGGTATAAAAAGAGCTGCGCGCATGCTTCAACGTTATTTCACCCTCCTTCGCTCCAGGCAACGGACTCCAGTCGCCTTGTGTTCCTATAGGTAAGCAATTGCTTAATATTTATGCCATCATATACAGTGATTGCAAAGCTTTGATATGCTTATTATGTACTTTCATAGATTTTTATATTCAATTAATGCATCGTGGATGAATTTCACAATCAATAGATATTATTATATTGTTACTTAAAATAAAAATAAATTATATTAGTAAGTACCTACTTATATCATTTTTTATAAATATTTTTCATTTATTTCTTCTTTACATTTGTAATAATAATCGAAAATAAATATTAATGTAAAAGTAAATAAATAGAAATAGTTATTTTATAATACACACAATAAATAGTCTATTTACATAATGTGTTCATTTGTTTAGGTATGAAAAAGTATTAGGTATTGATTAAAAACAAAATAATGTAAACTAAAATATCATTATAAAAAGGGGGGCAGGAGCATGTACACAATAAAATATGCATACTTGTATCAAAAGTATTAGAACAGATAATTAAACAAATAATAAATTATTAATTCGCCTTATTCATCCTTATTCAACACATCTATACCTACCCTACAATATTATATTTCCTTCGTCATCATAATATTCATTTTTGAATCTTCAATAGAAAAGAAACACACATAGACACTAACATTATTTTCATTTGTACATAATTATTTGCCTCTCATCAGTCTATAATGCTTACTCTTGACTATTAGACTTCCGCACCATAAAGGCTTGGAATTCTTTACAGCGCATGTGTTTCCTTCCTCCTATAGTCCCGGGGCCTTTAAGCGGGGCGTGAAAAAGCATTTGATGAGACCGTCAAGCTGAGGGCCGCCACTGTAGCACTACCAGTGTATGCAGTGGTGACCCCAGTCCTGAGATTTTACCTTTAGTTTACCATCAGGCGAGGTAAAGTAATTTTGACGTGTCCTAAATAAAAAAATAAAAAAATAGAACTAGAAAAAAAAGTTATTTTTTCTAAAATAATGATACCCGACTTACACCATTATGTCGATGAAGCGACTGGTGGCGACGTAAATCGGTTTTATTTCACTATCGACTGATTTACGGTGTAATCGTCCATTTTATAGTTACCGCCCGGTAATTACCGTTTTACCGGAGTGAAAACATGCAAGATCGCATCAGCTCGGACCACTTGTAGCAACTCATTCTAAATGAATTGGTTAATTTCATAATCTACACTATAAATTATTATAAAGCTGAAGTTTGTTTGTTTGTTTGGTTGAACGCCCTAATCTCTGGAACTACTGTTCCAAATTGAAAAAATACTTTTGAGTTGAATAGCTCGTTTACCGAGGAAGGCTATTTATCATCACGCTACTGCCTAGGGGAGTAGAGTAGTAATCGTATATGTCAATGAATCGGGCAAAACATACATTATTCAAAATTAAGAAATTACGGGCATGTATGGGTTATATAAGTGCCACGGGGACGAAATATATCATGGGCGAAGCCGCAGGGGGCAGCTACGTTTTTTAAAATCTAATTGCTAATTCTCAATTTCATAATAGTATTATTATTTAGTTAGTTAGTTTCGGCATCAAACATTTTGACGAGCCACGCTGTACGCCCTAATATTGACTCAAATGAAAAATTTCCTAACATAATAGAAACCCGATCTTACGCATGTTTTATCCGAATCGGTAGATTATTAGAACCGGAGACATACCTAGTCAAAAAAACACGAACGCCGACGCGACGTCCCGACGTATAAGTACATATAATTAAATATCTATCAGTTGACATGAAGTAATTTTTTGTATAGTAAAATCGCAATACGTATCTAGGTATATACCACTCCAAATGTTCAATATTGGCCACTAAATAATTTACTCTTAATCCAATTTCACGCCCTTTAAAAAAAGGCCTCCGTTGCTCACCAGCTCCACCTGCTGGAGTGCGAAAATAAATAACTAACTTAATACAGAGACCTCTCGTGGCGCTCTGTAAGTTTCAATTCGAGCTCGTTAGAAGGCTTTTACCTCGCACCTAACACGTCGCAAGTGTAGCAAGGCTGTGTAGTTCTTAATTGAGTTAGAAAGCACTCCTTAAATATACTTTGTGTATAATCTTGTTGTCTAATGTTTTCTTGGAGAAGATTTAAAAATACAAACGTAATATATTTTGTAGGTATTACTGTAGGTACTATTGTAGGTATTACTGTAGGTACTATTGAACTAATTGAGCAGTCCATCTGAGGTAGTACCCTACAAAAACTGCGTCCCAACCATCGTGTTGTGTTCCCGGCGAAAAGTAGGATAGCCAGAGTTTACTGGAGAGATTCTGTCAACTCCAGTTAACTCAATTTCTATCAAAAGTCTCTCAACGGTGAAATACAAGTCCTTTCCATCAACGAACGATTAGACGAACAGCAACGCGACACCGCTTTATTGTCGATATTCCACTCATACGCACGAAACGCTTCGCGGATACATTCATCATGCGTACAGCTAAGGAGTGGAATTTCCTGCCCGAGTTGGTGTTTCCGGAAAGCTATAACCTGGGAATATTCAAGTCACGAGTGAATAGGATCCTTCTAGGCAAGCGTGATTCATCGTGGACCACATCGTCACAGGTGAGATAGTGGTCAAACCATAAGCCTATCTTGAATAGAAAAAAGTACCTACATTAGAAGTCCACTCAGTAGGTAATATCTACTGACAGCGTAAATCCACTTTTAACACAATTTACTTGGATCCATGAAAAGATTTGTTAGATGATTGGTTGTGATGCAATATGTGATGTGTTGTAGATACAATATATAGTAAATTCATTTAAAATGACCATTCTACCATTACCTCAAACATCTTTAAAACCAAAATAAAGATACGAATGAAAATAAAAGAAGCCTCGATACTCTTATTATAAAATAAAAACTGCAAACTTATTGGAATAAATATGATTGGTTGAACGTTCCTTGTTTGTGCTGCCTTTCTCCAATTGAAATATAAAACTTGTTCAGCAATTAAATGAGCATTCACTATAAGGGCTAAGAGCTAAGGAACAATAAACTTCAACTCAATACTTCAAGTGTTCTCAGGGGAACAACAAATAAAATTGTAAACTTATTAGTATTTTACGTACCTAGTATACACTGCAATAGGAGAATAATATACTTGGTACCTTCTTCAGTTGTTTTACGAAGAAAAATAAGTAGGTAGTAGTTTCTACAATAAATAAACAATAAATAAATACTTAAATAAATAATAAATAAATATTCTACAACACTCTACACAGCGTTCTCTAGATTCTAGATCCAAAGTAAGGAGAGTTTACCTGGGGTCTCGTGTTATGGCTTCTAGAATGCAGATAAACATACTTACATACTTATTTTTGTAAATACATACATATTATACATAGCAACATCCAGACCAATGCAAATAGACAACATATCGCGTACAAATATTTGCACTGAGCGGGAATCGAACCCGCGCTTCCGTCGTAGCAGTCAAATGCAATGCTGCTACGCTGTAGAAACACTGTTGGTTATAATGGCAGTACCAGCGCTAATCAGCTTATCAACTTGACAAGAACTACCCTTTCATAGCCAGCCAGACCCAACCCCTCCCCAACCCCTCCCCAAATTTTCCAACCCTTCCCTCCAGGGTCGACAGCGCGAGTGTAATGCCCCTGATTTTGCACACGTCCATTAGGCCACGGTGACCACTGCCCACCAGGTTGGCCGTGTGCTTGTCTGCTACCTAAGTAGGATAAAAAATCGATTTTCTTTACTTCGACCGACGGTTCGTGGCAGACTTAAATGATGGGTTAACCTATGAAACTGAATGCTAAACCTCTGTGATAGTTCGTTGGCACATATTTGTGTTGTTTATCTCTCAGATGCTCGGAGCTTTCGATCCTGGCACGTCGCGGTGGTAGGCACGTACTCGGACTCACTCGTCGAACGCTTCTTTGCTTTGCTTACGAGTGAAATATTCTATCAACTTTACAAAAACATTACGCTATCACATTTCACAGGCACCTTGTCTAATATTTTAAGTAGTTATTTGATTTCGGCTAATCATGTAAATTTTTTTTTTATATTATAGTAGTTTTTTGAGTACCAAAATGCCGATGATGTAACATTTTACATAAAATCAGTATCTCTCTACAAGCTAATGACGTTAAATTCATTAAAAAGTTGGTTCAACAAAGAACAAACAATCACGCCCCTTTCAGAATCAGCAGCGCGAGTGTGATGCCCCTGGTATTGCACACGTCCTTAGACCACGGTGACCGCTTTCCATCAAGCCGTATGCTTGTCTGCCACCTAAGTAGTACAAAAAAAAAGAAAAAACACACACACATAACTAGTTAGTACGAAAGTTATTGCAGGTGGCTCTGTACGAACTGAAAATGCTCGCCTCGTGATGAACGTCTCTTGTTCCGCATATCGAATTAGCCCAAACACGGTCTGTTGCTACACATATTTAAATGAATTGAAAGACTTTTAGATTATATGATCACTATAATTTAAAATGAAGCACAAAATACTGGTTAAAAAGCAATAATATCTGTGAAACACTATTTCCATTTACGTGGAGACATATTGCAGCGTTGATCACATCTTTTATTACTTTCCACCGTCCGGTCCGGCCACCCTCGCCTTTGATAAAACCCACCGCTCGTGCAACGAGACAGAATATTAGAATATTGCAAGAGTCCTTTGAACAGAACTTGTCTCATTGCTTATAAAGTCCAATAACTAGCGAGATTGGTATCCTGAAAATACCTGCTGCAGCGTTGTATTCGGCAGCGACAAAGAATAATTTGCCCAATTTAATGAGTCTTATGTTGGAGACAAATACACTTACAGATAGTATATTTTTATGAAACTTAGGTGGCAGATAAGCACACGGCCCACCTGATGAGAAGCGGTCACATTGGCCTATGGACGTGTGCAACACCAGACCCTGCAAAAACCTTCTAATGCCCTTCTTGAAGAACCCCTTATTGTAGTCGCTAGGGAAAACCACGGCCAGCCTAAGCATGCGTGAAACAAATTTTACTAGTACTGATATACTTGCATATTTACTACCACGTTTTCACATTAAAGCAGAATTATATCATGACAATAAAATCGTAATACCTGTCTAAGTCAGACAATCACACACAGACACAGCGCATTAAACAAGCAATAGAGCACTCGCAAGGCGACGATTGTCTCTCTAAAGGCAAAGACGTTAAGCCCTGACACGCGCGGATCGCACGAGGATTACCCATTCAAACGAGGAACTGGAAGTGAGCACGGAAGCCACATGACTGCCACCTCGATTAGAACCCGGAAATTAGGCCCACCGTGTCTATCCCGTGTATCATTAATTATTTGTCAATGATATTGAGTATAAACACCTCTGACATCGCCATCTTTAATGGCATTTGCAGTTACGTCGAGATTTGCGGGTGTTCCGATGAGCTCTTCCAGTTAATCCCACCGTTTCCTTTCCTATACAGAACTACACGTTTCATCAAGAACCAAGCGGTTCGGTGCCTCTTTTCTCTACCGCACCATAAAGACTTGGAACTCTTTACCAGCGCTTGTGATTCTTTCCTCTTACAGTCCCGGGTCCTTTAAGCGGGCGAAAAAGCATTTGATGAGGCTGTCAAGCTGAGGGTCGCTACTGCAGCACTATTGGTGTATGTAGTGGTGACTCTCGGTCCTGAGACTTTACCTTTAGCTGACCATCAGGCGAAGTAAAGTCACGTTGACATGTTAACATAGAAAAAAGTTTTATTCAGTAAGAAATTAATAGAAACGGGTTAGAAAGGGTAGCATGTAGACGACTGAAAAAATGAAAGGTCTTAAAATAATTAGAACTTGTTATTAAAATGGTGAGTGAGCGTCGTCCGAGAGACCAACCGACAGCACCAATTATATTTTCCATTTATTTAAACCAAGTGACGCGGTTTGCTTTGGTTAACTTTATTTCTGTTTTACTAATAATCATAGTTTTCAACATTTTCTTAATTATTTTACTAAAATTAACAGGGACTGAAGTTCAAAACGTATAATATAATTATCTAGACACGCGGTAGCGTGTCAAGCCAAGTTCAAGCAAAGGAACTGGCTAGTCAGCGCCGAGTATAATATTAATCAAACCACTTGGTGCTACTTGAAAAAAAATAAACATCCGAATTAAGAACCTCCTCCTTTTTCGAAGACGGTTAAAAATACATGAATAAAAATACAAAATAAATAGTTTGGTAATACAAATAAGAAACAGATGTAACTTCGGAAAATATCCCGAAATTGCATGCATGCATGCATTGCATGAACATTAGGCAGAGATACCATCATAATCAAATCGTGATAAGTCCTCAAGTAGCAGGAAAATTCCATACCAAGTTGTACTTATCTTACCGCATAAAATAAATAACCTAACAGTTATTTACCATACAAATACACTAAGTCTAAAAGGAATGGTAAAAGGCTTTAGAAAGTAAATAACATGAAAACACAGCAACAGGCTTAGCACTGAACTAAGCCCGTTGAATGGACTAATAGTCCAATTTCAAAATCTCTCAAAGTAACGGTAGCGTACCGCTTAGTACTCAGCACAAGAAGCATGGCCGTGCGACTACCTACCATCAGCTGCAGTACACATAAGCGGATGTTGTACTTAATAGCTACATAATAACAAGGATTTAACACTTTTGAATAGTATTTTCGCGTATAAAGAAGATTCGCGAGGTATAGCCAAAATTTCTGAAAATAATGGTTTCGGATTCGGATTCGGATTCGGATTCGGATGCGGATGCGGAAGCAATACGGATGCGGATGCGGATTCGAAATAATTTGAATTTAAAACTCAGATTGAAATTCAAATTAAGTAATATTATTATGGGTTTTACTGTAGATGGAGCGGATATATAACGTTTCACCATATTAAATTTGTACCACCTAGAATAATATTTGTGTTACACCCATTTCAGCTCCTACTCAAGTACCTACTTTGTTGATCCGCGGCTAAAGTCTTTACCTCAACTTTTCGCATTTCGGATATGAGCGTTCATTTCCGAAACGTCGACGAACATAAGTATAATAAAGTTACTACAAACGGGAAAAAATATATTCTTATGAAGCTCCATCGGTTTCCAGTCGCCCAACGGCAAGCGTGCTCTAAGAAACGTTTTATGGTCGTAATATAATTCATTACGTGAATAATGTGATTCCGTATCCACCTTGGCCTATTTGATTGCCATTCTGTTCAAGCTATTTTTCATAACTTACATCTTCCTATATTCGTACTTACTTCTTTTTAGTTGTATTAAATAAATAAATAAATAAATATCTAATTAGTTGAATAATTTGAAATTCAATTGTGTTTATATTACAAAATGGACACCATAAAGAACCTGGGCCTCGATCACGTTAATTTTCAAGTTTAAAAATACATACGCGATCTGCTACGGTTCCATTGTTTGAAGTAAGAGATTTTTGGCTTAATTGGAGAAATAGTGACATAGATATCTTTCTTGAAAATCAAACAAGTACAAACATTGTACGAGTCTTTTTATTTTTGGAGCAATTTCTACGTACACTAGCATTCCAGCTGTGGGAAATAGTGGTGGCCAGTGGAATAAAGCCCGCGTATCTCGTCATTTATGAATTGTTGGAGGGAAGGCAGTCCATTGATGTTCTTTGAACTTGGGACGTTGTTATTGGGAAAGTTACGAGCAGTTCGATAGCCGATAGAGAGGTTACAGTTGTGTACCGGCATTTAGCTTTTTAATCAAGTATTGGAAGGAATGTTTAGCGTTGTAGTGATGCATTGCCTCTCACGTTGTGTGGGTGATCTAAGGGCCGAGACTAACATGATTGATTGAACCAACATCTGACGTTTTCATTACGTTACTTATTTGTGAGAAAGCCCACATTTTAGGTACGTACGTACGTAATATGTTATTAATATTCTCATTAACGCCTCTAAGTTAGTACGCTTACTCCTTTTTGTAGAATTAACTTTACATTCAACAAAGTGTAAAGCATAACAAATGAATTTTGTATTCAAAGTAAACATTCTGAAATAGTTTTTGCTTTCTTAGACCTCAACTACGCACCCATGCATTACTCATCATTCATTCTACTGTAAACTGCGCCTAAACAATTAGAAATATCATTTTCTAATTGTAAAGATATTATTGAGAAATAATCAGAAATAATTTGTCAGATCATTTTTTAGGTTTTCGGACGGTTGGAAGTATTTTTAACACACTACACAATATTTCAAATATATTCACAACAGGTTTATGTTGTGAATATATTTGAAATAGCCGAAATCTCTGAAGTAAATTAAATTATATTATTAATATTTTTATATATCTTAGGTTTCCTTTAGGCGCAGCCCAGACGGAGGCGTGGGGCGGTCTAAATATCCGCGACGCACTCTTATTATTACTATCATTAGATGGCATTTAGACCGCGTAATATGTCTGACAAGCGACTTGAGCTATTGCGCGGACCAATGCAACCTTATAATAATCGTACAAATAAGAGTGCGTCGCGGACATTTTGACCGCCCCTCCCCGCCGTCTATATTACGCCCTCAGACCAATAAAAAAGTATAGACGGAGTATTGCGTATTTTTTTTGAAGCTCGCCAACATAAGACGATTTGATAATCTTATGACGGAATTGTGACAGATGCTCGGTTCGGTAGTCTTTCGGTAGTCGGCCGAAGAGCTATTGTCAGCGTGTGACGTGTTTTGACTTACGCAAATGAAGCTTCACTTTTTTCGTCGATATTGTTCACAATGGCTCCGTCTATACTTTTTTATTGGTCTGAGATTACGCCTTAGAAAACTAAATTATGATTAAATCTTATCAAAGTTCGATAATACATAAATGTAAGTTGAAAAACAATAGAACTTCGAACGATTTCGAAGCTTGCAGAATTTCAAAACAATTTCAATAAGTACGTTTAGAATCAGAACGCGGCGGCGCGTATTGTTACGTGGACAAAAGCGCGCGCCGTTGTCACGTACAGTCAAAAGCGCAAGTTCGTCAGTTGGAAAAATTTGATGGAAACCTGGCGCTTGCGGGCGGAGACATTAAAGAGAAAGTTGCGCGGCGGGATGTAATCACTTCGAACAGTCGAGTGTCCCTTTGTCTGCTTTGCAATACCTGCCAATTAGCTTAGTTATCTGTCGGTTTGGGGCGAAACGTCATTCAGCCCATATCATAACTTGGACATCTTAGATTCGCACTAATATGTTTTCTTGTAACTATCTGGTTTAACAGTAACTTCAGTGTCATGTTTAGTTGGTAATAACTAAGATATTTTTATACTTTAGAGTAGCAAACAGATACAGGTTGTAATCTACATTTTTGACTTATATTACCAAGTTATTGATACCCGCAAGAGCGTATCACTTGCTTCGTTAGGCTCCTATTATTTCATCTTTCCTATAATAAAACGTAAAAATAGTTATCACAATCTAGCAGCAAGAGGTGGTTCCTTATCAATCAAACATTAACGAGCGCCTTGACCTGGCTCTATTTATATCTCCAAGGTCCTCTAATCTAGCCTCTAAACATTTTATTAATACCTCTACCTGTCCCAGCTTTCGTTATGGCGACATTTAGTTTCTTCCTAATAATGTTTTATTTCCGTTCTTGAGTACTGTCAAGTATAAAAGCAATGCTTCACAATGGTTAAATACTTGATGTTTAAACTGGTTAAAACACAAACTTTGATAAGAAATTCCTTAACTGAAGGATTTTATAGCAAATTTATATTGTGAAAATCGGTTCAAGAGAAAATTAGATTGGAAGATGTCAATTTTGAGATAAAGCGTTGTTTTAGTGAATGTTTAAGGAAAACCAAATTACTTAAGTTATATAACTTGTCCCCCTATAAGTGCTAAGTATGGTCAGTATCAAAATTAGATAATCATTTTCAGATTTTCAATATCAGTTCTTAATAAAAATGCTGTAGGTATATCCCTTTAAAAATGTTTGAAATCTATGCAATTATCATTTACTTTTCACGCAGACTGTACATAAGCGTGCTCTATTATTCTCATTATTCTACTTTCGGCATATCAATGACAAGTCAAGTCTATGATAAGTCTACCGAAGCTGATTGCATCCGCTCGCCGGCCGGTAGCGGGCACACTTCCAACTAGGACACAAAACATGTCCATCCACAAAATGAACACTGCATCGAACCCCAAAGGTCGGTAACATTTCGATTCGATTGTCTACACAAGTCGTACCCCACATCAGTATCAAACTGCCGACACGTGACGTCAGACCGCTGTTATCAATAAACTTCAGGGGCTAGCCCACTGATTTATATCGGTCGCCTTTGAGCCATGATTTAGGAGACAACCAGCCCAAAATAAACCAATGTCGGACTTCTGTGTGCGTCAATTACAAATAATCTTGATTTCGAGTCGATGTAAGCTAATATTTTGACGGTATAGCTGCAATGCTTCGATATCGCCTAGTGTCACCATTGGGTTGTGAAGGTCAGATGGCAGTCGCTTCACGGAAAATATCGAGGTTCAGCCAAATCCGCAGTTAAGACTGGTAAAGCGGACCCCAGACTCCAAGGTGAAAGCTTTGGGTACGACTGGGATTAACGCTAGGTTGAAGAAGAAGAAGTTTAGTACTTAAGCTGATATTTTCAATTATAATCAGTAACTTTCATAGTCAAGAAAATAAATTGTACATCAAAATATACAGGTTGACTACTTTTCGAACTAAGCGATTATACAATACGGATGCTGTATTGATATACGCATACAGTACGTACTGTAATGTATTCTACCCTCGTCCTTCATTCACACGATCAGATAATTTTATTTAAATTCATTTCCCCTATCTAAGAGGAAACCAACTCTCCACCATGAAATAATTAGGGGAAACTCTAAAGAGGTCGTTAAGTAAATGAAAACCTGTCGATTGAATAGATTGAATACTTTATAATTTGGACCATTTCGAAACTGAACACACTTTGTCTGCTCGGCGATGCGCCCTAATTTAAGCTCATTTGTTCCATAAGGTCATCTTACAAACTAGCTTTGAAGGTCGATGGTGATGGAAGGAGGCTCACGTTATATGTTGTCCCTATGCTGCTCAGTGCGCCGTGAATATTTAATATTGCCGGACACTAAATAAGATTACAATATCCCTTGAGAATTTTATTAAAATGTTGCGAAGTCCGTCGCCATTGTACGCTGAGGCCATTAGCTGAAGCAAGTGGTGGCACTAACATGATGTAACGAAGTTATAGCACGCGTACAAGCTGTTAATTGTGTTACAGACAGACACGAGAGACTGTGCAATCTTTTAAATCATTTTTATAAAAATGAATCCCTATTTCTCTTAGTCACGGCATCACGCGTGAACAGCTGGACCGATATGGCAGAAAATTGACGAGGAGGTAGCTTAGAAATAGGTGACAGACATAGAATACTTTTTATCCTGCTATGGGGAAGAAGTATGCTACGGGCGAAGCCACGGGGCACAGCTAGTTCTATATAAAATGTCATAATGTTAGAAGCGACGTGAAAGTTAATCTCTGAAGGTTATACTGTAACCATTGGTCATGAGCGCGGGCCTGAGGGTGACAGATGGCTCCACTTATCACCTGGAGTCACCCGTTACTCTAGCAGAAGCAGGCGGGGGGGCGACCCGCAGTGAATTTTCCTGCAGCAAGACGAGGGCGCCGTGGTTCCCAAAACAGAGGAGTCATGTCGTCACGTACCCCTGACTCGATATAATCCGAATTCTTTACCAGCGCATGTGTTTCCTTCCTCCTATAGTCCCGGGGCCTTTAAGCGGGGCGTGAAAAAGCATTTGATGCAAAAGCATTTCAAGCTGAGGGCCGCCACTGTAGCACTACCGGTGTATGTGGTGGTGGCCCCAGTCCTGAGATTTTACCTTTCGCTTACCATCAGGCGAGGTGGAGTCATTTTGACGTGTCCTATATAAAAAAAAATGTGATCAATTCTAGATACTTTGAGTACTGATTCACATCGTTGGTCCTAAATTCAATGTCCAAAAACCTACCAAGACATACGTGCGGGCGCGACACTGTGCGACAGGTTTAATAATGTTACACGTGCCGCGGACAAGGGTCCGAGTGCCCCCTGTGTCCGTCAGCTACCGCATATGGCAGCCTTTGATGCTCCTGTAATGAAATTCATTCCAAACACGTTATTGGCCGATGTGTTTTCAAAGGTCTAACCAATATTTTGCTAACCTTTTGTTCTACATAATCAAAATTCCACACTGATAAGCAAAATTTTGGGGCATTTATTACCGTTGTTTTTTCAGGTTATTTTCTTTAGGTTAAATATACACGCGTTTACTTAAATTTCAGAGAGATAGGCAGAGTTGTCTAGGTGAGTAGGTTCTATATAAAGCAGTGAATCCCTTAACATCACACGGGCACATTCAGTTGCCGTTTTGCATCATAACAAGGGTAGTAGCAAAACCTATAATATTTTGCCCTAATAAAGAATTGAACCCTTATCCTCATGCAAAGCAGTTCACTCGCTACTTCTATACCACTGAGGTAGACAAACTAAGCTTTTATACACACACAACAAAAGATAACAAAAAACTCGTAACCCTACCTGCCAAAGGGATAATGAGAAGAGTATTATTATATAAATACGATTATGAAAATGCTTCAATAGAAAGAGCCCCATGTGTTGGTGGCGCTTGGCAATTACCAACTAATAAAACATCAGTCAGCACCCTTCCATACGAGCTGAGATATTGCCCGGAGCCCGTCGCCATGGCAACGCGCACTGTGGCTTCTTGATTTATGTAAAATACGATGTGATAATTGGTAGGTTATTAAGTTTCATGGTTAATTCCTGCCTACCTTCCGCTATTGCTCAATATCCGGCCTGTGATAGTAATTATTTTCTTATGTTTCAACTAAACTACCAGATTCCACGATTTAACCAGCTAGCAGGGTAAAAACGTAGTTTCAAAAGCAAAAGCTACAACTCGAAAAGCACATGAGAGCTCTGGCTACCCTATTTACCGCCGGGTACACAACACTGTGGTTACTAAGGCCGTGGCCTTCTCCAGGGCGAAGGTACTAACCCCAGACTGCTCAGTCCGGACGGGAGATACGGTCGCGTCGTGTCCTACCTCCGTTACTTTCATATTTCATAAAAACCGATACTACCGTGGTTTCAACAGAAGTTAGAAGCCGCGAGATTAGCTCCAAACGTGACTTAATACTTAATTGGCTTTACGTTGACTAATCGTGTCATCTTGTACTCAAATCTGACTAACTCGAGCGAAAGTCAGTGAGCGCAGGACAAAGTGGCGACATATTTGATTATATTTTGATGTGGTTGAATTACATTACACTTACCTATTGAAATATTAAAACTTATAGAAGAAAAGCCACAGACGCTAGATAAATATGCTATACAAACTTCTAATAAATTATTTCGGTCTTTCAAGCATAGTTGTTATCTAATCTAACTAGGTTTGTGTAATAATTAGTCGTTACAGGAGGCTTTGTACAACCAAAGGAGAAAATTGTATTTGATATTTCGGCTAGATTAGATTATCAGAATAATTTAAATAACTATTTTGTTAGAAAAATTAGAGGCCGATCTAAGTTACGTATGTACCTACTGTTGAGATATTTAAGTAATTGATTAGATTTGAAAAACTGAATAAGTACCAAGCAAGTAGTATTTAAAAATTATCTGTGCTATTGAGTTCTTTGCTGCTCAAAAGTTTGAATATAGAGTTAGGCTCGCCTTTGTACATAATCTATTTTACGTATAATATATTATAACGATATTTATGTCTTTTTGTGTACAATAAATAATTAGACACTTTCGATATCAATAGCCTGTCTAAAAATCGATAATTTTAGTATCTATTCTATTACGAATGTAACGGTTATTATAGTCCCTGTTTTATTTTCACAACTTTCAAACTTAAAGATGTTTGCTTGTATAAGGCCTGAATAGGACTTGTGTAAATAATCTTAGAAACTGGTATTATAAAGAAATGAAATGAAACGTTCAGCAATATAGCGAAAATTCCCCGTCTTATACCGAACGAATAACTGACATTATAAAGAGCAGAACTTCTTAAGAAATATGTTGAAACATATTCGTAGTGACAGTATTGATTCTTTGAGCAGAAACAGTAGGTGTATTGAAATGAGGGCTCGGTATATGTGCGACTGAGCGGCGGCGCGGTGCGGCGGCACACTGCCGGATATTACCGAAGACTTCCACCACAGATTTCCATTTGCGTTGATGCAAAATGACAGTGACTGGAATACTTAGTCACGTTTCGAAGCCCGATATGTAATTATGTCACTCAGTGTTATGAATATTAAATTTTCAGGTGACATGATCATGAATAAATATTTCGACAAATATGTCGGCAGCTTACGCGAATTACACATTAAAATAAAACTATTTTAGAAGATCACATCACAGTCTTATTGGAAGTTATTTTATTATTTACTTAGCTGTTACTGGCGGGATTCTGTTTACGGGATAAAAAGTAGCCTATATGTTATTCTAGACTATAATCTATCTCTGTACCAAATTTCAGCCAGATCCATTCAAACATAGACAAAACACACATCCATACATTCTTACAAACTTTTGCTTTTTTAATATTATTAGAATAGGATAGTACCTATTTCCGACGTTTTGGTTACTTTTTAGCTGCCATAGTCTTGGGGTCTCCCCGTTGGAAGTGGTTTCCAATCATTTATATGTGTTAAATTAAATCTCGTAACCAGTTACAAGAAAAGAATTATTTTTCGCGGTTTGGTAACTTCTCCTGCACACGGATCACGCAAATTCATTGACAGTTTTATCAAAACTAAAATTACTAGGTCCGTCTATTCCAAAATAAATTGCTGTGTATAAAATAATATCATTACTAGATCATCTTTCAATTCAAAAGGGTTCTAGGTATTTAGACTCAAGTAATAAAGAAAAATAATTTGCCCCTTTTAATAATTTATATTGAAAATTCAATGTCTGTTGAACTGCAAATCATCTAAATATTGTGAAAACGTTCCGTTTGAAACTCCTTTAGATGTTTGTAGTACTATGTTAAGTTACTGTTGTTTTTAACTGTACTTATCCGCCTTGTTTCTCTTGTCCAGGACGCCCTGCGCGGACGCCGCTGCGCCTCCCTCCGCTCCGCTACGCCGATGCGCGCCGACGACTCCGGTCGAAGCACGCCCTCCGCGGCGCACCGTGCTTCGCCATCGCCCGCCGACACGCCCGCCCCCAAGAAGTCCAACTGGGAGGTCATAGAACACTTCTCCTCCACCAAGAGTAACAAGAGCCCTACTGCTGTAAGTACCTTTATATTTACCACCAGGAAAACACAGTAGCTACCATAATTATACCAATATCGAAAAATATCGAAACATTTTTTTTATAGTACGTAGGTAGCAGACAAACACACGGCCCACCTGATGGGAAGCAGTCACCGTGGCCTACGGACGTGTGCAACACTAAGGGTGTCACATACGCGCTGCCTACCCTGAAGGGAAGGGGGTGGGGGAAGAGGTGTACAGTGAGCTCTGGCTACCCTACTTACCGGCGGGAACACAACACGATGGTTATTATGGCCGCAGTGTTCTGTAGGGTGGAGGTACTATTCCAGTCGGACAGCTTATTTCGGACGGGAGATACCTTCGTATCCTACCTCCTCCAGGTACCTAGTTCTGAAGAAAGAGCTACCAGAGCTCACTGGAGAGAGTCTGTGCTGTTAGCGGGGAGACTGGAGTCTCCTGCGTTGTCAGCACAGAAACTCTTAACCCTCTCCCCTAATCCCCTTTTTCCCCCCCCATATCCCCAACCTCCCCCTATTCCCCCCAACCTCCAGGTTCGGCAACACGAGTTTGACGCCTCTGATGTTACACATGTCCATAGGCCATGGACCGGTTACATTTATGCCGTGTGTTTGTAACCTAAGCGATGTAAAAATAACAACAAACTTGTCATGTATTTCTTAAAATCCGAGTAACGATTGAGACAAGTTAGTAGCCTTCAGTATTAGTCCTCAAATGTGGAGTAGCTATTGTGGACCGGTCCTTAGGTAGCGCGGGTCGGCGCGTAAACCACACGTACAAGTACCTACAATTGGAGGCGAGTTTATCGTTATAGCACCTTCATATAAGCTAACAATGTATTTGAAGTGTTCCGTCTGCACTTAGCGGCGCGCGCCCTAATCTCGCGAGAGCTTTTTAATTGACTACATCTGCACTTAGCCACATTCCGGTTCTAAACTTTAATAGCAGCACTAATATACTTACTTATATGTTGGGAATCTACCTCCAGAGTGCGAGGGAAATGCCTATTGAGTCACCCTGCATCCCGACGTCTGAAGACCTGAGGTGGTGTGTAGTTTTAGTTGATTCAGACCCGTCATAGCCATCCCGCTGGCCGTGAGGGTAGTATCCGTCGACCTCCGTCCTCCATGAGCGCAGGCCTGGGGGTGACGGATGGAGTCGCCTGTCACCTTAGCAGAAGCAGAAGCAGGCCAAGGCCGGCCCCCCCTCCCCCTATTCCTGGGGCATGATGGGAAATGCTCTATGGGCCACCTTACACCCCGGCATCAAAAGACCTTAGACGGCGTGCGGTTTTAATCGGTAAGAGTCCGACATAACAGGCCTTGCCGGCCACGGGGTGGGTATCCGTGGTGATTTCCTCACGAAAAAAAGCGGTATCTCTACTTGAAAATTCTTCAGTATCAGCATAATTTTTATGTATGACCCGAGCATGTTATGTACTTAGTCAGTTTCTAATAAAAATATTTAGCCGGCGGCGTATATTACACCTTTGGGGGTTATAAAATTATAACCTGTGAATGTGCAATCGGCTGACAAGAACTGAATAGAATATCTGTTCCATTCAAGGAGTCGGCACTTATAATTGCCTTCAAGAGTCCGCTAAATTGCTCCTTTGTCGCCACCCGTTAATTAGACCGAACTACTGACAACCCTGAAAGAAAACTAAACTTTATTGAATTACAAAAGCACTTATCATTTCACACACATAACGTTACTTCTTCATACGAGGCCTAAACAAATATAAACGGAATATGTTACGTTTAGAAGCATATGCTTTCTTTTCTTGTAAAAACAAGCGACTGTGACTCGAGGTAACGCGGTCACTTGCACTCAACGACACGACACCGACATGGTTTTGACCAAACTCTGCGTTGCCCTCAAAGCTAGACTACAAAAATTCTAAAATAAGTATAATCTAATGATTTTACATTATTAACTAATACATTTTTCATTATTCGAACAAAAAAACGTATTAGATTACGAGTTGTTCTTCCTTTTGGATCTAAGTTGCGTTTATATTGACATACAAACTTATACGCTACTTTTACATAACTATGGTTGACACAACATAGTAGGTACAAGAAAAATCATTCTTATTAGCAAAGAACAATACATAAAACGTTGTAATATCGTACGGGGCCTTTAATCGGGGCGTAAAAAAGCATTTTGATGAGGCTGTCAAGCTGAGGGCCACCACTGTAACACTACCGGTGTATGTGGTAGTGACCCTAGTCCTGAGACTTTGCCTTTAGCTTACCATCAGACGAGGTAAAGTCATTTTGACGTGTCCTATATAAAAAAAATAAAAGTAAATTTTTATTTAAATATATTGTCATTAGTAAGTCACACCTTTTTCTCTGTTCTGTGGTCACACCACTTATATCATGAAATTACATCAATATTAAAATCGGACACCAACTACGGCCCAAAGCCCCCAGGACAAGCTACCGATACAACCAGCGATACGGGATGACCTTCGAAGTTTGAGGAAGTTGTAACAACGGAGGGATTAGGGTCGGAGTAGTGTACAAAGGAATCATTATTATCAAACAATGTGTTGATGTAATAGACGCATAGTGCCAATCCGGGGAACCGGCGGTAAACGATCGATACTTGAACACTAACTACTGGGTACATGTCGCACCTCGGCAAAATGTGTCAAATGTAAAATCGTGTAAACGGGAATCAACGCGATCATGGTATAGGTTACCTTTGGAATGCCTGACGTTTCGACCAGGTTACACTGGCCTTATTAGGTATAATCATGGAACGCGAAAGTTTAAAAGTTAAAATGTAAAAACGTGTTTTGAGAAAACAAAATATAATTTGATTATCATTTTTCGTATTGATTACTTAGTATTTTTTGACAACTAGGTAGACTATAAATATAACGATTTTATAGCCGGTCAAATGAAATATTAGCAATGCAATGGTACAAAAAGTAAAAGTCAGCGTCAGAAGTTGATGATTGCAAAAAATAGTTTTTGAGCAAATTAATTGATATTACGAGTATTTTAATTGACAATGCTATAACTACTTAGTGGCCCCTATGAAATATTTTTATACTTTAATTACAATAATTATAATGAAGGATTTTCATACAGATTTTTTAATTCTGTGCAATCATCATCTATTTTGCCGTTGACTGTACCTACCTGCCTATTATGTGTTAAGTCCATTTTGTTGTTGGGGAACGATGTGGTACGTCTGCATCCACGACGTGTACCGAACTGCTGAATACCCCATCTGACCCCTGGAAACTCTTAAAGCAAAATCGCACGATGTCAATCTGACCATAGTAACGACCATAGTAGTGACCTTCCTCCTATAGACCCGGGTCCTTTAAGCGGGGCGTGAAAAAGCATTTGATGAGGCCGTCAAGCTGAAAGCCACCTCTGAAGCACTATCGGTGTACGTAGTAGTATTCTGACACTTACCTTTAGCTTACCATCAGGCGAGGTGAAGTCACGTTGACGTGTCCAATATAAAAAAAATAGTTACCAATGATTGTACCAGGAGACAAATATGGAGACGGAGGTACAATATTTCACGCTAGTTTCGAACATCTCTAGTGCATACACTCATAACAGAATTTACGAAAATACGCAATTAGTACCTCACTAGCGGCAACTGATTACCTAACATCAGTTAAATTCCCCGCCCCTTGACGCTTCAAAGCCCATCGCTCTAAACCAGGCAACCAATTTTGATGACTATCTCGTCAATAGGTAGATACTATTCGCTAACCAACGATTGCTTTGTAAGTACAAAAGTTCATTAACGTGTTGGCAACATGTGTCGGTATAAAGCGTTTTGGTTCGACACCGGCCCTCACCGTGTGGCTGACATGTCATTAGCGGGTTCGCTAATTATTATTCACTGAGATTGCCCGCTGATTACCAATTTTCGATCCAACAGTATGTACATAAATACACAACGTTGATTAGGGAATGTTTATTGCAGATGGTACATAGGGTAGGACAGACTTCTTCCATCCAACGTGGTATTTCGTTGGCTCATGTCAGATTGTACCTACATAGTGTAGTTACGGTGTAGCTACCCCAAATCGTGGCATTTTAGAGATAGTTCGGGTACAGACAGACAGATGCATGTTATGTCTTTTTATATGATAAAAATGAATCAATAAATAAATATTTTTTATGACATTCTACAATTAAAGCGCTCTCTAGACCCAAAGTTAGCTCCTCTTATGATTCATGCATACAATATTTGCACTGAGCGGGAATTGAACCCGCGCCCCCTGTCGTAGCAGTCGTAGTACGGCGCCGCTACGCCACAGAAGCCGTCAAAAATCAAATGAAAATCAAATGTCTGTGTACAGTGAATCCCGTATTTGAAATAATGCCAATATAATATAATTAATATGTATACATAATGTGCATTATATTATATCCAATAACGTGAATATAATGAAAAAGAAATTATTCAGTGAACAGTGAATAATGAATGCAAATTGAAAATTGTTATTGGATTGAATATTAATTGTGAAAAGGGTTGAAAATCTTGGCTACACAATACAATTGAATCAACTTAATTACACAGCTTATCAAATTTTAATTCATAATCATTTTTCAATTTGGGATTTGTCTCATCTCATCATATTATAAATTTCCAATCCAAATTACTTCGATAGAACTTTGCGTTTTGACGAGTTTTTTTTAGAAAGAAAGTACCACTTTATTTTATGGACATGCACAAGGACAAAAACAGCTCACATCTAATTCAACTCTAAAACACTACAACTTTACTATGGTTTCACTTCTACTCGATCCATTTAAAAAATATAACAGGAAAAACTGTTACTGGGCATCCTTGAAAATTCACAGTTACTTCAATATGCAACAACGTCTAGCGTTGAAAGAACTTTAAGCCTTTAATTTCAGTCTTGACACGATTTATGCTGACGTTGTGGACATTTTATCTTTACCGAACTACCTAAAAATACTTGTAGATTTGCTAATTGCTAAAGAGTGGAATGCCCTGCCTGAGTATGTATTTCCGGAAAGCTACAACCTGGGAGTCTGGCTAGCGTGCTCCACCGTCGACCACATCATCATTTACCAATAGGTGAGATTGTGGTCAAACGTGAACCAATAAAAAAATACTTCATTAAAACTCGTAGTGAAAAATACGTAATAATAAAAATTATGATCAATAAACTTTTACAGTTTAATGAAATGTAGAATAAGAAGCCGTCGAATCTATATTAGATCAAATTGCGTAGAGATTGGAGTCTCATGTTCTCTTAACAAGTTGAAAAGTTAAGACTTGAAGTACAGGCGAGGAAAACACTCGATATGACCAAACATTAGCCGTGAACTTCGCAAATTCTCTCCTCTGGCGCCAGTTACACACAAACGTCAAACACAAAATTATGAGAACTCAATTTCTCATAATTGGAGTCATTTTTAAACAGATTTTTCTATAAACAGCGTTAAATTAGTAATAAGATTTGTGGTAACAATTGAATTCGGTTCGCTCTATATTAGAGTATTTCGATAATTTCCTTTAAGAATCATTTATTTATGTTTGGATACCTTCAACATAACATTCTACACATCGTACAGTCTCCATCTCCTGCGTTATCAGCACAGAAACTATATTAACCTCCCCCCCCCCATGCCCTTCGACCACCTCTCCCCCCACTCCCGCAGGTCGGCAGAGTGTGACGACGCCCTTGGTGTTGCACACGTCCATAGGCCACGGTGACCGCTTCCTATCAGGTGGGCCGTGTGCTTGTCTGCCACCTAAGTTGTTAATAAACTATTTACATCCATGGTTTTCACTGTGTACTAAACTTACCATTAGGCGAATGGAAATTGCCTGCAGGATCGAATTCACCGGCATGCACTCGCAGCCTCTCGGATGTCGTAAGTAATTGAAGGGTAAAACTTCTCCCATATTCCCGTAAAGTTTGGATTACTTTTCGATAAGTTTTTAATCAAAGCGGTAAAGGAACGCGCCGAATGAAGGAACGTTTTCAATTTGTTTGTATTTATTTAATTACTTAGGTATTAAATGATTTTACCGCCGTGATTTGCACTCGGTGTAATACGCGCGCATACGCACGAATCGCTTCAGCAATACGTTCATTATGCGTACAGCTAAGAAGTGGAATGCCCTGCCTGAGTCTGTGTTTCCGGAAAGCTACAACCTGGGAGTCTTTAAGTCAAAAGTGAATAGGTTGCTTCTAGGCAAGCGTGCTATTGCGTTATAAAAAAAAGTGAAATTCAAGAATTTTCTTACGAATGTACCTATTTATAAATAATTTTAAATTACTAATTTTATTCGGTAGATACTTGTACTCTCTAAGCGCGTAGTATAGATTTTGTAGTTCTTATGTTTCTATTTCGTAGAGGCGACTAAATGATCGGAATTGGAAGCCTTTATTTTCTACCTTATTGCTATAATAATATAAAGCACCTGAACATCTAACGTAATAAATAACTCGGGTTGCTCTACGTACTATAAATACGAAACCATTCAAGTAGGTGGTAGGTGTAATTTAAAAAGCTCGTTCAAAAGAGATATACTTCAGGCAAAATATACGAGATGTATTCCGCGAGATATCCTCAATATGCGGCACTTTATCTGCGCTCGATCCCACACGAGACAGGGGCCTTACTCTGAAAATCGAACATGATAGAGCAAGAGCCCATGAACGCCAGACCTTCGTTATTTTATAAAAGCTGAAAGTTTGTCAGCGCATGCTCCCAATACAGCTAAGAACGTTGGCCCATTATGAAGTTTGGGTCATGGTGGCTTTGGCAGATACGCCAGTTCATGGGCTCTTGGTCCATGAACGTTTCGGATCGAACGAAAACGGGCAATTTGTCAAACAATGACAGCGAAAACGTCAAATGTATTTTGGGAGGAGGAGGTGTACTGATAACGATCGACAACCTCAATGTCAAACGATCGAAGACGGATCCGAAATCCGAAACGAAACACTTTCGGGGTAGCTAAAATGGTCAAAAAGTCAACGGATACGAATTTTTTCGTTTTTCGGAGTAAGGCCCCAGAGACGGAGGAGATGTGGGCCGCTCCATAAACATGCCAGTTACAATACTTCAAGATGTACCGCCCATAACTTTACTTAAAATTACGACTTCTGTTTGTTTCGCCAATTTTACGTCATTTATATATTAAATAAATATTCTACGAAATTCTACACAGCGCTACCCAGACCCAAAGTAAGCTTAGCTTACCCAGCTTGTTAGTTCGAGAATACGGATAAACATTACTTAGATACATTTTTCTTTTTTGTAAATACATTTTATAATTATACATAGAAACACGAACACCAATGAAAATAGACAATCATGCATACAAATATTTACACTGAGCGGGAATCGAACCCGCGCCCTCTGTCGTAGCAGTTGAATACACTGCCGCTACGCCACAGAGGCCGTCATGACGGTCTTTTTGTTGATAATTAAACTTTCATGATTATTTAATTTGGTGTAATTAGATGTATTTAGCTATTAGCTGCTGACTTGTCTGCCAGGCGAGAGGTAACGCCAGCGTTTTGGAGTCATCTCACTAATGGACCGACTGCACAGTTGAAGAACGGCAAAGGTCTGGATAAGGGGCTGGAGGCCTACCAAGTTCTTCATTATATATTAGTTATTAATACACGTATTTGCCGATTTGTGTATTTGACTTTCTTTGATGTGGATTGAAACAACAATCTGTTTGCAAATGATAAAGTAATTTCGGATTGGATCTATTTCATTGGATCTTTTGTTTTCCAAAATAATGTTTGTGTAATCGAAATGAAAAGTACCTACTTTCTATAAAATTTCCCCACGACACAGTCCCCACACAATCCTTGTGTGGGGTTCAGAGCATCAATGTTCCTACAAGTTTGTAATTTGTTATGCAATAAAGAATTTCTTTATTATTTATTGAAAAATAAGTAATATAAAAATAAGAAATAAATAATTCACGCTCGACCCCGTAGTTGTTTCATCAGCAATACTCGCTCGCGCGAGAACACGGCGTATCCCGCGAGAGTAGAGATTGCAGGCTTGCAGGCTTACAATTTAAATTTAAAAATAGAACGTGAGACTTTCTCGCAAAGCGGTTGGTAAAAAGGCAATGCAATAAGGACTTGCCACAATGAACGAATATTAACGAGAACTCTTGCGGCCTTCTACGAGCACTTACCCACTTGAACCGCAGTCCCATCGATGTAATTTACAACTTGAATAACTGTTTAACAAATATTTACCTAGATAGTTATATTTTTAGTCTTAACGAGATCTTCATTTAATGTTTCCAAAGTTTTCGTCTACTATTTAACAAGAAGATACCAACTTTACCTATGCTCGTACAGATACAGGCACGTAACTTGGCCAGGTTTGGGGTAAGTTCGCGCATCGTGCACTTTGAGTTAATCAAATGATTCAAAGTATGAACGAACGGAACGTTGATTCGCTACAAGACGTCTCTCGGAGACATCTGATTGGTCCATCAAGTGACGGACCAATCATATGTCCGCGACGGCGCAACCGCGTCTCCCGCAACCCGCTCATACCTCAAAGGGGATCGAAAAATCGACCTTCGCGCATATTACGCGTCTGGCCAATTTACGAGCCGGTATCTGTAATTTACGTTTATCTTATGGGGTTTTATATGTGGTGATGATGTGTAAGGTGCGATTGCGGTTGCGCACGTGCAACTACGACCCCACGAAGCACATGGCTTCTTTTCGTAGTTCACGGCGATCAGAAGGGAAAATTAAATAAAAGTTGCTACGTTAGTACTGTAACTGTATTTCGGCGATTAAGTACAAGGTTACACTGTTAATTTATAATCGCGGAAGGGTTGAGGTCGGGAGCAAGTGACTCGGGCGCGCGTGTAGAAGTAACTGGCTATCGAGCGTTCGATGCCGCAGAGCTGCTATTGGAATTCGCTGAATATGCACTTACAAACGCTGTGTCCCTACAACCTTGGTTGTTCACTAAATGTCATGTTGTGTGATGCACTTGGTGGCCGCATTATGAACTAATGTGTACTGTACCACATCCAAGTATAATGATTTCAATGTCACTTCGTCCTAAAGTCAAGGTAAATAGCTAGCATCATGATCACAGACATTGACGTTTTTGATAAACCTAATCGTTTTTGGGCGGTTTCCGTTTGCATTGTGTACGATCACCCTAAAGCAAAATGGTGCTCCATTGTTTGAGTGTAAATACGTGATACAGGATGTTTCCGTGAAGAAGGTTTTAATAAAGGTCGGTGACGTAAATAAAACAGTTGGAATGTGGCTTCGGCTGTCCGTATCGGATGTTGACTTTTTTATTAGTTCGGAAAAGGACAGGACGGGTCGTGCATGGGCCCAATCGTGTTTGAGGTACTCCGTATCGTCGTATCCGTATTGTTTCAGAGCCCAATCCCCCCCCCCCCAACCCCCAACTCCTCAATCCCACTCTCCAAACTCCTCAACCCCCCTTCAGGGTCGGTAACGCGATTGTGACACCCCTGATATTGCACAAGTCAATAGGCCACGGTGATCGCTTCCCATCAGGTGGGCCGTGTGCTTGTCTATCACCTAAGTGGTATAAAAAAACTCACTGTCTGTATTAAAATAATAATTATCCTTGGAAATTCTAAAACATATAAGTTGAAAGTACGCTCAGAACTGGCATGTCGTGACGCGTAAAAACACACAGTTCGTTCATATATTGCGTCGCTCAAAGCGCAACGGTCTGATTGAGAAAACAGCTATAAAAACTTGAAGCACCAGTCGTATCCTTCTTGTGTTGCCTCCTGCATAATATTATGAAAGGAAGAGAGGTACCTACCTACTTTTATGTACTGCTTATGAGGTCCTCGCTCTTGGCCAGGCGATATCTATAAGCTATATAAGCTGGTAGCTTGCCAACGCGTGTACACTAATGTGGAGATAATCACTTCATTATAACTTTGTACTCAATACTAGTAATGTTAGATAATTCACTGCATAAAGAGAAAAGTTTGTAAATTACTTTTTGCTACAACGTTGGCCAGAGCTTCGAGAATTTTTGGAAAGTTTGGAGAAATTTAGACAAATAACTTCACATAGTTATTACATTCCATAAAGCGTGAAATCATCTGGAATCTTTGTTTATCAGCTACCTTAATTATTATCGTAAACTGAGGTTACTATAACCCTACAGGGCAAGAAGGCAGAATGGCCCAAATCGAAAAAAGCATTATTTTCCATAGGTAAAATGATTCTTTAACTCCTGTGAATTCTTAAACATAGGCTACAATTTTATGATCCACGATATGAAATCTTATCGATGAATATGAAATCACAAGTACAAAATTGGCCTAAAAAATACCTACACATAAATTTTGTTTATTTTTCATAATAATTAATGTAGAAGAGAACCCTATTACTTATGTAAGCCAGAAATAAATGTATCGATTAAATATCGATAAATGGGAAGAAACATCAAAAAATTTAGATCAAATTACCCTCAGTTTACTACTGAAAAATATCTAAAATCGTTAGTGAAATAAGGTTTCAGCTATACGTACATAACTTGCCGTAAACTTTTAGTAATCAGTTATTTGTGGCCCTCGTAGTGCACTTGGTTTACGTGTACGATGGAAAAGGCTCTTAAATATTGGGTCTTCAGCAGGCAAGTTCGTCACAAGCAATTCTCTAGGACCGATGTTAGCTAGCATAGCACTAAGTCAAAATTAAGGCAATTTATGAATGAATGCTTCCAGTGGGGCGAGCACGAATTTTCTTTCGTATCGAGTTCGTAACGTGTGCGAAAAAATTGTATGAAATTTCTACAGCCCCCCTATCGTGCGTATAAGGAACTGTACAAATCTCATATAATTTCTATCGCACACGTTACGAGCTCGATTCGAAAGAAAATTCGTGCTCGCCCACTGGATGCTGTCACTCGCTCGCGCATCTCTATATCGTACAGAATCAAGTAATAGAACTCGTGTACAACTCAGTTATGGTTATAATAATAACTCTTTTATGAAGCCTCTCTAAATACTGACTTTTGATACCTCGCTATAAGGTTCAAAATACATAAATTCAAATAAACTTTGCAAGTTGTTAGGAAGCGCAATCAATTTAGTTGTTTGGCGCGTCACGGCGTGTCATATCTGTTTATCAATTTCTGACAAACTTTACCGTTTACTGACAAAACTTAAATATAAACGATGAAAATCTAATATGATTCATATAACCGTGCAGATTCATAATATTGTTTAAATAAATGATTACTCAATGTGAACATTCTAAACTTTAAGTGGTAAAACAACCTCACAAGTTACAAGTCTTGAAAACAACATTAATATTTATTTAGAATTCCTTTTCGAGAAAAGTATGTTCTATTCCCGGAATCGGTAATACAACGGTCTCATAAATCACTCCACGGGACATTCGCAGATAACGCCGCAGAATAAAATATACTAAGGAGATGCTCCGCACGTACTGCTGTTTTATTAGACGGCTGGGGAAAGGACCGCAGTAGTGTCGAAGGCAGGAGAACAATGCTGGGCGCTCCGAGATTCCTTATCTTAATGTCGCGCTTGGTATTTGTTTATGCAGGCTTCTTTGATTTGATGATTGGCCTAGGAACTTTTACGAAAATTTAAACGGGAGAAAATTAACGTAAATCAATTTTTCTTAAAAAATCTCTTACTACATACCTTGAGTTGATGGATGAGAGCACAGAACAAAGAAAAATCCTTAAAACGAGAGCGTTAACATTAATTCATTTTTTTAAATCAAGGCGTTGTTGTATCGCGAGCAGCGCTGTCCTTACGCATCAGCGCATTACTAGGACTCACTGGTAGCGCCTTATAGAAGAATAATGAGATGGCTTTTGGCGATGTATCTGGATTCTTTAGGAACTGTTTATATGGTTTATAGAGACCACCTGACCAAGTACTAACCCTGACATACATACATACATAAATCACGTCTTTTTCCCCTTGGGGTAGGAAGAGACAACATCTTTCCACTTGCTATGATCTTGGCAGACAACGAATAAGAACTCATTGAGCTCAAAAACAGACCTAACTCTCATTGAGTTCTCTCCTTCCAGTTTAAGTAAAGACTTAAGCCTGAGCCCACCTAATCGTCCTCAAATACGTAACAAGTTTCCTTCTATGTCAACAAAAAGTATATCTGTTCGTACAGTAACAATAACTTTAATAGACAGAGGCAGTATTTTGTTTTGTTTAGGCAACTTGAACTTGAACTAGGCAAAGGGAAATCCAGTTAGCGGTATCTATAAATTATGTAGCCCATAACGTTGCCTCAATCTTGTTTTGGGCATCTAGTTTGAATACAACACTAATTCAGGAAGGAGCGAAACCTTTACAATAAAATTAAAGAGAAATATAGAGGTTACAGTTTCTTTATTTATTTGTCACAGAACTGGAATTTTAATATTAATAATATTTCATATTAATAATTTAATAATGCGCGTAGATATGAACTAATTGTCAAGAATTGGCACGTATTGTAGTCCTCAGAATAGAGAAAACATTATCTGTGCGCGACAATACCGCGTAGCGCTCGACAGTGCTCACAATTCGAGCTATTGTATTCAGGCCAAATATTCACCTGGGTGGACTAATTAGATTCCCAGTCACAGTGTCCATGAAGCTTCAGGTTATGTTTTTTGTATTTAGTGGTCTACCTTATAGCAAGCGGTTACCAGGCAATTTCTCCCGTCGTGCGTTCAAGATTAAACTATGTGATGAATTTGTTTAGAAATCATTATCAACTTGAAGGTTCTGAGTAGAGGCCAATTAACTAGAAATTAATTTATAGTAAACTTGTAGATATTCGAAGGACCACCGTTATTATCATAAATAACAGAATTATATTGGCGACGTACCCGGAGGACCTCAAAGTTTGGACCCTTTCTAAAAAGTGCCCTTACGACCTCTTTTTTGGTACCCGTACGACCTCCAAAATAAAATATTAATTCAAAACAGTTTTACTATTATTTTCGCGTCGGTTGCTACTGTACTGTGGCTCCTGTAATATGGAAGAGATAGACCACGCTTCACCAATTTAAATGGTGGAACACAAATAAATCTGTGCTCATAAAAGCTTGTTTGTTATAAGCTGGGTAAGTAATCCTTTAACGGCTGTAGTATTTGTGAGACAACCGCAATGCTTGTGGGAATTCCTTGAGAATTATCTGAACGTTTCTTAGGCCTGGCGCGGCTTATTTGCGCAATGTCTGTTTCGTTGTAAGTAACTAATTGGGAGCATTACTATCTTTGATGTACAAATATATAACAAAGAATCTATTATTGAGCGACCTTTGCAAATCGTTCGAATTAGAACAGTTCACGCGAAAAATAGATTTTGCGTTTGTGTGGTGTCGAGTCGGCAATAGATTGCATCCACAAAAGCGCAACGCAACGCGATATCAATATAAAACCGGCAAGTTATATACCTACCTACAAAGTATGTACAGGCCCCGTAGACAAGTGTCAGTGTATTCCGTAGCGTAAATCGCTACGGAATAGAAACGATTAGGTCGACCAATCACATCCAAGCTCGTCGCCGGCGTACGATGCGCGCGCCGCGGCGGAATCACGAGCTGGAGTGTGATTGGTCGACCTAATCTATTCTATTCGATACGATTCGATAGCGATTTAGACTTTTTCCACTTGGCTACGGGCACTGGTTACAGAAACATAAAAAAATTGTACGCCACATGCTCAAACATAACACAGAAATAACCTAATTAAACGCTAATACACCCTAAAGGTATGCTTTAATTATATTTGGTACATATTAGTAACACACACAGTACAATTTATCAACAAAATAATCTAGTGTTGTAATAAGAACTTGGCCTCTAAACTCACATAAAGGTAGATACAATACATTACTAGTATACTAGTATACTAGTATACTAGTATACTAGTATACTAGTATACCTATGCTGCACCCGTTATATCACCAGTCAAGTTAAATAGCACTTTTTGGTGTCCACTAACAAAATTAAATTTTAAAGTGTCAAAATTGGAGACAATACCTTCGAGTGCTGCTACTCTAGTACTTATGGACAGGTTGTATTATATATTTCGTTTAATGTTTGACCTCGTATACCTTTAGAAAAAAAAATTCAACATATTTTCCAAAATGATTCATACCGGCTTCCCCTTTGAAGTTCTGCTTTTATTATTGTGATGAATATTTTTCTTTCCTTGAAAAATATACAAAAACATTGTTACCAAACCATCCAATTGGAAATCACAAATGAATACGCTGTACCTTATCCTTGTCGGCTACCCTTATCAACAGATCGCCCTGCCACGGTCATGTAAGCTCCCGGCTCGGCCACAGGTAACATCGGCGTTATTTCGCTATTACAATGTATGACTCGCAGTTACCCTTTCGGAGGGATACCTACTTAGGAATCTAGATCGAGGCATGGCACACTCTATACTCCATTTGGTTAAGTACTTAACTAAACCTAGGTTACCAAATCTTGTAGCGACTTTTTATAAAAACAAATATTAAAAATAAACTAGGCTAACTAACTAGGTTCAATTTCGGTTTTTTGTCTTCAAAATTAGTTTATAAACACAAAAATATTAATAGACTAAGTTTTTAAATAAAACAGATTAAATAGACACATCAAGATTATTTACGTTTAGTTAAGTACGTTTCCCAATGGAGTTATAGTATTGAATTCTAAAATACTGTAAAATACCTAATAGATTTCCAGTGAGCTTGTTTTTTCACCGAGCGCGCCGTGTACTGTTCCTGCCGTATTATAAAATCAAAAAAGATTACGAAAACGTCAATAAGGATTAGCGATAATACTGTTTAATAAGCAAAATATTCCCAGAAGTCGAGCTCTAAGACCGGTAAGTGGCGCGCTCTCCTCACTCCACATCCATCGTAGTTATCTGAAGAGCGATGCATATTTTTTTTTTAAAGTACGATCGCAGATTAAAATTTATAATCTATTTGGAAGAGCTCCTTAAATATAACATTAACTTAGATTATAATAGAATCGACTTATTATATTTTAATCGTAAATCAACTCTTAAGTATTTTTCGTCGCCCGTCAAATATTTGCTCTAGTGCGACTACAGTTGTTTTCAAAAGCATGTAGTGTGAGTGGAGTTATGGTATGAAGGTAGCAAACAAGGATACATCTTATCTAGTTGTATGTTGTTACACAGTATAAGCACCTTGAGCGGTTATGAGTATAAATAGAGCGGCTTCTAACTTGCGCGTAGCCTGTCGAGAAGGAAAATAGAAGAAAGGAAAGGGACGTTAGGCCTCCGGCGTCCTCGCGTACTATAGAAGAGTAGTATGTATTACTAATTAACGTTGAAATAATGCCTACATAGAATGAACCAACCTCAGCCGCGCGCTTGTTTTCAAACTCAGATCGTAGAACATGTGCTACTTGCACGAGTTGAATAAACATTTATCATTCAGTAGTCTATAAAAAGTCTTATTCTGTCACGACACGCCCATAGGCACTTTGGACTTCAAAACAATTTATGCACCACACATAATTAACTTAAGCATTTTAAGAAAGTGGCTAAAAACCAACCCAGTTATAGCACCAACCTTAATAACTGAAAAGTTATAAAAATCCAATCTTGCAGTGGCCACGAAATTATACCAAAGTTCGCTTCTAAAGTGATAAGCAGACGCAGGCGCGGGGCGGTCAAAATGTCGGCGACGCACTCTTATTATTACTGTCATTAGATAGCATTTATCTCACGTATGTCTGACAAGCGACATGAGCTATTGTGCGAACAAATGCAACCTTATAGTCGTACAAATAGGAGTGCGTCGCGGTCATTTTGACCGCCCCGCCCCGCCGTCTGTTTATCGCCTAAATATAAATTTTTGAACAAGGTGGGCACCATGCGCACTATAGACCCAGTCGTCAGCGATTTGTTCGGTTTGACTAAATCTGGCACTACCTAGAATACCTACTACGGGTACTAAGGCTTACGGTTCAGTTAAGCCAGGTGGTCAGTAGGTTTGTCGAATAAGTCGGATCTGAAGTAGGACTTTGTATTCTCACTGTAATAACTTTTCGACTCAACATCAAAATAGAAACCTATATATATTTAAGCGCAGTCTCAACGTCCGACAACTTCGCTTTGTAAGCTTTTGACTTGCATAGAATATTTTAAAGTTAAGAAACTGCAGCTGTACGTTTTCCCTGGTTCTATAGAAAGGCATCGTATCTATAATAACCTTTAATTCAGGTACTTTCGTAACAAATACTTTTATTTTAATATTTGGCTAGTACATTTCAGAGGATACCCATTGTTTTATTTAAGACAAGTATAAATACCTCTGTTTATCCTGTTACATAAGTAAGAATATTTTTGTGAGAGAAAACTTTTCGAAAATAAAGTTGTTTATATCTGAATGTTCGCATTAGAAAGGTTTTGCGTTTAATGTTCGTGTTTTAGTTAAAAATAGAAACAACATCGATGGTGCTTCTTTATAAATTCTAGCTTTCGCCCACGGCTTCGCCCGCGTGAAAGTCGGTATGGCCACCAATTAAACCACTATCCACTCGACTCTCTACTCCACTCTCCACTCCACTTCACTATCCACTCCACTCTCCACTAAAAAAAGGATAAAAAGTATTATGTCCGTCTCCTGATTCTAAGCTACCTCCCTATTAATTTGCAGCCAAATCGGTTCAGCTGTTCTTGAGTTAAAAATAGTGTAACTAACACGACTTTATTTTATATATTTAAGATGATCAAAAATACACTGAAAAATTTTCCTACTACCACATAGGTATACATTGAAACATAATAATTATAAATTGTTTTAGGTGTTATAATGACTATGTCATATTGGTGACAATGTACTTTGGGGTTTTGTTAGAAGTTTGAACGAAGCAGAGACGAATGACTGCTTGTACAGACCACACACCGTACATCGTATGACATATTATACTTGCATATATACTATAACAAGCCATCATTGCTGTCTGGTACCAGTCAGTTTTAATTAACACTAGGTATATTATCATTTCTGTAATATTATAAAATTGTAAAGTAGTTATGACTGTACATTGGAGATATAAAAAAAATACTTCGGTTATAATAAATGAACGATTCTGAAAACATTTTTGGAAATCTCTGTTTTTCTGTTTGTCTGATTGTGCGAGATGGACGTAAAAACCACAGAGCGGATTTTGTTGCAATTTTTTTTATTTGAAAGGTCTTGGTCAGACTTAAAATCTTATGCATGTTTGATCACAATCGGTTAAGGAGAACCTGAGATATAGTCAAAAAACGGGCATAGGCTAAATAATAATAAATAAACGCCTTTTATAAAATAGTTTGATAGTAGTTATAAACAATTAGTGTATTAACCTCGCCCAGATGACGAGGCGGGAGCTGTTCTTTTTACCTTTTAATACAAGTATCAAAGAGATTCTTAACAAGTTACGCTAAGCTCATCACACGAATTACATCGGAATGGAAAAAGTTGCCAACAAATATTAAAGTACCCTTGCTTTATTTACATCGAGGGACAGGATCGCTGCGCCCTTACGAAAATTATAGTCTTTTATCGTATTTGCGGTCGCTGCTACTTTTATTTACGTATTTAACTACTAATAGGAGATGTTATATTAACTTTTAAACTTTTGTGTTCCATAATATACAATTATGTTAACCTAAAAGCAACCTCAGGCAAGTAAAGTATATACCTACACCATGATCGCTTTAATTCCCGTTAGCATTTTAGTAAACTTAATAAGAGAATTTATATTTCGTGCACACTCACTTAGGTCTTGCGCAGACGAGGGATTTTTGTCCGCGGACTTTTTTGTCCTCTAAAATAGATCGCTTACAATTGTATCGAGTAACGCAAACGAAAGATTAAAGTACCGCGTACAAAAAGTTCAATAAAATGTTAAGCGATCTATTTTAGAGGACAAAAAAGTCCGCGGACAAAAGTCCCTCGTCTACGCAAACTCTATATTCTGAAATTCCCTTTGAAATAGTCTTTCGTTTTGAAATAGCTTTTCGTTTATTTTGAAATAGTTTTCAAAACAGTCTTATTGATTCAGTTAAGTATTCCATATTCCCTGGAAATCTGTTATTATGTATAATTCACCATGAGTCATTACCAAATATGTATTTTTAAATAGAATTTTATATTGTGTTGATCAAGTATTCATAGGTTAGCTTATCGGAATCGATAACATGATGTTACGGGCTGGGAGAATACATATATTTAATGCTATACTTGTGTATTTAGATCATAGCATATCTAGCACACAAATTAACATCGCTGTTTACTACAGCTGATACGATCCAAATTCTAGTGGTATTATAATTATACAATATCGCCTTCTGTTCATGATGCCGTAATGACAGTGCTATAAATACAAAGTTTAATTAAGACAGTATACACAGGGTCTTTAGGCGGAGTAATTTAGTGGTAATATTAATTCGTTTAACGGCGCCGCGCTAATGAAACAATGATGAGAATAATTTTGTGTACACAACTTTTTAATTTGATCTCGCTGCTAGGAAGCTGTTCCCGACATGGCGTTACGATCGGTTCTATACAGGGTTAGTGGCCCTATAATGATGAAATCTAGTAACTTATAGGCCAAGATACGGCAAAAGGAAATCAAATGAACACACACACACACACATATTGAATTATTTCCCCTTTTTTATACGACTTAGGGAGCAGATAAGTACACGGCCTACCTGATGGGAAGCGGTCTGCTGGCCTATAGACGTGTGCAACATTAGGTATCACACTTGCGTTGCTGAACCTGGAGGGGAGAGTGTTGAGGAGTCTGTAGGAGGGGGGGGGAGGGGGGGTTAAGGAGGGGAGTTATGAGCTCTGGCTACCCTACTTACCCTTTTTTTCTAATTCCTTCGGAAGGCCTCTGTGGCGTAGCGGTAGTGCATTCGACTGCTACGACAAGGACGCGGGTTTGATTTCCACTCAGTGCAAGTATTTGTATGCATTAATGTCTATTTGCATCGGTCTGGATGTGTTTGTTTATTTTTGATATACCTCCTCTTCTCCTGCCCTTCCTCAGCAATAGGTGACAACGCGCAAATAACACACCTGGTAGTACAATCGCTCATAGACTACGGTAGCCACTTGTCGACAAGGGGTTGCCTGTTTACAAAGTCGTTCTTAATACATTACCGAAACTAAAATAAATAAGTAGATAATTAATAAGTCGATAATATTATCGTTGAAAGAATTTTAATGCAATTAGTAGGCTAACACTATTCCTAATTTGCTGAATTTTCCGATCTAAATAATGAAAAGTTAAGCGAAGTATTAAACTCTATAAATGATTAATTCCACATTCATCCTACGAGTTTCGCCTCAAGCTGCAAATGTCTAACCCACCCTATGTTATATTCTGAATTTGCTTTGTGAATTGAAGCTTATAGTATAGTATATATAACAGTACTACTAAAAGCTAAGACCTTCGGTTAAATTGGATTCGTAGTGCAGTCATATTCAAGTAACGAAGACGCCCGTCAGTCGCAATATGCTATGCTATACACCTTAATACAAAGAGCACTCCTGGCAGTTACTAACATATGGAAATGGTTTGCATGAAATTAAAAAAATTCAGGGCAGAACCAGAATTTAATAACAACAATCCACACAGCGATCTCTAGAGCCAAAATTAGCATAGTTTAACCAGCTTCTGTTATGGGTTCTAGAATGCGGATAAGAACTATGCGCCTCGCAGCTTATTTTCTTTGCCGCACCACAGAGACCTGGAATTCTTTACTAGCTCACGTGTTTACTTCCTCCTACAGTCCCGGGTCCTATAAGCGGGGCGTGAAAAATCATTTGATGAGGCCATCAAGTTGAGGGCCACCACTGTAGCGCTATCGGTGTATGTAGAGGTGACCCCCGATCCCGAGACTTTGTTTTTAGCTTTACATCAGGCGAGATGAAGTCATGTTGGCGTGTCCAATATAAAAAAAACGCACACATAGCTATAAAAAATCACTCAAGATTGATGGGCTCTCGAAATGAATAAGAAAAAGGCCCTTTTATTATTATAAACATGTTACATGAAAGTCAAGCATAACGTTCGCAATAAACGTACCTATGGAGATTATATCCCGTGGCCCCCGATACGACAGCATAATTTGAGGGTAGCACAATAACGTTTGACTAGGGGATGGAATGCTGACGTCACCTGCTAGCACAATTGCTTTTACTGTCCTTTTCTGTTTTATATATTCGTAGCTATATGAGTGTCTCAGTAATCTTCGTATTCTATGACATTCTACACAACGTTATCTAGACCTTAGTAAGCTTAGTTTAACTAGCTTGTTAGTTCTAGAATGCGGATATACATACTTAGATACAATTTTTTGTAAATAAGTACATATTCATGCATACAATTAATATTTGCGCGGGCTTATAACTTAGCGGGCATTGAACCCGCGCCCCCTACGTCGTAGCAGTCGATTACACTACCGCTACGCCACTGAGGCTGTCATTATTATGAAACTTACGATACGATACAAATATCTAAATAATTCACTTAATTTTAAAATCTCTTATAATATCACTATAACGCGATAAGCCGACGGCGGCGGGGCGGAGCGGTCGAAATGACCGCGACACCTTCTTATTTAAGGTTGCATTTTGTCCGCGCAATAGCTACTGTCGCTTGTCAGATATACGCGGTCTAAATGCGATCTAATTTTAGTAATAATGAGAGTGCGTCGCGGTCATTTTGACCGCCCCGCGCCTCCGTCTGCTTAACGCCTAAGTAGATAGTTTCAGAAGCAATTCATTCCATCGGTTAGTTTTTGCTGTCGTAGGCGGCGAGGGAGGTGGTAGGTAGACGCGTGGGCCTTGTCACGGTGATCATATTACGAGCCAGGAGCATCATTTGACGAATCAAAGAATCAATTATTATCTATTCCCTTTCGACATTGTGTTATGTCACGTTTGTTGAGATCGACTTACAGCTCCCACAATTAATAATCTATTGTTCCTTTTGTACTTACCATGCAGGGCACCTATTTCTACGTAACTAATTTATGTAACTATTTCTTAATAAAAATACAAATAAATAATAATAAATAAGATACTAAGATGCAAAGGACATTAATATACATAGTTCAAAAGAAAGGAACATAGGTACCAATATTTCACTGAGCAGTAATCAAACCCGCGACGCATCAGTCGAGCGCTATATCACCACACGTCGTACGTCTGAAATATTGATGACTGATGATTGTTTGGCTAGAAAATGCAATACCTATAGATTTTTAACCGACTTCAAAAAAGGAGGAGGTTCTCAATTCGTATGCTATTTTTTATATGTATGTTCCACGATAAGCGCCAATTATGGATGGATTTTGAAATTGTTTTCGTTTGAAAGAGCCTACTTCTGAGGTGGTCCCATATCCAGGGCATCAGGATCTAATGCTGGGATCTTGGAACATCGAGGGGAAATCATCAAATTTACGGCAAAAATTCTGTTTTTTATGCCTTTGTACATAATAAACCTCATAAAAAGGTACTTTCCTATTTCTGTACACTAAAAGTAAATAATATTAGTTTGTGAAGTCGGTTTTTTAAACGTAGTTATAATTATTATCATAATATATTATGAGTACTTGGACTTGTTGCCAAACTCAGTTGCCATGGCGGCCGGAGGGGAAAAAAGTTGGATATATCATAATATATAACGCATATTCTATTTTTGGGCACTTGGACAAGCGAGGCGATTTGGTGTCGTCATTCCATTATAGTTTTCCAAATCTGTGCTGCTACTAACACCTTAGGGGTGGCAAGGGCGGCGTGTCAGGGACTGCGTCAGGCGTCTCGTGTCACTGTCGGCACTCCACCTGTCAGGCGCACCCACACACGACACGTAACGTCATGTTGTCTTTATAAATACAATGAACACGTGAGAGGCTGTGACGTTAAGACGTACATACACTTGAGGAATAGTTGCCAGTGTGCCTCTCAAATAGATGGAAATAATGGCATGTCTTCTGAAAGTGCTCACTAACATAACATAACATAAACTCACGCCTATATGGAACGGGTAGGCAGAGGTGCTTGCACCCACATTTCGGCAGTTTATGTTTAGGTCCCAATGTAATAGGTGGTGAACCTATTGCCATTAACCGGGCACTTATAAACCTGCGATAAATACACACATAACTTCGAAAAGCATCGTAAAGTCATTGGTGTGTGCCATGGTGAACCTGGGCTCGAACCCGAGACCTCGTCTCAGCAGTCCATCACCCAGACCACTAGGCTACCGCGGATTCTAAATGCTCACGTTGACCTAGAATGGTACTTTTATGATGAAGCTGAGCGCTAACATTGATAAAATCTGATAACATAATACTCTTTTTTGGGTAGTCGTGTAATATTAATACGGTTTAAGGCTTTATCGATGTCATCGTCAGACCTGCGGTTAAGATGTTTCGAGCAATATTTTGCACGACTGGACTAGACTTTGACAATTCCTGCAGATTTTCTTTTGCTTACATTTTTTGAATCTCCTACAAAATTCTCATCAATAATACGATACGATATTATTCGATGGAGCACAGCTTTATAATAAACTACCTAAAAACATTAAAAACATAGATAGTTTGAATGTGTATAAGATTAAACTCAAAAACTATGTGCAACAAAAAATGTAATCATTTAAAGTAAGCAGAATGGAGGAAAACATTATTGTAAATTTCTGAATTATTGTAAATCTCATTTTAAGTGAACTTTATGTTTTTATGAGAAATAAATGTCTTTAAACCTAACCTATAAGAGGAAATGAACCTCTTCGTTTTTCGTCATAGTTTAATTATCTCTAATATTATTTCATTTCGCGTACATCCGTACGCGAAATGAATTAATATTAGCTGTGTCATGATCTCCCTCCTGTGGTTTTACCTAGCGTCTACAATATTCAGTTCTTCAAGAAGGGCATTAGAAGGTTCTTACAGGGTCGGCAGCGCGAGTGTCACTCTCCTGGTGTTGCACACGTCCATGGGCCACGGTGACCGCTTCCGCACTTAAATGATATAAAAAAAAAAAAAAATAGGTGGCGTCGTGTTCAGTGCCCTCACGCGCACTAATGAAGAACGAACGCGACATTATTGTTTCGTCGCTTTTGGCGTAAACAACATCATTACGTGGTGCTCACTCGACTTTAATTAAGCAAAACAGTTTTATATTGACATGCTGTTCACGGCTCGTCGCAGCCTCATTAAACATGCGTATGAGATGAATACATTATGTTAAGGTAAACGTATATTTAACAATATAAAGCCATGATTTACGCCCACGGATTATGATGTAATACCTCCCCAATATTAGTATTGTCTCACAACTTAGTACATAAGTACTTCTAGTTTGTGACGGTTTGAAGCTCCGATTAAATATTCTTGAATAAATCAATAACTTGAAAATAGTAAATACCTTTGTACCCAATGAAATTGTAGATCCAAATTAAACCACATCAGCATTAACCAAACTATCTTGACCTCTTCCGACTTCTGTAAATGAAATCAGTCAAGGCTTAACCTCAATTGGACGTTTAGTAGCACCAAAATGGTTTGAACCTTTACACTATTTACTTTAAAAATAAAAAAGTTGGGCCAAAATATATTGAACTCTGAAACCTTTAATTTAAATAATAAACCAGAGCTTAACTTACCTTAGACGTCTATCGCACGACTCCTAAGTCAGCAATTTGTAATACAATTACCTCACTATTGATCTGACCTTACGTAGCAATTACAGCCGCCGTTGAAGAGCCTCCATAAAAAAACGTTAGATGAGTTTTGCATTTTAAGGAAGAACCCTTGTAAGTCGGGCCATATTATATAAAAGTGTAGCGGCCCTTGGAGAGGTTTTCATTTGTGCCCAATACACTCTTACTATTTAAGTAATTTTGTACTTGCTTACAAGTCTTTCACGGTCCTAACACTATAGGTTTACAAAGTTAGAGAGGTGGCAGCTCATAACTTTGTTAGCGTACTGAATAATTCACGACTGGGTATAACTGTTTGTCACCTAGTACGTTCCAAATTGCCTTTGTTCCTTACATTTTTATGTAAAAACGAGTTTCTTTTAGACCCTTCCCAGTGATGTAGCACAGACTGGCTTCCAGTACCTTAATACCACAGATTGTGTAAACTCACCGAACTGTCAACTGACAACTTTTTAGCGTGTTGAATATTTCATGACCTGTTTGTGTCTACGGTATGCTAATTGAGGCTTTTGAAGTGAAGGTAACTGAACAGTTTCACTTCTGTGGTGAGGCCTCGACTAACGTGGGAGTACGATAGGGTAACTTTCGGGATACAAGTATAATATGTGTGCTCTCGTGACGTCAGTCATCGCTAAACTGACACGGCCACTATCATCTGGTGTTTGATCAACTTGTTGTTGATCATGCAGTACAACAAGTTGATCAAACGCCGTTAATTATATAGGTAATGGGTACTTCATTAATACCTCTGCCTCGCCGGCGGGGTAATCCGTTAGGATTTTTGCACGAAAAAAAATTACTTACATACAGTTAGTAGAGTCTGAAGGATGTCTGCTGTATGGGACGTGCACAGAACAGAGAAAAATCCTTAAGCAAGCTTTGGTCTAATAATCCAACTATAAGGAATCTGTAGTCGCCTATATCAAATTATTATTTCTGAAAGTTATTCTAATTTATTATATTTTATATGTGAAGGGTACATTATCTAAGAATCGAGTCTAGCGATCATTAACATATCAGAGAAGACATTGAAGTGCCTAATGCGAGGCTCTGAGCGACGAATGAAATTGAACAATATTATTTCTAAGAATTAATTTTGTTAAAGATGAGTAAGTCTATCTGATGTTGGCCTGGTTATCGCGGAACCTTGTTTCGATTCCCGGAAAAAATATGAGATTCAATTTTTACGTCAAGCCATTTTTTCATTACGAAGTTGACGAATACTAACTCATTTTACGTATCTGTTTACTTATGTTCCAGTACTAGCTACGCCGAACTTAATAAGAAAAATATTATTGAATTGTGGAATACAATGCTATATTTACAAACAGGTTATGAAACTCTTTTAATTCTCTTCATTTTGTCAGTTCATGTGTGTCTTTTGATAAGAGTTACTTGTGTTATAAATGAGGGGTTCCTTACAATACACGTCCTGGGCTCTAGCGTTGTTTTTATAACATACAATTTATATAAATGACGCATTCTTTTTCTCCTAAATGTATATTTTTTGCTTCATAAATATTAGGCATTCTGATGTGTATGAAACTGGAAAGCCCATTAAATCTAACTTTTGGCTGGCTGCCAAACTTTTTTCTTGTAACAACTCTTTCTCGTTTACATAATACAACAAGTACAGTTTTCCCAAAACTATTTACCAAGTTCACCGTTGATATAGCTATTTCACTCATGTCTCTTTACCGTTGGGGTAGGCAGAGGTCACATCTAGACTACGACCTTTTTTCACATATGCTCAGTGGCGATGTGGTTCCTTTAACATTCGTTATTTGCAAACTCTCAGATTCCTAATTATTTTTGATCGGAAAAAGTGATCATCCAGGACGGGACTTGAACCGGCGACTAGTCCCTAACAGGGGGAACCCTCTGATCAACTAAAATCATTAAGAATAGTTAGAATACTAAAATAATTGTTTTAAAATTTCATTCGACTCTCAGATTATTTTTTACTTCAAATTGAATCAAGTCTGGTTTCTTTAAATAAACTTGAATAATGTACATCCATTAACATATTACAGTAGTTCAAAAACTATGTAATTTTCTTTTGAACTCGTATAATTTCTCCGCAAAAAGTGACGATATTTAATTTAGTTGGCAAGTTTTTCATGAATGAAAAACAGAGTGATGGTCCCAGCGCGCTGTAAGTTGCAAGACAGCGCAGGGTATACATTCGTGTTCTTCAACCTAGCGTTAATACCAGTCGCATCCAAAGCTTGTTGCACACGTCCATAGGCCACGGTGACCGCTTCCCATCAGGTGGGATTGAGGTCAAGCGTAAGCCTCATCATTCTCTGAACCTTTTCCCAACTCAGTTGATGTCGGCTTTCCAGTCTAACTGTGATGCGGCTGAACTTCGATATTTCACGTGGAGCGACTGCCATCTGACCTCCACAACCAATGGCGATATCGAAGTTCCAAGTTAGACTGGTTGGACTTTTGAGGGCTCCAACTACCCGTAACGACTGCCATAGATGTTTGTATGGCAACCGGGACCGACGGCTTAACGTGCTCTCCGAGGCACTAATAAACCTGTGATAAATACACACATAACTTCGAAAAGCATCGAAAAGTCATTGGTGTGTGCCATAGTGAACCTGGGATCGAACCCGAGACCTCGTCTCAACAGTCCATTACCCAAACCACTATAGGCTACCGCGGTTAAGCGTAAGCCTATCATGAATAAAAAAAAACCTAATTGTACAAGCCCAACCATTTGGGTCTCACCTGGAAGTCAATGCAACTGATACACAACGGACGAGTCTTACTTCTCGGCGTTGAGAGATCAGACGGCAGTCGCTCCAGGAAAAACCCGACAAATCTGCGAACCATGGATGCAACTGGGACATCGCTATGAGGAGGATGATCTAGTAGGTTTGGGGAAACAGCTGCCATTTTGTTTTGGAACTAATCTTGCCACATCACACGAGCCACACATCGCCCTGACTGACATAATAATAGTGGACTAAATAATTAAGCGGCCGCCTGCGTCACACACACCCTTTGACACAAAACTCATTAATAACTCATTATACCCGCATTAATACGACAAGTGCAATTAGTATATAATTAACTGAACATTGGAATTACAGTTTAATACATCATGACTGTGACGTCAGGCTTTCATACCACTAGGTCGGTAACAAGCACAGAAGTTCAGAAAAAAATTGTGAAGTGAGTTGAAAACGTGAATTCATTCAATGCTATCTCCTAATTAGAAAGGTTTATTTTTTATAAAGGTGATATGAATATCCCTTCACCTCGCCTATTGGTAAGCAAGATGGTAATGTCTCAGGATTGGGGACCATAGCATAGACACCGATAATGCTAAGACTAACAGTGGTCCTTATCTTGTCGGCCTCATCAAAAGAGGCGTCAAACCGCTTGGGTCTTGATAGAATTGATATAAAGGTGATATTTCATATACAGCCTTGCATATTTTATTCTGAATGCGAATGGTGACCACTACTTTTTGGTCTATACCTTAGTTTACCATCAAGCGGGGTGCAGTCAATCCGGTGAACTAAATATAAAAAAAAGAATACGAAAGGAGAGGGCAATTGTCTGTAAGCATATTATGTAAAAGCAGTTGTGTGCGATTTACAACAAATTACAGCAGGTTACACAGAAAAATATTAGGATTAATTAAAATTTTCAATTAAATGAATTGTTGATAATGGAGTTAATATTGCACTAAAAGCAAATAAATCTGCACTGTCAGCATATTTTATTTCTACCCACGTACTCGCGCCTCCGAGAAAAGCTACGGATTACGCTAAAAGCTGCTAGGATGAAGCAAATACCCTGTTGAAATATCGTATAAACGAACGCATGGCGCATACGTACTTATTTGTGGACAAGTTTTTATTAAGAGTCTTATTCATGGCGCAAGCGATGGTAGCTGAATGGATAAGGACGCGGCCTTTTTTCAGAGGTATCGAGTTCAAATCCGGCCGGACAGTACCAATGTGAATTTCACTTTGTGGAATTTATATGACAATGTGCTAATACTGCTAATCACATGATTTATCATCTGCTAAAGGTGAAGGAAAAACAGCATGTCCTAGAAGAAATTCTAAAGACATGGCCGATCCACCAACCCTTATTAGGCCAGTGTGTGTGGATTAAGGTCTAAACGCTCTCAGCTCTCTCGTTAGAGGAGAGGAGACCCGCGCCCAGCAGTGGGACATAAATGGATTGCTATCAATCATGGCGTATAGCGTGCCATGTTGTATGGTTCCCGTTTCTGTCCCATAGTGCTGTGGTACTCCTACAGCGTACTCCTAATTAATACAAAGTGAGAAGATGGTAGGAACTTCCTAGCTTCCTAGGTCTACCACAAAACGTAGAGTTATACAATTTACTGCGAGTGTATTATATTCGCGGACAAGTCCCTAAAATTTATTGTAGCACGTGTCCGCGATTTCGTCCACATAGATTTAGTGTTTCAAACGTTTTACAATTTTTGCACGAAAGCCCAATTATTTTTCTAAAATAAAAGTTGCATTGTTACACCTAATAATACCTAACCTACTTAACTACTTAACCTAACCTACTAGTAAAGTAAAGTAAAGTAAAGATTGTATATACTCATATGCATCTGCTTAATTCAATTAAAACCTGTTATAATAACGGTTAATGGCAATAGGCTCGCCACCTATTACATTGGGACCTAAACATAAACTGGCGAAATGTGGGTGCTAGTACCTCTGCCTACCCCTACGGGGATATAGGCGTGAGTTTATGTTATGTTAATAGCGCAAACAGACATCTCAATTTAATGATCTTAGTTGAAATCTTATAAACTTGAAAAGCTTGAACCATTGTGATCAAATTCAATGTTCTCAACCGTAAAAACAAGAGATGCTATTACGCAAATTATATTTCAGCGGTGTCGGAAATACTGAAAGTGAATAAAATAATATGACTATCTCCGAGCCAAGATGGCCGTAATACGCTAGTGAGATAAAAGCCGAGAATATTAAAATAGCTACCTTCAGCTCTCTAACTTCGACGTTTTATGCGAATAAAGATTTCACAAGTCTGTACGTAACACATTAACTTATTGTGACAGTAGGTTTATTATTTTATTGAGCACTTTACTGTACACCGGGTGAGAATATCATTAAAATATTACGAATATTGTAGAAACATTTACGTAGCGCCATCTTCACACAAAACACTTACTTAGATACCAGCATAACTAACTCTAAGTTTAGACTAATTCAAATATGTGATGTATCCAAATATTTGCACTGGACGGGAGTCAAACCCGTGGTATGTAGTTTTAGCTCCTTTTTCATCGATGTATTTTGGAAACGAGAATAGTTGCTAAAATCTCTCACTTTTTAATACATTATTATATTTAAGATTTTACAATTGATAATAATGATATTAATAATTAACTGATTTCCGCGACTCCAAGTAGGTATACCTACCTAATAAACAACCAAACATTTTCACAACCTTACACATAATTATGGACAGGATAGAATGGAATGATTTTTTTCGAACGTTTTTGGAACGTTTCTGTGACATCATAGATTTTTCTAATATCATTTTGCCAGGTCCGTAGCATAGTTGAACTGAGAAATGCATACCAACTTGTCTATATAGTAGGTATTTCTTTCTTTCTCTCGTGTCGATGTTGCCATCATGGTGTAGTAATTAGTTTCACGGCAATGCCGCTACTGCCGCGCTGGCAGGGCCATTAGGTATCACTCTTCGAGAAGGCTCACTGCCTACATCCGCCCCGTCTATGTAATAATATCTTCAGAGACTAATGATGCTATACAATTCCTCTCGCTAATAGTACTAATGAGAAAAGTCTCCCAGGGACCGCTTCGTCCTTTGCGCCTGGACCCGAGGTACGTAATTAAACCACTTTCAACTTAAAAGTTTTAATAAATCTGTTGAGGATTGGAGGCACCGTAATGGCGTCGGACACACAATTGAAAGTTTATTTTTAAATTCTAAATTATAGGTATTTCAATATTTAAACTATCAAGGACACTATGATTAGTATTAGAGTCAATAGGATATTTACTATGTGTTGCTCTGAGTAATTAATTGGGTAGGCAGCGCTAGTGTGATGCCCCTTTTTCCGTGCGGAAATCCTCATGGATACCCACCCCGCGGCCAGCGGGGCAGGTTATGTCGGACTAAAACCGCACGCCGCCTAGGGTCTTCTGACGCCAGGGTGTAAGGTGGCCCATAGAGCATTTCCCTCGCACCCCGGTTTGACCCAGTGTGATGCCCCTGGTGTCACACACGTCAATAGGCTACGGTGACCGCTTCCCATCAGTTGGACCATGTGTTTATCTGCCACCTAAGTAGTATAATACATAATTATAACTACGTTTAAAAAAACCGACTTCACAAACAAATATTATTTACTTTTTGGTGTACAGAAATAGAAAAGTACCTATTTATGAGGTTTATTCAAAGGTATCAAAAACAGAATTTTGCCGTAAATTTAATGATTTCCCCTAGATTTTCCCAAGATCCCAGCATCAGATCCTGATACCCTGGACCCTCAGAAGTAGCCTCTTTCAAACAAAAAAAAAACATTCAAAATCCATTCATACTTGGCGCCGCTATCGAGTAACATAGGTACATTACAAAAAAAACGTACGAATTGAGAACGTCCTCCTTTTTTGAAGTCGGTCGGACTTCGAAACGGTCGCACAGACAAAGCAATTTATTAAATATATGAAATCTATCACAACATGAGATGTAAATTTAATACAACATGAACTAAATAGGTATATTAACGGGGCCAAAGCTCACTAAAACATTTATTTTTATATTGTTGTTCAGTTGTTACACGTTACATAAAACATTTTTTTATTTTGTGATACTACGACGAACTCCATAATAGCGAACTTTTTTCTCAAAGGTATGTTATCTATGATAGCCATTCGATCTATGATAGACATCAGCTGACAGCTCAGTCAATTACATGTCGAAACGTCAATATAGTTATAGTACATTAATTTCGTCAATAATGCAATGAATATTATTAAATAGAACTCGGTGCAAAATAGGAGTATAGTAACTTCGAGTTTGTGTGGAAGGTTTTATGCTGGTGACGAATTTGTGATGTTAAACTTGAAAGTGGCTGTTTTGTACGTGTGGCTCGTGGGCGGCTGTTTGCTCACCATCAACCTGGTGTATAATGTGATGTCGGCCACCACATGCTTCTGGATATTGAAGAAGTTAACAAGGTCCAATGGATCCCTTTGACCGACAAGGTAAACGGACTAGTGCGGTAATGTCCCGCTAATTTTTTTTTATACCATTCGGTGGCAGACACAGCTCACTTGATGGAAAGTGGTCACCGTGGCCTATGGACGTGTGCAACATCAGAGGTGTCACACTCGCACTGCTGACCTTGGAGGGGGTAGATTTGACCCAAACTAACAGGTCGAGTTAAACAAAACTGTTTAAACACAACCTCACTACACTATCCACTACAAGGGCGATCATTTACGCAATATCATCTTCAAGAATTGATCCAATCGAAGTCCAAAATAAACGACTAATCATTGTCCACAAAATAAATTAATACCCGTCTCTTTTTCATCATTCATTTAACAAAATGAAACACTTAAATTCGGTCACCCTATATAACGTAACCTATAATAAAAGCAAATTTTGATTAGGTAAAGAATCCGAATCAATCTATTTGCATACTCATCAGATTGGATTAGGTACATAAGAACTTCATGCGGGTCCGTTTGAGATTTGCCTCGAATTCTGTGAACCTTTTCTGTGATACCTATTTTATAAACAGATGTCCAAGTCCATTATCAAACTTTATGTATGAAATGACGTGCCTTTGGGCTTCAGACCAGAGACAATTTTAGTAACTAATGATTTTTGATCGGAAAAGTGAACATCCTAGCGACTATAATATGGAGTTCTTCAAGAAGAGCATTAGGTTTTTACAGGGTTGGCAGAGCGAGTGTGACGACCCTGGTATTGTACATGTCCATTGGCCACGGTGCCGGTGACCGCTTCCCATCAGGTGGGACGTGTGCTTGTTTTGAGGTTGAAAGGTCCTCGTAGCGGCCCTAAAAACACCCCTACGACCATAATGATTAAAGAGTTTGGTACTGTAAGATATCTGTCGTCTCGCCGATTTTTTTAACCCTGCTATTTGTTTGTTGGTCAGGTGGAATCGGAAGGCGGGCCTCCGTCGTCGTCTCCAGCCTTGCCGCTGTGTCCCGCCGGCCGGCCCGACACCGAGGCCCAACCGCTGCTCACTGACGGTAAGTCCATTTTGACTATTCTTCACGTTTTTTTTAATATTGGACACTAATCCCACCTTCCTTGCCACTACTGTAAAGTATAGTAACAGGAGGTTAATTTTTATACCAATTTTATACCGAATGATTTGTAAATTAAGTAGTTGCTAAGGATTTAATAATCAACAAACTGAGGTGTCTCAGTCGCTACACTCGCGGTGGAGTCGGTGACAGTTTGAAAAGTTGTTAAAAAAAATACGCTGCGACCAATTTTATACCGCGTGAAAATGTATACGGTGATTCCTGAGGCTATTTTTAACTAAGTAATAACCGTCAGCTATGGTGCAGAGGGGGGGTTATACGTCAGTCAAATAATTAAGCTGATCGAGATCATAAAATAAACTAGGTGTGGAACTTACTGTGCACTACTTTCGGGAATCAACTTTGTTGAATGGCTTACGAACGAACGTCTTAAAATTATTTTACAGGTTAAGAAACTTGGCAAATTAATGTTAATTAGTAATAAAATCCAACAATCCGTTTAAAAACTTATGAGTAGCTCATAAATTTTTAAAAATTTTTAGAAAGTTGTGAAAAGGCTTGTGGGCAAATAAAACAGTTTTTTTTGACAGATATTTTTAGAGGGCTTGTTTTTTTTTGTTTACTTTACATCCTCTTTTTAAAGGTGCCTTTATGATAATTATAAATGAAGAATAAATTAGTTTTGACTTTGTCATCAAACTATGAGTTATTCTGAACATTTAATAATATCCCGGAAACATTTTTGTTTTCATAGATCATGCATAATACTGAAATTATTTCTCCATTTTCCTTTGAAGTCGCGCGTCTTGAATACGTGGCGTTACTGAATAAGGCGCCAGGCTACGTACCTAACCTAATCTCCCAGACAGCTTCGGCACTACTGACAACAGCATTATTACGTTTCTCAAGTATTATTTTCACAAAGGTCTACAGGCAACAGGACCCACGCTTAGCTCGTATTCTCTTTAACTCCTCTATCTAAGCTAAATTGCTTGTGTTTGAAGGGGTCTGCGTTGGCAGTATACTGCTGAGATTGCAAACGTGTAAATTCAAGTGACATTTCATTGAAATATTGTCTCCATTTATAATGTTAATGATGACGCTTCAGTCAAATTATTTTTCTTTAAATTCATATTTCAAGAGACGTAGCGGTCATTTGTCTTTGTGATTGACGATTATGGAGTGAGATAGGGAAATATAACTGTTTTGTATTTATCCCATTATTATAAAGAGCGAAGTAATGGTGTTGATACCGAGGGCACTGTTGGCGCTCACGCCTTTTTCTCTCCGGGGTAGGCAGAGACAACTGCCCGCCATCTGCTTCAAATCTGTCCTTACATACTTACCTTATATCGCGTTTCTTCTACTGTCATTAAGCCTTTCATGCAAGCCCACCGGTTTCGACTGCTTTTGACCTGTCCTTTATTTAATAACTAATTAATTTGATCAGTGTTTAGTCTTCGAAGTAACTTATATCACTTACATGTATGTGCTAAAACTGTTTGCAGAGAGATTCGTGCGAAACAATTCTCATAATTTGTTGTGGGTATAATATAAACAAATGCGTATTTTCAGTGCATAATCTACTATTCTGGTATCCATTACTATACAGTATGTTACCTATACTACTATGTATAAAATGCGGTTAGTTTGATACCGGAATTGAGTGATAACTTTTCTCTTTTTTAACCGACTTCAAAAAAGGTAAAGGTTCTCAATTTTCGGCTGTATTTTTCATGTTTGTTACCTCAGAACTTTCAACTGAGTGAACCAAATTTGATTATTCTCTTTTATTTGATAGCTGGCGCTTCCTGTGTGATCCCGTTTGAATTTTGTCCTTTTTTTTAAGCTCTGTTAAAAATATTTTGAATAGAGTTCATCTATGAATTAGATAGGTACCTAATTTTGAGAGTGAAAATCAAGATGCAGACAGTTCTCTGATTTTTTTCCCATAGAATTTTTCGTCAGTTTTATTGAAGTGACCAACATTTTCTCCTGTGAACGCAATATTCATCACTTTTAAATAAGCAGACGTTCATAAATTTGCGACGGGAACCCAGTACCGTATAAATTAATGTTGGAAATAATGAGCGCGCGTATGTGTGTTCGTAAAGGGTGTGTTCGAGAATATAGGTGAAAAAGGAGATTGATACCATACTAGTGACGATATAATTAACCACGGAATGTTTTAGATAGATTGTACTCGTATTGTATCGGTACTGACGCGATAGATAAAGATATTAGGTGTTTTCATAGATACGATTAACGAAGTGGAGAGGAGCCTTGACACTCTAGGGACCTATATAAACACGAAAAATCACCAAAATCAATTCAACCATTTCGGCACATACACTCTCTTCCTATTTCAATTTTCTTCTAGTTACAATGTTTATTATACGTTTCTGTGAATGAGTATGTACTTGTGAGCTTTTCTAAACTAAAAATTTTGAAAGCTCGCCTCGAATTTGTCGCCGCCAATGTACATTATACCTTTTTATTATTCTACAAGGGCGCACGCGCCACACATAAATCAGCACTAGGATCCAGTGACTAATGGCTTGTCCGGGGACTGGCGCTCCGGGCCAGGTGTGGCAATTCTGTCGCAGATACTACACTACACCTATTTGTCTGGAATTCACACTTTATTTTGCATACTTGTTTAACACTATCGTGTTTCTTTCTTGTGTTAAGGCATTTAACTTAAGAGTTTAACCAACCAAGCTAACATATTTATTCGTAGTAATATCGTATTAAAATTTGCAGCGCTGAAGCACATTGATCGTCTAACTCAAAGATTCCTGATATACCTATAGGTAGGTAGCTCTAGGTTTGCTTCTAAAAAGTATTTTATTATATACATCTCTCACAATTTCTTAACCAAATCTAAGATGTTTTAGTTTCGTAAAGTCTTAATTATTTTCAAATTTTCAACGAACAATAAAAAGGCTTCGTCTCAAAAAAATATCACTCAAACCCACTCAACCGTTATTTTAGTAAAGAAATAACTGTGTGTCAACAGCTTCACTACCCACATGCTCTAAGTTTCTGACATGTCTCGCACTAAACAAACACATCGTGATAAGTCTCCATTACAACTCCAAATGATAACACAAATACATATTCTATTTCGGGTTGAATATAATTTGGATCATTCTGGACAACAATACAAAAGATCCCCGGATTGTTGTTCGGTATTTGAACGTAGCTAACCGATGAAATACCAAGGATGCATCCGGTGGGTGTCCGGTCGGCTGTCTCGTTTCAAACTCCGGAACGGAAGCACTCGTGAGTTTGCCATGTGTACGGGAAATTAAAGCGTAGTGGTTCAAAATATGTTATTTCTGATAAATGAAAATGGACTTTGTGGCCGGATGTTTGTGTGTATGCACCGCTGGCATGTACCTGTCTGTTCTGTAGTACCTACTACTTTACATTGTCGCAAGTCGCTTAAAGTATAGTGGCTTTTAAAGGCTCTCTGTGCTGTAAGACAGATTTGTAGAGAGATTTCTTTGGCGCTTGGTTTCCGAAACAAATTAAATAGAAGCCTGGCTCTAAAATGACATTCGTAAATATTCTTTAAAGGAGATTAATTGTTTTATTGTTGGCGCGTTTTTGTGAAAAGTTTACGAACACGTATAAATCTCGAACCGCACTCGACTACACTTCGTCGCGCTGCTTGTCACAGAGTCGAGTTAGATTTACTGCGGTTTTTTTCGAACCTTCACTAAAGTTTTAATTGAAATGCTTTGTAAGTAGGAAGCGAAAAATAACAGCGAAGGAAAGTTTGCTCTCGTAAATATCCAAAAACTTGGATATATTGATTCCTTTCGTGTTCAAAAATGTCTTTACAAAAATTTATTAAGAGATTTTATGATGAAAATTAGAAAGTTATGTAATGGTGCTCTGATGTGAGTTAGCAATTATTGCAACCAGGGAGTGGAGTCGTTTTATAGTTAACAAATAGACAACCAAAGATAATGGCTTATATATACTTTATTTTGTCATCTAATAATGCAGCTCCTTTAATTAGCGTTAAAAATTCTCTTTCACTACCTACGTAATAATATAATGATATACAAAATACAAATTCAAACTATTTCTGTGACAAGCGCAATAAATCCGAAACTAAAATGTTTCATGAGTTAAAATTAGTTTGATAACGTAGAGTATGTCCACAAATTTTACACGCCTCGAAGTTCACATACTTACCATTTTAGCAGTTTTAACATGAAAAAGCTTTTGAAAAATTATGACTGCAATGACAAAATTTTCAAACACGAGTTGGGACAAATTAAAGAATTAGAGGTTCTTTCAAAGGACGTGATTCTTCAAACAGCTCCACGCTGTAGCCTCACAACATAATACAAATACAACAGTGAAATTCTCAGAACTCTTTTCGTTTTAAAACGTAAACTGTCGCGTAAGCAGCTCAAGGTACTCAAGCTGTCGCTCATGCTCAAGCTGGCTGCAATTGATAAACTCGATGCTTCGCTAAAAGGTATTACGTACGGCTTGACGTGGAAAGCAGCTTGTCACCATGGCATACAATTGTTGAACGGTGCAAAGCCGATTACTGGAGTATAAGTAGGTAGTTTAAAGAGTTGGATATTGTAATGTTCTAAGTATTATTTCTCCTCTATCTAATTGCACTGTAGGATATTTTAATTAATTTAGCCTTTGTCCATTAGTCATCTTTAAATTTGTTCATATTGCGATGCTGTACCTATCTCTCTTTCGAAATTTTTTCATCTAGGTATTTATATCTAAAACGAGCTCAATATCAATCCTCTACCTAATATGAAGTGCTTTGGAGTGACAATAAAGATTGTGGAGAGGTTGAATGGTTCCGGGCCAGAAGTCAATTTGACAAGAGTGTACCGACCATGATAAAGAGTACTCTTACCTTGATAGAAATTTTAATTTCAATTAATTGCGAGCCGAGTGCTTTTAGCACTTGATTTGATGTCGAGAGGAATTTCGTAGGTGCTTGGTGAAGGGCTAGACAGCATTTTAATCTCAGACGATTTCGATAAGTTTCTTACTGATGAATTTAATTCTGTTCAAGTAGGTATAGGGACTCATTCCAATTCTATTGTGACTCCTCAACTATTTCTAGAAATTCCAAGGAGAATGAATTGTTTAAAACCCTGCAAGGATTGAATAAGAGATTTGAATTAAAAAAGTTGAAAGGATAAATTATGAAACTCAGCTAACTCAAATCTAATATTCAATTATGATTTTATAATGACATGTGATATTAATAATTTTGTATTAGTATATTTCTAGGCATAATAAAATATTTGGTTTGTTTTGTTGATATTGGATACGACAGTAGCTCTGTATTTACTATTGGTTATTAATTATTCTTGTCGTATTTATTCGATTTTATTACACTCCAATGAAATCAAAAAAATTGGTTGGTTAGTTAGTTGTATTAAGTTTGGTAGGTATATCATTTAAAGCCTACAACAATTTAACATCAACCTCTATAGATACCGACTCAAGTTTAAATCAAATCAAAAGCTTTATATCCGCAACATCTACACCTAATAAAGATTCATTACGGGCTCACTAACTATAATTAAAGTATCGTCAGCTCGTCCCACAGCGCTAATCGGTGGCCAATTAGTCGGATTGGCCGGTGTCAGGTTTACGAATTAATAAGTAACTCAAACAATCTCAACATTTCCCGGACATTTCTGTAAACTATGCCACGGTAATGACGACAATTGGTTTTCTCTTATAGCTCAATATATCACGGTATAAATTTACAACACGATTGACATTTATTTTCGTGAGGATAAATTATATTTTTACGTTTTAAAGAATACGTGAGATTAAGCGCGTACGTTATTAAGTTACCATTAAAATATATTACTGACGGCGTTGCTATTATAATGTTCTGAGATAGTAAAGTTTTATTTGATTCATTATTCGTCATCGCTAATGAAGTCTGCCTTTTGTTCTCAGATTTCATTCTATTGCTTTATTTAATATCACTTTTGTTATACATTTTTTTCAAGAAGACTATATACCTACTAGCAACAGCTCCCTTCGCTTCAGTTTATTGTTTCCTAATGGTGCAAGATTTATACCAACAAGTGCTATGGTGCTGAAGATTATCCCCATCATATATCTAAATATAACTCATAGAATTTCGTATCGCTTTTTTATTCCTATGAACTTTTTGAATCTATTTGAAAGTAACAATAACAATAAAACAATAACAAATTGGATTTAAAGTAGTCCATGCTCCTTTTAACCTTATAATATGTTACTCAATCACGCCCTAATGACAAGTTCTGTCATCAAGTAAAACAAACCTGTTATTATTGGTGATATAAATAAGGAACACGCGCGGTGTCCATAAATGATAGTTGGCAAAGAGATTAATAATACAGTTACAAACAATTATCATTATTATTTCATTGCTAGGTATAATTTAGGTGATATGCTCGCGGGCTCCCGATACTTCTACCAATATTGGTGATTTAGGGGATCCTAAGAAGCCACGGCCCGTTCGGTGCTAGTCAAAGTTAAGGATCGACCGACATCGGATCGGCCTCGTCCTCAGCTCAAAACAAGCAAAAACAGAATACTGTTTACAACCTAGTTTCCAGGCAAACGTTCTCCACCGTCGACCACATCATCATTTACCAACAGGTGAGATCGTGGTCAAACGCGTGCATTTTACCAATAAAAAAAAAAGAAAAAAAAAACCTCATATTTTATCCATATGTAACCATAACAGATTGTAATGAAAGAATTGGCTCAACTTTAGAAGTAGTTCACCGGGAAATATGAATTTGTACTTACGTAAGTTGGCTTCAGCACTTTCTTACTTACAAAACACAAATTCCACCTAAACCTCTATTGTCGATTTTAGGGCCGTAGGTAATATAATATTATAATATAATAATAGGGCAATAATGAAATTTATTGTTCGCTGAGTTGGCATCGACACGACACGTGCGGCGTATTATGGAGAGCTAAACACACTTTAACCGTACTTTGTTATTGATAGTAATAGTGCTACATGTATCAAATTATTGGTTTTAATAATAAATTAAGTAAAAAGTTTTTTTTTTAAGTTAAACGGTATTAAATTGTATTGTCATCAGAACTATTAGATTCCTGCCAAATATCAGACCAATCGAACAACTGAAAGGGGTTCAAATTTCAATTACTAGATTTGAACCAAACAAACAGGTCAAGTTAAATAAAACCGTTTAAAAAAACAAAACGAATTGATTTTAATTGCAAACGCAGTTTTAGCGTTATAATATGAGTATATTCTGATTTAAAATTAAAAGTTCGCGAACTACTGATATTTGAAGTTATTTGATGTCAAGTATAGTATCTCGATTTACACTATGATAGAGTAGGAGTAGAGGTTCAAGTTTGGTATTATGTAAATCCAATACACAAATGGAAATAACATCATTGACAACATGAAATATTTCCAAATCCCCATCAAACTAAGGGAAAGCCTTTTACCGCTACTCCCCTGTACCACTCTGCTGATCAGTGACATAGTTTCTTTCGATGTCATTACATTTACAGGCTGATAAACTAAATACAAGTTAGGTTAGACTACACCAAGTAAGTGCCAGGTTATTACACGAACAACACTTTAAGCTGTTGGTGGCAAGTCGCTCTATAATGAACATCCACGACAAGTATCTGTACTCGTAGCCTTTGTCGTGTTAACCCGGATTAAGAACAATATTAGCCCCACTTTATGTTAACTTTGTAGCTTATCTTGTATAAGGATGTTACATTTACATAATTTAAATGTAAGTACTGTGGGACCTAAAATGTTTAAGGTTTCGTAGTAAACAAATATGTAGCTTATTGAAATTGATAAAACTCCGCCTATCAGTATAAAATATTTGACAGACGAAGTCAACTTGAATTAATCAAACCAACTTCTATTGAACAAAATCAAGATTAAAATTATGTTTAAAGTATGATAATAATATCTCCGAATTCTAATATATTCACGAGCTTAATAAAAATATTTTACATAACTTTGGCCACAATTGTAAGAAAAACAAACTAAACAATAAGTTGGAGTAGACTTAACACAGACCGAACACCGCGCTCTGTTCAAAGAAAATGTGAGTGAGGGAAACTGTGTAGGAGTAAGTAAAAGAAAGTAAAACTATTGAAATTAAACTCACTGAAGAAACAAGTTGGAGTTCAGAGGATCCGCACCAAGCGGTACTTCACGGTTGGCCTGCCGCGGCCGGGCAGGAATAATCTACGGAACCAATTTAAGTTCAGTTTAAATAAGATAAGATTCTATTAAGACGCTGGAAGTAATAGTCCATTGTTGTTGAATAAGATTTAGTACAGAAATAAATAGCACCATATCGTATATCTTTAGATAACATCCAAAAGTACTAGGTATTATATTAATTAGTTGTTATGAATTTCTCCATGAAAGCAACCATCGAATTTATTGCTTTAAAAGGTACATCGTATATTATATCAACTACTACGATATACTATTTAATTATAACTCTAAGAAGTAGGTAGTATGGTCCCAAAACTTCGAAAGTTCAAGTCGAGAGCAAACGAAAAGATAATTGAATTTGCGGACTCATATCAAAAGCGAAACACAAGCGGGAATGCCACAAGGAGTAGTTCAGGGGCTGCAAACGATCCGACCTCGACCGCACTCTCAATGTGTGCTCACTTTAATTATTACGAATGAGGTGGAGTTAAGCTTATAAGATACAGAATCGCAATTATAAAAACTTCAATCGAATCTGTTCAAACACACGGTTTTACAACAACGTGCATATTTATAATTATAAGTAGGATTGTGTAATAATAATTACAGTATTACTTAAAATTACTACCAAGTATGATTGGAATAACAAGACAGTAATTTCATTCTCGTAACTTCCTATCTTTAATAATAACTGAGAAGTTAATATGTGACATAATTAGAAGGTATAAATGAATATTAGTAGAAATGTAGAAAGTGGAGGTGTATCAGGTTCCTGGTGGCCGCGCCGCCCCGCCCCGTGTCCCGGCACATAACTCATAGCCTGCCGACGCGCGACGGGACAAACAAATTGTTTGCTCGGAATAAACACGCTTAATTGAATCCTTGTCACACGATATTTTATATTTTTAGGATTTTATTACTTTTCACGTTTTGTGTGAGGTGCGATTTATATTGTTTATTTCCTGCCGCATTTTTAAGTGAACAAAGATTTATGTTGGCAGCAATATGTTTAGGTACTGCCATCTGCTGTTTGGAATATAAATTAGTTTTATACTAACTGTTATACAGAGGTAAAGTTTGTGTGTTTGTATATTTTGTTAAATTGTAAGGGGTAATCTCGGGATCTACTGAACCGATTTTTAAAAACTCTTTTACCAATAGAAAGCCACGTCATTCGTCGTGAGTGTCATAGGCTCTATATTTTCGCATATAAGACTATAATGTAATGCGCCTAACAATAACCTGTCCTGTAAGAAGTACTTAAAGTACAAGCATCTTCATTTCAAAGACTGTGATAGGGATTATTTCCGCGACTGTGCGAGCTTGTACACAATACTCTTTTGAGGAGCATTGTGTCCTTCAACAACGTATGCATCAGTTAAGTTGGCACTTGCCCGATAACTACAGTCCAGGTTTATTCAGGTCGCAAGTGAATAGATATTATATTCACGGTAAACACGTCCATTTAACAACAGACTATGCTCTAGAATAAACTTGTTGAAATAATTTACAAATACTCTTTCTGGATCTATACCTAATTATAGCCTAAGTCTAAAATCTAACATATTTATTTTATAGTTATGCCCGATCAAGAACTCCGCCGTGCGCCGACCACACGCCCTCTGCCGCATATCCTCTGTCACACTAAAGTGCTTGACCATAGTAATTACGAACTAATTTTTAAATTTTGACAACAGACTATTTAATCTACATCAGCATCATTTATAATCCTAAGGCTATATAGATACACTGAAACACGTCTCAAAAAATTCATCATCTACCTGCCCTTGTCCCAATTATTTGGGGTCGGCGCAACATGTATTTTTCCTCCATTCATTCCTGTCAGATGTCATCTCTTCGGTTACCCCCTTCCTTGCCATATCCTCTTTCACGCACTCCATCCATCTTTTCTTAGGCCTACCTCTACCCTTAAAGCCCTCCACATTCATACTTAGAACCTTTTTAACAACATTGCTTTCATCTCTTCTCATAACATGTCCATACCACGACAATCGCTCGCTTCTCAATTTTTCATTTATAGGTGCAACTTTCAAACTTCCTCTAATGTACTCATTCCTTATTCTGTCCATTCTTGTCACACCACACATCCATCTTAACATTCGCATCTCCGCTACATGTAGTTGTCTTTCTTCCTTCGCTTTCAAAGCCAAGCATGACGACCCATACAGGGCGGCAGGTCTGATAATGGTTTTATAAATTTTCCCCTTAAGCTTAAGGGGAAACTGCGGGTCACATATCGTAGCCTTGACCTGCCGCCATTTCATCCAACCTGTGTCAATCCTGTGCTTTACTGCACGATCAATTTCCCCATCGGCCTGAATAAGAGAGCCGAGGTATCGAAAATTGGAGCAGACTGGTAGTGGTGCACCATCAAGCACCATGGGTGTAAGACTGGAGAGACCGCCGAAATCAGAGAACATGTACTCGGTTTTGGTTCTGCTGATTTTCAAGCCTACACTCTCCAGTCTACATCGCCATTTCTCCAATCTACTCTGGACGTCAAGCCCGTCTTCACCGACGAGCACAATATCATCGGCAAACAGCATACACCAGGGGGTCTCCTCCTGTAAATCCGATGTCAAAGCATCCATTATCAACAGGAAGAGATAGGGGCTTAGCGCCGAGCCCTGATGCAGGCCCACCGCTACACTAAACACGTCTCAAAAAATTATATCATAATATTTGAGAACAAACGTGAGAAGACGAATATGGAATAATTAAAATAAATTAATACCTATGTTAGTCTTATATACATCATTACACAAAATATAATATCAAACTAGAATATAAACACAAAACTCTGTGTACGAATTTGACTCAATATGGGAACAAAGCTGGTTGATGATAAAATGAAAATGTATTGAACATTATCGTAATAACTGAACATTGGCAACATTACTCTGGGCGTTGTAGACGAGGATATTCAGTCTACACACTAGAAATAATTACATAGCCGCCAGATATTTGTACCTCGCCTATATTTGTGTTTGTTACAACAATCGCGGAGGAAATTCTAATGAAGGTTATTATACTGTAATATTACTCCGCATTTCAAATGATGCCTCCAGGCAGTAATCGATATGAACACATGACAGAGCAGTGAAGCGACCACACGTGAGCATTGCTGACGGCTCAGCCAAATAATTAGCAATCAGTCTCCTAAAAGGTCTTTTTGCTCTCAGTACTACCTTAGTATCAAACATTGTATCATGGTAACAGAGTACCTAGAATTTATACAGTAATTTACTCTCACACTTGGAAAAAAGTCAAATAAATAAACAGCAAAATTAGGACACAAAATATGACCGCGGCCATAATAACCATCGTGTTATGTTCCCGCCGGTAAGTAGAGTAGCCAAAGCTCACAGTCCCCTTCCAATTCCAATTTCCCAACCCTCCCACCTCAAGATTAGGCAGCGCGAGTTTGACGCCTCTCATGTTGCACATATCCATAGGCCACGGTAACCACTTCCCATCAGGTGGGCTGTGTGCTTGTCTGCCACCTAAGTAGTATAAAAAAGCCTCTCACAAATAGAAAACACTTTGCTACTCACATTTCTTCAGATTTGCCCCATGACAAAGGCGGTGTCGCCTTCCTGCCTCGCCTCGCCAGCAGATAGAATTAAAGCTCGTCTACCTACTGACCAATTAGGGAACATTAGGCTTCAACAAACTGGGTAAAGTAAACTATTTATTCAGTTTTAGTGTAAAGAGTGTAATTACTTGTAAACTCAGCGAGTGAACAGAAGAAAATTACTACACAGATTGTAAGCATGATGTTGGACTTAATTAAACTTAATTACACGGCTGCGATGTGATAAAACATGGTTAGGTTAATATTTATGTACTCTTAATTAGTATGTGTCTCCGGGTAGCCTATTTGTTTGGAAGGTGCGACCACTAGGACAGTCCAAACCATACTCTCCTCATAACGGATGATATTTTTCAAACCCTAGTCCGTCACTAACTTGTGCTTGTCTGTTACCTAAGAAAAAACTATCGTGTTAGTTTTTTTTATTAGATATTATTTTGTATATTAATCAAAAAGTGCCTAGGCACTTCAAAGGGCTGTTTTGTAACATTAACAATTCAATCATGAGATCGATTGCCCGGGGTCGGACGGTAAATCATAACAAATTATAACATATAAAATACCTACCTATATCCTAATTTGACATAGATTTTCACATAAAATATTGAAGGAATGGAATAATTATCTTTGAAAGAATACTAACATACCATATCAAAGACATGACAAGCAGTTAACCGCTCTGAAGATATTAAGACATACATTATAAATGAACTCACTATCTCTCAAAACAGTAGCCACCCCGTACAAAATCTAAAGGTTTAAGTCAGCAATCACTTCAATACCCAGATTAACCTTTCGCCAATTAGGATGTCGGAAAGCACTTCACAGATCCCAGCCAGTAGGTGTCAATGATAGCAGCATCCTATCGGTCCCTTGAGGCCGCCGGGCCGGGCCAGCCGCGGCCCGTGACCCGAGGAGGCTGACGGCCGAGACGTAATTAAATCTGTGAGCTGCACTTTATTCGGCAATTTGTGGAGCCGTACAGATTAGTGGGAGCTTAGGAGTGTGAGGATAATAGGAGCGAGGTGTAGTTTACTGTGCTTATACTGCTCTGTACGAATGGAGAAAATAATGTCGTATAGGAAGGTGCAATGCTTGTCTCATTAGACGTACGAATAGGTTAGTAGGTAGTTATAAAAAATTATCATAATTAAATTATAGCTAGCCAACCTAGTTAGTAAACACGAAGATGCGTCTGTCTAGGCATTTAGTCTTGCTCACATTTGTATTTGATCCAGTTACCGCGAAACGAACAATATTTGAACAATATTTTAAAGAATAAACATAAATTATATTTATTATGATTGTTATTTAACCTATAAGAGAGAATTTATTTACAGACATTAAACACAGTTGAAGTGTATCAAAATCCAACGCTTCGTGCGAACTTTTCTTTTAAACATCGTCTAAAACAGAATTTGAAAAGTGTTTGTGTTCAATCATCAGTATTTCTGAGGCTATTTGCTTCCAATCGCCTGTGGTACCGTGTTCATGTATTAATAACTCAGATCCAAAATGTACGTGTCTGGGCATAATTTTCGCACAGGTTTTTTGAAATTGTTGCAATCGGTTCGAGGGCTGTCTGTGATTGGAGTCTGATTTATCATTTTTAGATTCGCGGTAACTGGATCAATACTGAGGGAGCTCGGTCTATTAATATTCATAGTGAAATGGACGGATTTGTGTATCTAACCGAGTCGGTTTTATTAGTAATTCGCCGTCCATTCCATTTTTGCTATTAAATTGAGTAATATTGGTTTAGTTGTGTAGGTACAAGTCCAAATGAACTTAGAAGGAAAGAAAGAATCTGCGTCGCACTGTATTTAATGGTAGATAGCCATTCTTTTTGCGTGATTTCTGGCCACTCTGGCCACGTAAAATCGTTCATATGTATCCAGTTGAAAGTAGCTGTATCACCCTTTCTAACTACATCTCAGAAATCTGAACAACCGCCCACAACCTCTCACAAGTCCCACTTGCCCCTTTATATGTATGGAGCCTGCGCATGTTTGGTCGTCAGACCATCTCATTTCTACATTGAAAGCTGTCTCTTCGTAATATTGTATGTGAAAATCACAGCACTTAGATGCAGACATCTCACAACGTCTGCCGACGTCTTATAGCGTCGCGTCGGCTTGCGTGCAGCGTGCTCGCTGCTCACTGTTCCCCCGCGACAATGGGCTGACGACAATGGGTGTCGATCACGTGCCAGTACGGTACGACACTACTGAAAGGATATAATGGCTTTAAAAAGGAAACGTGTTTATTGATGCCTTCTTCTTTCACAAATATATAATATATTCCAAGATTTTCTGTACTTAATGCTTAATTTAAAAACAAATTTACCATCTTTTCATTTCAAGAAATTATTTGGTAAAGTTTCCTGGTTTCACTTTTCATATACACTGCATCATTAAAGATAGCAAAACGTTTACAATGGTGGCTATAGTCGGCGGCTTCGTCCGATGCCCTTTCATGTCTTGTTTAAAGGATTGTAGGAAGGCGGAAATAGATATAATTATGTGTGCTGGCAAAGAATTCCATCCTTATCGATCAATTCCTTTTCCCATTCAGAGCTGATCGTGTTGCATTTAATATGTATTGTTGTATCTTATTACTAGCAGTACTAGGATGTAACCAACCCTATTAAATGATTTCGTTATATTTCATGATATTTTAGTCTGTGTAGTAAATTTTTTATGATCTACAAAGTCCAGTTGAACCCAACAGGTATCAGAGCTTCCTCTCATGTATCCGTACACGATATAGTTGGCACCCAACCCATTAAGCTTTGATAAAACATTTTGTCAGACATAAAACGTCGGTCGCGATTCTGGCGCGGGTTTCAGCCTTATCACAGATTTATGGCGTGTCGGCGCGTCTACCGCCGGCTAATGACAGCCAATATCGTGTGCGCCGAACTTTACCTCACTTTATGTGGCGCACGAGCGACGGCACGGGTCGTTGTGTACGATTTTCAGCATGTTAGCTCAGTCTTCGTTTACATGTACACACAGGTACAGGTACGCGAGACAGTGGTTTGATTTGAATTCAGATGCTCCTTTGAGATTACCGATATTATAATATTGGGTAATACTTTGCATATTATAAAAGGTCACGTTTCTTGGTGATGCGATAATTTTAGTGTTTGACTGTATTTTAAACCAATTTTAAAGAAAGGAGGCAATACGGATCATTGTAATTCTTTCTGACTTTTCATGTTGCTGCTAAGAATTATCAAGCAAAATCTTAAGAACACTCACCCCTCAGTAAACTATATAAAACGACACTCCACGTTTCATATTTCAGCTTTTGACATGATCATCAGAACTCTTTGTACTGTTGCAAGCTTGCGATCCACTGCACGTTTCTCTCCATAATAGATTAATAATGGCTAGTTCTTAAATCGTATAATGGATATTTCATCTCTCAATTATCGCATCAGACGACAGCGCTAATTTTTAAAGTAGATAAGTATGTTATCAAAGAACTCGTTCACCTAACTTTATTTTATTTGGGAAGATGAGCGTCGTAAAGCCATGATTGATGCTTCGCCAACTGTCCTGAGGAGGCGAGGTTTGTGGGGCGATGATAATTCTTTTAATATACGGAGGATAAAAGTGTAGGTGCTTACGTTTTACGATTAAAAGTATCTAAAGTCAAGAGGTCATCTCGTTGGCTCGCAGGTGGGTGACGCCTGTCGACAGAATTAATAGCTTTATCGTTGGCTTCGTTACGATCTTCAGCTGTTCATTAGAAGAGAGATAAATAATAATTGTTATTGATGAATTAATGAAATTTAAACGATGTTCTCTTCGGTACCTATGTCTTATTTCTACAAGCGAATTTGAAATTCGAGCAAGAGAACCCATTAGACAATATCAAATGTATATAATATAAAGCTCTGGCAATGAACATGTTATTAAGCTAACGTTAGGTATTATTCAATTCTTGTAGATGAAAATTACAATATGATAATACAAGTGAGATATAAGTTGTACATTACACTTGACACACACTAGCCGATACATCGATGCCCTCGGGATGTATTGATGAACCAATATTTTCAAAAACACGCGCGTCTCAGGTAAAATTACAAACTGCGTTCTGTTTCTGAAGTAGCATGTACAGTCAAATAGTCAACGATACATAGGATGAAGTTGTTATAATAATGTGTCAATGTCCCAATACTCGAGGGCACACCCTTCTTTGTGCCGATTTTCATTTATTACGTGAGATCAAAGCGGTGGCGCCGGGCACATTTTACAAGCGTTTTGTTGCCCATTACGGCGATACGACTCCGTTTTTATTCGTATACCGTGCCTTTCCTGGTCTTAAGCCCCCTACTCATGTGGTGACTTGGCCGACTGGGACTGTACTCACTTTATTGGCATGAAATGATCAGTGGGGCGAGCACGAATTTTCTTTCGTATCGAGTTCGTAACGTGTGCGTCAAAAATGTATGAAATTTGTACAGCGCCCCTATCGTGCGTAAAAGGAACTGTACAAATCTCATATAATTTTTATCGCACACGTTACGAGCTCGATTCGAAAGAAAATTCGTGCTCGCCCCACAGAGATACTATGTTCACGTACTTCAACTATCAACAAGGTGAGGAAAGGTTTTGATGCTCGATAAACAGGAGTGTGCCTCTGTAAGCTGCATACGTGATGTCGTACATAATTGTGACGTCAATCGTGCCGTGTTTGTCTGTCACAACGTTTTGTAATGTGTGTGGCACATGGTACACAATTCGAGTTGACGGCGCCTACAATGGCGGCGAGCGTAGTGTGGCGGTGACAGTTCAACAAGAGATTTGCGTTGGACGATTGTTTTCCTTTTTCTTTGAGTTGTGCTCAACAAGTGCCTTAGTACTATGTCAGCTTTTGTTGAATATCTGAGTAGAATTTAAAGTGGTAGAGTTATAGGCTGTTTTGTCCGTATAACCCTTTTTTTTACCTCTTTATTAGATACTGACTATGCAAGTTGCTCCTCCAATGTTGCTAGTTTTCTTGGTTCTGGACTGTTGGTTCCACTAAGGGGTCCGACAATATTTTAAGTATACTCGTGGACCCACATAAAAATGGTGGGGCAATAAGGACTTTTAAATAGGTACTTTGCGGTAACCACTAACCATTTGCAAAGTTACAATACCAAAATATATAAATAAACATGAAAGTAGTCAAAACTTTGTAATCCAATTACATTTGAGCATGTATATCTAGGAGCTCGTTGCTGACTTCAAAAAGGAAAAGCAAAATATTTTTTGATGTAACTAATCCGGATCCAACCGGATTAAAATGGATGCCGATTGCAATCCATGAGCCCGCCATTTGCCTTTCTCCATAAACTCTGAAATACACTGACTGCATTTTCATGATTAAATTTTATATAAGATTCACATTCGGTTTCAATGTTTGTTATTGTGAAAGGACGGTGCGCAGAAGTTGATCTAATACTGCGATCGATCATTATTGTGTGGTGATGATTGATCGCAGTTCATTTGATCTCTGTCAGCATCTTTCAACACAAAGTAAATAAGATTTCACATGTTCATATTATAGATTGTTCACCCTGTGAACGACAGACGCGCTGATGGGTTCCCAAAGAGCTTACCCACCCATTAAAATAATGATTAGTACTCAGTAGTACTGCGTGTGTTAGTTTTTTTTTGTGTCATCACGTCAAAATAACTTCACCTCGCCTGATGGTAAGCTACAGCCTCAGGAAGGGAGTCCCCATTACATACATCGACAGTGCCATAATGGTGGCCCTCAACTTGACGGCCTCATCAAATGCTTTTTCACGCCCCGCTTGAAGGACCCGGGACTGTAGGATGAAGGAAACACTTGAGGTTGGTACCTATCAACCAACAATAGGTGTGTAGTAAGCACGAAACGCGAACATCTAATTCAAAAAATGGTAGGCAGTGAGCATTGGCTAGCTTTGATCTAATAAGCGCACAACGGGCATTCGAACCTATCGTTTTACCTTCGGAGCTTTTGTCCTGACAGTTGGAATTCGTTTGACATTCAAATGAATGAAATGTCGTTGCCGAAGTTCGTTCGTTCCGCGGACAATGGACGGAAATTTGAATGTTTTTATTGAACAAACTGTAGCAATTCTGACTGTCGAACCGCTTTACGCTGGTTGGTATTTCTTTGTTCGTCTCAAATTTGACAGAAAAATGTTTCGTAGAAATATTAGCGATATGAACGCTACAGTCATGTGTCTTGTCACTTAACTCTAACGTCTTTATGAACTATATCGAGACAAGCTTATTGCAGAGCAGATAACACCGCAGAGCGTACTTAGTATTTGTTTAAAAGTTTAGACCTACCAAACGCTAAAGCTACATCCATTTCAGCAACTTCGAATAGTAATAATCAAAAATTATTCATAAACTATGTTCTTCAAGACTTAGTTTCAATGAGTCACTAAACAGTGTGCTGTTTATTCTCATAACAAAGTAATAAATCATATTTATCTAAAAATAATCTAACAATACACGTGAGTTATCGGGAAAATAATAACAAAAGTACACCCTAGAAACGAGTTCAAATTTTAAATGTGAGCACGAGCGGAGCCGTTCTCGGCTTCGTCGTTCGCCAAGTATGGACGTACAACGAATCTACAACGATCACTGTCCTCGAAATCCTTTGTGTTCATCAAAAAACCGATAAAAGTCGGAACGCAGCCGAGCACGAACGAAATGCTCGCAGCGCGCTCGTTCGAGACTTGTAAGTCGGTCCACACTAGATGAATTGGGTCCGTTCGTGCTCCGCTCGTGCTCGGCTCGCCTAGCGTGGACGCACCTTTACAATCTCCATTTACATGTCATGACACATCACGATTTATTATTTTATTTCTAACTCCTCCAATTTGCTTCTGATTAATTTCGATGTGAGTTCATAGACAGTTTAAGATTCCCTGGGACTGCCTGAGTGTAATTATTCGGTGTGTTTGTGGGTCACGACTGTTGATCCCGGTGTACAGAAATTGGAATGAGGGTGAGATTAGTCCCATTAAGAAAATCGCGATTCTAATGTGTTTATCAATATCGTATTATCTAACAAGTGCCATGTGTTTGTTAACAGCGGAACAAGCGGAGGGAGGGACGGGAGGGGGGGACGTGGACGACGACGAGGACGTCGAGGAGGAGTGTATGCAAGACTGCGCCAAATCCTGTCCTCCGCCGATCAACAGCCTGTGCGCCTCCAACCGATTCGATAACCTGCATGTGAGTCATAGCTTTAGGTTTCACCCCACTACGGGGAATATAAGTACAGTCAGCGTCAAAAGTAAATAATGATTGCACGACTGCAGAAATCTTAAAGAAAATCTTATACTATAAAATTACTTTGCTCAAAACTAATCTTGAAAATCCGGAAACGATAATCTAATTTTGACACTGAATATACATAAAATTTACACCACCATGTATAAGACTGACGCCGAAAAATAATCGTTTGAAAGAAATATTTTTTTCTTATATTTACTTAAAATTATATATAAGGAGTAATCAAAAAAGGTACATTATCCCTGAAAGTTCTTGGTCCTATAACTAATTATGAGGCAGTTACGATAGCTTTAGTTGAAAAAATATTATGTTAAGAATAACTTCGCTCTTATTGATACTAACTACACATACAGTACTGGCCTTATACAAATTACATGAATTGGCCTTTTCTAAAACTCGCATTTATGTCTGATACAGCGAAGAAGAAAATGGCGTGTAACAAATGGCAAACGGTTTATTTTCCTTACGCGTTTACGTAAAAAATACGTAAAAGAAAAACACTCCGCGAGTTACAAATAACGACTCTATCGACACCGCAGCTAGCAAAGAGTGTTTTGTGGTACCCCGTTGTACTCAATTATCTTGCCATGAGGGCAATGAATCAGGGGTCCCTATCGAGACAACTACACTCACATAAAATATACCAGTTCTCTTTTACTATAAAACTTCACCTTATATTATACTGTTAAAGTTAAACGCTTTTATGCCCTAAAACCGGCCATATTGGATTTTTGATTTTTTTACACATTGAAAACTATACTAGTCAAGCCCTTTCATTTTGTTATCCATCTTGCGGTAGTTCTGAGAAAATACGTAAGCCCCATTTTGTAGCGACGGCGATCTTGGAATATAGATTAATTTGTATTGTCACCAAAAGAGATAATATGTGCCAAATATTAGAAAAATCCGTCCACAGGAAGGGGGTCAATTTTCAATTACTAGACCCAAACAAACAGGTCGAGTTCAAAAAGCGTTTAATAATAAAAAGATCGTACGCGGTTATATAGGTAAATAATTATTTATTTTTACAATAATTTCGGGGCCAGCCATTCTTCATCATCATCATCATCCACCTGCCCTTGTCCCAATCATTTGGGGTCGGCGCAACATGTCATTCTCCTCCATATATTCCTGTCAGATGTCATCTCTTCCGTCACTCCCTTCTTTTCCATAATATATCCTATCCTCTTTCACGTATTTCAACCATCTTTTCTTAGGCCTATCTTTGCACTTAAAGCCCTTCATATTTTTTAGGTATTCTTTGAACCTTTTAATGTTATAAGAAAATAAAAATTGTCGTTTATATGACATATATCTATCTCTCTTGGATAATATTCGTATCCATTCAATCCCTTGATCGTACTTTCCCCTGTCATGTAACGAATTTTCCATCACAAACAGCTCAATCAATCGTGAAGGTTCACCCTGCTCATGTAAACCTTTTGAAATAAACATTACGTGAAGCAGCCCTGATACTATCGATGTTTACAATACGCGCATCACTAGAACCACAAAGTGAACTGTTTTTATTACAAACATGTGTGATGGATTTTACAGTGTGTGTGTGTGTGTGTGTGTGTGGTGAGCGCTACCAAGCCGCAACTACAGGTAGCTCTAGGGGTGGCCACTAATGTCTGTATATAAATATTTGCTCTAATTCTACGCGTATGCTATAATATATATGCGTATGATATTTGACATTCAAAATCATGCGATATCCTTTTGGTGGCAAATAATAAAATGTTAGGTGTCCGTTGTATCCCGTTTTGGTAAGTCGTAGTTATGCTTAGTGGTGAGCCACCGCTTTCTTACTTCATATCAACGTTAAGAAAAGTTACGCTGTATTTCGTAAGGTTCGTTAAAATAACAAAGGCCTTAACTACTACTGCATTCAAGCAAACACGTTTCCTTACGACCTCTGTCTCTAGAAAGTTTCCATAACTACTAAAGTTGAAGAAAGATCGCTCTAATGCGGTTTTATAATATTCGGTAACTGCTCTTAAATAATACAGAAATCCTTGAAAATACCCGCAGTAGGTTTTATAAGGCTTATAAAGGCAACTTTGTAATAATTAAAAATTTATGGTGATTTTGTAGTCCGCCGCTCCCTCCCACTCACAAAAGTTAACAAATCCTCACGTCCTCCCGTTATCTCTATAGAACCATTAAACAGTACTTATGGCAATTTAATAAAACCTCCCGAGGCGACATCGCCAATGTTATATTTCAATTAGGCTCGATAGGGGCGGTGATGTTCCGCGAGTTCTATCTCATTCAAATGATCTTGGAACTTCGCAGCACACGAGAGATTATGACGTTAACTTTGAAGGTTTTCAATAACGTACCCTAACTTGCTGAATGTGAATATTATTCTATAATTATGCCGATCGGGGGCCAATTAATTATAATTACGAACCCAGAAATTGATTTTGTCGATATGTATGCGATGCCACCGGGAGTCGTATGTTCTGGTCGCTCACCAGAGTATCTGAGGGGTACTTCTGTCAGTTAAGCTTGTCATCACTTTAAAATTCTGACGGTGATATGACCAATTGCGCCAAATCCAATTTACTTATTCGCATCAAAGTTGACCTAAACGGTAGGAAATTTGCATATAAATCCAATTAAGTGCTTATGCCATGCTGGAAATCCATATATGGGGATAGTCCAATTAAATCTGTACAGCACTCCTTCCCAGCCCTCCCCCCTTCCCTTCAGGGTAGGCAGCGCGTGTGTGACACCCTTATTGTTGCACACGTTCATAGGCCACGGTGACCGCTTCCCATCAGGTGGGCCGTGTGCTTGTCTGCCACCTAAGTAGTATAAAAAAAAAGCAATGATCCTTTGCAAAGGAAGGACACATTGCATTGAAACTGCCGACTAGAAAGATGACCCGGCCGTGACCCCTTCAAAAGCTATAAAAAGCGTGCAGGTTATTGTCGGTATATAACTGTGGGGTATCCATCGTTTTGTAGGAAGTAGATCCCATTACCAGTGGCAAATTTAATAGCATGCTCATCATCATGCTGCATCAAACTCGTATAATTTAATAAAAGGTAAAATTTTCTTGCAAAGTATTTGATATATAAATATTTAAAGTACATTATGATGTATGGTTGGAATATTGTGGATACGCTGATGACGTCAGCGCGCCCATCAGTCATGTCCACCACGGGAGAGTAATAACGTAAAGGCGTGTGCTCACTGTCCATCCGGTGCATGACTTGGCACACTTCGCCCGTAAATATTACATAATTTGATTAACTGTTAACATATTTATCTTTATGAAATAATATTATATGGTGGTAGAGTCGAGTAGAGAGTCGTTTGATTAAAATAGTTTTGGTAGGAATAGCGACGTCCACGCGGGCGTAGCCTCGGGGGAAAACTGGTTTATAATATAAGTAGAATAGTGCAATTCTGTGCTCACAAATTTGTGTCATGTCCAAGTACACTCGAGAGCAATGAATCCGGGTCACTTAAACGAAGAAACTGGTTCTAACCTACGCAGACCAGGAACGGGCAGAACCAGGTGTACCACAGCACGAGAAGACCGATACTTGGTGAACACCATGCTTCGAAATCGCTTTCTCACAGGAACTGAACTCACCAATCAGTTTCGACGCCTCGGAGGAAGTAACCCAAGTGCATGGACAGTAAGACGTCGGCTTGCTGAATCTAACTTAAAACCCCTTAGACCTGCAAACGGCCCTAAACTGGAGCGTGGGCATCGTATTTCGAGACTAAGATATGCCCTGTTTCCTATTTTTGTTTTAAGGAGAGATCAGCAGTTTTTTTCTTTATGTAATTTTGTGTTAATAAAATGTATGGTGACTCATATTTTTTTTACTTTCATTTAAGGAGTATTACATTGTCTATTAAATACAATTTATTGCATTAACCTATCATTTTTAGTTTCCGAGATTTTTAACATTCTTTAAGTGACCCGGATTCATTGCTCTCGAGTGTAGATTATCTAACCAATATCACAAACTGTAACATTCGAATGAGTCTGTAATAAATTGATATAATTATATTTGTCCAAACAATTAATCAAACTCCTGTAGGACGAGATGGATTATAATGAATATTATATCTGTAGACAGCGTAACTACACTAAATGGAAATAGTTCTCAATCAATCAAAGGCAAGTAAATAAAGTTTATTTGTGGAGCTTCTGCCGTTCTGAGAATCCCTCGTCGCCGCCGTCGTCGTCGACGGGTTGGCAACGTTACGATAATATTATTGAACGGTACGAACTTACTGTCTACTCCATGGGTACGAATCACCTGACAATGAACAGTAATTGGTAAGACATAAACAGTCACGTCTTCCCTCAATGCCTACTTCGCGCCTCCAATACTGACCTCCGTTCCTGCAACCTGCAAAACGTATTGCCCGTTTACTAGTCTAAAGACTGGCCTATCTATGTATTCACTTCATCCTATTCGGTACTTCATTTTTTAATTTGGATGCTTCAACGAACCATTGTTTAATGAATTGGTGTCAATACAACCACAATATCAGTTCTCTGTTTGTTTTTATTGATAGTAAAATTATTGTTCGTAAAAAGTGGGTTACGTCGCCATAGTTGTTTCCATAAATTTCCTTCTTTCTAATTCTATAAAATTGATAAGTACAAGATATAGTTAATATAAAATACCTAATTGACGACTAACATTAATCAAAACTCAATTTAATTAGCAATTACCTCCTTGATCACGCATCACCCATGCTACCGACAGTTAATGAGGTAGCGATGGCGACGCTAGCTGCGGGATAGAGAGCTACCTACGTAACGTATCGCTGCGCTATTTAACAAAGTCAAGAACAAAGTTATTGTTCTTTACACCCCCGACATAATTATATCTGAGTGGATCCGCCTCTAGAAATACAGTGAGAACTAAAATAATCCTATTTTTATCTAGCTGAGCACGACAAGTCTGAGACAGATATAAGCTAGTACCTAGATGCTTTACTGCAGTTAAGTCAGTCGTGAAAAATAGCAGCAGTTTCATTACTAATTCATCCGTCTCGCAACTTAATCGTAAACTAAGTGGTAAATAGCAGAACGTACGTCATTATGTCTGTATCAAAAATACCCATTGACCGCTCAACTGGAAAGCGATAGGAAGGTACCCGAGTATTGTAAGCTATTTATAGTAACGATGTAGTGTCCTATTGTTAAGCTTAAGCTCACTGTGTCCAGGATCTTGTGCGTCTCACACCGACAAATATCCCCATTAAGTTGTAATAGTGCCTCACCAATAATAATGAAACTGTTTGACCGTACAAATATACGACCGCTTTGCAGACAAATCAATAGCCTATGCCGTTTGTAGGTGTAATCACGCGGGAAACAAGTGTGGGAGTACAGCAGGCTGAGGAGGTGGCGGCGACATAATCTGTCAGGTGTCGCGAGTTAATGAAGCTGCCGCGCCCATCGGAGGGCCACGCGTTTGTCACGCGAGACAAATCTCTGTCACACGCGTGACTACCGCCGCGTACGTTGTGTTTTGTTACTTGTAAATCTTGTAATTGTCGTGATTGTACTCGAGTGTTTTGTCTATTTTAGGTACCTTTATATTTATTTGTCAAACTCATCATAATTCGTCAGCATAGTATACTTCTATTTTAAGGAATTTGTGATCTGTGCCCGTAGCCAAGTGGAAAAAGTCTAAATCGCTATCGTATCGTATCGAATAGAATAGTTTAGGTCGACCAATCGCACTCCAGCTCGTGATTCCGCCGCGGCGCGCGCATCGTACGCCGGCGACGAGCTTGGATGTGATTGGTCGACCTAACCGTTTCTATTCGATAACGATTTACGCTACGGAATACACTGACATTTGTCTACGGGCCCTGATTTATTGTAAGCTGCGAATATGATGGAACTGGTATGACTATTTAGGCCAAATGCTGAAATAGATTGAAAAAAGAAATCAAGTCGAAATGGCACCAAAATGGCTGATACCTCTGTAAGAAAATAGTCTGTTCAAGCAAGTTAAAAAAGCGTATCGAAACAGTACTAACGTACTGTGCAAGATAAATGTGAATTTGTACAGTTAATGATCTCAAAAGCCACCAATTTGTAACCGAAGAAATACATATTATTATCTGCATTCGAAATTTATCATTGAAAAGGATTGCATGCCGTCGGAGAAATGACAAATCGATCCTTGATGAATTCCGGGAAATATGTGGACACGTGAATTCGATTGGAGATACAGGAAGAGTGTTGAATTGTTATAGAGCGATGGACATGTCTGGCCTTGATCAATAACGTACAGGAACTCAGGCTCGTAAAAACTGCAAGAAACACATTTTCTGGTGATATTGCCATCTGCGAATTCGTTCAAAAATAGTAAAATCTGTACAAGGTCAAACCGTAGTCCATCCGTAACCATGCACACGATGACAAATTCACTTCTCTCAAAGCATTGGTTATATCCACGTGACGTCATTGTGTATCTCACCGGTGACACCGATGAGGTGGACTATGAGGTCCGTGGTGGAGCCATTGCGGTGGAAGCCAAACTATCGTTCTCTTTGAAGCCTATTGGCCTTTGTGTGGTCTTCCATAGGGTTGAGATTTGTCTCGTGGTAGCTTCTGTATTTTCTCACAGTTCAAATGAAATTACTAGTTTATAAGATTATAGCATAAGTTGACATTAATACATTAGACATGTAGAGAGAATGGATGAAAGGAGATTGACGAAAAAGATATATTAGGTGAAGGTGAATGGGCAACCCGGTAAAGGCCGACCTAGGCGTGTGTATGTTAATCAGATCCTGGACATTTAGAGAATGGCCAAGTCAATACAATACTATACCTGTAACCGGCGTGCATGAATGAAATCAATTATAAAAGTTGAATATGTTTAGGGTGTATGCCAAGATGAAAAAAGAAATGATGAGAGATGAACGTAGCATATAGAAACATGTTGTCTGACAGACAACATTCGTATTAAATTATGGTGCTGGCCATGGTCGGCAGTTAGAGTGCGACTCCGGATATCCTTTCTAGGGCGCACCAGATTCCCCGGCCACGCAGGCTGATGTGACGAAACACCGTGGACACAATAAAAAAAGTAAATAGTAAGCAAGCAGTTCATCTACTGGTAAACGAATCTGAGGTATCACAGACCTGCATATTGCTAGGTACCTGGAGAGGAGACGTGATAACAGGGTAAAAAGGAGGATCGCGAGCAAAAGGAAACTGTACAAATTAAAAGAAGAGAAGAGAAAATCAACCAAGAATAATATTCCAGATGCTATGAAAGTTATTATATAGATACAAGAATATAATAGTTAAAGAGACCAACAATTTCGTAATCAATAACGTAAAGGAGGTTGTTACCCAAATGATATCAATAGCATTAAAAGCTCTCTGAACTTGCTGTTAAACATCGCTTATCTCCGATCCGATCAGGGACTTATTGTCGCCCAAAAGCGGCGCTGTTTCCGCGCATCTAATCAGACTCTGCGCCCTCCACCCCATCCTCCTGCACTGCCCAATTCTGTCATTGTTGAGCATATTTACTGACGATATAAGCTTTGGAAACACTTAGCGGAATACCCTTTGACAGCCTAATAACTCTTTATAATCAACAAGTGGATCAATGTGCTGACATTTCAGATTTCAAGTCGCATGATGGCACGACTCAGCCTTACCTGAAGGCTAATTTGATTGACTGTAACATGACATCTTTCAGACTTTCTGATATATAGATAATGATAACCATGATGTAATCTTCGAGTTCGTGACCCTTGCTTCGAGATTAAATTAGAACTGCATACAAAGGCTGCTTCATTTAATAGTCAACTACATAACGATTATCAGTTACTGGATGTCAGAAAGTCAGAAAAACATTGCGTTCTTATAACTTATTGTGTTCTTATGCTGAACAGGAAGTTTGGAAAAAGGAAAATTAGACACTGGAAAGTACCTACCTAAAATAATAAGATTTTCGTTGTATATTTTTGATGGTTTTAAAGAGTAAAGTCACACCATTTGGGCTCCGCACTGCGGTGTGTAGTTTGATGTTATTGCCAGTTTTCAAAGGTACTTATCCGGTCGGCAACACCTAACTGTTGCGGACTTTGTCTCCAGCCAACTTTTTTATGTGCAATAACGGTTCATATTTAGCATATTATTATATTTTAAGTTAAAAGAATGTTTGAAATTAGCTACTGAAAATCTAAATCGGTCTTATAATGCGAATGTAATACACAAAGTGGTCACGTGAGGCCGGCTCCGCTGTCGGCTGTCCCTCGCGTGCTTCATAGAGAGCCATTAGAAAATTAATACATTCTCGATTGGAAAATGAGTTCGTGAACATAGTTGAATACAATTTTGATTGAATAAAATATAAGCGTTTGGCCGTTGCGTATTGCCTGACTGATGGATTCAGGCGAATGAAACGGCTTCTGCAGAACGCATGAGTACATAATAGTTTCTTATATATGACATTGTAAGAAATTGTATGACTCTTTGTGGTCTCAGAAATATGTCGATCCAATCTTTAGCTAACAGGACAGATCCAGGTAACTCAGTTGGTAGAGTTTCCATAGAATGAGTCTGTCGCTGGTTCATGTCTCGATCTGGATGTTGACGTATAAGAATTTTAAAAGATTTAAGGAAAATAAGAAAATTCCACCATCTGTTTTTATTTGTCATTTTGCTATATTCAATTTTATTAGTATGCATAGCAATATAAAACTTAAATTCAGTGAAAAGGATTTATAGCGTTTGCTCTAAATATTTATCTTTCACATTAATTATTTTTCCTTCAAAGATCTCTGTGGGAGCCAGTGGCTTGTGATAACATTTTATCGCGCACCTACATTCTAAAAATATTCACCCTTTATCACCGACAATAAATAAAGGTTACGTATTATCTCTAACGCCTATCCCCAGCTTAACTCGACATTATGACCCATATAAGGCTTAAAATATAACATTGCTACTGTATATGACATCATATAATATACCGTAGTTTAAAATATAGTGCTTATTTACTTCTGAAAAAAAAATTCCCCTCAAAGAGTGTGGACTGCTTCTGACATGATCAGCATTCATAGATGGGTGTTCACAAATACTGGCACTCCTTACTCTGGGCATTGCGGAAACTGTTGGTAGCACAACGAAACACGAAGGTTTATAGACTTTATACTTGAGACTTGGTAGTGATAACGGTCTTGCTTATAATCTTGGCAAGACTGGTGTATGGAACGAACCGGGCCTCCAGCCTTCCCTATGAAAATCATAACAAGCTTGATTCCTCTTCTCAGAGGTTAAATGACTTATAAACACAACAGTTGTTTTTTTTTCACTAATCCTGAGCGGATTAGCTGTTCTTACTTTAATATTATTTGTATAGTCTTCGTGCTTTGGAGTTTGACAAGGAACAATTAATTGCCAGGTTCACTGGTCACTCACCAATCGTTAATAAAACTGTGTACATAATAGGTAACTGGGATGCACTGGATGTGGAAGGCGGAGATTTTTTTTTAAATCAAGATAGGCTTACGTTTGACCACTATCTCACCTGATGGTAAGTGACGATGTGGTCTACAATAAATCACGCTTGCCTAGAAGGATCCTATATTTACTCGTGACTTGAATTTTCTCAGGTTATAGCTTTCTGGGTGCGGGCCGGAACCTCCACGTGGTGCACCTGGGCAACGGAGGCGAGCAGCGCCTCCCACTCGCCACGGGAGACGCTGCTGCCTGCGGCCAATCCGGCCGGGGTGGGAGTGGCCCTCTAGAGGGCTGCTCCGAGGCTCTCCACGTGTCCCTCTGACTAGCAGATGGCACAGTGGGGAGCGAGCGGGGGGCGAGTTGATTGTCTGCGCGCCGACGGTTGGGTGACAGGACGGCCTCCTGTCACCCTACACCCCACCGTCGGCGAAGTGGCGCGATGCTCGCCCCACCCCCCTTTTCGGGGGGTCGAGGGGGCCATCTTAAAACCGTAGATGGCCCGGGGTCAGCTGGGGTGCGAGGGATATGCCCATTGGGTAACCTTACACCCCGGTTACTAAGGCCCGAGACGGCGTGCGGTTTTAGTCGGTTCGATCCCGACATAACCACCCCCGATGGCCGACGGGGTGGTATCCATGGGGATTTCCGCACGATAAAAAAAAAAAAAAAGTTTATAGCTTTCTGGAAACACAGACTCGGGCAGGGAATCGGGTGGTATGGCGCACATTGGGAGAGGCCTATGTCCAGCAGTGGACGTTGATAGGCTGATTGATTGATACGTTTCAAGAAATGTATCTCGTTCTTCCTACGTACTAAAAACTTATAATACAAACACGCCTACGTACGCATGCACAAACTTTTGAAGATGTAATGATATCAATTAGAGAGCATAGCCCCTCCTTATTTCACCAGTTGCAATTCGTTATGTACACATCAAAGACTCGCTAACAGCTGAGCTGATAATCGCATCCAATGACGTGGGATTAGCGACTAATGCAACACGAGCTCATGCTTGTGTAACGGGTGCACTGAAACCGAAATGTTTATCGCTAAGTATTTAAACTGTCATAGTCACTAATATTGGGATACTATTGCAGGAAGAAATCATACTTATTCAGAATATAAGTAGTCCTATTCTGATAATTTCAATCTAACTTTTTGTACGATTAGTTCTTGTGGATATAACAAAATTTTGATATTTGTTTACAAACGGCCGCGGTAGCCTAGTGGTCTGGGTGCTAAGACGAGGTCTCGGGTTCGATCCCAGATTCACCATGGCACACACCAATGACTTTTCGATGCTTTTCGAAGTTATGTGTGTATTCATTGCAGGTTTATAAGTGCCCAGTTAATGGCAATAGGCTCGCCACCTATTATATTGGGACCTAAACATAAAACTGGCGAAATGTGGGTGCTAGCACCTCTGCCTACCCCTTCGGGGATATAGGCGTGAGTTTATGAGTTTATGTTTACAAACATTTCAATGTTGATGTCATTATATAAGAAAGGCATACCTACCTAAGTTCATTTGTATAACTATCTATATTCTATTCTTGAGTGAGAGCATTTCTTTAAGATTTTCCTCTAAACTCAATCACGTGCGAATAATCAAACACTTTGAATATTGATAAGCTCTTTAACATTCACTGACCACACTACAGCTGAATTTCATCACAAAAATCTGTTTGACATTAAACTGGGTTCCATTTTCATGCAACGATATTCGTTGAGTAAAATGTCATAACGCAATTTAGGTCTGACGCTATTAATACGTTATTAGTACTATTATAATATATATTCTGTGCTATAAGTGTGACATACATACCAATCAATAATTCAAATCAGTAACAAATTCCCATTACATTCAAATATTGAATATCTGTCTGCAGAGCGAGCGCGTGGTGCAATATCCGCCCCACGGCCTTATTGCCTAGTTATGCTACAAACATATTGTAATTACAAATCTGTTCGTTGAAATTGGATTGATATGCAATTAGGTACGCATTCTCACTTACACCATCTAAAGATAATCTTGCTTGACTTGTAAAAAGGGCTCTAAAGACTACTTTAAAGCCCTTTTTACAAGTCTCAAGTCAAGTTTTTACAATAATGACCTTTACCTACTAAGGTAAAGGTCATTATTCTGATGAATGGATTGCCGTTACTTCAATTTGCTGCTTCATCACTGGTGAATTAAGTATAAAAGCAAAGGAGTTAACCGCTGAACTATTTATTAATTTAGTTGGTCAAAAATTCGGTTGATAGAGAACCAAATTTTATTCGAAGATTTTAGATTTATTTTAAAGTTATAAAGGATATTCCGATTTATGAAAATGAAGTGTATAATCTTCACGGTAAAATTTTTCAACCTTATATAGATACGCTTTTATAGATACTTCATATATATTATCATTTAGGTACGTAGGTGATTATTGGCATATGTGGAACAAACAGCCATGTCAAACAAATTTCTGGATGTATTTTCAATTTTCACACTTCATAAATATTCATGTACTTTGCCAAACTGTCAACTTGGAGGGTTGTAAGTCGCAGGGATTGAACCTTGGCACGCATCTTCTGTTGACTTGATCTCCGAGACTTACGACAAATGATTATGCATTAATGGGGACTTAGTCGCGATAACACTTTAAGATACCTTTTATCCTGTTACGACACGATCCATATATAGATTTAATTCGCTGTAATTGTGCTTCGAATGTGTTCCATTAATCCTATCCACACTCTCACGACCATATGCCAGGATCGACAGCTATGACTCTTATGAACATGTTACTCGATTTGTCTAAAAAAAGTTAACATTAAACCGTCTTGAAATTAGTCGAACAACCCCTCATCCTCTTTGGAAATTGCCCTCCTTAGCTTAGCTCGTAAGCAGAAGGAATAACCCACGCACTACTCAACAGGAGGGTTGAGGAAATGGAGGCCCGCAAATACCGTGGCTCCGTCTACTTATAATAATAGCTCGTCAAATACACGACAAAAAAAAGAATCTGATGAGACCGTCAAGCTGAAGACTACCATTGTATCATTATCGATGTCTGTAGGGTAGCAGTTTCGGGTCCCTTACACCCTCCCCTTACTATCATCGTGCAGTCATGTTATACGTGCCCAATCGCAAACCTCCTTTTTAAAACTCGGTTAAAAAAGTAATTTGAGTTGATCTTTGCTAAGTAGTTAGCAAATACATCATCAGTACGAGGACTCAAAACAAAACAAAATTACAATTTCATTGTATTACGAAACATTTTCCTTATTAATTTCCCGACGACAAGAAACATGTTCTCGCGATGTCTGTTTAATGAACAAGTAAATGGGCACTCTGAACATAATGTACATTTGGACAGCCAGCGACAGGACCACTCTGCTCGGATCAATTCTTATGAATTTAATTTTATGCATATTTATTCAAAGAGAGATGTACCTATTAGCATTCACGTCCGATCTAATTATTTACGGTTTTAGGTACCTTGATGTTTGGTGTCTATTAGTTTTGTTTTACGAGTTTAAACCGGTAAAAAATAATGTATTTCATGCAGACAAATTGAATATGGAAGGACCTATTTAATTTGCATCCCTTTGAGTCCGAGTTTCAATCTGGCGTTTGTTTCCGGCTCGCGTTGATTATCCAAGATTCAGCCCAGTAGTGTCGAGACGAGACAAACTGGCTGCAAATTGAGCAATCTACTCACAGCATTATTCCTCTAAGTGCCGGTGAAGTTGTACGGAACCCAACTCTATACAGTACTATTCATGCTAATCTTCTTTTATGCTGTAAGAACTTTCAATTAATGTTCCAAAAAAAATTTAATATTCTTTATCTACTTAGAAAATTTCATGTCGTGACTACTATCAAAAAATTTGTGATCACTGACTATTTTTTTCTCACAAATTTTTTCGACCACATTTGAATATTCGTTATACGTTTATCCACACACGGTTGACTTAAAAAGGCTTTTATCCATAAATGCCAATAGAAGTCTATGAAACGGTTCGTGCTTTAGACGATATATGAAATCGTAATAAATCATCGCGGTGAAATGCTGCCGATTCAGACTCATCCATCAATATAGCTCGTAATAAAAATGTGAAAGGAATTTTTAAAATGAATCATAACTGGCTAGTCTCTAAAACATAAAAACTACCTGCGAAAAATTGAGGTTGGTTGTGATACCTACTAGGTTCGCTTCAAATTACTGATCATGTGATTATCATGATAAGATGAGTAGTAACATAACAAACAACTTTGTTACAGCTGTCGATACCGTGTTCACAAGTAACTCTCAGATCAAACCTGCTACCTCCTGCCGCGTCACGCCGTCGCCGGGGCGGAGAAGCCCGTAAACTCCGCAATTAATGATCACTCCGTTTGAACTTCTTGTTATAAAGCAATTAAGCACCGGCTTAGGAAAAGTCACCCCTTTTAATGAGTTCATAATATTGTTAGACAAAAGGGCTAAATCAACAGAACAGGATCTTTTAGTTGGGAAAAAAATAGTTTAATTACATTTAGAGGTGAACTGGATCGAGTAAATATTGACAGCGAATATTGTTTGTTTCGAGGCGATCAATCAAAGTCTACGTCCTATACGTCCCTAAACCACACAACTGATTGCAACGGTTCAAAAGGCATTAACAAAAGTAAAATTTCAATTACTAAATTTTTTTTGTAGGTCGAATGGTAGAACGGTTCTTTTTGAACTATGGTGGGCTTCCTTCACTAGCCAGTTCTTCTTAGTGAAAAGGCTCAGCGCGCAAGTGTGCAGCTCGCCTAAGCTAAAACAAATAGTCACCAAATGGACGACTTGTTCAGGTAGCTGACAAACGAGCCAAGACATTTTCTTAATTACCTCACTGATTACCTAATAAATTTTAATAACTTTGCGCAAAAGTAACCCTCGGGGCTTTCCAAAGATTTGAGGACAAAAAGGGCCGACTTTGAGTTAATGGCTGTCATTTATTTCCTTGCTCAGTTGTTTACTAAAGGTTTGATATTGTACATTTTTTGTTGGCGGAGGTATGTAAATGTCAAATTAATATATTTTTATTTTCCTTACAGGCGAGATTAAAAACAAATTGCTAATTGTTTATACCTACTAATTAAACAAATGTAACTGCAAATGCAACATGTCCAGCACAGTGTCACAACGGCATAACCCAAAAATCTTAGAATTTTATTTCCATTTTCTCGACACCTCGCATTGTGACAGCTGCTATGGTTCGCTCCTCTCTATCTATCTCTCTCTCTCTAAAGAGTTTCCTTAAATCTCAAAAGAGTTTCCGGTGTACATGTTTGTACTACTTATACCTAAACAGGACCGTCATGGTTCACGGTGAGTAGCAATGATGAACAGAAATGAGGTTCTATAGTATACCAAGTTTAAATTTCACAGTATATAATAATATGACATTACTCTTTAGCATTTAAATGTAAAATTTTAATGAATTTTGACGCTCTAATTTTATGAAGTTCCTGATAACGGAATATCCGTAGAAACGACACAGATTTTATCCTCATTATGCGCGAGTTTGCTACCAACTGCGAACTTTTAATGACGCTTTGAACCCTTCCTACTCCCTTTGTACCTGACCAATATAATTGTGCATGGTTCAGCCCCGTAATTCAAAAGATTAATTTCATTGTATTATAAATCATTAACTACATTATGGAAGACAAATTTCAGGCGAAAATCATACCAAAAGCAACAGTTGTACTAACGGAACGAATAAGAAAAGACACAATAGTAAAATGATTATCATTTTCATCTTGGTCCTGGGTAAAACGTATGTGGAATTACTCATCACTGGTAGTTGAATGGATAAGGACGCGGCCTCTTCTCAGAGGTATCGAGTTCGAATCCGGCCGGACAGTACCACACAATTTCACTTTGTGGAATTTGTGATGCACTAATCACATGATTTACCATCTGCTGACGGTGAAAGGAAACATCGTGACGAAACTCACATTTCCTAGAAGAATTTCTAAGGACATGTCCGATCCACCAACTCGCCTAAACCAGCGAATTAAGGTCTAAACTCTCTCAGCTTTCTCGTTAGAGGAGAGGAGACCCGTGCCCAGCCGTGGGACATAAATGGGTTGCTAACAACCCGTCACAACGTTGCCGTTACAATTACTTGTATCATACGGGCGGGCCCGAGGCAGGTCTGCGGTGCTCCTCGCACACTCATGAGCTTCCTCGACCGCCATTAAACCTTTCCTACAACCATGGCGACGGGCCGCGGTACATTCGGGCGCCTCAAAAATTACGCAATATTTGTGTTTAATTACGGACAACGTAACTTGATATTTAATTTTAAAATGTTTTCATTATCTCGTTTTCTTGTGTGTCTGCTCGGGAGGGATTTCGTAATTGATTTCAGAGTGTATCGGAGTATGTATGACGTATGTACCTGATTACCGAATTTCTACACCTATACGAGCATAAAAACCTTCGCTTTTGACATATGAGCCTTTGCCACCGTCGTCAATGTGACTGCCCATCGGTTTGTCCAGATTTACAAGAAGCTGATTATGGGGCGACGTACCCGTAGGACCTCCAAGTTTCGAACCCATCTGAAAATAGTACCCGTACGACCCTATTTCAAAAAACGGGGCCCGTACGACCTCGTTTTATAAATCGTCTAAAATACAATCGTGCACAAAAGTAAAATATAATATTATCACAACAATGTAAATAAATATTTTTATAAACCGACTTCAAAGGGAGGTTCACTGTTTGAGCTGTATGTTTGCATGTATGTTTGTACACGATTATCTCACGTTTAGTTGAACCGATTTTAATGCAGTTTTGAGAAAAGTTTCATTGACTGTAGACAAAATTTGAAACAACTCAAGTATTTTATTGGTCTTTATAGTCATCTGCGTGACGTGACAGATACACGTCACAAACTGCCACTGGAGGAGGCCACGAGTTTACAATACGTGCCGCATTCAATTTGGCACGAAATCACAGTTGGAAGACCAAACGCATGCTTATTTGAGTTTTGCTTCAGGAATATGACTATTATAAGTAGTCAGCATTTGAACATCAATCCTTTAACAATCTCTAAGGATGGTAAAAAATTTACACAGCAAGAATGAATGTATCCCATATCGTTTGTGTATCGCATCTTACTGCCGCCCGGTTTGAAGGGTATGAGTGGTAATGCAACTCGTAAACAGTGCTAACGGCATTCATAAGCATCATTCAGCAACCCGTCTAGAACTCAAAGCGGGCGGTACCGCGAGCCGGTGATGTGCAGCTGACAGTAGGTACGATCCCTACTCACGGCTAGGCAAACGAAAAATAGCTTGCCATGATTTTCAGTTGCCTATAGTTTACACCAGGGTCGGATTGGGCCGAAAGGGCCTGGGTGGCTGACCTCAAGCCCGGGACCCGAGCTTATGCTCAGCCACCCGGATTAGGGAATCAAAACTCGGTGCAAGACTGGGGATCGGCTGGCAAATGCCGCCCTGACTATATTATGAGTCCGACGCTGGTTTGCACGTTAGGTTAAGTCTGAGTGCGTGCACTTTGTTTTTAAATAGACACCATCGGGATGCGGCATTTTTCTTTATTTAAACAATTTTCCTTGTTTTAAATCTTATAATTGCTCGGTTTTGTTAATGAAGTTGATGGACCTTGTTGCAATATATTATATCGCCATAATAGATATTTAATCGTGAACTTAGTCCCGCGTATATCTCTGTCAATCGGGTATTTGTTTAGACTTCGTGCTGCCTCAGAAAAGTTCCCAACGGATAAACGCCGAATCGCTAGACTTTTTTTGGCAATCGAACCTATCACCGAAGCTCATAGATATTCATAAACATATTTGTCCCATTGGTGATATTAGGGTGAGGCATCAAGCAGACGGCTCAACTGGGAGCTTGTACATCGTCAAATTAATATAATTCCACTCAGGGATGCTGTTAGCTTACTATAAGATGTTTTGATCTTCTCCGGGGACTGCAAACTTGTCGTAGATCTTCCAACTACATCCAGTTTGTTGTATTGATATTTAATCAGTCCTCCAATCTCCAATTGGGTTCGTATGTGAGATACATCGTTGAAATACGCCACATGATTGGTGACATCGATTTTGACGTCAAAGCACGTATTTCCGCTGCATAGGCCAAGTGGCGTGATGTGATTATTGTCTGCCGGTTAGGTTGACAGGGCACCGGCGGCGTCCAGAGACGGCGTGCGGTTTTAGTCGGTTTGAGACCGGCAGCCTTTTTTAAAGAGTACATTTTAAACTCTGTCCTTATTGAAGCCCTCGGCAATGTTTAGAGATACGTAAAATGCATACATGAAATTAAAAAAAAAAATTAGACGCAATTTTCGATGCCAAAGTAAAAATAAGCAAAGAGTCGTTCGCCTACGTCATTCGGCAAAATGCTCCTCATACACATACCTACTTTATACCTATTATACCTGTAATCAAATCAGCCCTGGGGAAAAGAATAGTGTCTTTGTATATGTGCGATATTATGTATGTAATTATCGCCTTCAATGAACGATTGACAACTCTCCTCCTTTGCAATAACATAAACGAACTAAAATAATAAAATTGGGTTCCCTTTTGCCCTTATTTGCGCACTGAAAAGTAATTTCCCCACTGTGCCCACGTAAATGAAAACGGAAATAATTTCAGAAGTCATTTTGTGTTAAAGCCTGCGGTAATTATAAATAAACAGGCGGACGACAAGCTCATTGTCGTTTGGTGCTGTTCGCCAAATAGTGTTCACACTCGTTACCGTCGCCTACCAGTCGGTGGGCTCTTCTGAATGAACTTTAAATATAGAACAAGATTACTGTGATGGTCCTGTGCAGGCGCCTCATTTTAATTGCCAACCGTGCCGTAACTACGCGCGTTCGTATTAGCCGACATATTTAAGTTGGTTTAGTTTTACACCGGTTCTTTCTTACATGTTAACCAATTGGAATCCAACGATTTCTCACATTTCCACTGTGATTGGACCTCGATGTCAAACAGAATAATGCTCTTGGTCCGTTCTTGAATTGCCAACTACACTATCATTAGTATGATTGTTCGATATGAAAGTCCAAATAGGGGTCAATTTACTGCAGAGTATATTATTCAATCAATTAATCAATTAGCCTGTCGACGTCCTTTGCTGGACAAAGGCCTCTTCCAATGGGCGCCATACCACCCTTCCTTTTGTTAGGCAATATCGACCTTGGGTGAATATCAGCCTGAAGCGGCAACTCTTCCCCTAAAGACTATGGGGGAATAGTTGTCGCTTGCGTAGCCCGTTGTGCACCACTTGGAGGTATTTTAGCATCAGAACTGTCTTCTTTTGTTTATTCAGAGAACATATATAGGACGTCATACACTTGTTCTGCTAAATAACAAAAAGAAATAGCGTTCCATATACTAAAATATCTACCATGGTATTCCGTCTTTTGTTTTATACTGGCTTAGATATAAGATACTCCATATTTTAGTGGTAGAATGAAATACTCTGTCCCCAGGTGGAGATGCTGTACCAGCGCTACTTCCTGCGCATGAACCAGACCAACATGACGCACCTGCTGGGCCTGCTGCTGGGCGTGGCCATGGGTCTCATGATCGTCCAGCTGCGCACCCTGCTTCTCGCACAAAATTTTCTGACCAATTTTTTTCCCTATAATAACAGCACCATATCGGATTTTAATCCAAGAGTCAGGTGTGTATTTACTTCGAAACGTCATTATTCACCATCCTAGTGACTGTCGTCTGACTTCCAAACTCTGAAGGATTGCCCGAATGCAAGAAAATTAAATGGGAGAAAAATATTGCACCTGCTGTTGCACACTTCCATAGGCCACGGTGTTCCGGTGGGCCGTGTGCTTGTTTGCCACCTAAGTGGTATAAAAAAAAATCAATAACGACATTTTATCCAACTTCCTACTAATGTTAAAAATATGACATTTTGTGAAGATGTTTGTTACTTCATCACACTCGAACGCCTGAACGAATCTATAGTTCAAAATAACACATAGGCTACTTTTTATCCCCGGAATAAGATCGCAAAAACGAAAACACAATTTGAACACGTGGGTGAAGCCACGGGCAACAGCTAGTATTATAACAAATATAGCAAATGATCAACATTCCTTACCTCTAACGATGGTTGGTGTCACAATGGCTTATGTTCTTTGGACCAGGAACAGTACGAGCCAACCATTCATGGATTACATAAACAAGCCTCCCAACCTGGCCGACGACTTCCCGGACGTGAACCTGAACATGCTCATGCGCAAGGAGTACCACGAGAAGGAGCGCATGGCGCAGATGATCAACGCCATCATCCTCGGCATCGCCGCGCTCATCTACGGCGGTACGTACCAGTATTATAAATGTGAACGTTTGTGAAGAAATTTGGATGTAGTATGTAGACTACCTGTGAATAGTATCTTTCACTGTCGCCTGACTGGTCACTGGTTCGATTCCCATTCAATCCTCATCATCTTCCTGCCCTTGTCCCGATTATTTGGGGTCGGCCCAACATGTCATTCTCCGCCATACATTCCTGTCCGATGTCATCTCCTCAGTCACTCCCTTCCTTTCCATATTGTCTTTCACGCATTCCATCCATCAATTCCCATTCAATACAAACAAAAATGTATGCATGAATTTACATCACTCTGAGTGTTTTTATCCACAATTCTCTGTCTGTATTCTGTATTTCCGGAAAGCTAAAACCTGGGAGTCTTCAGGTCTAGAGTGAATAGGTTACTTCTAGGCAAGCGTGCTCCACCGTCGACCACATCATCACTTACCAATAGGTGAGATTGTGGTCAAACGCGAGCCTATCTATACAAATATTATAAAGAGCTAAAGTTTGTGTGTTTGTATAATTGTTAAATTGTAAGGGGTAATCTCGGGATCTACTGAACCGATTTTTAAAATTCTTTCACCAATAGAAAGCCACATTATTGCTGAGTGTCATAGGCTACATATTTTATTGGAAAACTGGAATTTACACCCGTCGGAGGGTCCCGGGTCGCTAGTTACCAATAAAAAAAAATTGTATTTATAGCCAACGTGAAAAGTTGGTGATCATTCTCAAACTTAAAAAATTCGTTTAATTTCTTAGGTATATTTGCGTGCCCTATAATATTGTATGCTTGTCGCAGGGCTCCTGGTGTGCCTGAGCCGCCCGGCGATGAACGAGATCTACCTGCTCACCGTATCCTACGTGGTGCTCGTGACGTTCCTCCTGATAGAGCTAGCTCTCGCCGGCACTGCGGTCTTGCGGTCAGTGTACCTACCATTCACTCACTTTTTCAAAGTCTAAGTCAAAGTCAAAAATCATTTATTCTGTATAGACCATTTTAAGCGGCACTTACAAAACGTCAAAATCAAAGTTATTTAAACTAGAAGCAAATGGACCACACCGGTTCGAAACGCGGCCCAAATCTGAGAGGACTCCGGTAAGAAACTCAGCGGGCTGGTTTTTTTGGTCTATTTACAACAATTTTATTGCCTTAGTCTAGAAAGGTACAGTATCAATACACTGAGATCAATACTTCAGCACTAATACACTGAAATACAAGATGGTAGATAACACAATCGGTGTTTGCAGTGGTGAATCTCATTCCAGTGACTTTACCTTTAGCTTACCATCAGGCGAGGTGAAGTCTTGTTGTCTGTTAGTTCAGTCACATATTAGGTAGGTACTAACATATATTTTAGTATTCATAGTTCCAAGAATAATGAAAGTGATCACAATGGCTGGTTGGAACTTATGCCCGTTGCCCTTGACGTCACACAACTTAAATTAAATTAAAATGGAAACTTTGTGCGCGAACCGCAGCGCGACTCAAACAAAACCACAAAGCGAGGGTCCATTTGTTTGTAGCACATTTTCAAACTGTTTCTAATGTTAGTATGAGCAGAAACTTCACAAAGTTGTTATATACCAAGTTTTCCGGTGAGTAGATAATATATTTGCTCCGAGTTCAGATCAAAGTGAGCTACCATTTAATTTTTATCGCCCGCTTTACTGTCGGAGCATTTTTATAGGGAGTGTTATTGGATAGCACATTATGTGGCCAATATTCGGACAAATTTGGCAGTCGTAAAGGTGTTATTGTTTCAATTTAATGGGCGCAAGGAAGACGGGCTGCGGCTGGGTCACAGGGTAGGCAGGCGCCTAGAGGGGGGTGGACGTTTACGGACGCCGGAAAGTGCTCGTTCAAGCTAATGTCGCCTGAGAGCCGAAAGGTGGTGCTGCGGTTGATACTGCCACTCTTGAATGTACGACCTATGTATTTTCTTACATTATAATTACTACACATTATATAAAAACAGCCCGCTGAGTTTCTTGCCAGCGTGTTTTCAGATCTGGGCCGCGTTTCAAACCGGTGCGCGGTGGTCCAATTGCTTATCTAGTCTTAAATTATATTTTTAATTTTTACGTTTTGTAAGTGCCGTTTGATGGTCTATACAGAATAAATGATTTTTGACTTTAACTTTGATCTATTCAATGATCATGCACGATATAAACCGTTTAAGTAACCATCAAGACACTTTTAAATTGGGTTGAATGTTATTAAAAAATATGTTTTTCAACGCCAACCGTTTGTCGTCTGTACAGTTCGCTGAACGTGAGCACCGGCGCGTGCGCGCTGTTCACGTACGTGACGTATGCGACCCTGCCCGTGCGCCTGCATGAGGCCATCATCGGCGGCCTGGTGCTGGCTGCCGTCAACATCGGAGCGCAGCTCGGCCTGGACGACGTCACCGACACACAAGTGAGACATCGGCTCATGTTATTGTTATATAACTATACGGGAAAGAATTTGACGTCAAAAAGATGTAATTACGTTACACTATTTTGAGAATAAAGAAATTGAATTGAATTGAATTGAATCACGTTGTTTGTAAGAGGTAGGACACGACGGTATCTCCCGTCCGAAATGAGCTGTCCGACTGGGGTAGTACCTCCGCCCTACAGAACACCGCGCCCATAATAACCATCGAGTTGTGTTCCCGCCGCCGGTAATTAGGGTAGCCAGAGCTCACTGTACCCCTCCTCCTCCCATTCCTTCCTAACCTCCCCACCCCTTCCCAGCCCTCCCCCTTCCCTTCAGGGTAGGCAGCGCGTGTGTGACACCCTTAGTGTTGCACACGTTCATAAGCCACGGTGACCGCTTCCCATCAGGTGGGCCGTGTGCTTGCCTGCCACCTAAGTAGTATGAAAAAAAAAACGTTGACATCATATAGCTACCAACGGCTTTCAAGAAAACACACGGAGTTTTCTGACAAACTTCCAGTCGCCGTTACTCAGCTTCAAGTTTTGGTTGTTATCATTTTAATTTCAGGTGCGAAACCTATGTACATTAGTGTGGTGATAAACCTCAAAGATCCAATAAATAATACTTTTTAGGTTCGATTCCCAGGCTCACCAAAATATTTTGAATGAAACATGGTTAGTAGATGACTAATCAGTACATTCCCGGGCAGATCCTGTGCTGCGTGATCACGCTGATCGCGGTCAACATCTGCGGCATCATGACCCACCACCCGCGCGAACTGGCGCAGCGCCGCGCCTTCCTCGAGACCCGGGACTGCGTTGAGGCTCGCCTCGTCACCCAGCGCGAGAACCAACAGCAGGTATGTACTTTAGCTAGCTGGGAAATCTCCTTTTCATTTGTATTCCTTATTTGAAACGATTTTTAACCGACTTCAAAAAAGAAGGAGGTTCACAATTCGTACGCTATTTTTTTTGTATGTATGTTACGCGATAGCAGCGCCAAATTATGTATGGATTTTGAATATTCTTTTTTTGTATGAAAGAGGCTACTTCTGAGATGTTCCCATATCCACGGTATCAGGATCTGATGCTGGGATCTTGGGAAAATCGAGGGGAAATCATCAAATTTACGGCAAAAATTCTGTTTTTGATGCCTGTGTACATAATAAACCTCATAAATAGATACTTTTCTATTTCTGTACACTAAAAAGTAAAAAATATAAGTTTGTGAAGTCGGTTTTTTAAACGTAATTATATTTATCTATAGTAACATTGAATAAAAACGTGCCAGGCATCGTCCTAATTAAGTCTAGATTCTAACTACTATTACACATTTCTCTACAATACAGAAGAACTCCACAAGTGGAGACGGAATAAATGGATAACAAAGAAAAAAGAAAATTGTATCAGAGCTTTGTACATGTTATCCGCTACTACAAAGGATGGCTAATTATATTCTACAACATCTCAGCCAAGTTCACTGAGAAAATAAAAATACAAAAACATTTTAATATAACAGCCTTGGAGGTGAAGTCTTAGGAGAGGTGCGCCGACGTGGAAAACTGACGAGGCCGGCAAGTTTCGTAAATAACCCGAAGCCTTCTCCCAAACATCACAAGGCAGTGAGCCCAGACAGCGCGTAGCAGCAACGTACCGGTTGACTCGGAAATAAAATGGCTATGAATTAAAAGTTTTATTTAAATTCCATTCACAAATGACATTTATTATGATTTTGTGTTGTTTAGACTAACACTGTGGAGATAAAGAGCTTTTTAAAAATTCAGTGTGGTTCTTTACATGTCTACGATAATTTCATAATTTAATTCTTAGGGCAAACTGTTGAATGTCGAGGCTGTTCATCGTGATAATGTCGAATCATCTAGAGCTATAATACAACCAACGTACTAGAGGAGCTTTATTAGATAAAACGAAACTAAATTAGTCGTCTAACCCACGGTTGATGTATCTGACAAGCTAGATTATTAACTGTTTGTCTGATAAAGATGGGACAATATGATTGGATTTATCAGAAGGTGCTCGGCGCGCAGGTTTTCAAGGTCTTTATCTGTAACATGTCGACAATAGTTCTGTGTAGCTATGAGGCTGATTAAAGCCCTTATAATAGTGCATTAAAAATACAAACCTGAAAAAACAAGGAGGTAGGACACGATGGTATCTCCCGTCTGAAAAGAGCTGTCCGTCTGTGGTAGTACCTTCGTCCTACAGAACACCGCGACCATAATAACCATCGTGTTGTGTTCCCGCCGGTAAGTAGGGTAGCCAGAGCTCACTGTGCCTCTCCTCCCCCTACTCATTTCTAGCCTCCCCGCCCCTTCCCAGCCCTCCCTCCTTCCCTTCAGGGTAGGCAGCGCGTGTGTGACACCCTTAGTGTTGCACACGTTTATAGGCCACGGTGACCGCTTCCCATCAGGTGGGCCGTGTGCTTGTCTGCCACCTACGTAGTATAAAAAAATAAGAATAAAAAACTAGTTATTGTACCTGAATTATGTAGTCAGGGTACAAACGTAAGGATCTGAACATCTATTCATGACGGGTTGCTGTCTCCCCAGGAGCGCCTGTTGCTGTCGGTGCTGCCGCGCCACGTGGCCATGGAGATGAAGGCCGACATCGCGTCCCAGCCCCGCCAGGAACAATTCCACAAGATCTACATCCAGCGCTATGAGAACGTTAGGTAAGTTATGTGCATACTATGTGTGAGGTTGAAAGAAATGAAGAGGTTCGTATGGATGCCACTGGACCAGTACCAACTGGTGGTCAGTTCAGTAAACATTTGCATCAGAACATTTAGATGTCATGACTATGGACAACATAGAATCGACTTCTCAAACATACATACATTCAAATCACACCATTTTCCCATTGAGGTAGGCAGAAACATCTTTCCACTTCGAACATCGGCTTCCATCGAATATAATCCGACGCTCTTTCTGTACCCCTGGTTACACATAGGTCCTTCTTATACTCAGTAGAGTCAGGTAGAACACGAAGGTGTATCAAAGCTCATGGTTAAACAATTAACCGTACATTAACTAATATAGATCGAAACAACTGGATGCTCTCGATAATGGCACTTAGCACCACTCGGCCTAATGCGTTGCATCTAATAATTCCCAACTGGGTGACGTAAGCTAAGTTGTTGAACCCACTAAAGGCCCCCTCAAGTAAGATGCAGTCAAGTTCTAGCCGTTATGTTTTTTTTTTTAATATCCCACGAGAAATGCCACGTGACTTCCTTAACTAGTTAAATAGCTAAGCGTCTCGTCTGTGGCAGTACGAGACCGCCACACGATCACAACTTTATTGTACAAAGTTGTTATGAAGATATTTATTTTTACTCTCAGGCCTGTGAAAATATTTTGCTCTCCGGGCAGTTTCAAATATTCGGGATTTATTTCCCGAAGATCTTGAAACTTTTCTTATCGTAGAGCCAAAGCGTGTGTGTGATACAAGAGTTACTTTTTCATCTATCTCTACAGCCAATTTCATTTAGGTAGTTGTATACCATCCTGTCCAGAGTATTATTACACATAATAAAATACATTGATCAAATTTTTAAAATAACTTTTTAATATTTATTAGGCAAATAGGATAAATTAGGCAAAAAGTGCTCAGCTTCGGACTTATGAATAATTTCTACTTGTGAAAGCCTCCATTATCAACACTACACTACTACTCGTATATACTCGACTTATATAAACTAGAGTAGGTACCCAAGTGTGCTAGGGTTGTATTGAATACGAAGTTGCAGGAAGTTGTTAACTCTTTGACTCGCCTAACGAGGCGATATCTGTCCGTAACAGGAATACTAGCAGGAACTTTAGAGATATCGAAACTTTAAGAAAATTTAGAACATACGAGCGTATTATGTAAACTTAGGTATATGGACGGCAAGCACTTGCGGAGTTTTAAATGAACCCTCGCTTCAATGCCATTTTGTAGCAATTAATAGCTGTAATTAGCTGATTGTTTCTAATGGATTAGATCAAAATAAAAAACATCCAGATTGATCTAGAATAATTACTCAACAACAGTAACAACATTCCTCGTTTCGAGAATTACGCTAAATGACTCCAACGGCGTCCTAAGCCGTAAAATGTATACATCGGTGAATTTCGGGGTGGAACCTAATACCCAGTTCCGGTAGATTTTAATAAATTTTGTCGAAACACAAACATGTTCAAAGATATAATATATTTTAAAAGGGAATCGTTTTGCCAATGAACGAATAGCCAACGGTTTGTGTGAATGTTCTCGTCGCCTGAAAGTTAACCCCACATTAGATAAACTCCGCCAGTCGCATGTATACACCTCGTACTTCTATGTACCTCATGGATCCAAAAGTTAATGATAGATACAGGTTGTTGTGTAAAATTGAGTTGCGTTGTATTTTAGTGTACGATGCGCCCAACACTGTGCTAATAGTGCGAACGTGCCCGAGCACAGTGAGGCGGGCTAACGACCACGCGTTCGGCAAATTAATGTCTATTAAATTTAACTTGCGGTGATCAGCACACAGTGCCACACAGTGTCTTATCTGTACTGCGCTGCGTGCGCACTCAGCAAATTTGCGCTTATTCACTTTGGCGATAGCTCGTCAGTTAATGAGTTATAAAATAGAAGATACTACAGTATGAACAGCTATCAGTATCAATCTATTAAAGGTTCTCATCGATGCGTTTAAAGATCATAAATTGCAAAGAAAAAATCTGAATATGTGACACAAATAAAATGTATTATTCAGAGATAAGTGTATTTTTTTTTATACCACTTAGGTGGCAGATAAACACACGGCCCACCTGATGGGAAGCGGTCACCGTGGCCTAGGGACGCGTGCAACACCAGGGGCATCACACTCGCGCTGCCGACCCCTAATTCTTTGAAAACAGTCACAAAATCCAGCCGCGTTTACAGTTCATTTAATGATTTTGCTAGAATTTGAAGCCATTGATAAAGCAGAGAATATCAGAGATACGTCAACTTACGACGTGCCGGGCGGGTGCGGGATATGAAGCGTTACAGACGTAGGTGTACGCTGAGCTTATCTTGCAATAAAAGTTTGTGCTGGTTGCGAACTTGTTCGGTAGCTCACAACTCACAAACTTATCATTAACGAGCGCGCTAGGCACACCTCGCGGTTCATCTGGTACAGCCTGCGGAACACATTCACCTTGAACTGATTAAAGCACTGCTCCGAGTCATTTTACAAACGATGATACGATACTATCTTGAGAAAGGGTAAGGATTAAGATTTTTTTTATATTGGACACGTCAACATGACTTCATCTCGCCTGATGGAAAGCTAAAGGCAAAGTCTCAGGATCGGGGGCCGAAACTACAGACACCGATAGTGCTATAGTGTTAGCCCTCAACTTGACGGCCTCATCTTTGCTTTTTCACGCCCCACTTACACAACAACAACACATGCGCTGGTAAAAAAGTCCAAGTCTTTTTTTTTTTTTTTATACCACTTAGGTTAGTCTTTATGGTGCGGCAAAGAAAAGAGGTACCGAATCGTTTGGTTCTTGATGGAATTGTTTGCATTATGTAAGGGTTACACGTGTAGTTCTATATAGAAAAAGAGAGGGTAGGATTAATTGGAAAAGCTCATCGGAACACTCGCCATGGTAGAGGCCAATATGCCTTAATGGTCAGTGTTGTGGGCCGGTTAATACCACACCGTATGTATATTTTATGAGTCAACGACAATGTAATCAATTTGACAGCCAATGTTGACAGAAATTGTATATGTGCTGCGTAAAATTTCAATGTAAAACGAAAAGCATTCTTGAACCAGTTTGTGTAGATATCCAGTTAAGTCAAGGCGGTTAGTACCCAAGTTGAAGCTTTATTCAACTAACTACGAGCGCTCTACAAATTAAGTGCTCGAGTTTGCGTCCGCCCGGAGATTACACCGTTTACCTATAGCCTTCGCTTGAATCAGGAACAGGAAGGCACCGGCGCTGTCGTAGCGTGTAAAGAGCTCCTGCGCATAACCCCGCGCTGAGAACTTTGTTACACGCAAGTGTTTGTTCCCAACAATCGCAATTTGTTCCGTTTTATTGAAACATTATATGTATCACGTAGCCTCAGTACTTGCGACGTTGCTTTCAATTTATACGAATGTCTGACTAAGACAGCGCGCGTTTATGTCTTACTAGTAACACCCCCTGTCTTTACCTATAGCTACGTATCTACCTCCAATATCATTATAGCAGATAATATATAAGCTATACCATGTGCTTATGTAGTTCCATTATACAAATACCGTGGTCAGATGATTAGTTATCTGAAGCACCTTAATGCCCTACTCTCATATGTGGTCTGCTAAAATTTTTCATTTTTAAACGAACGCCACGTATATTGTCGACACATTATGTGATTCCATTGAGGGAGCGTTCGTCTATCACTTACGTAACCAGTCACGGTCGAGGTTATTTTTCCTGTTTGTTACCGAGTTACGGAGACAGAATAAATTTGTAATAGAGCCCTCACATCTTGTGTGAATAGGAAGCCCAATCTGTGCTGTAATGGTAAGCTTAGTTCTATGCCGCTTACTAACATTGAAATTGGAAGAAGACTGAAAAGTATTTGAGTTAGTTTTTTTTTTATAATTCAGCCCGTCAATTGACTTAACCCCGCTGGATGTTACCTATAAGAAGCTAGGGTAGTGGTATAGTGACAGATAAATAAATTCTACACGCGATGATCACATGTAATATATGTACTTACTAGCTTACCCGCGCGCGGCTCCGCTCGCGTGAATGTTGGCTTTCGCCATCAAGTCTCTTTTAAGCAGAGGGATTGTCTGTACTAACTTTCAATGTCTATTCCTTGGCAAACAGTGGTTGCAGCTAAACGTATTCATTTCATCTCGAGTTCTATCTAACCCTCCAAGGTACAGTACCGTGCATCGCGGCCAAAGCCAGTCTATTTACCATCATTGTCCTTTTTCATTGTCTTCTAGATTTTATGGGGATTAGATAGCTGGCTTCCCCAAAGTATGTGTGACTCGGAAAAAGGCCCTTTGATAAACCTTTACATTACACCATAAATATTTGCATTGCACTTTCACATTTGGTCCACTATTTCAAATAAATTAGTTAAACATTATTTTTCCGAAAATTTTGCGAAAATTTATTACTAAAATCTTGCTACAGACATTGACGTTTGACAAACTGATTTAACATTCAAAAAGTTCATGAAACTAAAGAAAGAGTATTTAATTATAAAAACCGGTCAAGTGCAAATTGGGCTCGTGCTCGCAGAGTTCTGGATAACACTGGGTTGAGGGACGAACTTAACTCTGCTGCAACGTTTCTTGTCTTGACTGACAGCCATACAGATTCTTTTTGGTGATGTGGGTTATATTTACGATTTCAGGTCTTTTACCTTTATTCATGCTGTAAGATTTTACTTTCTGCAAAATATCTGGATTCTAGCCCAAAGGGAAGTATCCTTTCTTTTTTCTCGTGCGAAACCCCCGTCGGGCTTCACCTCAACGGAGCCAACAGAAAGGTAGGTATGTCGGACTCCTACTGACACATCGGCCTGTGTGACCGAGGAATCTGGTGTGTCCTAGAAAGGATATCCCAGAAACCTTGGCCGACTCCGGCCACCAGCACTGGCGACCTCAACGTGTTATTAGGAATCTAAACCCCTTTTCTTTATAAAAAACACGCGTGGAAACATAACGTGGGTAACGGTTAGCCCCGACTGTCACCCTAGGCGCGCACTCATGGAGGACGGAGATGGTTTTGCGAACTATGCCGCCCGGTGCGCCTTCATCGCCACAGGGGAGTGCTGGATCTCTCTAAGTAAGACAATTGTTGCAAATAGACCAAAAAAAACAGCTCGCTGAGTTTCTTGCCGGAGTCTTCTCAGGTCTGGGCCGCGTTTCGAACCGGTGGTCCATTTGCTTCTAGTTTTAAATATTTATAATTAAGACATTTTGTAAGAGCCGCTTAAAATGGTCTATACAGAATAAATGAATTTTGACTTTGACTTGACTTTGATTTGACTCTCCCGTTGCTTTTCCACCGCCACTTCTAAGCGCATTAATGCCTCGCAAAAAAGCGGTGGCATTCCAAAAAGAAAAAAAAGAGAAAATTACTTAAATATTAAAATATTCGAGGACATGGCGCCACGCTATATCCACGGAGCAGCCCCGGCAACAGTGGCATTCGGGCGTCTCCCGGCCTACACAATGCAGGAACTCACCAAAATAGTCACCCATCAGTGAGCCTTGGATAGCTCAGGGTCATGGGCCACCTTAATCCCTGTAGACCCAAGACGGAATGCGATTTTGGTCAAGTCCAATATTACGTCCCTACTGGCCAGGGAATGGGAGAGATCCGTAGGGATTTCCGCACGAAAAATAAGGTACAGATTCCTAAAACTCTCCGGTTGCGCTGCAGGTGGCTCAATAACGTCGCCGAAGGTCACTTAACGACCTCCGTCCTCCATGAGTGCAGGCCTGGATATGGTAGGTCAAGCCACCTATTAGTCGGTGAGACCACAGTTTGGATATTACGCTTCGTTTAATGCCAAGCATTATCCGCAACATTCCTTTGATCTAATTCAACTTGATGCCTCTACGTGTTCTTAAGAAGAGGTCTTGACAGACAGACAGAATTTCCTAATCAGGCACAGAACCCTAAAAATTAATATATTCTATTTACTTTTGAGGAAAAAGAAGTAAAGGATATTACTCTATGAAAATTTAGACGAAGTCAATTTTAGTTCCTGTTGCTATGACAACTATTATAGATGGCGATAAAAACGTTTGCAACATCTAATTTTCTTTTTATTACTAAATTTCCTGAATGAATCATATATTTTTAATTATGTTATATGCTATTCGAGGCGGAGACAAATCCAAAAAATCATAGATCATGAAAATCTGCTCAGCCATTCTTGAGTTCTGGGAAAAGCACGTTTTTAGCCCTTTTTAGGGCTTTAGGGTTCGAATTTTAAAAAATCCTTTCTTAGTACACCTCTACGCATCAAAACAAACACTCCCTACAAATTTCAAGTCTCTACGACCAGCGGTTTAGGCTGTGCATTGTAATCAGTCAATCAGTCAATCAGTCAATCAGCCTGTCAGGACTTTGAATTATATAGTATAAGAAGATAAATTTAGCAGCAATTGATATATCCATAGTAAATAAGCTAATGATGAAGTATCATGCATGGTAGAATTAGTAAATGGCAAACAAACACGTAGGCAGTTCCACAGCATACCCACTCGCGCTTTGACGAAGAGGAGTGGGTTAAAGAAGGGAGTGGAGAAAGTGAGATAAAGGTTTGGCACTACCACGAACTGTAGCAGAAGCAGCAGAGTTAAATGGCGTGTCGGTCGGTACGCCAGTCGCTCGCTAACTTTGTAGATTCATTTGGAGAACGGGTTAAAAGATTATTGCGATCCGCCACTGCACGTGTTAGTATATTTGTGAAGTCTAATAACACGACCAAGCCAATGAGCTAGACTGTGGTCGATGAAGCGTGAAGCAGAGACTTAATAAAACTTGACAATAAATCAGTGAATTTTTCAAAACTTTCTTTATTCATCAATAACTTTGAGCAAACTCTCTCCCGCGACGGCGCAACAAATACATAAAGAATACAATTTATTTCGTGTCCCGTTATTGAAGCGTACCTTGTAATTTTCGCGTGAATACGTGAGAATAAAATACATATTGCGGTACCGGGCGCCACAGCGCACGATAAACAGCAGTGCAACTACCTACAAGCAGTTAACATTACTACAATGTGTTTTAAGTGATAGCCTACTAAAATTGTAAGTGTTCACTAGTCAAAAAATTAAATGAATTTGGCTGAAATTAAAAAATGTACAACGTGTTTGCGCTAGCGCAATCTTTGCACAGCATGTGGCTACAGGATGCGCGTACAGTGCGCCTTTAAGTGATATGGTAGTAAGTAGTCCGGAGTCCAGACTACTTCTGGACTGGGTAGTGTCAACTCCGGTGTTTGAATGGCCAGATTTTGGAGTAGTGTGGGCCCCACTAATCCAAAACCTTGCCAAGTTAGATGCAGTACACTATACTTGTTTGTGGCAAATTGCGTCGCCTAGAAACAAGTATAGTGTACGGCATCTAACTTGGCAAGGTTTTGGAGTAGTAAGGCCCACACTCCTCCAAAATCTGGCCACGTTAGATGCCGCGCACTGTATGTATATTTCAATTTGTCTTACGTTTTATAAGGCGCGGAATCATTGTAGTTGGTATACTGCTAGTATTTACTCTATGTATTTATCGTGTAACGCTGCCGCCGCCTTGTTCGGTAACGATGCAATTTGCAAAACCAGCGCTATCAGTTTTGTTTTGAATTGGGTGTCGGTGAATACACACACATGCGGCGAAATATTGTGTGCGATCATTTTGCACCTTTTATCATTTCTCGATGATCGATCTTGAGAACCATGCACTGAATAGAAGCGTGTCTTTTAGAAAATGGGCTGGTTAGGGTTAGGAAAATTCAAAGTATTTATAGTATAAATGCGTATAGTTCAATACGTGTTCGATCCTAGTTAGAATTGCCCTAGAAACTACTTCATATAACTATACTAGGGTGTATTTCTCAAACTACCTTACAGTCAGACTAGTATTTTCAGCTAGGCCGAGCTCAAAAATAGATTATGTTAAAACTTTGAACTAACCTGACTTAAGCACCACAATCATGTACCACAACTGATGTACTGCAACGGGGCAACTATAATATTGGTTACTCGCGATACACCGTTCCCACGAGTAATAAACAGATAGTACTCGTAAATCGTACCAGATGCAGAAACAAACCCAGCAGTAATAACTTCTGTCAAACTCTTCTTAAACATGTCAAAATCCCCCCGCCCCCCCACCTTCATCCCCCAATCCCCACCTCCAAACCCCATCCCCCTAAACTCCCCCCTCCCTTCAAGGTCAGCAGCACGAGTGTGACGCCACTGGTGTTGGACACGTCCATGGACCACGGTGACCGCTTCCCATCAGGTGGGCCGTGGGCTTCTCTGCAACCTTATTAGTGTAAAAAAAAGTCAAGTAGAAGAGCCGAGATGGCTGATGAGTCGTTGTGACTGATGTGGAGGGGCCACGTGGCGCTAATGACGTCACGTGAGCAAGGCGGTCGACGGTCCACTCGTAACCCAATACGGTTGTTACCTAACGAGATCGGTTAGTTTACAAGCAACAAGTACAAAGTCGAACTAACAACCTAACGGCTTGGTTCACACCTTCTATAAAACCTGTTTTCGATTTTGAATATTAAAGTAGTAAACATACATATAATGGAATAATTGGATGCGGAAATAGCATTCTGTGTAAACATTTAACAACGACAATCACATCTTGTTTGTGGCGAATTTGCTAAATCTGCAAAGGAATTTTTCTGCTTAAATTATTCCGTTCTCCATATTTTGTGCGAATTTACTAGAACGACGGCAACAGCCGCAGGCAATTTCATTTGTAGGGATATGTCGGTGCTTGCCATTCATGGGATGTATAAAACAAAGTAAAAATTAGGCAGTTAAACAAATTATTTCGTTTTAAAATCATGAATCTAATATCTAGCTGAATTGGTTCATACATATCGTACATACGAGTAGTAGTTTGAAATATGCTAAAATAACTGTAGTATCTAAATGTCACATATGACAAATATGAGTATCAGAGAGATTTTACAATTGGTAGGCAACTGAACTGGGTCTCGATTCTGCTAAAGATATACCACTGTCATACCACTGACACTCTAAAAAATGCCATTTAATTGTAGACTTTATTGTTTGCAGGTTAAAGTCTAAAGTTAAATGACATTTTGTAGAGCGAATGAAAAAGTTAAATGAATTCTTTTCATTTGATTTTAGACTTTAACTGTTAGACTTTAACTGTATAACGGTAAAGTCTACAATTAAATAGTATTTAAGAGTGTCAGTGGTAATTACAGTGGTTTGCCCTTTTAGCAGAATCGAGGCCCGGTTTGACTACCTCATACATATACCATAATGTAACGTTAAAAGTGAGAAACATGTTGTTTCACACGTTTACACACAATTATACACAAACAAACATAATTAAAGAGTAATGTATACTATCTAGTGCTAGGGCGACCTATGCTATAGGACTGTAACTGTTGGCTCGGTTTTTGTCTAAATTTAATTTTTGTTTAAAAAATATAGAGAAATTGGAATCAATTATTATTACTATCGCGGTTTGTTATTCCAAAATACTGCCAATGTTGAATAAGTGACGGGACACAGTAATGTTTGCTACTATAACCGCAATACTGAATACTGCAGCGCTGTGGTCTAGACCACTCGTGCATAATAAACGGTCTGAAATAATTAATGGTGGTAGGCTCTGTGATGTCTGCGGTGGACTGTCTGTCAGCCATCGGCCAGGTCTGCTAAAATTATCATTATCGGAGACAAAGAGTCTAGAGAATAAAAGTAAAAATTCATAGATCGGTTTTTATAATTTTATATCTCAACCAGTTCCCGAAAATAATACTTCACAGTATAGACAAATAGACGGGCCACTAAAAGACTGCGTATTTTGAATTCTAGGTACGGAATGGAACTCTAGAAACGATGTGAGGCTCAATCATACGAGGAATAAAGTAAAACACCCGTATGTTGAGTGTGCCGGTGGTCCAATGCTTCTATTCAAAGTCAATTCAAATTCAAGTCCAATGCAATTAAAAACAATCTGTGGGGTGAATAAGAGGAGAAGCTTAAGGTGGACTGCCTACCTTGAAGAAAAGAACGTAAATGCATAATGTCTATGTATAATTGTATATTTATGTAATTGTAACGTGCGTGACCTTCTACTGGTGTTCCTGTTGACCCTTCCTCATAAGCGATATGTTAGTGTAAGGCTTAGAAATGGGTTCACGATAGTGTAATGGGTGGGGGTCGAACCCACAACTTCTTAATTACCGACCACTTCAGAGTAATAATCGTGAGACATAATCGTTTGGCAAGTTACAAACTTCTAACATATTCGCTACGAGTTCGTAGAGCCGTCGTAGAGGCCTACGGAGAAATTATTCTATTTTTCCTTCGGAGGATTCATTCGGTAAAGTAGCTCAATATCTATAATCTTTTCTTCTTACGTCCAATCATATTATTCGTAGAAAAGTATTATTAGTCTCTGTGAAATCTAATCAAATATACGAAATATATTAGGAGGGAACCACAGATAAGGATCGTAATACTCTTTAAAGTATTTCAGCTACATGTACTGTGATATTCAAATTAACAATGCCTAAATATTCACACACACATTACTCTCTAGTCCCAAAGTAAACATAGTTTGACTAGCTTGTGTTATGCGTTCTAGAATGTGAATAAACATACTTAATAGGTACTTTTTTATAAATACACACATGGAAAAACCCAGACCATGCGAATAGTCATATTCATAATGCATACATTAATATTTGCACTAAGCGGGAATCGAAACCACGCTCCCTGTCGTAGCAGTCTAATGCACTACCGCTACACTACAGAGTTCAACAAATGTACAGTCCGTGAGAAAAAGTAAGATAATAAAATCTGAATGCCACTCAAATTATCGAGAATTTTTATACGAAGGTGCAAAAAGTAAGACACCGAGGTTTCGAAACAACTTTAACAAAGTTAGTGGGAGGGCGCCCTCTAGCGGTGCGCGGCGCGGCGAGAGGAGGGTGTGCTCTTATGGTAGTGGTGCTAAATGAATATCAGATGTATATCACGTTGCTAAGGATTTTTACGTAAATCCCACTGTAATCAAACATAAAAGAACTTCGATGATGGGTAATATACATATTTAGTTTGATATAATGAGTACTTAAGTAATGAAGTACGTTTGATGAAAAGTAATACTGTAGAACGTCGTAGAGGATCTGCTATAGTTCAAGTTTCGTATCCATGTAGAATATTAGTAAAGAAATTAAGAACACATAATCCTCATAAGATGTTGTGAGCTATATTTAATATTTACAAATATGTAAGTTAATATCTTGTAAAGGGATACGCTCAATTCAAAGGCAGTATTATATGGACAGAGGTAATCATTTCTATGATTACAAATATGTAGAAAATTGCTTTGTAGCCGTGTCGTCAGGCCGGCGGGCCGCGGCGCCGCGGGCGAGAGGCGACATCCGTAAGACGTGGACGGACAGGTTCAGTGGAGCTTAAAATCAATGTGTTGATTATAGAATCCTTTGTATGGGTTTAGTAGGTAGGTAGGTGTATAGCTGTAAAGATAACGTCGGTGGAGATAACTGTATGTGGTTGTAAGGTTTAGGAAATTTGTATAGAATTTGTTGAATGTACCAGTATATGGCATCTTGATTTGAAGGCCACATAGTTAAATAGTAGTTTTTTACTATTCAACCGTATTATCACTCTCATAGCTCTTCAGAATTGAGATATTTGCCGCTGCCGGTCCACAGAAAATGGAGACATTCTCTAAACTTAAAATAACCAGATGGACTCAGAAGGATCTAGCCCGGCCGTCCCACCCCGTTAACAATACGTTAGTACATGATAAATTTTAACTATATACTGAACACCATATACAATTCATCTATATCAATTCAACTAGATTTATTGCTAATTCGTGAGACTATAACATACCTACTCATGTCCTCACTAACAAACTTACAACTGTGCTAGTTATCGCTGACCTGCGCGCGCTCTCCGCACATCATTATCGAGGAACAGAGGCCAATTCAACTTTACCTATATATTCACATGAGCTCGATCTCAAGAGCCCAACTTTGTGACATATCATTAGCATGTCAGCGGGCCGTCAGGCGCCGACTTGGAGTTTCGGAACAACTCAGAATGTGTTAGGGTTCTATAACTTTGTGATTGCAAAGTACAATTTCGTGGCTCGTACTTAGCTGCTTGAGTGGCCGAGGTGAGTTCTCGTTAGGAGCTCGGTTGATCACAAGGTGGCTAATCTTGCCATTACACCTAATCAATCGATATAATTGAAAATCCGATTGTAAAGTACCGCGGTGGAGTTATAGCCCACTCAAGTCCTACTCCAGGCGGAATTCGTAGTAGGTAATTTATTTTTTAGTATTATCTTTCTTTTTTTGCTAATTTATATCTATTATTTACATTATTATTCACTTTCACTAACTGAGTGTGACTGCGGAGCCCCTGTGCAGTCCATGACACACCTACCCTCCTGCCCTACCCCGGCCTGCAGTCAAGATGACCTTAACAAGTACCTTGTAAAGACATTTTTCTGCCCGAATAATTTGAAGAAGTAAATCATTGACACGAAAGAAGAAGAATTCCATTTAAATATTCACAAATCATATAAACTTCGTTATCTCATGAAATAAGTTTTTAAAATAATGTTGGTATTAAGTGACGAGCCACTCGGACCGAAGGCGTCCCCGGGCGGGGCCAGTGAGTGCCGCCGGGACGCTCGCAGATGCATATTTCATTAGACCGTCGCCGGGTCACTTATGAGTCGAGTCCGAGTCAAAGCAAAATTATATAATATCTCGTACAAATGAAGTGCGACCTCTGGCAGTGTTCGCTGGCATTAACCTCTCGCATTTGACTGGGCGATGGAACAGTAGGGACAGATTACATTACGCTTTAGTAGCACTTACTCTGACGTAAATGTAATTACGTGACACTTCCGAGTGGATAACAATGTGGTGACTTGTATTAAATCTGTAGACCCTCGGAGGCGCTGGCAGGGGGAAATATGTTATGCAAAATTAGGTGAGCCTATTGCCACCTGACTCTGTGTTGGAACTGACAGTTTGCAAACAGAAAACCCCTTAACTCGAGAATTTAAGCCCCGCCTCAGTGGCGTAGCGGTAGTGCATTCGACTGCTACGAGTTATCGCGCAAGTTCGATTCCCGCTTAGTGCAAATATTTACATGCAGTCGATCTGGATGTTGCTATGTACATTATCATATGTATATATTAGCAAAAAAGTATATAAGTACATTTATTCGTTAGACTATGCTATCTAGAATGTGGTACAATATTTATTAATTTATTTATTTGTTATACGAAATTCTACAGACTGCTAGGTACTTAACGTTGAGTGATGAATGAGCCCGCTACGTATGGGTATAAGTTGATGTTACATCAATACATAAATAAATATTTCTAGCACTTGCTGGCACATTTTTCTGGTAACTATACATATGTTATGTGATATTTCAATGTATTATGTTCGACGTAACCTATCGCCTGCATCCCACTCGTTCATTATATGCAATGACATACAAGAGGCGTTATAATATTATCAGCAGAGGCTTGTGTTACGTTGTCTCTGCTCGTTGTGCATCGTGTGACAAAACAAAGGGAGCATTACCTGCGCGATACGTGCCAGCCAATATAAAACTCACCCGTAAGCTATCGTTGAGCAGCTGGATAGCGACCGCTTTGTTCGCTTATTGAATTCCTCTCACCTTTGCTGTCCATGCACTTTGGCATGAATAAAACGGCGCATGTTTAATAAAATTAATGTAATACGAGCAGGTATTCGTAGCACGTGTCCAATTAGCGCGAGTCTGCACTGGAGCATTAGTGAGGCGACGTGCGCCGCGGGCTGCGACCGCCGCCGTTCAGCATACGCTAGGTGTCTGCGCGGTTTCATAATTTAATTAGTTTCCCTGCGGATTAAAACATTGGGTTTGTTGGAATGTAGTTATCCATTTTGATGTTTATAATTAGGTTCAGATTTAACGATGTCACATACTGTATTCTCGTCTCTTCTCATGTTCGAATACCTGTCGATGAATTACTTAAGTCTTTAGATAGTTATGTGTAATCATCCCTTCATACCTACAACCTTGTAACCTACAACCTTGTAACCTTGTTAAAAGTACAAGTTCTCAGTAGTAGCGATGTTTCGAGAAAGTTAACTCCTCTGTAGCCATAAGATAAGTAAGCATAGTATCAAGTACTGATATGGAATTCCGAAACATTTTTTATTTAGCTGATACAATATACTATAAATACACTGCTTGCAGATACATTTTTTATTACTAAGGTACATTAGAGCTCCATTCTCAGTATGAAGCCCTAATAATTTTAAACGTTTTGTTCCGTTCCCTTATTACAAGAACAATGGAATGATTGAAATCGATACGGTTGTGATTGAAGACAAAGTTGCGTAAAGTAAGACTTTGGAAGCGGCTGCCAGCAGTCGAACCCGAGTCCACACGAAGTAAATCCTCCCAGAGCACATCAACGCACGTACTCCTGTTGCTCGTTGATCTTAACTGGTTTTGAACGTTTGTGACTTTTACCTCATAATATATAAAAGAAAGTCGTGTTAGTGACTCTTTTTTTAAATTCAAGAACGGCTAAACCGATTTGGCTGAAAATTAGCGGGGAGGTAGCTTAAACACTAGGAGATGGACATACGATACTTTTTATCCTACCACGAAGACAAAGCATGGTACGGGTGAAGCCGCGGGGTACAGCTAGTATTTTATAAAACAGGGTAGGGGACCCTAATAATGATACGAGTGGCAGGCCCGTGGCGAGTTAAATGTTCCAGGGTATCATAATACTCGCCTGTATCCTGCATACGACGTTCTGCCTACTACCATGATATTCAAGTGCTTATAAACAACAGTAGGTTCTCGGTATCACTCAATTCAAAGTTCGCGTCCAAGTTGTCAGTCACTGAATCAAAAGCCTTTGTTACAAGTCAGCCGTGAAACTGTGTCTGGAACACATTACATTTCATAGCACAATCTTGATGTTGTTGGGCGGGTAGCGCATATTTTAAGGGCCTTTGAACAACTCCAGCGAAACACTTCTGTTCTCATACTTCGCTATTAGTTACCTATTAGAATATCTGGGGTTAAGGTTACATGTGTTTATTATATTACTAATTTTTAAACTAGTGTCCGTCCATGTGTCATTGGACACATTGGTACAGATATAGTTTACAATCTAAAATAACACATAGGAAACTGTTTATCCCAAGAATATGTTCTTGAAGATCGTGGCAATACTATCACTATATTTTCGATGGAAGCCACAGGTAGCAGATATCTCCTGTGACAAGATAAAATAGTCTAATGAGCACCTGCATCGACGGTTCAGTCAGCTGCCAGCGTCGTTTTCACTGTGATTGTACCCCGCGAGTGTTGATTGTACAATGTTCTAACTACACCCCTGGTTTGTTGCAGCATCCTGTTCGCGGACATCTGCGGCTTCACCTCTCTATCGGACCAGTGCACCGCTGAGGAGCTGGTGCGCCTGCTGAACGAACTTTTCGCGCGGTATGTCACCACCATAGTTCCTTGTTAATTACCTGTGTGTTATGTTTGACAGTAAAGGCACTCTTCGGGGACTTACGCACCGTAAGGCTTCCCTGTCTGGCTCATATTTATTTCATTAGATTAATCACCTTATGTCGTCATTCATTGTCGTAATTACATTCACAGCGTCGTAGGGACTGAGCCTAAAACTGCTGACAAAAAGTAATGACATTTCTTCATTTTTTCTACAATCACCAATAATGGGTGAAATGTATAATACCTTGCTTAATGAATAACTTTGCACCGCTGAGTACATTGCGGTGTAGCGGTGACGTTGAAGAGAATAAAAATGAGCGCAATATTAACCATTACACAGTGAGAAATTGAAGCGTGATTTCACTTCATAAACGCAAAGTAGACTGCTCTGTGGTTGGCTGGGTGTTTAGTACTCTGGAGATGAAGCCGATACCCGTGCGACAATGTGACTGAAATCTTAACATTGTCTTCCGATGAAATTCTGATTTGTTGCGTAGCAATATTATTTCTTCTTTTTTAACAACCGGTTTTCTTAGTTGCCAATGTGGCCGGAGGGAATTTAGTTAGTTATATTCCAAAGCCATTGCTGTACTGACCCAGTGGCAATTTTGACAAGCGTTATAAAAAAAAGTGTGTCCCATGTTTCCCAATTAAAATAAATCCAAAAAACAACTTAGCTGAAAACGTTGGCGAGTGTACTTAATGATTTTGGTTATAAATAATATTTATATGAAACAACATAGAATAAGACAGGTCATGAAATTATATTGGCGTCTAGGATTGTAAAGTTACGCCACGGAACATTGAATTATTCATTTGTTGCGCCACCTGCAGGCTGGTAACAGGTTTATATAATTCGCTCTACAATCAGGTATACTAACAGATAGGTTAGTAGGTAACCGTTAGGGTTTAAAAAGGATTGTTTTGTATTCAAAACTATAACTAATCTCATCCGGGAATATCATTGTGTAACGTCATTTGGTATCAATTTTGTTATATTATCATAGGTTTAACTAGGGAATTTAGGTTTTAAAAGTTATATAGATGTCGTTGTGTGGGTGAGCAACTTTAACATAAGTATTAAATCTTGGAAGTTTTACGGTTACAGTGGCTAACAGCCGCGTTAGCAGAGATGTAGCGCAAATGAGCTTTCTCCTATCTCCTTGTGTGAATCCGTCGCTCGTAACTCTTGGTACCTTTATTGCACATTTTATAGTGCACGAGCGGATTTTATTGCACAGTAATGAAGTCGCTGCAGTCCACGACACCCTCCCGCAAGGCGCCGTCACATCAATCTTAAGCGACTGCCCCCCTTCGTTGACTGAACGGTCTTCCATTGACCTAAATACTAGGATGAGATACGAGCGTTTGGTTTCAAGCACTACTTCACGCGCGAGTTCCGCCAGAGAAGTTCGATGTGTTCCAATATCGATATTGTCAATAAGTTCGTCTTGACAGAACTCGATTCATATAATGATGAAATAGATGTCGTTATAATAGTTTAGACTACGAGACTGCTAAACGTTATAACAGTTTAGACGACTATATATTTATTGAAATAATTTTATGATATAATACTTTTCAGGAAACAATTATGTCTTGTTTCTGTTCAGATTTGACCGGCTTGCGGCGGAACACCACTGCCTCCGCATCAAGCTCCTGGGTGACTGCTACTACTGCGTGTCGGGCCTGCCGGAGGCCCGTGACGACCATGCCAAGTGCTGCGTTGAAATGGGACTCGACATGATTGATGCGATTGCGTAAGTTTTTGGTATTCGCCGGCTGAAAATTTAAAGATAGTAAACAAGTACACTGCTTACCAAATAAGAATCCGATGCCTTCGTAAGTAGTACAAAATGCAGAGACAACTCCTAATGAGGAAAGCATGGACGTGTCACATGTAGCCTGACTGTAGCAATGTTGTGCGTTCAATCTTTTAGAGAGTTTATTTGCATGTTGTATGCAGTTTGGTCCGCGAGGTGATGGCGGTGAACGTGAACATGCGCGTGGGCATCCACACCGGGCGCGTGCACTGCGTGGTGCTCGGCCTGCGCAAGTGGCAGTTCGATGTTTGGTCCAATGATGTCACGCTTGCCAACTACATGGAGAGTGGAGGTGTTGCCGGGTGAGTCAAGATCTACATTTAATGTGCCTTTCATCATTATAGTGGTTCCAAACAGTTTGATAGACTCGGAGTGTAAGAACGTAAGGAGTTCTACGAGTAGCTAGAAGGTTAGGAGCAGACGCTGAATAGGATATCTTATTGAGGAGGAGCGATAGTAGCTGAATGGATAAGTACGCGGCCTCTTCACAAAGGTATCGAGTTCGAATCCAGCCGGACAGTACCAATGTGAATTTCACTTTGTGGAATTTATATGTGCTAATCACATGATTTACCATCTGCTGACGGTGAAGGACAAACATGAGGAAACCCACGTGTACTAGAAGAAATTCTAAGGACATGTACTATCCATCAACCAGCATTAGGCCAGCGTGTGTGAATTAAGGTCTAAACCCTCTCAACTCTCTCGTTAGAGAAGAGGAGACCCGTGCTCAGCAATGGGGCATAAATGGGTTGCTATCATTGAGGAGGAGAAGGAGGCATTAGATATAATTATCTTATGTCTATTTTACCCTCTTAGCACAACTTCAGTAGCATAATGTATAAATTCAAAGTTAACAGATAAAGACCAGTATCACGCCTATTACTGAAGCCTGAAGATCGCGAAGCAGTCAATGTTAGCTGTTAATAAAGCAGTTGTTATATTTCAAACAGAGCAATGTGTTTGTGATGAGCCTCCTGGCACGTAGTCTAATGTCGTTTCGTGTCGGAAGGCGGGTCCACGTCACCAAGGAGACGCTGCAGTGCCTGGGCGACGACTACCGCGTGGAGCCGGGCAACGGCGGGCAGCGCAACACCTACCTCAAGGACCACAACATCGACACCTACCTGATCGTACCCGACGACACCAGCCGCGTGGTACGTACACTCCACGCTCTACTGCCAGCGCCAGAGCCCCGTCTGTCAATACGCATGCAATAGGCGGGCTTAGCTTTAAGACCTTTGTATATTTTGGGATCTCCCGTCTGAACTGAGCAGTCTGACTGGGGAGTAGTACCTCCGCCCTACAGAAGACCGCGGCCATAATAACCATCGTGTTGTGTCCCCGCCGGCAAGTAGGGTAGCCAGAGCCCACAACCCATCTCCTCAATTCAACCCTCCAACCTCGCCCAAACTCCTCAACCCCTCTCCCGAGCAGCGCTAGCGTGACATTTCTGATGTTTTACAAGTCAATAGGCCAAGGTGACCGCTTCCCATCAGGTCAACCGTGCGCTTGTCTGCCACCTAAGTAGTATAAAAAAGAATTATTAGGACGTGTACGAGTACATAATTTTGCAGGACAAGAAACCCCAGCATTCATTCTCGCTCAACGGCAACATTTCGAAGGAAATGCGCGTGATGGGCCATGGCTCACAGCACGGCAAGCACTCGTCCAAGTAAGTACAGACATGCACAAAGTAGTTGACTTCATTTTACATATGGGTCACACCTCACAATACGCTACAATATTAAGGTAATATACACGACTCTAATCAACCTGAACAGCGAACCTTGGTCCAACCCCATCTAGTGTATAAACGACGTCCTAAACAGCTAGGTCATAGTTCAGTATTCGACATAAGCAACAATAATTATAGTTATTTTCCTTTATTATTTAGTACAGGCGTTACAGAAAACACAAAATAACAACAAACTTCAACCACAGTTACCTCGTAAAATATCAGTTTTCCAGATTAGCCGTTCATGCATTGAAAAATACTTGTATCGTATCTGGTATTCACTAACAGCATCGTATCGTCACCAAAATCGTGCACCAAACTGTCAGAACCGTGACGGACACCAGAGTGCCACGAGCACCATAATTATTATGCTTGTATGGAGACAGCCCTTTGATTAGCGCAGTATTTACATAATATAATTACCTGGTCACCTGCCGCTCGTCTCGAGCGTGAGCACTGACACGTATCTCATATTGTAATGCCTAGGATAATTTGTAATCTGTACGTATTAACATTTTATTATGATCCGGGTTTATTTATTTATATAGGTACCTACTCGCCTTGCTATACCTGACATGGCAGGCAGTAACGCATTACGTCCCCACCGGTAGTCATTGCGTTTGAATTACATGTATTCCGTCACATTTTAGTGTACAATAAACTTTTTAACCAAGTAATACCAGGAAATCGCAAAAGAATTCGTTAAAAATAATTTTCCGTAAATTGTCGACAAAATCTATAATTGAGTTATTATTCTTTATCTGTGAAAATTGTTAATTAATTTGCGTCTTAAAAAGGTATCATTTTGAACTATTATCAACCAACATGTACGTATACCGTACAGTTCAATAAAGACTAAGTTTGTACTTAGTAATTAACTTTGTTAATGGACTCAATACCGCAGTACTTATAAAGCCCAGTCGAGTTGTCCGGAAGGTAGTCCAAGCCGATAACAAACTCCGAACTAACTTGGAGATTTCTATTAATGCGAACACTTCTGTAAAAACTATAAGCACTTTGTACGCTTCAAGATATAGACATTATGATGAATTCTGTATAATCTAGTCTTCTAATAAGTTTTTCATTCCGTCAACATAAATTACCCACATAATATACGATAAGTAAATTAAATTCAGACAGTGCAAACTCTCAAGTTTAGACATAAGTGCCCAAGTTGGCCACCAATGTCTCTTCAAACATTGACACCAGCTTATGAACACTTGTACCTCACAGAAATCAAAGTAATCTCAAACTTCGTGTAGTGCGAAACTTGGTCCAATGGAACATTTGATCAAAACAAACTGGTGCTAAGTCGTTTGATATTCTCCTCACATATCAATGGAGTCCGACCAATTTACACATCTGTCTCTATTAGTGACTCAGTCTACAATTTTGTGTCCTCAGACCAACTACCCAAGAGATCGCACTACTTGGCAGCAAATTTGCCGAATTACAAACAAGCTTCTGTATATTGAAACCGTATTCTGATGCAGCATCTTCAAATCTTATCACAAAGTACGCGCATTGCAGACTTCTCGTTTTCAGTTAATTGGTGTGTTTTAGGAGTGGAGTGGATGCTGCTACCGAGAATAAGAAGCCTGAGGACGAAGTAAATGAATACCTGATGAAAGCGATCGACGCGCGCTCTATCGACCGCCTGCGCACCGAGCACTGCAAGCCGTTCACCCTCACCTTCCGTGACGACAAGCTTGAGAAGAAGGTACTATTATACTATTAAACTTAGATGATATCATTTACAAAGGCCGTTGACTTCTAGAAAAAAAAATTCATAAATGTTATAACCCATTCTCTCCCACGCGTTCTACGCGCAATTCTGCGTTTATGAAATATCGGCATGCCGACTGTTTGGTTCAAAAATTGCTACGATTGCTACGAGCCCCGCATGGCATGGTGCTCTGCGCGCGTAGACTACGTAATAACATCTAAAGAAATGAAAGACTTGCAAATGAAAAGTAACTGCACTATATTATATTAATGTTCACAGAACCATAAGTTATTCGTTTTATACCCAGCGCTCTGCGTTGGTTTCCATAGATGTAGAGCATGCTTGCTGACGGTGTACCAATGAGTCGCGTAGTCACGCGTTTGAACGTATACGAGTACATCATGTCCACACTACATACTAGTAATGAATGACCGTGTAGTTCACGATACAGTGTACGTTGGTGTATTAATTCTTTACCAGCTCATGCGTTTCCTTCCTCATACAGTCCCGGGTCCTTTAAGTGGGGCGTGAAAAAGCATTTGATGAGGCCGTCAATCAGAGAGCCACCATTGTGGCACTATCAGTGTTTGCAATGGTGACTCCTATTCCAGAGATTTTAGCTTACCATCAGGCGAGGTGAAGTCATGTTGACGTGTCCGAAATAAAAAATAAATGAGCTAATAGCGAGTGTGTTGTGACCGCCAGTACACCGCGGAGCGCGACCACATGCTCAAGATTTACTTCATGTGCACCGTGATGGTGTTCATCGCCGGCGTGTTCTTGCAACTATTGGCCTTCAAACTGTGAGTACCACGCCACATGACCACATGGCCGCTGCGTCAAACTTTTTATAATAAGTAGACATTACTAATTAATTCAGTACCAGTAAACCGAAAGGGTTTGTAATGGTACTCACTAGGAACTCACATTCGTATTCATTAATCACAATATTAATAAGTACCTATGTGGGTAGCTACTAATTTTGCACATTAGAACAATATTTGACAAGTGAAATATACTCCGTGAACTATTATATTTTATAGGCATCAATTCGCACCGATAACTTTGAAGCGGCTTTTCCGGCAGTGACTGCCATCTGGCCTTGTAACCCCGAAACGAAGGCCTTCACCTTATTAATCATGATTAAACAACTTGTATGTGAATCTCACACTGTATTTTAAATTACGGTTATTGAATGGAATACTTCTGCGCTGAATAATCAAACAAGCAATGAAAACATTTCTCTTTCTTTGGCTCCAATGAAAATATTGAGATCTTTTCTGTTCGTACAAGATCATTACTTTGTTTGTAGAATGCGGCATTCGGAACCAGTGAACCGATCACTTCCAGCTGATCACGCAAATGATGCTGTAGGTACAAAAGGCCTGCACAGACATACTTTGTTGCTACTCAAGATACACATGATTTATGTACTGCGCGAGTGTGTCAACCACGTGACACAGATCACAGCCTCCCCAGCGCCGCTATGTACAGTCAGCGGCAAAATTTTATGATGATTGCACAGATTTTAAACTTAAAAATTCGAGTGAAAATTTGTTCATTATATTGTAATCAAAGTTTTGAAAGTATAGTGCAAGCTAAGTAGTTAAACATCTGAAAATGATCATAGACCTTTGACGCTAACTGTACATCGACTATGAAACTGCAAATGGAAGCTGAATTAGTAATACACCTAGTGATGTTCACGACACACTTGGCTGTTACCGCGTCAATGTACAAACATGCCGAAAGCGTCCCATACTCGTTAAAGACATGCCGTATGGACAATAGGCTAGTCGCTGCCAATCAGCTTCGTTATGAGACATGACAGGACTACAAGTTCCATGGGAATATGTTGAAATAACAAGTTTTCATGTTGAATTAACAAGTCTCGGTGGTTGGGCAGTAATAACTATAGGAATAAATGTTTGTGTGCAGGACCCCGATCGGCATCGCGACGATAATCTTCAGCGGCATCATTATCTTCTCGCTGATCTACCTCGTGCTCTGCATCGACTTCCAGGTACGAGTAGCTCCTAATCATTTGTAACACAATGGTAACACATAATATACTAGCTGTTGCCCGCGGCTCCGCCCGCGTGGATGTCGAAATCCGTTTCAAAAACTATTCTATCTCTCAAGTTGGATCGAACTGCACATGGTGTGCGAATTTTATTATAATCGGTTAAGTGGTTTAGGAGTCCATTGAGGACAAACATTGTGACACGAGATTTATATAGGTATATTAAGATTTTTACCGACTGTCATAACACAGAAGGTACGTTATACATATGTATACTGTATCGAAAGCATTTGTCAAGGCCGTCTGGGTAGAGGTCACCGTACTAAGGGCATCCCTTGAGATGATGATCAGTATTTTTAGACTCCAACTCAGCTTACCATCAGGTGAGGTCCAGAAAATATACATAATATATGTATGACTTATAACTAACGTTAGGTGGTGCTACATTTTTTACAGGGTGCCGTTTGTATCCTTTGGGTATGGAACCCTAATGTAAAGAAATGACTTTTGGTAGGCACCTAAGTAAGACTGAGCGTCTTCACTAGGGTAGGTTAGGTGGCAGGCAGGCACATGGCCCACTCGGGAGACGCTGCTGCCTGCGGCCAATCCGGCCGGGGTGGGAGTGGCCCTCTAGAGGGCTGCTCCGAGGCTCTCCACGTGTCCCTCTGACTAGCAGATGGCACAGTGGGGAGCGAGCGGGGGGCGAGCTGATTGTCTGCGCGCCGACGGTTGGGTGACAGGACGGCCTCCTGTCACCCTACACCCCACCGTCGGGGTAGTGGCGCGATGCTTGCCCCACCCCCCCTTTCGGGGGATCGAGAGGGCCATCTTAAAACCGTAGATGGCCCGGGGTCAGCTGGGGTGCGAGGGATATGCCCATTGGGTAACCTTACACCCCGGTTACTAAGGCCCGAGATGGCGTGCGGTTTTAGTCGGTTCGATTCCGACATAACCACCCCCGATGGCCGACGGGGGTGGTATCCATGGGGATTACCGCACGATAAAAAAAAAAGGCACACGGCCCACTTGATGGGAAGCGGTCACCTTGACCTTATGGACGTGTGCAACACCAGAGGCGTCACACTCACCCTGGAGGTTGGGTCGAATTGTGGAGGGGGTGAGAGAGTTTCTGTACTGACAACTCGGGAAACTTTCGTCTCCTCGCTGACGGCACAAAATCCCTCTAGTGACCTTTGCATGTGCGTGTGCAGCACACGAGCACGAGGCTGCGCCGCATGTCGCACCGCGTGCACCACAACCGCACGCTGGCCCAGCTGGTCTCCTTCACCGTCGTGTTCGTGTTCATCCTGCAAGTCCAGGTGGTGATGGTAAGTACTGCACCAGTATCACAATACAAGTTTCAACAGATCATTGTCCAACATACCACGTCTCACACGTCTTACTCTGGTCTCAACCCTATCACGCTATTTTATATTTGTCTATTATCAATGACTTACTGAACTACTAACTAATTATATAAGTGACTAGCCTATGCCTTTCGAACAAAAAACCGCATCAAAATCCATTCAGTAGTTATTGCATCCACGGCGCAGAAACAGGCAAGAATCTTAAAAAATACTTTATTTATAATAGGAAACACTTGTATGCACTCAGGAGACAATGAATTCAACTTAGCTTTCAGACAATTATTCATATTTCTACTCGTACGTAGGTCCAGGGCGTGCTCGACGCCAGCACACAACATGTTGAAACGAAACCAGGCGTGAAGAAGCCGGACCCCTGCCTCTACGACATGAATGAGGTGAGTTTCGGTAACTATTTTTTTCTTATACTACGTAGGTGGCAGACAAGCACACGGCCCACCTGATGGGAAGCGGTCACCGTGGCCTATGAACGTATGCAACACTAAGGGTGTCACACACGCGCTGCCTACCCTGAAGGGAAAGGGGGAGAGCTGGGAAGGGGTGGGGAGGCTAGGAAGGGGAGGGGTACAGTGAGCTCTGGCTACCTCTAGAGACTTACTGGCAGGAACACAACACGATGGTTATTATGGCCGCGGTCTTCTGTAGGGCGGAGGTACTTCCCCAGTCGGACAGCTCATTTCGGACGGGAGATTACGTCGCGTCCTACCTCCTTGAAAAGATACTAACTATTTGTGCTCAAATCATAATAAACAAAGGATATTATGAAGCGCTCAGATAGAATGATCGAGTGAATGTCGAGTATCCAGCTCCGTGACTTGACGCCACGGACATGATAAGGAGACTAAAAAGGACTAAACCTTTTGAGTAGTTTAGTGAAATTAGTGTTACGGGGTGCAGTGAGTACTATCTTTGAAGAACGCAAGAACTAAATAGTCTTTACATCATAATAGAGACGATAAGAAAGGTGCCCATGGACACATTCTTTACTGTCAGTGTAATTTATTAGCTAATAAGGTTGAAGTTAAATTACTTACTAGCCTCAAGGTTATGGTATGCTATGGTATTCTGTTACATCATAATGAAAAAATAAGATGAATGATGGATCGGTTGTCTGTGCAGTACTACCTGCAACTGACGCTGCTGGCCATGTGCCTGTGCGCCGTGCACCAGATCCTCATCACTATGGTCAAACTCGGCATTCTGCTCTTCACCTGCTCCATCTACACCATCATCACCACCATGGAACACCTCAACTACGGCGATAACGTACAGGACTCTCAGTTAGTATATCACTTTATAATCCTATACTGGATGTTGTGAATGTATGTTCATTGAAGACTTGTAGATACTATTCTTATACCACGTCATCTTTTCTTCAACCTAGCGTTAATCCCAGTCGTATCCAAAACTTTCACCTTGGAGTCTGGGGTCAGCTTTACCAGTCTTAACTGCGGATTTGGCTGGACCTCGATATTTTCCGTGAAGCGACTGCCATCTGACCTTCACAACCCAATGGTGACATTAGGCGATATCGAAGCATTGCAACTAGACCGTTGTTGTTGGAGTTTGTACCACATCATCTAATAACAAATATATACCTAACTGCTATGACGCTCTTCAGGCACCCATGCGGCCTGGATTGGAACCAGCACTGGACGAACATCGCAATCGCACTAGGCGCCACCGTGGCACTACTGTTACACTCCCAACAAACCGAGAGCACCTACCGGCTCGACTTCATCTGGAAACTGCAAGCCAACGGTAGGTTATTGGTGCTGTTCGTTTTAAACTTTCAATACGAGAACGCTTTCATGGTTCGCTGGTTGCCCATTATTAATGCTTATATAAATTCCACCACATGGTTTTGGAAACTTATGCAGACGAAAAAGAAGAAATGGAACATCTGGAGGCGTACAACCGCAAGCTGCTGGCTAACATCCTGCCAGAGCACGTCGCCCAGCATTTCCTCAATAGCGACAAAAACATCGATGTAAGTCTTCATCATCTTTCACCTCGCAGCATGAGCTCTGCTTACCCTCGGACCACGAGCTCCTTTTCTCCTACTTTTGATTTGGCTTGTATGGAGTGATTACCATTTACGCTCCCAAAGCCAAAAGCTTGTACCAGAGCACTGTCCGCCAATCAGCAGATACACCGACTTTTCTGTTCTCTTTTCCAAAACCACTTCAAATGTATTTAAACAAGTAACTTGTACGTTTAATTAATTCGGAATAAATGTTTCAGGAGCTATACCACGAACAATGCGAGTCAGTGTGCGTAATGTTTGCGTCCATCCCGAACTTCTCGGAGTTCTATGTGGAACTCGAAGGAAACAACGAGGGGGTGGAGTGCTTGCGCCTCCTCAATGAGATTATTGCCGATTTCGATGAGATCCTGGCTGAGGAACAGTTCCGCTACATCGAGAAGATCAAGAGCACCGGCGCCACGTACATGGCCGCGTCAGGTCTGTGCAGCCATCTTGTCACCGACCTATCAATATTATCGTTGATTTGTTACAGCGCATTATCAGTTATCAGCAGTACGTAACTAAGGTATATAAATAATTGACAACGGTAAACACTCAGGTCTGACAGTGGGAACCCGCGATTTGCTCGGCTACCGCCACGTGACCGCCATGGCTGACTACGCGCTGCGCCTGCGCGACCAGCTGCAGTATGTCAACGAGCACTCGTTCAACAGCTTCCGCATTCGGATCGGTAAGTGTCGTGATGCGTGCACGCTCGGGCGAACTGCTTCTCTGAAACACGCGAATGTTTCTCGAATATTGTAGCGAGTCCTGTCTTGCGTGTAAGAGTGAGGTCCGAAGTCTATACTGTCATTGTACGCAGGCATCAACATCGGCCCGGTGGTGGCGGGTGTGATCGGCGCGCGCAAGCCTCAGTACGATATCTGGGGCAATGCTGTGAATGTGGCTTCGCGGATGGACTCCACTGGAGTGTTGGATCAAATACAAGTGAGTACACCGTGCATTTTCTTAATACTGATAATTATTCCCATGTGTACCTAATGAAAGTGTGAAATGTCCTGAAACAGTTATTGCTAAACCTAAGCTGGCGAGCTTCGTGGTGAGCTGATGCTGTGCGATTGTGGGACCACAATATTGTAGGCGCTGTGTGAATTTAATTCAATCTGAACTGCAGTGCAGCGAAACATATTTGTTTAATCAGACAAAAAATTTAGTGAACCATATTCATTAGATCACGTTTCTATTTAGACCTATCTCAAACTGTTGTCGTTTACCAAGAACTGTTGACTGGAACTTTGTACCTACTTCATGTGACTGAATAATGAACTGTGTTGTGTGAGCCTTGAGCCACGTGGCACGGGATGTATGACGGGGCTGGCTGTGTGTAGGTGACCAGGGAGGTGTACGACATCCTCTCCACGCGCGGCTACCGCCTGCGCTGCCGGGGCAACATCGACGTCAAGGGCAAGGGCAATATGGTAACGTTCTTCCTGGACGGAGTGGGCAACTGCGACGATGTGCAAATCCCGACCGAAATAACCCCGCAGGACATCTACAATGTGAGTATATTTTGCACACTTTCATATCATACGAGGTTGAGGGGGAATTATCCACAGTAGATTATTATGAAATAAAATTACCTAAATAAATTCATTTCTATCGTATTATTGAGGGAGTTTTACTGACTGTATAAAACAAATTAATTTTTTTTTTCTTCTCATTGAGGTCTCTACAATTTTATTTTTTAGGGCATTGGCATTTGAATTGAATTTTCTATAAAACCACACACCATTTTGTCTAAGTTAAACTAAATAACTAGTTGTGACAATATTCTAAAATGTATGTTTTAGGACCCACAACCCTCGACTTCTGCGGAAGGCACGTCACAGGCCACCGAAGCCGGATGCAGCAGCCGCCCCGCCACTCGCCCTCTCGATACGCTCTCTGAGGGACAAACCGATGAGGAACCTACTCCATCGCCCCGAGCATCCATTCCAAATGGTATGTTTTAAATTGTAAACTCACTTAGTATCTTGATGGTTTTAGCGTTGTAATAATGTCTTCGAAAAGTGTGAACCTTGAATGTCAGTTGGGAAAGATAATGTGGGTCCTTTATCATAGAAGCTATGATTGTCCTAGGGGCAGCTGTAGTTACTCTCGACTTGCCTATCTCTCAAATTCAATTTGAAAGCCCTGTATTTCAAGTTAGCGAGGAAGAGGCTCATGAATGTTTTTATTCACCATTCCAGAAGATAAGAGCGATGAAGCGGACGGCCAGCTCGCCTCCGGCAGCTCGTCGCACGAGAGCGTGGAGCAGGCGGTGCGCGAGCGCGTGCGCCGGCGCCTCGAGCGCCCGATGTCCTTCGCTGACCAGACCGGCGCGCCCACGCTCGACTCGCTGCTGAACTCCCACGCCTACTCCAACGAGTTCAACAAGACGGACGATGACGTCAACAAAAAGAACAACCACTCGATGAGCGACGTGAAGCACTGCGCTGCTTCCTCGCGCAGCACTGATGATCTTGAATCTCAACTCGATGCTAAGCCCCGGCGAGCGAATAGTCTCACCGACTCTCTGTTCCGGCGTCGGAACACGCGCCAGAGCGGCACCGTTGTCAATGTCATCGAAAACCCGATGCACAGCATGCTGGACAATCCCGACACCACGGACGAGGCCGCTGTCTAAACAGGCACTCTTACTGGACCCTGGACTGTCACCAGCTGCATCTTGGGTATCCTCTGTCTGTGAAGTGGTGCAACCTGTACTCTGTGGTTGATTTCTAACAGTCAGTTACACAGAGTACAGGTCATTCATTGTTAACGCTAATAATACGAACACAGAGAATCCACAAAATGCATCAGGTTGACAATTATTTGACGTCCGTCGACAAATGAATGCGTTTTGAGCACCATCTCTGTCAAAATGATTCTCATTCATTTCTAGTGCTGAGCCAACGGCAGGACACAGCAACTAGTAATACAATGTAAGACATCTTGCATCCATTGGTCGCTCGTGTGGCGTGATACAAACATTTGAACAATTTTAAAAGTTCCACCGCAAAGTTCTTGTTTATCCTTAGATATCTTCTTTTCTTTATTTCTAGTTAGATAAACATACGTTTTATTATTGAACAAATTAATTTACCTGCATAGATCTTTCACCGACCATATCGAAGATGCTTGGCGATGTGTCCTCATTAGTCGGCATTGTGCTGTCGGCAAATCCAAGTTTTTACGATTACCAGAAACGGATCTCAGAGCTAAACGGAAAACGATATGCTCATCTAGCCGTCGCGTAGGTACATCTGCGGTTGAGCTTTAATTGTACCACGTACACCCGGACGTGGCACACTCTCGCTGGGCTGTTGGAGAAGGCCGCTTGGACTGTTCTTTGACGTCCCCACAAGAGCACGAATATTGCGCGTAGTAGTGTTGAAGTTCACCAACATAACTTGTAATATTTTGTAATCAGTTAATTTATGCCACTGCATTGTTACAACATTGTATCCGTAATGTTAGGTGTATTGGCTGTAGTCACCCAACGCATTTAGCCACCGCTCCCTGTCCGACTCTAGCTATCGATCAAACAGTTAGGCAGACTTCCTTACGTCGTCTCCAGTTTGATTGGATGTGCTAAGTCCGACCACGTGGAGTTCATTAGCCCTACAAACAGGTCTTCAGTTGTTATGAACATTTTGTTCTGCATTTGCATGCATGTCCCTTCTCTGCTGGATAAGGATACCCAGCAGGGCAGTCGGGAGACTGTATTGTACTGTACTGTATAATATAGCGAGCTTATAGTAGCCCATTATGATTGTAGTGAAGTAAGATGGAACCTGTATGAGCCCTGTCCGGTGCCGGCGCGTCTCGATCTCTGAACTGTGATTAGCATTGTCCTGTGGAATTTATTCGGTAGCTAACCAAACGGTATTTGGTGCTTTCTGAGGTGAACGCTCAAAGTGGGGACCTCGCCTGGTGAAACCTTGAATGAAATGAGCTTACAGAGTTGAGTTCTGGAACGCTGGCGCTGGAACGAACAATCTCAAATTTAGCACTAAGAACTGATAATGTTATAAACGTGTCTAGTTATTAATTAATATTTACAATGTGTCTACGTACTTATTACTTTATTCTGGTATAAGAATATTATTGTTAGAACAAATATTGTAGGTAAGTCCGGTTTTGTTGGTAGTAGAGGCACTGCGAGACCTCGGCTCGACACTCTCGCGCCACCGCCGCCCCCGTATCTGCCAATGATAGTGATCTTATGTTTAGAACAGAGTTGGAGCATTCGTAACAATGGCGCTTTATATGCGCTCGTTAGGTAAGATCGCCTGCGAAGGATGCTGGCCAGTGTCGCGCAGCTCGACAGTGTCGAGGTCGACGCCATCGCGTGTTACGGGTAAATAGTTTCATCAACCAAATATACTAACCAAATAGTTAAACCACATACGTATACGAATATTATTCAATGTCACCCACACATATATAGGTACCTAGGTGTAGCGTCGTGTAGCACAATTGTATCTATCTATAGATACACTATCGATCTGAAAGGTTTTGATATTTGCATACGTTGGCTCAAGTAGGAAAGTTCTGGTAATGGTTGCGTACGGAGTGGCAATTATTGGATATATTCTTAGGACAGATAAGTATAGTATGATAGTGTATCGCTATTAATGTTTAACATGTATTCTTACTAATTATTCGATAGGAATATACAGGGTCATTTGTAATTAACTGGCATCCTTCCAGGGGTAGGTAGCAGACATCATAAGTAGCAAAGTTTGTTCTGCGACTTTCAATAAAACTGAACACAATACTTAATAATGAGTTTTCAAGTTTATTATTGTAAGAACGAGATACTATTAAGCCTATGTTGAATTCATAAAACAAACATCGGTAGGTAGGTAGATAATGCATTAATGATTCAATTTAGATTTTTTAATGCGGGGTATTTGAAAAGTAGAATCATCGTATTTACAACAATTGAACTAATAGTTGATTTTTTTACAATATTACAAAGTATGTACAATTAGTTATTACCTCTGAGGTTCAAGTCCCGCGCATGCCGACGAGTATCGCTCACAAAACCACTTTCAACATTGACACATTTAACACAAAGACCACACCTAAAAATTTACTTTTCAGTTCATTAACACGGCCCGATTAGTTTTAATTTGCTTATGAGTATTCCACATTGGAATACTGATAAGGCATGGTGATAGTCAGATCGAAACAACACGGTAACGCGAAAAATCGTGGCACACAAAGACAAGTGATGCACACCTGTAACGACTGTGACGCGCGCGCATCTAGCGACCGACTGGCGGCTCGCAAAAAGAAATGGGTCAAGGTCAAAGGCGCTAGCGCCGCGCCCCGCCTCCTAATTGATGAGACGAGTTTGTTTACCTAATTTTTACGATGCGCGTAAAATGCGGCGGCGGCGCACGTAGAGTAAGTAACTTTTAGACGCAAAACTAAACTAATATTTATTTTTGTATGAAAGTAATATTTAACGAATTATAAAAAGTCGTAGAACAAAAATGATCAGTTATGATGTCAGCTATCTACCCCTGCGAGGATGCTAGTTAATTACAAATAACCCTGTATAAGTATATATCAAATAAATGTTGAAACTGAACGCAATTTGCCAACATAATAGTATATAAGTAGTTCGCCCTCCAAGTAATGCGGCGCAGTGGCGGTGCAAGGCGACCACGGCTGCACCGCGACTGATACGCGATTTGAATTTTTAGTGCAATCGAAAACTACAGTCACTACCGTATTCACATATTTTCCCTGCTCAGACCTAACTCCGACCAATCTCCCGGGTCCAAGCTTGTTATGAGTACATAATTATAAGTGTGATAGCACTCTTAGTTTATACATTAAGCCCGTTTATGTTAGGAGTATCTATGTGCGCACCGGTTCGATTCAGAAAGATCCATACCCTGAAGAAATATTTCTTGGTTATGCAAGTTTCACAATCTGAGCGCTTTAATTGTGTGGGTCAATTTCTCCTTTTGCAACACAGTTTGATGGATTCTCAATAGTTCTTTTCTTGAGTAGGTACCTACCTAAGTAATAATTGTTTGTTTTGGCATATTACGCATCTCCCTTTCGCCAGTGACCCCTCGCCCCACAAATGTGTGTATGTGTGCGCACACACGTACACGCACATAACTTCTCTTTACTTAGGTGTTAGTTAAGTGTACGTTCGTAGTAGTGACATTGATGTAAGTTGTTAGCTGTAGTCTTTACTTAGTAATGTATCAAATCCTATTTTATCATCGGACGCTTGTTACTTTGTCCCTGTTTTCATTGTGATGTCGTGTCGAACTGAAGAGAAATAATAATAATATAATAATATACTAAGGTTAGGCGAATTATCCAAATTTTAATAATTGTCGTTACGGAGGAGTTGCTTTAAACGACTTCGCACATTATTTTCCCACTGCACTCTATTATAATATCTATACAATCACCTATATTATATCGTAATGCATAATATTATGTACCTATATACTTATATTTATATGTCTTTTTACAAAAATGTAATCTAATTTTGGGTCAAAAATTCGAAACCCATTCTCTTAATTTTTAAATTGGTTAAGGTGAAAGTTAAGGTATTTTTGATGACATATACTATTTAGTACTTTATATTAGTATTTAGAATGTGCCAACCGACGACGTCTGCGCCGGCGCGGCGCTTGCTTGCGCAACCGCATCAATGCCACACACACACACATACCCTGAACCTATTTCTACCACTTTATATTTTAGAAACGTTACCAAAAATTTGACCAAAAGTATAATTTAGGTCTTAATGACGGCGCGTCCGATGTATAATTGTATGTACTTACTTATTAATTTTATAATATTATTTTTAAAGACTTTCACGGAGCCTACTATTCACTCCTAACATTTAATTTGTATTGTGATTTTGTGTGTTTATAGAAGCTAAGCCGCCTCGGGCAGTCAGTACCCTCAACCATCAGTGCCACTCTTGGAACTTAACCAAAACATTTTCAGTCTCATGACATCCATTTTAACAATTTCAAATTGGCAGCTGCTTAGAGCAAGACATAGGTATAACCTCTATTACGTAGGTACTACACCGGACAACAAACAAAGTGAATCATTGCGCTGTGTCAGTTAGCTAACATAGTTGAAGCAAACACCATAATAACAATCAAGTTGTTATAGTTATCATGGTCTTTGGTTGAAGATAACTTCTTGGACTGAACTGTCGTGTAGTGGCGGCGCTTCGTATAGGTACTTAGTGTATTTGTTAGCGTAAGTGTCGTACTTAGTTCCTGTATTTCATTTTCTGGATACCTGTGCCAATAATACTCCATGATTAGTTACAAAGGGGCGGCGTGCTCATGTCTTCGTTTTAAAACAACATTAAGTATCGGCGGGAACTGAGGGAAGGAGGTGCTCCGTCGCGGCGGGGACGGACCCCTGTCGTGCGAGGGGGCAGCAGCCGAGCTGGTTGACCCCGCCGTCCCTCACTGCCGCACCTCAGTGTAGAGCTCTGCTAAGTGTTAGCCTTTTGCTGTAGTATGTTTAATGTTAATTTTATCGTGTATACTTCTCGAATAAGTTTGCCGGCAGTAGCCGTAGGAGCGTTCAATAGCCGGGCCACCTGTCTGGGCAACATGGTCGAATGGCACACACACATGCACACACGTACACGTGAACCAAACATCCACACAAGTAAACTATTGGCGCGCATCATGTTGCAGATTGTTTTGGGTTGTTATCATCGCAGTAGCCGCTCCCGAACGAAAAGTCTAGGTTAATTTGTGTTCTAATATATCGCTTACAAGCTTCCTAGTAGCACGGACAAGGGCCCTGCCCACCTGCTGGCGAGCAGTCAGCTGGTGCCGGCGAGTGGCGGCGCGCTGTCCGCGGGTAGTTCAGCAGTCAGCCAATTGTATTGAAAGGTTTATTACAACCAGCTAGCCACACCTGTATTCACTTCAGTGTTATATGTTTAGTAAGTAATTAGCGTCTTATAAGTCTTATCGTTGTTTTCGCGCTATGTTATATTTTGTCGGTTAGGCACACTTGAGGGTGAAGTGGGTGGATACCTAGATAGCCCACGTGTAGTCGCTGCAGGCCTAATCTCAGTCACGTTTCTTTATACACCAATGATGTATTCTGAGCACCTAAACCTATTGTTTACAATATCATTTAATTGAACCATTGCTATGATATCTGTAGGTAGATATATTATTACCTAGAGTGCACACAAAAAAAAACACTTTGTGAAATAGGTACCTTTTGACGTTTCAGACGTAGCCATAGGTGGTACTTACTTACTGGCATGGCTTCAAGCAATTATTAATTAAATTATTTTATTTTTTATTTCTCACCATTTCAAAACGGAACTTCGTGAGATCCTGCAAATTATGAACATAATTATTAGCAACATTTCAATTATGGTACAGTTAACTGTAAATCAAACACAAATACATTGTGTCACTTTTTAAAATAGGTACGGACTACTGTCAAAAGGTACTTGTTACATTGGAAGAACTTTATGTCCTAATGTAAACAATGTACCTGCAAAGCGACAAACGTCGCCATTTGTTACATAATTGGTTCACGAGGCTCAACACCCCTCCCCCCTACCCTCCCCGCTCCGCCCCGACTAGGCCTCGTTGTTGTATATTGAAATGTGTTTAGTATACGTACCTACGTTAAGTTTAGGAATAAGTTAGCAGCGTGTCTGGTGTACCAACTGCAGTATATTCTAGCATACAATCTAACTTGAGTCCCACCTGCCACTGTCTACACACTTGAATGTTCCCGCCAGCAGGCGTTAACATTGTTGAAAATGAACAAACCTTACTGAGACACGACTCTAAGAAGTCCATGTTCTGTTGGGAGTGCAGTTGAGACACAGACATAAGCGTTCTCTGCATTTTTATATTAATTTCAAATGGCACTAAGTTGAGTGAAACAACGAGCTCGGGTGGCAAGTACACTACTGTATAACAGGTGACACCTCGAGGCACTTATCTTTGAGCCATGTTGTGTACACGTTGGAGGTACGCACGGTGCGCCAGCGCCACTCGGGCTCGCAGTACCCACCCTATACTTACCGAGGACTATGCGCACGCAAATTATTGTTTTACGAGTGTATAAGTAGGTATACTTATGATATATTATGCGAACACATCCAGGTCTAGAATCAGCGGTCCTACTTGCGGGTATACCTACCTACTTCCTAGATATAAGATCCAGTTGTACCAGTTGTTGAAGGTGTGACAGGAGAACAGTTCGTGGATTACTTTGACACGCCGACTCTATTGCTATTTAGTTTGACAAAGTTGGATAATGGCTCATTACAGTCCGAGCAAGGTTATCCACTAACTGATCGCCTGCAGGCTGGTGCGCTGTTATGTCCCGCGCTATCCTCGGTAGTTATTATAAGTTAGGATACATTTAAACATTTCCGTGTAATTTTAGTTGTATGCGCCACGCTTTTTTGCCCTAATCTGTTAATTTTTTTAATAAATGGTGTTCTGTGTGTACACTGGTTTTATTATTTCTATTTCAATTTCAATTTCTTTATTTCTCAAAATAGTGTAACGTAATTACATCTTTTTGACGTCAAAAACTACTTAATACTAAGTTTACCACCGCTTCCTAGGCGCTAGTGGAGAAGAAACGGCGCAACAAACTCCACTGCTGCATTTTGAGATATCATCATTCGCTGAACCTTTTTCCCAACTCAGTTGGGGTCGGCTTTCCAGTCTAACTGTGATGCGGCTGAACTTCGATATTTTCCGTGGAGCGACTGCCATCTGACCTCCACAACCAATGGTCATTATGACCAATGGCGATATCGAGGACTTTTGTGGGCTGCAACTACCCGTAACGACTATACATAGATATCTTAAGACTAAATATGGACGAATGTACATTTTTGTCTCGTGTCAATATAAATAAAGGTAGGTATATAAAAAAAAAAGATATAATAAATTTTAACCGAAGTTAAACAATAAAATAATTGAAAATGTCAAAATAGTATAGTAAAGTCAAAAAAAGAGTAAAAAATAGTGAAAAAGGTCGCGTGCCTACCACAATATCAATATATTGTAGTAGGCAAATGCTAGTATACTTAAAGCACTCGGATTGATGCACCTAGGGGAATTAAGTAAATTATAAGTACATTTAATACACTTTAAGCATTAGAATAAATTTTATAGGAAATTTTAAGTAAACATTGTGCACCTGTGAAGGTGTATTAAGTTTACCGATTTATTTTAAGTAAACTTTGTGCTACCTACATTAAGAAATAATAAAAGATAGGTATTTGGAAAATGAAATAAATTTTTTTATTGGTAGGTAGGTAATAGGCAGGCGTTTGACCACAATCTTACCTGTTGGTAAGTGATGATGTGGTCGACGGTGGAGCACGCGAATACACCCAGGTTGTAGCTTTCCGGAATCACAGACTCAGGCAGGGCATCCCACTCTTTAGCAGTACGCACGATGAACGTACTGCCAAAACGCTTTATGCGCATGAGTGGGATATCCACCATGTACCGGTGTGTCGCGGTGCCGTACGTCTGGTCGTTCGGTGATGAAAGGGGCTTGGAGGAATTAGGTCATGTAACTCCAGCGCACATTCGCCGATTGTACAGGTAGTACTCAAGTTTATCGATATATAAAGTACCTACACCAAAAGTTGACTTGATGCACCCATGCCCGCTCCCAAGTACATCAAGTTAACTTTTAGTAACCTTGATGCACGTACTGGGTGTACAAAGTGAATAAAGGTTACTATTAGTGTAATTGATTCACCTAGGTGCATCAATCCGAGTGCTTTAAGTATACTACAGGGGCAAATGCCACAACTACAGCATTCTGTAGTTGTAGCACTTTAGCATTCTAGGAGGGGCCTGCACTATGCTCAAGCCAGACATTTTTGTCTTCAAGGTAATCGACAGTCCTATAGTATGCTTTTTTGCATAAGGTGGCCTTAACAAATGCTTTAAATTTATTGTCAGGCATACCAAGGACAGATTCAGGCAATTTATTGTAAAAACGTATACCTTCCCCCCTAAAATAATCACTAACTTTGCTAAGCCGATAACAAGGAAGGATCAGTTTATTTTTATTGCGCAGATTTCTGACTATATAATTCCTTTGGTTAAAAGTAAGTGCAAGCACTCCTAATATTTGGGGCCTTTATAGAAAAGACAGGGTAGATAGATAATTTTGCGAGATTCTCAAAAAATGCATAAAGGTGGGTTTAGGCTAGGCGAGCCTGCCGAATGAATAAATGAATTTGAATTTGAAGCACAAGTGGAGCGAAATTTAAATTAATTTTTAATTGAAATTTAAACCTCGTTCGAGGCTTGTAGGTAAGTCGTTCCACACTAGACGAATAATTCGTGTTCGGCTCGCGTGCTCGATACGACCCACCTTTAGATACTATAGTGAATCTACGCTAGGCGAGCCGATCACGAGTCGAACACAAATTTATTCGTCTATAACCGACGCTAAATACAAGGAAATTTCTAAAGTTCTTGAGACCGACTTACAAGCCTCGAACAGAGGTAGATTTCAAATAAAAATTAGATTCAATTTCGCTCCGCTTGTGCTTCGCTCGTGCTCGGCGGGCCGCCTAGCGTAGAATCCATTTTTGTTTGTACCTAAATGAAGATTTTTAAGCTGCGTAATCTGCACTAGTTACAGAAAAAAGTAGGTGTCTTACGACCAAACAGAAACAGTGAATGAACGCTGTTAGCTAGAGAATTCCCCCGAGAAACGGACTGGTCGCGTGTTCAAGTCCCTGGATATTCAAATTGGTTCAAATACAAGTACATAGGTAGGTATTTAGTTTGATTCTGGACTTACGAGTAGGTACCTATATTAAGTTAGACTTAACACAATGCAGCTAGACACGAAATCCACGCGCCTTAGCAACAAGGCGATCCTTCCAATATTACGTACCTACCTATCTTTTATACAAGTACCTACTAGCTAGGTAATATGAAAATAACACTCAAATCTTCCTAAGGTATTACCTAGGTAGGTAGCAAAGATGATATCATAAAATCGTCTTTGGTAGGGTAGGTACATCATGAAAAATATTTCTACCCCCAGCCTATCACTTTTTTTTTTAATTTTGTTCCAACATTATTTCGAAGAACCAGTTGACAAAACACACAATAAAAATCTAACACTACCCCCTCCCTCGCGCCATGGAAACCCAAGAAAGCGGGGTATTAAATCACTAACCCGGGGAATTGATATTTTTTTATTGGCAGGACTGGTGGAACAGTCCACTAGTGCTGCCAATAAAAAATTATGTTGGGACACGGTATCGACTAGAAAGTATCGATACTGTACTCATGAATACCTTATAGGTATCGAAAACAAAATCGTTCCCATAAAAGTATCGATACTCCAAGGTATCGAGTACTTTAAGGTATTGAGTAATTTTTTAGGGCCTAATAAGTTGATGAATAGACCTCGAATAGTTGTAGATTTAAGATTAGGTTAAGTTATGTTAAAACGGGTGAAGGTGAGCGAGCGAAGCAAACGTACCGCAGCAGCGGCCGCCAAGTGACAGATTCCTTTTATTGTTAGTGAATTATGTGTCGTGGTCATGATAAATTCCTGATGTCTCCCCCAGGGGGTTTACCAGGGGAGCCACGGGTCCGAAGGGATGATAACATCATTTAATATATTTGATTTGCATTCCATAACATGACTCACAAACAGTAGAGGGATTTTTTTTTATACTACTTAGGTGGCAGACAAGCACACGGCCCACCTGATGGGAAGCGGTCACCGTGGCCTATGAACGTATGCAACACTAAGGGCACACACACGCTGCCTACCCCGAAGGGAAGGGGGGAGTGTTGGGAAGGGGTGGGGAGGTTAGGAAGGGATGGGAGGAGGAGGGGTACAGTGAGCTCTGGCTACCCTACTTACCGGCGGGAACACAACTCGATGGTTATTATGGCTGCGGTGTTCTGTAGGGAGGAGGTACTACCCCAGTCGGACAGCTAATTTCGGACGGGAGACGGGTGTCCTACCTCCTATAATTTCTGGGAGGGAGGGAAAGGTCCCTGTTTTAACATAACCTAACCTTACTTAATTCATTAACAATAAATAATGTGGGAAGAGTTATAAATAAGAATTAATGAACCGTAGGCCAGTACCGCGAGTCGTTTAGATAGATAGGTATTTTGAACATATTCGAAATGACCAAATTGACCGATAGCTTAAAAATCATTAGGTATGTATAAAAATAATATTGTACCTAAATCATTCTTTAGTGTTACGTATTGTATTTTCATCGATATTATTATAAATTGATTTGTGGTCGAGTCAACCAATATGCGATACATTCATTATGTGAATTGACCTTTATATAATTAGGTTAAAAATAGTTAGAGTTTAGTTATAAGGATAATAAATTATGTAACCGACACGATACCAACCAAAAAGTATTCATTAAAAGTATCGAATTCTAAGCATCGAGTTCAAAAATACTGGTATCGAATGAAACTTTACTCGATTCTACGAAGTACCTATCGATACTTTTTCCTGTCCCTAATAGGAGTGTTCGATTATTAAGTAGCTGACAAAATCACCTATTATTAAAAAATAATCATTGCTACTAATATTTATTAAATCAAGTAAACGTTAAAATATTTGATATATTATTTTATCCATCGTCGCGTTGGAGTAGGTACTTGGCAACAATGTAGCGGGGCGGCGGCGATGAGCTTCGAGAACTGTATGGCGCGCGCGCCGCGTGCGAGTAATAGTTCCAGTGAAATTATTTGATACGTTCTCTCGTTCTAATAAATAATTTAACGTCGTTCTTTTTGAAGAGTGAAATTAAATGATACGTGAAATTTTAATATGCGGATTATTTGTGATCTAGGTATAGTTGGAGTGACGTCTTCAAAGTTTTGATTTATGTTGTGAGTGTGAGCGATATTAAATTTCTTGTTTATTGTTGTCTTGTTATTAATTATTTTCTATTCGTACATTATATACCTATATTTTTCGTGTATGTAAATAAATATAAAGTTGTTAGTGTTAGTTTAGGACAGTTGATATAGCCGCTTCGTTTAAAATTTATACCTACTAATGCAAATGCGATGCCAATAGAGTTAAATTGTCATTGTTTTGTATACCTATTATTTCGTTGGTTTTACTGTAGATAGATAAATTCTCCTGAAGTACCTCTGTGAAGGAAAAGTTGCGGACGCCCCCCCCCCCCTTTTCAGACATGATTTTTTAATATTCTTCGGTGTTTCCCGGCAGTGAGTAGGGTAGCCAGAGCTCACAAACTCCCCCCCCCCCCCCCCCAGGGTTGGCAGCATGAGTGTGACGCCCCGGATGTTGCACACGTCTATAGGCTACTGTGCCCGCTTCTCATTAGGTGGGCCGTGTGCTTGTCTGTCACCTAAGTAGTATATAAAAACCTATGCCTATTGCCTATAATATACCTGTAACTTAGGTATACCATACGGCCAAAGGCATCCAAATGCACTTAGCTTTATTACCTATATATTATCGTTAAAATAATCATATTTTAATAGACACAAAGTAACGTAACGCGACGCACGTTCTGATATATTTTTTATTATCATGTAACAAAATAACGTTATTTATTTTTCACGTAACGATTTAACGTGATACTAATAAGTAGCGGTTCCGAACACTCCTAGTCCCTAAATTGTGTTGTCTGTGGTGTGTGAAAATTGTGATACCTATTCTCTGTCTACGCTACGTACCTATGTGATGCTGAGCTGCGCAGTGTGCTGTGCAGTGTGTCCGTCATTCCGCTTCAGTCACCGCCGCGCCTCGGTCTTCCAGTTACCTCTCTGTCGTCAGAACACTGACATAGTCGGAAACAAGAATTAATTTCCGTAATTTAGTACTTAACTTTCCTTTTTCTATCCGTGCGTCACTTTTTCACTTAAGATGAATAATTGGTCCATTGCAGTGAACGATTTACTGCCCTCTGAAATTACAAAAATTGACTACAGATTGCTCCCCCCAGGTTTTCATGGGGACCTGCATACAACCAGGTGAGTTCATTGATTTACTCTCAGATAGTTTTTTGATTATATAGATATTTTTGGAGTTTATAAATACAGTAGTATGTGAGCTGGTATATACACCCACACCAGATGCTTCCATCAATATGGTGCCACACCTCAAGGTTCCTGGCAATCCTGGTCTTAGCCAGGTGCCATAGAATGCCATTAACTGTACTTAAGTATTGGGGTCCAGAGGGTTTCTTGTGATGTGTTAGCTGATACTAACCATCTTTGCAAATTATTTGTAGGTACATACCTACCTACATTAAGTTAATCTAAAATGTATGTAACTGAAAGGTCCCTATTTGATTTGTTGCTAAATAGCTCATCATTATGTTAAGCCCATGATGCTAACTAGGATAATAAAAGACAATAAACTGCAGTATAGTAACAAATTCAGGTTTGATTACAAGGGACTATTTTAAATGACTATATATTCAATACACATGTAAACGAACTGCCCAAGAATTTATTGACTCCACGAGATGGAAGTGATTTGCCTAACAAGATGGAAAATTCTAGACTTCAACTAGAGAAACTAAACTTATCTAGTTTCTACTAATACATATGGTGCTATTTAATGGAATCACCCCTAATCCAAGTAATCATGGAACATATCTGATTCTGGCTAATAGCCGATGATTATGCCCCGTAATCCAAATATTTGGCAGCGCAGAATCCAATTTCAAGCAAATTTTTATTTTAGCTTAAGTGGGTAGGTATAAGAAAAGCATTAATAAAAAATTACTTTAAAAGATTTTGGAGGCAGTTCTCTTACTCAGCTGACCTTTGTGGCGCAAAGCTGCTTCCAAGACATCCTGTATCTGGCAAGATTTCGCCACATAGGAGCTAAGCTTTTTTAAAGTCTGGCAATCTCCATGCACATCTACCCTACCTCTCTGCTTGTATGCTGTAGCGAGTCCAATCTTTTGACCATTTTACTCTGGCCTCCATTGATATGAAATGGCCTCCATGAATACCTCCATCCATAAGAAAATTATGTTAAGTATAATCATTACATTTAAGTATTGTCTTATTGAAGAAAATTAAAAATAATAATATCACTGTACCCATTATTAATTTTCTTTTCATCAAATAACAGGTCTTTACCTTATTTTTTTAAATCATTTTTAATTACAGCACAGATAGGTACTGAGGCACTATTCTTTTCAATTATTCCAATCTGAGGGTACCTATAATGAAAATGGTTACAAAACCTGGTTAAAAATGTCACAAGTTCACAACCCAGTTTATATCTGCCAATTAACCTGGCCTGGTCTGGCCCATAACTAGTCATCATTGTCTATAATTATTTATAACTAACCCCCAAGAAGATAGGTATTACAAGATTAATATGTGTATCGGTCTGTGACATCTAAACTCCCAATCATGAGAACCAGTTTTACCATGTAGTTTCAAGGTGATCTCCCAAACAGGTTTTCGAGTTATCAATAAAAGAATAGATATTTTGTCTTATTTCTTTAATGTTGCATTAATTAAGTTTGCGGGTAGTTTGAATAAATCTATCTATAATTACATTATTCTCTTCTAGTTCAGATTGAAGTCTTCTCAGTAGTATTCATCTTAAACACCGCTGATGCAATGGGTAGCAGACTAAATTGGCACATTATATGTTAGGTTGTTCCATAAGTTTACCAAAGTTTGCCAGGTTTTGCGACCATTTTTATTATACCCTCAGTCATTCTCTGAACCTTTTTCTCAACTCAGTTGGGGTCGGCTTTCCAGTCTTACTGTGATGCGGCTGAACTTCGATATTTTCCGGGGAGCGACAGCCATCTGACCTCCACAACCAATGGTCATTATGACCAATGGCGATATTGAAGTTCCAAGTTAGAATGGTTGGACTTTTGTGGGCTCCAACTACCCGTAACGACTGCCATAGATGTTTGTATCTCAACCGGGACCGACGGCTTAAAGCTACTGATACACATGCTCTAAAATAGAATGCTAAAAAGCATTCTATTGAGTATGCTCAATATGAGCATGCTTATGAGCAGTTTACATTTGCTAGCAATAGGCATGCTAGTTTTAAGTATGCTCCTGAATAAGCATGCTCAAAGCAAACACTCCAAACACACGTGCCATTTTATAGCTTGCTCTCTCACAGTTCAAACAAAGCCATGGACAATCAAACAGCTATTCGTATGGAGCTGAATAAAATCATAATTTTGCTGGCGATGCAATGCACCCAGAAGCTTATATCAGCTCAGCAAGAAAAGAAAAGAAAGAGAAAGATTTGGGTTCGTGATTGGATATCTAGAAGACAGGACTTAGGAGCAAGGGCGCAATTGCTTACAGAAATGCGAGTAGAGGATGCTGCGGGTTTTCGTCGCCCCAGCGAGACATTTTGCATTTAATAATGCGAAAATAGTGCACGCGCACCTGTTGCGAACGACCGATCGATACTAGCATGCTCAATAAGCAAACCTGTTCACACGCGCTAAAAGCACGCCCCCCGCCACCCGCGCTGTGCCCGCGCTGCAGGTAGCATGCCCAAAAATCGAACGACCGTTGATTTTTGAGCAAACTCAAAATGAGCATGCTTATTATTAGCAATGCTTCGACACACATGCGACTAAGTAGCAATTGCTCAATAGTGGCATGCTTTCGTGCTAGTAATCAGCATGTGTATCAGTAGCTTAACGTGCTCTCCGAGGCACTAATAAACCTGCGATAGATACACACATAACTTCGAAAAGCATCGAAAAGTCATTGGTGTGTACCATGGTGAATCTGGGATTGAACCCGAGACCTAGTCTCAGCAGTCCATTACCCAAACCACTAGGCTACCGCGGTTTTTTTTATACCCTCAGTATGGAATTGATTAGAATAGTGATGAAGAGAATTGCTTTCCTAGGCAACCGCTTTAGTATCTGTGCTATAACTAAAAATAAACTTAAAAATAATTGTAGAATTTTAATCAAATTCAACAATACTGTATATTACAGGTAGACTGCCTATTTGATGAAGAAGTGAAATTATTAATGAGTTGTAATTATTTTTAATTGTCTTCAATAATACTTAAACGAAATTTTCATATGATTTTAACGATCTGCAAATTGAGGGAGATCTAGTTGAGAGAATGGCGCACATAGGGGTATTACAATTATCTGGCCGGTCAAAATTATGTATACCTTTTTTATTACACAAAATACGTTTTTATATAGTTTTGTACTATAAATAATACGATTGGAAAACAAAGGGGAAGAAATAAAAATAGAAAGAGGTGTGAGGCAAGGCGATCCACTCTCTCCTAAACTTTTTATAGCAGTTTTGGAAATGATCTTTCAAAAATTGGACTGGAAATCTCATGGTATATGGATTGGCAATAGTCATTTAAGCCACCTAAGATTTGCGGATGACATTGCACTTTTTGCCAACTCAGCTTCAGAACTAGAGCAAATGATGCAATCTCTGAACAAAGAAAGCAAAAAAGTTGGTTTACACATGAACACCAGTAAAACAAAGATCTTAACAAATAGTCTGCAGAAACCTATACAAATAGATGGGCACCAGATCGAATATGTAAAGGAATATGTCTATCTAGGGAAACAAATTTCTTTCAGCCAGTGGCGGATTTACAAATTTGCCGCCAGTAGGCTATACAATTTTCCCCATGACTACCCCCCCCCCCCCCCCGTCAGCCATCGGGGTGGATATATCACTATCACAAGGACACCGCTCTCCACACTCTTGTGACTCCATATGAGTGTGGAGCGCGGTATTCTTGTGACAGCCCTTTTTTCCGTGCAGAAATCCTTATGGATACCCAACCCGCGGCTAACGGGGCAGGTTATGTTGGACTTTTACCGACTAAAACCGCACGCCGTCTAGAGTCTTCTGACGCCAAGGTGTGAGGTAGCCCATAGAGCATTTCCCTCGCACCCCAGCTTGACCCGGGCCATTTCCGGATTCGAGATGGCCTCCTCGGGTTTGGGAACCACGGTACTCGCAATCGGGGGGGGGGGGGGGGGGCGTGCTTGTCACGCTGCCGCCTTGGTCTGCTTCTGCTAGGGTGACAGACGGCTCCACCCGTCACCCCCAGGCCTGCGCTCATAGAGGACGAAAGTCGTCAGACCTCCGACGCCTGCGGCGTCTGCGCACGTCACCGTCCGGGTGAGCTCTGTGCAGCCTCTCCCGAAACCATTCCGCCGCCTCCTTCTCGAGCATCACTTGCTCGCAGAATGCGGCGGCCGACCACGCATCGCAGTAGGAGGCGGCGACTGACCACGCGTAATTGTGACGTGCCCTAGTGAAGAGTATACCTGCTATTGAAGAGCTAAAAACAGCGGCGAGTACTAATTAGAAGGTGGATTAAGATATGCCTTTCCAAGAAAACGCTCCCCAAAACTCGTCAGTGTACATAATAAAGTTATTTTTTTTATTTTTGAAAGAAAAAAAAATTGGCTCAAAATTGCCGCCCCCTAAAATCTGCCGCCCTAGGCTCCAGCCTACTCAGCCTACTGGTAAATCCGCCACTGCTTTCAGCAGTGACAGTAATGAACAAGAAGTTGAAAGAAGAATTAGAAGCTCTTGGAATAAGTTTTGGTCACACAAAGAAATCTTAAAAGGACCTTATAATTCAGAGCTAAAAAAGACGGTAATGGATGTCTGTATTTTACCTTGCCTTACCTACGCTAGCCAAACATGGGTGCACACTAATAAGACCAGAAACAGATTGCTTACAACACAACACGCCATGGAAAGAAGTATGCTAAGGCTAAGGAGGATACATAAAATAAGCAACAGAACTATTAGAAAAAGGTCGAATGTTACAGATGTTCTCAAACATGCTATGAAAATGAAATGGCAATGGGCAGGACATGTGGCCAGGGTGCCAGACCAAAGATGGACTCTAAAAATCACAAAATGGAGAGGCCCTCCAGGAAACAGACACCGGGGCAGACCAAAAACAAGGTGGATGGACGACATTGTCAAAGTGGCTGGCACATACTGGCTAGACAAAGCAAAGAATAGACAGATTTGGAAGGAGATGGAGGAGGCATATACCCGGATGGGGTCAAGGCTCCAATAGTTTTTACTAACATAGTTTAAGAATTGTACTAACTCATTGTAAAATAATTTAAAAGCCTTGAATAAATATGCTTTATTATTATTATTATTATATTATTACTATAAAAAATTTTTGTGATGGGTATAGGTACCTACGTAAAAAAAAATATTGGCGTATATTACAATTATCTGGCCGGCCAAAATTATGTATAGGTACCTTTTTTATTACACAAAATACGTTTTTATATCGTTTTGTACTATAAAAATTTTTTTGTGACGGGTATATTATTTATTATATATATATTATTTATTATTTCAAATAAATTAAGGTAGGGGTAGGTACTGCCTGTCCAAGTGGCATTGCCGTGGGGTCACCCGGTATAGTGTACTTATTTGTGGTAGTCTTTAATGCTCGCGAGCAGCATTAAAGACTACCACAAATAGGTACTTACGTAAAAAAAAAAAATTTATATAGATTTAATGTTGCTTTAGTCTAATGACCCCTTTTTAATAACCTCCAAACAAAAAGCATTAATTTTAATTAGCTAGATGATGATGAATCGAGATTGCAATCTACCCTTAAAAACTTTCGTGCGAACCTGTTCCTGTACATCTTAAAACGTTTATTCCGGGCTTCGGCAGCCTCTTTCTTTCTCAGTTTGAGCTACCAGGAGTCTCTAAAACAAACAGAAATCGTGTTAAAACGAAAGAAAAATAAAGTTGAAAAAAAATTTTTTACGAGTATAGGTACCTTCTTTAAAATGATAATAAAACAAAAACTTGCAAAAAAAATGCAGCTAATTTTATAGTTACCATATTAGTAGAAGTCCATTGAATAATTTCCAGCAATACCTTGAGAAGAAAAAAGTGGCTAGAAAATTATAACTTAATTATGTCATAGTTTCGAACGTTTATTCTGCACTAATTTCTACTAAATTTACAATCGTATTAGGTTAAAATTATGTGTTCTTACCTGTATTATGACAATCAATTATTGGTTTTTGACTAACAAGCACCAACTTAAAGTAATATAACGACAACCGTTACGTTCTCTCTTGAAACCGATAAGCGACGCGTACGCAATATGAGGGTGCCGGGAAGGGGTAAATAGTGTGTAGGAACTATCGAGCTAGTAGTACGTGGGTTTTGTATTTCTCTAAACTAGTTTTGACAAATTCCTTCAATACCCCTATGTGTGGCGTCGCGTAGTTGCGCCTGAGTGCGTACAAATGTAGGTTGTCATTCTCTAATAATCTTGCTAAAAGCGAAGAGTTCACGCTTGGTGCGCGCTGACTGCGGCGCTCTATACCTTACTACCTACTAACACAGCGTATTTATATAAATACGGTTCAATAACAAATAGGAACTGCCTGTTCTCCACTGTGCCTTCTGCACCCTCTGCTAGTCAGAGGGACACGTGGAATGCCCCAGACTGTATAGGAAGCAATTCATTGGTTACGTTTACATTTACGCCATAGGGACGGTTGTATCGTCAACTGTGACATGTTACCTTGTTTGGCAGGTCCATGCAGGACAGCTTGGCGAAGATGATCGACGTGATGGGAGAGCAGTCGGCGGCTGCGCAAGGTCTAAACCGCATCATCACCACCGCCGAAAAGCTGCGCAATTCGCCCTCCTATTCATTATACCTGTACAAAGATGGCAACGCTAAAAAGTAAGTGCACTAGTATGTAAGACCTTAGTTACTGTTTCACATTTGTTATGCGACAACTGACCAGCATCTTTCTGGAACTAGCATAGTTATAATTGATAGAATGCATTTCAACAATGAAATTGGTAGGTAACCGCATAATATCATGTCGGTTCGATGGTATGTACCATATCAGACAACTCGGCGCTTCATTATTTACAGGTAGGTTAGGTATGTCTATTGTCTACACGTATTTTTATTATTATCACCGGTTCTACTCAACCGAGGGTGATTAAACTTGCGTAAGATTTTGAATCTAACCAAGAGCTTTCGAAAAAAAACACCGCAGCAAAATGCGTTCAGTAGTGTTTGCGTTCATCGCGCACATACAGACGAGAATCACGTGTGAATAGATTGCTTGCGTGTTGAATAATATAAAAAAAACATGTTGATTTTAACCACCGGCTGCTATACATACCTATAGGTCATCGTGATGATCACGGCCGCTAACTGTACAGTTTACCTCACACCGTATTGACAATCGTAAGGCCACCCACAAATCGAATATGGTGCACACGCGCCACTCGTACCTTTTACCTACCTACCTACGTACCATAAGTGTACCCATCAATTAGCATTCATCATTATCATAATTAACATTAAACTATCTTAGGTAATTACAAAATAAAATATTTAAATTATGATTTAACTCTATATTTCAAATAATATAGGTTGACTTTCTTTGATGAAAGCGGCTTTAGGTAGAACCGAGATCAGTCATAATTAAAATTAAATTTCGTTATCACGTTTTACTTTAACGAATTTTATTAAGTATCTACCTACATAAAACTTGAGAAGTTAATTTACTTGAATGACATTTCACTGATGAAATCCAGCCTTCGTAGGTAATTTTGCTATGCGTTGATAGGACAGTCGCAAGTCCATCTAAAATCTAAACAAATCGACGGTTGAAAGATTTTTTTTTTTACCTTCGAACATTCAATGTCACTCGAATGTGTCGTCTAGTGTTCAAAGGGAAACGATCCCAAAACACATTTGTCGTTTTAGTCTAAGCTTTTAGCCTTTCAACCGTCGAAACGATTTTGTAAGTTGAGATGATCGTGATCAGCTGAATTATGCGCTGCGCGCTGAGCTGGGGTCTGATTCAGAAAAATTATGTTTTTAAAACGCTTGATTTCAACTCGATTAGAAGGAAAAATTTGAAAAAACCTCATCTGTCAAATTCCGTCACAATGTAATTTTACTGAATCAGGGCCCTGTTGTGTTCAGTATAATTTTACCCTTTACTGCTGGGTGTCCCACGGCGATGCCACGTGGAGGGAAGTATCTTAAATAATGTAGATAGACAGATTCGCTTGCAATGCAACACGCCAATTGTTCCAAGCGAATTTTCAAAAATCGTTGAATGCAGTTTACTTATTTTTAAAATCAAAATTTTATTATTTCAAAAAAAATAAGGTAGGGGTAGGTACTGCCTGTCCATGTGGCATCGCCGTGGGGTCACCCAGTATAGTGTACTTATTTGTGGTAGTCTTTAATGCTCGCGAGCAGCATACTGTGAAATGGTTTTGTGCACCGTCGTAGTCCCCGCTCATAACGTGGACGGGACATAATGTTCGTACTAACTATGTAGTACTGCTGTACTCGTACCACAGTCAACTAACAGTGCAGGCTACATCAACCTGGTGCGGGCCGAAACCTCCACGTGGTGCACCCGGCCAACGGACGCGAGCAGCGCCTCCCACTCGCCACGGGAGACGCTGCTGTCTGCGGCCAATCGGGCCGGGGTGGGAGTGGCCCTCTAGAGGGCTGATTGTCTGCGCGCCGACGGTGGGCTGACAGGACGGCCGCCTGTCACCCTACACCCCCACCGTCGTCGGCGAAGTGGCGCGATGCTCGCCCCACCCCCTCCCCCTAGTAGATGGCCCAGGGTCAGCTGGGTTGTGAGGGATATGCCTGTTGGCTGCGGTTTTAGTCGGTTCGATCCCGACATAACCATCCCCGATGGCGGACGGGGGTGGTATTATCCATAGGGATTTCCGCACGATAAAAAAAGGCTACACCAACCGCCTGCACGCGTCACGCGTCGGGTGCAATAATTAGCCCACTCATTACTGTGTACTTTACTGTCTTGCTCGCGCGCTTTTCTTTTTCTAGTGAATATGAGTTCTTGAAGAACCTTTGCAGTGTCTAGTCACAAAAAATTACATGGCACTTAGGGCGCTGCGCATTTCAAACCACAACCCAAAAAAAAAATCATCCCATTGGTAACTAACGCTGTATTTTGGCAGTGAAGGATTTTTTTATACCACTTAGGTGGCAGACAAGCACATGGCCCACCTGATGGAGAACAGTTAGGTACCGTGGCCTATATATGGACGTGCACAATACCAGGGGGGCGTTGAAATTCATTGAGTAAAATATGCTAACTCGGTTTAAGTTGAATTGTTTTTATGTTCATTGGTGAAATCTAGCCTAATTTTCGTAACCAGTGACACCTGACACCCAACTGATAGTCCGACCTTCGGACTAAATATAGGTAGACCAATAAAAATAAATTTTAACTTTATTTTCTTACTGATCCAATGTTTTGTATTTATAAGGTTAAGAATCACTTACTGACTTCACTTATTGTCATAAAAACATAAAATGTGCTTCAGGCGCCATCCTGAAATGACCAAACTCCATGCAACTATGCACCTTAGGACCAAAGCCGCAAGACCATTATTGTAGAGAACAAAATTTCGCGTCCTTTGTTTCCTATAGATTTTTTTTCTAATACTTACTGCTTACGATTTATTGTTCATTTAATTAAACTTAATATTAATTAAAAAATCTCGGCCGAATAATACTTATTATATTAGATGAAGATTTCACTGCTAAATATTTCAAGACATTAAAAAAAATTATAATAATATGCTTATCTTACATCCAGTTTACCAAATTGTTAGTAAAAAATTGTGTAATTTACTGTTTATTTTATACATTCAAGTTTAAAACCTGTAGCGCTGAAAACTACCTACCCAGCTTTGCTTTGCAGCCGTTCTGCTCCAAATCTCGGTAACGGTAGAAAAGAGAGGAAGATTATTTGGATGTAACCAAACGTCAACCGAACCGGGCATTAAATAGCTATAGCGGTGTTCGTATACGTAGGTACTTAGATATTGCGCACGGAGATGTGTCCGTGTCCCACGGCGCGCGGCGGCGATGCCACGCACGGGAAGTATCTTAAGTAATATAGGTGTACTTAGATGGACAACTTTACTGAAAGAAATACCTACTTCATTTTGATTTTAAACTCTATTTAAATTGCTTTCAAGATTTTAGGAAAAACGCTTGCCATGCTCGGTAATCGAACCGGCAAAAAATTCCAAAAAATACCATTCTATTCCTACTCTCGCCAAAAAGCAAAAAAACCGCATCAAAATCCATTCAGTAGTTGTTACGTCCATCACACACAAACAGAAAAACAAGAATTTCCAAAAAATATATTGTTGTTCGGAATCGTTCATAATAACATATTTTGAAACATCTCCGATGTACAGACACAGCTACCTTACAATTTTTGAAGCGTCGTCGGTCGTTTCGAAGATAGGTCTAGGCAGCCTACATTTTCGTAAGTGAACAGTTTTACAATGAAACAATTATCAAAAGGTGCAGTAAGTGAAATATCCACGCATCATTCTGTAACAAAGTAGTGCGGTATCGCTGTGTGTAGGCGTCGCCGCGTCGCGCGTTGCTGCCCACTGCCCAGATGTGGGCTCTGAGCTGAACCAGGCGGTGGGCTCGGCTCATTCCACCTGCGCACTGTAATGCCATTTTCCGCACTAAACTAATTGGAGCCCCGGAGGCTGGAATGGAAATATCTGCCACCGTGCTGCTCTTATGTTTTGCGTGAAGGAAAATACACTGACCAACTAAAAGTAGTTTCCTGAAGTAAAAAGAGCTTCCGTACTGGCATAATACATCAAAACGTAATACCTATACCTATATTAGCATAAACAAACACCCATCCATTTCATTTCGTTCCGAACTTTCACATTTTAATAGTAGGAAGACAGACATTTCACGTGTCCTCTACCAAAATCCTGTATCTTGTGTTCTTTCTACTCGGTAAAATTGTAGGCAGGCAGGTAAGGTGCTGATGGCGTGATGTTGGTAATGAATGTAAAGCTGGGTACACACTGCTGTAACGCAACACGCAATGTAGGTACATGTACCATTACCAGTACGAATGCTCAAAACTAGGCTGATCCAGGCGGCGCCGGCTAGCACACCACGCTGTTCAATCGGAAGCGCGGTGGACGTCACCCCGCGAGTGAGTCACGCGGCGACACGCGCCACTGAATCGCGAGCCACAAAGGAATATTAAAGTACAAAAAAGCTTGGAAAGACCGCGCCGCGATTTAAATACAATGCCAAATTCTTATAAACTCCTTGGGTACCTAGACACCTACTATAAGTACCCTTTATCGTCGAGTGAAAAGATTTTTTTACAATTTAGTCTATAAGATTTACCGATCGCTATAGGCGGTTTGATGATGGAACGTAGACAGAGACGATAACACACCTTCACAAGTATTTTGATGTAAGAAGTCAAATAAGAGTAAAACCAGGCCTCACGCACTTTAAGTACCTACTTACGCGCTATAAGCAACCTACCCACCGCGGTCCCTTCACGACCTCTGCTATATGTATCACAGTATAGCATCTATCCGTAGTATAATAATATAAATTCACAACTTAAATGTACCTACCTCGTAACATCTAAAATATTTTTTGAAATTATCAAAATCGATTAAGTAGAACTGGAGATATACACTCGAGAGCAATGAATCCGGGTCACTTAAACGAAGAAACTGGTTCTAACCTACGCAGACCAGGAACGGGCAGAACCAGGTGTACCACAGCACGAGAAGACCGATACTTGGTGAACACCATGCTTCGAAATCGCTTTCTCACAGGAACTGAACTCACCAATCAGTTTCGACGCCTCGGAGGAAGTAACCCAAGTGCATGGACAGTAAGACGTCGGCTTGCTGAATCTAACTTAAAACCCCTTAGACCTGCAAACGGCCCTAAACTGGAGCGTGGGCATCGTATTTCGAGACTAAGATATGCCCTGTTTCCTATTTTTGTTTTAAGGAGAGATCAGCAGTTTTTTTCTTTATGTAATTTTGTGTTAATAAAATGTATGGTGACTCATATTTTTTTTACTTTCATTTAAGGAGTATTACATTGTCTATTAAATACAATTTATTGCATTAACCTATCATTTTTAGTTTCCGAGATTTTTAACATTCTTTAAGTGACCCGGATTCATTGCTCTCGAGTGTAGGTAGGTACCTAGTCAAAAAACGCGCAATCCGACGTCCGCACAGGCCGCGAGCCGGAGTCGCGGGCATAAGCCAGTATTTAATATCCCATAGAAAACTTATTACTTAAGTAAATCCTTTTTCACGTAAAATACAAGGTTTTTAGAAAATGACTACGCAGACGCCAAGTTATTGATGTACGCCATCTAAGATACATTACCTAATATTTTGGCTAATTGGTTGCGAAAACGTTTTGTGAGTAGAGCAAAGGTTCTATTTATAGAATTTCTTCAAATCGAATGACTTCCTGATCAAAGTAAACTCTTCTTAGTGTGGGGCGCGGGAGGTGAAATCCTCATAATGAGTTAATTAATTTGTAATAAAGCTGTGCTTAAAGGGTATTTTCGTTGAATTCATAACATAAATCATACCGGTCTACCCGGACATGGGTTACAAATATTTATCAGGTACATGAAGTGTTTCGTGGAACAGAAAACATGACGAGCGATACGTGTCCTGAAGCTATTGTATCTAGTAATACTCGTACTTATATAACATTGATGTCTGTTCTTGTCTACTTATATTTTTTGACAAAAATTAAACAACTTAGTTTGATTGAGCTAAGTTCGGTTAATACTCGTAGCTATGGTTTATACGCCCTATGTCAGATACGCAAAATGTCAGATGCGCATATTGTCAGATCTGCAGACTTCGTCGCAAAATGTCAAATTCGCAAATTGTCAGAATCTCATAATGACAAATACGCAAAATGCCATGAACGCTGAATGTCAGATACTCATTATGTCAAAAACGCATAATGCCATGATTGCATGACAACATGGTTTAGTCGTGTTTGTTCCAATACGCGTTTGGTTCAATGCACCTAATTCGCGGTTTGTCTAATTTACAGTTAGTCCAATTCGCGGATTGGTCAATTTATTTTTGTTATATTTTTAATATTGTAATTATGGCTGAAAATTGTCTAGGGTTAGGTTAGGTTATGTCAAAACAGTGACCTGTAATGTGCGAAGGCGAGCGACCGAAGCTAGCCTGCTGCGGCAGCGGCCGCCGAGCGGTAGATTCTCTCTATTTTCATGTTACACAATCCAAATGAAATAATGGATACCTACATATGATTTATCATGACCATGACACATTAGAAAAAGTAATAATAAATGAAGTAATTATGGATCACAGACTAACGTAATATTACTTCGTGAAACTGCAAAAACGCCAGAAAACTAAATGGGCGAAAATCGCTAACGGAGAAGGATAGAAAATGATAAGATAAAGTAGCCTAGAAAAAATCTGAGTATCGATACATTATTCTTTTCAATTGGCCAATGTTCAAAGGCATAAAAAAACCTCAAGCAAGCTTTAAAAAAAGTGACATAAATTATCAATTTATACTTTTCTGGCTTTATGTGGTTCTGACTTTTTGCGTATCAGACATTCTGCGTATCTGGCATTCTGCGTTTCTGACTTTTTGCGTATTTGACATTTTGCGTTTCTGACTTTTTGCGTATCTGGCATTTGGCGTTTCTGACTTTTTGCGTATCTGGCATTCTGCGTTTTCTGACAATATGCGCATCTGACATTTTGCGTATCTGACATAGGGCGTATAAACCGTAGCTATGCCGTGACGCTTTCAAACGTCACGGCATAGCTACCAACCGCAACACGTGTGAACATTTGGGGCAGTTGTTTTATTACGTTGAAAGGAAAAAATAGGAGGGAGTATCGCACTTACCAAAGGATTACGAGTTATCTAAAAGGAACACTACTGTTCCGAAGCTTTTGGGTGTTCTTTAGCGAAGATCAGAGAGATTCTTTAGCGAAGACCGCATGAATTAGATCCGAACATTCTTTAGGATAGGATAGGAACAGCGGAACAGCAAAGATTAGAGAGAATCAAATATCTAGTTCGGTACGGTATTACAGCCGGGCGCCAAGTGCATCCGGCTTCCGTAAAGTGAATATACTCACCCGGCGCCGGCGCTAAACGTTGTTTTGTTGTTAAGTTGTTTTGACCTTAATTTCAGAGGTTCTTTTAACAAAACGGAAATGACTAGCCGTTACAAGCATTTGGCGCATCGACACCCGCATTAGTGCAACACTGTTACTTGTATTTTCCATAACCGTTTATTAGCTATCGATCGCAGCAGCTATACGCATTCCGTTACTGCTGAAACCTACCTATTCTATGCTTTTCTATTAGTAGCGCGGTGAACCGATGCAGTAGCGTCAGTGCTCGAGCCGCAGCAGATGAGCTGGGCTTAGACTAACAACGCTAATTCTTTGGAGCTGGGTATTATTGAGTCTCTTTACGCGGTGTATCTTCCGCTTGCTGCCACAAATTTGTAACATTCAGGTGATGCCGGGCACAAACAGCAGTAGGTGGTAATAAGGAAGCAGTATTTGCGTCGATAGCGTCCTTGAATTCGATTATGTAAGGACACTCGTGACGTGCAGACGCACATGTAGGCAGGGTAGGGCCGCCCACTTGCCGCCCACCTTGGCGCCACGTGCTTGATTAATCCTATAAAGCTGAAGAGTTTGTTTGATTTGTTTGGCGCTAATCTCAGGGACTCCCGGTTTGAATTCAAAAAAATATTTTTGTGTTCGATACACTATCCCACTTTGTGAACAAGCACACATACCATATCCTTCGAACGAACGTTAACTATCTATTGACTAGGTAGGTAGGTACCCGCGTTCTGAGTTTATGTGAACGAAACCTATCGAATCACGGCAATTATGAATAGTAACGGCATTTCTATGTTGATTGGCGTATCATCAGTCGGTGCCTACCCACTGCCGATTTTTGGATAGGTTAATTTTTCAGTCCTACCACGGTCCCTGTTTTACTCGAAAGATACCTACCTACTTAAATACTCGCCGCTGAAAGCGCTGAGCCGATTTTAATTACTTGTTTATTATACGTAAACGGGAATTAACGCGGTCACGTTAAAGGTATATACACCTTTGGATGCCTGACGTTTCGACCAGGTTACACCTCATAATCATACAAATACATAATCATGGAACGCGAAAGTTTAAAAGTTAAAAGTTAATACTTGTTTATTTATCCAAGGAAGTCGAGCTACATTGAAGGTTGCTTGCAATAACAATAAAGGACAATGTCACAATTTCCCATTGTTAAAGAACATCGCTGAATCAACCTTGAAGTTAATGTAGTTTCTAGACCATATTAAAAGATTAATACAAATATGGAAGCCATCAAAACAAATGAGTTTCCGCATCGGTGGGGCTGGCTATTTCGCGGATCCAGGCTCAGAGATCGTTCAACTGGTCGCCTCGTGGCCGCCGCCCGCCGCCCGCAGCCCGGGCCCTCGCCGTCACGTGCTGCCTGCACGTTCACGTGGCAAGCTGTGCGATGGCCTGGAGCTGGAGGCCCGGGACCTGCGACGTTTACCTCGCCGTGAAGCGCTCCATCAACAAATACGTTTCACTCAAAACTTGGTTCGCGCAATTTGATTTCAACACGCAATGATGCGTGACCGATGTTAGTTTGTTTGCGTCACTGTGGAGTATCACAACGCACTGCTTCCTGAGAAAGCACGAAGGACACGCGTACAGTACTTGGTACTAACTTGCCAAAAATGTCAGCCTAACGGAATGAATACGCGTATTTAGCTGTTTTCATAATTTTATTTAGATTTTTATTTAGCTGTGTTAATTTATTCTGATGTTTTTATTTACAAGAAGTGTTACAATCAACTACCTATATCTTAATCGTTATTTGAATCATTTACACCGTGTTAGAACTTGTCCTTCTGTTCAGAAGGTATCCTTCATTTATAAGACAGTCGCGACGAGCAGGCCACGCGTCATGCAAGTCACGGTTCAACCTACCGTGTGCCACACACTTTCCAAATATTAATTTTTGCCCCGCGTGCCAGGGTCGTAGCAAAATTTCTAAGGGCACTGGTCCGTTTTGATACTTGTTTAATTGAATAAGTAAATGCAATTGTTATTATTATTGTAAATGTGTATTTGATGAAGGTGAAGGTGAGTGATATTATATTGATAGTGTTGTGTTTTTGCACAGCGGCCAGGGTGAACTGATCGGCCTGCTGAAGGTGGGCTACAAGCGCTTGTTCCTGTTCGACGAGCGCAGCCAGGTGCACGAGGTGGAGCCACTCTGCGTGCTTGACTTCTACATCACGCGCGACCGCCAGCGCCACGGCCACGGCCGCGTGCTCTTCGACCACATGCTCCGCGTAAGTAGCTTGTCTGCGCTGTCCCTCCCCTTCCCCGTGCGCCTCTCGTCGCTTCGCCAAGTAACCTTGCTCTGATGCCGTTTCCAGGACACGCAATCAAACCCGAACGAACTGGCGATCGACGGGCCCTCACAGAAAATGGAAATGTTCATGGCGAAGAATTATGGCGTCGATCGTCTGTTGCGCCAGAACAATAATTTTGCAGTCTCGCCACGTTTCTTCGACAACTCCGAGGACGTGAGGTTCGTTAGCCGGGGAACAAACGCCCCCACACACATTACACTCATACAAGATACTAAGCAACTAGGTATTCCCATAGTGTCTGACCGTGCCGCGAGAGAAACGTATGGCGAGGTCGCTCTCGTATAGATGTACATTGTATACATAGCTAACCACATCCAACCGATTCTTAAAATGAGTACCTAATACAATATGGTGTAGCGCAGTTACTCTTGCTAGTGATGTTCAATGAGAAGGATCTTAACATGATGTTTGTGTTCGGCGAGTGCAACGCTGAAACACCGACTCACGTTCACCTTGAGGTGTATGCAACACTAATATAATGGTTAATACGTAAAGTGAATGTCTTGTAACAGATGCTGGCAATTGAATCGAAGCATTATCAGTTAGTGTCAGTGATAGGCAGGTCAGTGCTTTCTGCTGTCTCGCATACATCGCGTAGGTCGACTTGTAATGTTCTGCTTAGCGTAGCTCCTGTACAGTAGCTATACTAGCTAGCACTAGCTTGAGTATCAATTCGGATCGGGATATATAAGATTTCAACGTTGCATACTATTTTCAACTAAATGGAATAAGGTTGATATTGCATTAGATTTTCCGCCAGATGTGAATTGATCCTTGGACGTGAATTATACAGAAAAAGCGAAGGTGGGGCACACATGTGGGACGAGCATGGAACAGATGAGGCACGAAAGTAACAGTGTACCGTGGGCCTGTCGTAAACACACAGCGGAGAAGTGCAGCACTGGTATACGAGAATGGTGTGGCCTGTATGAGAAGGTTGTGACGAGAATTGAATAGGGTTGCTGAGGTGATTTAGGTGCGTAGAGCGAATGAGTACTGAGCTATTGACACACCAAGTGTATAAGGCACATGTGAGTGGGCAGGCCAGCCGGAACCGTACCACCTCGCAGAACATACACTGACCAAATTAATGAGGTATTGCATGAAGAGCAGCTCGAAAGTAGTCAACCCTGCGGGCTTGCATTAAAGGTTTAATGAGTGAAGAGGAAGCGAGTGAAGTATGTCAGGACAGATGCAGATGGCGGGTTATTGTCTCTGGCTACCCGGGGCGTCTATTTACGTATGTATAGAAATAGCTAGGTGAATGCAAACTGCCCTGCATTGCGCACAGACAGAACATATTGAGTGTTGGTGAAGTTGCGTCTGTTGATGTTCTGAAGCGTCCTCACTCCTCACATATGCGCTGCACACTTTTCTGTATAATTAGCGCATTAGAAAGTCGTGCGAGTAGTATCGTTGTGCACGCATTTATAGACGAGGATGGTTTAATTTAGCCTGTAGAGTGGTAGGTACTGGCTTCATTGTATGCTCCTTCGAGAAAACCCAGTGTCTATAGAATATTCTACAACCACCTAATTGTTACAAAGATGACTCGCTTTACCTAAAATCACATACCTATAGGTTACGTTGGAGATGCGCTGAATATGAGTTCATTCATTTCAACCGATTAAGAATCTGCCAAATATGCGACCACAAATGTACCAAACCGAACAATTTGGTACGCAATCGACTGGTCCATGTCCATACCGATACAGAGCGAGTAATTAGAGCCACTCGCACACGTTATTTCGTTTAAATTAAATGATAAGAGATGGATATCAAGTTGAAAATGAGATGTATCTTAAATGAATGAGACACAAGCTGATACGCTGCAACCTGTACCTACTCATGTCCTGGTAGGGTAATCTGGAACAACAGATTGACAAGAGATTGCGTATCAGTGGGATGGAACCTTAAGCCCCCGCGCCTTGCAACCGTAAGGGCCCTCTACGGTAAAGCTGTTGCTCCTTGTGCAACTTTTGAAAATGTTATTGTACAATTGAGAACTACAATTAGTACACGTTTAGTGGAAGTAAAGCTGAATGTTGAAAAATGTTTTCATTTTATTTTCTTGTAGTATTTGTAATGTTAACGTTTCAGATCTCTTGAAATTCTAACTTTATAATAGCTGTATGATATGAAATTAAAGTTGAGTGACCCGCGCACTGACCCGTGTACCTACTGTGCCAACAGCCACAAGTCGGGACGCAGCACGCCGACGGTCTCCCTCCCGGTGGGGCGCTTCGCCGCGGCCAGGCCCGCCTCGAACATCGCTGACGTAAGTACCAGTATAGTCACACCCCGGCGCAGTGCATCTGCCCAGCCAGCAGTCCTCGGCCTCGTATAATCACTTCATTATCTGAATATCGAGCACCAAACTCGATAGTGTGTCTGGTGTCTGAATATTCACAAAATTTGCACCAAATAACTGTACCTAAACTGTACCTTACCTTTGCCTTACCTTTGTTAAAAAAACTACCTCAAGCAATCACGTATTAAATAGATAGTAACATGGACACGTCATTCTGACGTCAGATTGGCGCGCACAGTCGTGTATCACCCCAACGTCTATGTTCTGGAACATATATCAATAAACTGTACCTAAACTGTACCTCATAAACTGCCAATAAAAAAATTTCATCACGCGTGATATCTGTCAAATCAAAAATAATTTTTTTTACTGCTCATTTATTTGATTTAAACGAATGACATCTATGTTTGCCGATCAATTTACAATAGGCGCTTGTTTTCATTACTTACCTACATTTTTTTTTATATTGGACTAAACTACGTATATTAAGGTTCCGCGAACATTTATTTTTAATTTTTATCCTTCCATACTAATATTATAAATGCGAAAGTAACTCTGTCTGTCTGTTACGCTTTCACGCCTGAACCGCGGAACCGATTTTGATGAAATTTGGTATAGGGGTAGACTAGATTAGACCTCGAGACATAGGCTATGTTCGGTCGCGATAACCGACATCCACGCGGGCGAAGCCGCGGGCAAAAGCTAGTAAGATTATAATTATTGGTGTTCTTATTTACCACACAACTCGGTATTTGTTTTTCAAAATGTGAAAATAGATAATATTTTAGAAAAAGAAGCTAAAAATTAATGTAGGTGATGATAGCAGTGAAGACAGTGACTATAGCAATATGGACACCGATTACCTAATAGTTCGTATAGGTAATCGGTGGTCATAGACGAATCTGATTAAATATTGGGGTCGGCAGCGCGAGTGTGATGCACCTGGTGTTGCACGCGTCCCTAGGCCACGGTGACCGCTTCCCATCAGGTGGGCCGTGTGCTTGTCTGCCACCTAAGTGGTATAAAAAATATGGGCTTTTATGGCTCCTTTTTTGGTCTCTTTTTGTATTATATTGATTCTTGTGTGTATATAAAGTAAAATAATACTCATTTTCAATCCAATATTCAGTTGATTCAAATATATTGAGTAAACATTTATATATTTTTTTATGATTTTTTTTTAATCAGGTACTGCTTGGAATAAAAACAAGAGTTGATTATATTTTTATCGAGAATAAATTGAAATTTCACTTCACTATTGTAATGTGTCAAAACGGCCATCATATCGTGCCGCTACTATAATAAAATACTAATACTAGGTACCTAATAATATCTACTGATTTTAAAAATTATAAAGTGACTTCACCATTTGGTGGTGGCGGCCATTTTGAGTTTCATGCATGCATGTACATCGATAAAAACAACAATATGTAGGTATATAACCAAAAAACTCACCGTCCAGACCAGACAAGAAAGTCGCAAACAATAGAACTTACCCCAGACGATAATTTAGTTTCTTTCTGTGGTATTCACTTGACGCAGGTCGACTACTTGCTTATCCGACAGCAACTCGCTCTGTGTCAGACTACAAGGTGTTGCCGGGTGAAGGGGTAGTGGAACAACATAGATTTTAGCACTTTCGGAGTACGCCGATCTGTTTTCTGAATGCACAGAATATACCTACTCCTATCCGAATTGTTCAGCGTATGAGAAATTACGAACTTGGATTGTAACAGTGATGCATGTTGCAGGTCATTCACGGCGGCGCTTCGTACTACGACGCCAGCAATGGGTATGTAGCAAACCATATAAGTACACAATCATATTGAGGACAGTCGCTATGAGTTTGTTTAATATTATTTTTCTTTAATATTTATGATTTGATTTATTTAGTTATTTTGGTTGGTTTTACAGCTACGACCACAGCCGGCGTGCGATCGACTCGCACCGTCGCGGGTCTGCGAATGCACTTAAGTTTACTTAATACCTGCAGGTCCCTTCCACTTAGATTATTCAATGTTCCGTAGTTTCCGTACAGGTGCACCAGCACACCTGGCTCTAACAGACCAAGTTCAATGCGACAAGCTCATGACTCACATAATCAGATGCTCAGGGACCAATCAAACCTGCGTCATTCGCAGAAACGAGTTTCAACGGGCTTTTGGGCTTCCTTAAATTCCGAATCACTTTCACAATTATTTATTGAACTAAAATCAGATCGGTAATGTAATCGTAGGCTATTTGTACCGGCCTATATGTATAGTTTGAACAAAATGTTATGGGCTAGGAGCCGGCGGAGATCGACCTTCATCCGATATATATGGGATGTATTGACATGCATGTACTAATTACAGTTAGTATAAATATACTGTTGTATATTAGCTTCTTTGCTGCAAGTTTTGCAGCAAAGAAATGTATAGTGAATTTTACTTTATTTTACAATTTTCTTAAAACTTGCAGCAAAGAAGCTAATGTAATGAAGGCCAATAAAGTTATGAGTTTTCACAGTTAAAAACTTTTTAATACAGAAAAAAGAAATGAACGATGCTGAAGACTCAGTCCTTATATAAGAACATAATAATTGAATTGCGCAAAGTAGTGGTCACTTGTGACAAATATTGATGTACATCAACATCCCGACGTGCCGCAACGTGCGTACGGCAAGCTCGCAGTAAATGTGAGTTTAGTCTGTAGGAAGTTCTTGCCATCGGGAGGTGCACAAGCACATGGGTGAAGATCGATGTTCAACGGCTCCTCTGCCATTAACTTACCATAATGTCATTTGTCAACTCGTAAGCTGGTGCAAGTGAAGCAGAAGTTGTCAAACGCTTCCTCGAAGGTAGGCAAGTATTGTTGGTGTAAACCATACAGCACTTAACTCACTGTGGCTTGGACCGCTTCCGCAATTTATATTATTCAAAGAGGAAGGGGTTAATTGATTTACATGCTTTATACTCGGAATACGAAACTACCCCGAAGGAAGCGTTTGCGCAACAAAATGAGAGTAATGTAAGCATGCATGGTATTGTAGTCGCGCAGCAGAGCCCCAGGGCGATGCTGCCGGGCGACAGTGGCAGACAGCCGGCCAGCTCTATGTTGTAAACACAAATTAAGTTATTTCGCACTGTGATAATATTCATTTTATTTTAGTATTTCTTTATTATTTTAATTTATTAATTTAATTTATGCTGCAGTATGACTATGTAGCGGCGGTGCTGCCGCTTTACCAAATATGGCGTTATTTATTGAATGTGTCAGTCAGTACACCAAAGCTAACCAAGCACAGCGCAGGCCGCCGGCCGTGTGGCGACCCCGGCCGCGGCCCCGGCGGACATCTTGTGGATGAACAGGCGGTAGTGTTCTCAATAGGTACAACACCCACGCATCAATTCCGTCTAGTTTCAGAGAAAAACGTTACCAGAGTTGGCATTTTCTTTTGCGACTAAAACAGAAAAAAATGAGTTTCCATATAACTTCAAAGTCCGCGAGTGTTGCTTGTCATTATTTTCAGTCAGTACCTATTACTTAGTACTCGTGTACATCTTTGATTTAAAATACAAAATCTCTGCTGTACGCTTGGATTTTGGCAACAAAAAAGAAGACAAACTGAGAAACAAAAAGAAATCATCTCGTTAATTATTGACTTGTTGGGTTTACAACAAAGGAACAATAAACTATAGTCTTATACCAGTTATACCTCAATTGACTGATGAGGCAGTACGGTAGTTTTGTTTAAAGTTCGGCAAAAAAAAAAACATTTTTTATGTTATAAGCTGCAAAAAAAGCGCCTACCTTGTTAACGTTTTTCTCAAAGACTGGACGGAACTGACACGTGGCGTACAACTCAATACCCAAGTATCAATTCCGTCCAGATTTTTAAATCGTTCTGTTAGTAGATAGTACACAAAATGTCCGCCTTTCGCCTTTCGGCACATTGGTAACATCGTGGCACGGTGTTACCAATGCGATGCGATCAGTCGCGAACTACGATCTGCGCACTATTATTAGGAACATCGCTCTGTTTCGGAACAAAAATCTATAAATACTTTAAAGAATCAGTATGAAATTTTGTACAATAAAATTATAAAGTACTATATGAAGCTTTCAATTAAATATTTCATGCACAATTTTTATTTGGACCCCGTATTTGTACTATGAAATTAAATTACAATAAAAAAATGATTGAAAACTGGATTTGTGACGCAGTTGTACACTAAACCATAGCGCGCTGGTCGTGAGTCGGGTGGATTCATAGATATATCGCTGAGAGGCATGGGGTCCCGCACACCACGGAGGACTGCGTTGTTAAATTATAATGTAAGACAATTAATGTATGTACCTATCTAAATGATTTAATATATTGATATTTGTACTTGTGTTGTGAACCATGAAACTTAGGATAGCTTTTATTTGTAACACGTTGTGTAAATGTTATAGTTCTGGACGCTATGTGGACGTCGTAAACACGCTCGGCCTGGAACAGCCCTCTCCACAAGCGGTTGCCACCCGGGGCGAGTTTGCCCGCGTGGTGGCCGCTAGTAGGGGGGGCGACGTGTGGCCTAACGCCAGCCGTACTTACTTGTGATTTGTTGCGAAGCGACAGCTCGGGGAGTCGCGAGCTGGAGCGCGACGCGGAGTCGCCGGCTCGGCTGAGCGACAGCGAGCGCCTGCCCGAGCCGCTGCCGTGGGCGCCGCCGGTGCACGCCTCGACCACGCCGCCGCCCTACTGGGACATCGAGGCGGATGAGATCGAGCGAGCCAGGGCTAGGGCGGCCTTAGAGATCACCGCGGAACGGCCGGCCACGCTGCGCGTCGACCCGCCGGCGGCCCCGGCGCCCTTCGCCGACCTACCGGCCGCCGGCCTGCCGTCCGGCGCCTCCACACCCGTCGTAGGCCCGTGCGTTAGGCCCAGCCGTGAGCCGCAGTTGACCGGTAAAGGCTACTTCGATGTCAAGTTCTACCACAACCGCTTGTGGTAGACCCAGTCGAACTGTGGCCGCAGATATCTGGTCATTTTAACCGACTTCAAAGGTTCTCAATTCGACTACTCGTATTATTTTTCGGATGTTTGTTACCTGAGAACTTTCGACTGGGTGAACCGATTTAGACGATTCTTTTTTTTTTGATAGCTGACGCTTTCCGTGTGGTCCCATTTCAATTTAGTCCAGTTGAAGTCGGTTTTTTATAAGAATTATTGTATGTCTAAATGTCATTGATGTTAATAAATTGCGTTGGCTCAGGAATACAGCATTCATCGATCCGTATGCACGTGGCACGCGCGGGGGGGGGGGGGGAGGGGGGGCTCGCCAAATTAATGTCATTCTAATAAATATGGTGCAAGTCGCTGAAGCGCGCGCACGCGGGTCGAGTTGAACAAATGTAAAAGATATTATGTGAAGCATAACCTTATACGTAGTACTATTATATTGATGTCTTTTTTATGATCTGAAAAATACATTCCGGTGTGTTCCGACACCAATTATTTTATGAATTAAACTGAACACAGAACATTGGCCTAAGTAAGCATGAGTCGGTACTCATGCTTACTTAGGCCAATGTTCTGTGTTCTAGGTATTATATTGTCAATAAAGGAAATTATGTAATCCAACTTTGTTTCATTTACTACTTTACCAACTGCAAATAAATGACTCTAAATTGAACCCTTACCCTAAACCTAGGCGCATACACTGGGCGACAGTGGACAGCGACAGCGGCGTCTAGACGCGACTTGGAACAATATAATTATGAAATGCTCAGCTGCAGCCTGTCGTCGCGTCTAGAATATCGGTGTGCAGAATAGCGATGAATTTGCAGTAGCCCTAAAGTACCGAAACGCGTCTCGGTAGTGCGAAAGTGCGCCACATTGATACCCATAATTTCGAATGTTTTCCACACCGCGAAGTACGGTAGTGCGAAATGGATTTTGGATGTGGCACTTCGCGGCATCGTGGTGACGAAATAAAGTACAATGAAAGCAAAAGTAAAGTCACTGGAATACCATTCAAAATAACTTGATTGGTACCTTTTTTTTTTTATCGTGCGGAAATCCCCATGGATACCACCCCCGTCGGCCATCGGGGGTGGTTATGTCTGCATCGAACCGACTAAAACCGCACGCCGTCTCGGGCCTTAGTAACCGGGGTGTAAGGTTACCCAATAGGCGGGTCCACACAGAGCGAGCAGCCTCGCGAGGCATTTGCCGCGCGAAGCAGCTCGGTTGGTGTGGACTTGCCTCGGCCGAGGCAAGCGCGCACGCAGCCGCGGGCGAGCGTCCGAGCGCCCGAGCCATTCGGTGTCGGTTTTTTGTTTTGCTCAAAGGCGCCTCAGTCGTTTGCCGCGCGCACTCTGGACGCTCGCGTATATAGTTTCGTGCCTCGCTCGAGTATATTATAAGTAAAATATGAATAAAGATCTGTTTTTGTATAAAGTCTGGATCCAATATCGTCTTCGTTTAAGGTTTTCTTGTCTTCTCTTGTTTATAATCCTATTTATAAGGATAAAAGTAACAGCTGCCACCGCAACACGTACGTGTGGTGCCATGATGTATTCTCAACTGAACGAACGAATGGCTCGGGCCTGCTCGGGCCTGCCGCGCGCGGCAGCCTCGCGATGATACCGAGGCTGCCGCGCTCGTTTGGGGATAGTCTCCTCGCGCGGCAAATGCCTCGCGAGGCTGCTCGCTCTGTGTGGACCCGCCTAATGGGCATATGAGCTTGTCCAGAAAGGGCGAAATCGCCGCGAATCATTTCGAGCGAATTCATTCGCGGCGTATTGAGATACTAGGCGCCAATATACAATACATCACGTCCACAAGCATCGCGCGAATTCAAAATACGCGCGTAAATCGCGTGCACTACGCTAGACTCTCGACTCGCGCGCGATTGGCGCGTAAAGCGTGCGAGTCGAGATACTAGTGGCGCCTTGTTGCGCCCAGTTAACGCGCGAACTCCAGAGCGAATGCACGTATTCAGGGCAATGGAGCGCCAAAATTTACCCAAATGCTCGCGCGTTCTTACGCTCTTTCTGGGCGCAACGGTCGCGCGTGATACGCGCGAGGGAAACGCGGCGATTTCGCCCTTTCTGGACAAGCTCTATCCCTCGCACCCGAGCTGACCCCGGGCCATCTACGGTTTTAAGATGGCCCCCTCGACCCCCCGAAAGGGGGGGTGGGGCGAGCATCGCGCCACTTCGCCGACGGTGGGGTGTAGGGTGACAGGAGGCCGTCCTGTCACCCAACCGTCGGCACGCAGACAATCAGCTCGCCCCCCGCTCGCTCCCCACTGTGCCATCTGCTAGTCAGAGGGACACGTGGAGAGCCTCGGAGCAGCCCTCTAGAGGGCCACTCCCACCCCGGCCGGATTGGCCGCAGGCAGCAGCGTCTCCCGTGGCGAGTGGGAGGCGCTGCTTGCCTCCGTTGCCCAGGTGCACCACGTGGAGGTTCTGGCCCGCACCCACTTGATTGGTACCTAGGTAATAGACAGAGAAAGAAATAGACGCGCTGTCAGAGTTCACCCGAGAGTGAATAGTTTTTTAAAGTTGCCAGGTTATGAATTTCACCCATAATGTATGGTGATAGAACGATCTAAATACGAAAAGGTATACAAATGAAACAGCAGTGGCCTAAAGCGATTGATCAATCTCGGTTGTTTAGCAGCTAGTTTTTCCTTCATGGTTTGCAGTAGCTGACAATAGATATATGCCGTAATCGTTTGGCCAGATTTGAAAAAGCTGTAGTGAGGTAGGACACGACGGTACGTCCCGTCCGAAATGAGGTGTCCGACTGGGCAAGTATCTCCGCTCTACAGAAGACCACGGCCATAATAACCATCGTGTTGTGTTTCCGGCGGTAAGTAGGGTATCCAGAACTCACTGTACCCCTCCTCCTCCCTGCCCCTTCCTTACTTAGAAAGAGAAGTCGGCCCACAGAGAGCAAGATAGTAAATACAGACTGAGCATCAAGTAGGTATTGGAAGTGAGGCCTCCATGTTTATCTATAGCTTCATGCATTTAGCCCGCGTGTATCTGACAAGTGACAGGAGCTATTGCGCGGACAAATGTAACCTTACCATTGTACAAATAAGAATGCGTAGCGGTCATTATGACCGCGCCGCCCCGCCGCCGTTTGCTTAACGCCTGGGAAACCGGGCCATGTTATCGCACCCGGGTCAACGGCTCCACGTGTCTACACCTAGCGGGATCCCCTGTCTGGGAGACTTATGAATGATGCAGAGAATTAGTTCTGGATTTGTTCTACTGAATTATGCTGGAAACAGAATTTGTTCCGTATAATAAACGGTAATATAAACTTTTCTAACCGACCTCCAGCCAGCGGGATATTTACCAAAATTAAGTCTGGGGAACTATAAATTGGTATTACCTTTTAGTTCTGTCTTTGTTCTGTTTAACAAAACAAAAAACATACTTCTAGCGTCCTTACTTCAGCCACAATCAAGCTAAAATGAAACCTCCAGTCAGCGGACTTTTTCTCTCAGGGACATTTTTTTGTCACTTTTACACTAAATTGATAACATTTAAACTATTTACGACTATATTTTTTTACTTAAATTACCTATTCGTACGTCTAGTATGAAAATTAAAAGTATAGAATTTGAAAGCTAGTAAGCGGGTAGAATACAAAATAATCTCACCGGTCTGCATTATCTTTCATAAATTAATATTATAAATGCGAATATTTGTAAGGATGGATATTGGTATAATTTTCATACTAGATGTACGAATAGGTAATATACGTAAAATTATAGTCGTAAATAGTTTAAATGTTATCAATTTAGTGTAAAAGTTACAAAAAAATGTCCCTGAGAAAAAAAGTCCGCTGACTGGAGGTTTCATTTCAGCTTGATTGTGGCTGAAGTAAGGACGCTAGAAGTATGTTTTTTGTTTTGTTAAACAGAACAAAGACAGAACTAAAAGGTAATACCAATTTATAGTTCCCCAGACTTAATTTTGGTAAATATCCCGCTGGCTGGAGGTCGGTTAGAAAAGTTTATATTTCCGTTTATTATACGGAACAAATTCTGTTTCCAGCATAATTCAGTAGAACAAATCCAGAACTAATTCTCTGCATCATTCATAAGTCTCCCAGACAGGGGATCCCGCTAGGTGTAGACACGTAACGGCTCCAACGATGTATGACGAGGCGAGGTAAATTAAATACTGTGATCTTAAAGAAATCATTTTATTTCCATTACAATTGGACATCTGTCATGTATCTTTGGATTCTATTACTTATCGTGGAAGGGCGGTGTAAGGTAGGTGTGGGAGCGAGACGCACGGGCGCCGGGCGGGCCGTGCCGGCTGATACAAAATCCTTACGATACAGAGTTACTAAACAGCGGGCTCGCGGTAGCTCAGTGGCTGCGAGCCCGGACCACTTGCGCACGTATACATATTATAATAAAGACTAGCATACACGTGTTACATGGCGCCGCATTCCGCGCCGAAATAACCAACTTTATATAAATTGTCTCGATTCCGATCGCAATAGCATACAATAATCATTTTATTAAAATACCTTACAATTTCGATTAATACAAATAATAGTAAATGAAAATATTGAGCATAATTATTTCTATGTTATAAGCCGTATCACAGTACGCTAACTTAAAATAATTAACTTTTGAGAACTATTTGTTCACGCTATACTATATATAATATACATATCAAGTCCAATACGCGATAATGCAAGAACAGTACTTATGTCGAGTGGAGCGATGCGTCATCCAGTCTGCTTACAATAAATAGGCCCAAACAATTCAATACTTCAATACAGTCTTAGTGCGAACCGTGGAGTGCACGGACGAGCATCGCGCCTCGCTATTGGTCCGAGTCGAGGTCTCCTAACGTACGTACTAGCTAGCTATATACTTAGTTAAACGCTAAACAAAACAGTACAGAACGAGTGTTACATCTACTTCAGTAGACAGTCATGGCGGGCAGCGCCCATCGTCCGAACGGTGTTCTGGTACACATCGTAGGCCACTTTGACTGCATGGATGTGTACGCTTGTAAACTAAGCATCCGGGGCCAGTTCGGACAGTCGGCGCCTGCCGCGTCGTCTATAGCTTGAGGAATGTGAGCAGCTGTCTTACAAACTTACATTTGGCACTGATAAATAAAGTTCAAAATCAACTAGCTAAACTCAAAGAAAATACAACGGGCGACCGATGGAGGCGCTCCGAGCGTCGTCGGCCCTACGCGAGCCACGCCGCGCGCCGGCGCTAGTCCGGCCGCTTCGTACGCATACTCATACATAATACTTGTACATTGTCAACTACCTGCTAACACTTAACACTACAGACAGAGTATTTGAGGGGAACTGGCGACAATACATATTCACTATTGACTATTGTGACGTGGCACCCCCCGCTCTCCTCTCCCGTGAGGTATTATTGCCGAGCGGCGGCGGGGCGGACCCGTCAAGGAATAACGTTAATCACCGTTAAAACGACAAGAGCGAATGAATGAACGATTGAACGGTTACAAATGGCACAACGAGGGTCGTGCTGTTCGTTTATAAATATACAAAACGTGTGGTTGCTCTCTTTGGTTTAGATGCACAGTACACGTGACTCGGCCAGTACAGTACATGATGCAGTAAGTACAGTTGGGTGAGTGAACATATTCACGGTATGTAGTTATGATGTATGTACAATGTGTCGTGGTGAGATCGGTCGCACGTCGGGGCGCGCTCGTGACGCGGGCTTGTGGCACTGCTCTGCTGGACATTGTCACGCACGTTTATCTGCAATAATCAAACTTGTGAGTCACGTTATAATTAGATATTAGCTGTTGCCACAGAAACTGATCAGTTACACATTTATTATTATGTATAGATTAAATAAATAATTAAATGAACTGAAATGTCATTCCCTGTGGTTTAGTTACCAACAAAATGGCAATGTTGACAGCGGACTGAGCACACTGCTCCAGTGAATGTATCGCTCAGTTTGACCGAAGCTCTTGTTTCTCTTATTACAGTTGTGCGCGCCTCACCTGTGCACGATGTCGTGCAGCTCGCGCAGCGCGCGCTCCACGCCGTCGGCGAGGTGGTGGCGCGGCGGCGCGGGCGAGGCGAGCGCGCGCGCTTCCGCCTCGAGGCGCGCGGCGGCGGCGCGCAGCTGCACGCGCAACTGCGGCGCGCACGCGCGCGCGTCCGCCGCCGCGCCGCACGCGCCGCCCAGCCGCGCCAGCCGCTCCGACGTCTGCAGCCGCCACAGCGAGCCGCGCCCGCCGCCGCGCCGCACCTGCGCACACGCCGCGTACATACACATTAACCGCCCAACTAATTAATGCTTCAAGTGAACATGGATAGCCAAAAACAAAATTATCAGGAATACCGAAAATACCACTCTGAAGTTGCAAGCCCGAATTTAATAAAGACTAAAAACTTTACTATTTTTCACTAATCCGCATCGTTTCAAATCTGACCAGCCATCAATTACATTTTCAATTTTATTCACGGATCACGCATTGTTCATTGAAAGCCTATGTATGAACTTATTAAACTTCTACCATAAACTGCGTTTGCAATACGAAATATAAATGGCTTGACTTGAACACTATTTCTTGTAATGTGTTACCAACGCTGAATATAGCTATACATACAAATAACCAACCGTGTGAGAGTGAACTGAACGACACAGAGTCTCGTTCGCGCTAAGTTTGCCGCTGCCAACGGTCACGCGTTTAGCGTTGTCTCACCCACTCAGTTTTAGTTCCAGTGAGAAAACGCTATACTGACTTGTATTTGACAACGGCAATGTTAGCGCAAACGATAAACATACGTAGCGCACTGAAGCCAAACAGTAAATGTCGCGGTACTGTATAAGACTTGCTTTGCGCTCAAAAATAATATTGCAATTCAATATGCACCGTAAATAACAGTATTAATATAGTTAGTATTGACACATATCCCAAACATAATTTTAAATTTTCAGGAATGAATTATTCAACTAGGCATGGATACCAAAACTATAAAGAATAGTGAAAGACACTCAAAAATCTCGAGACCAATTTCGAAGAAAACTACAACTAAATGATTAATTAATGTTTGTTTAAACTCAAAAATCCTGGCCAGTGATCACATCGAATAAATAAAAATATTTTAATAAAGATCAAAAACGGCAAGTTCGTTGAAGATTGTTTACTGTAACCACATAATCACTACATAGTATAAAACAAAGTCGCCTTTTCTTTCCCTATATCCCTATGTGCGCTTAAATCTTTAAAACTACGCAACGGATTTTGATGCGGTTTTTTCCAATAGATAGAGTGATTCAAGAGGAAGGTTTATATGTATAATACATGCATCATATACTAAGGCAACATTGCTAATTTTAGAGGTTTCTAACGTGATGTCGTAAATTAACCTATTTTTTTGGGCTTATTTAGCAATTTAGCAAAAACGCTGCCTAAACCCTACGAGTTAGATCAAATTAATGTACTACAGTATTGTACACCATAAAAAGGTCTACAAAAAAGTCCGCGATGGTAGGTATATGTTTATCTTTTAGGGATAACCCACATTAACCATTTTTATTGTTTACTTTTTACGTGAAAAAATGGCTTATTTACGAAGCTATTTTAAGCAATACGGCATTAATCCTTATCGAATTAAGTACCTTAAATACAGTGTGCAATTAATATAGATCAATATGGTTCCTTACAGCATGTAAATTAAACAAATATTTTCGGAGATATTACAAATTTAAAATTTGCGTTTGCGGCGGGCGGTACCGGTCGGACGGGGCAGTGCGGGGAGGCCGCTATGTTTTTATATACAACGTTCATAGTTTTTCTGTAGTGTATTTAATTTAGTATCAGCATTGCACCCGTGCGAAGCCGGGGCGGGTCGCTAGTATAATGATATGATGTGGTTACAGTAAATATATTAGGCATGTGCGGATGTTGAAGTCGCGCAGACTGCTGCCGGCCTGCAGCTGTAAGCTGTAAGCTGTCGGTCGCACGGTCGCGTACCTCGTTGGTGCACCAGTCCAGCGCGAGGCGCAGCGCGGACAGCGCGTCCGCCTCCTCCTCGTCCGCCGGCTGCGGCGTGGCGTAGATGCCGCCCTGCACACACACACACACACATACACATACACTGACGACTGTCTTAACATCTCAAGTTTGTTTCACGGGTCAACTAAATTTCGTTACAAATGGGTGCTTACTCTTTTCAAATCACATGTTGAAATAAAAATTTCATGTTACATGCAAAACCAGTGAAATTGCATGAGCACGCGATAGCTGATTCTAATGGGGCGAGTATAACGCGATCAGCGTGAGTAGAAGGGGAGTGCGCTGAGGCGAGGCGAGTACCTTGGCGGGCTTGCTCTTGACGGCGGGCTTGCAGGGCACGGCGGGCTTGAGCGCGCGCCCGCCCGCTCCGCCAGGGGGCGCGGCGGGCGCGGGCGGCGCGGCGGCGCGCTCGTCGGGCGGGGGCTCCTCGTCGGGCTCGTGGCGCGCGCGCGTCTTGGGGCTCAGCCGCTCGTCCGCCTCCTGGCGCCAGGGCGATAATCAAATATTCAGTAATTTTAAACTATAGTAGTAAAAGCTATAATTGATTGTACGGACCTTTAACATACATACATACACACATACAAATCACGCCTATTTCCCACTAAGGGTAGGCAGAGACAATATGTTTCCACTTGCTACGATCTTGGCATACTCCTTTCGCTTCTTCAACTTTCATGATTGTTTTCATACATGCACGCCGGTTGCGGGTACTCTTGGCCTGGATACTATTTGAATAAATATGTGTTTCGTACAAGCGTATGACAAAGCAAAGGTAATGTTTACGGACATCAGTCAGTAGTGTGATGGTCATCGTCGTCACCCGAGCCCCGAGCCCCGAGCCCCGAGCCCCGAGCCCGGGTGCACTCAAAGCATGCAAACGACTGCTGCCAACCCCGAGACAACTTGCGCTAGAGCCTCACGACTCAAACAGCAGGCTCGCAGCTGGCGGTCGGCTTGGACTTCAAGCATCTTCGCGAAGCGTCAGTACCAGAATGTATGTGTGTGTGTGCGGGCCGGAACCACCACGCGGTGCACCCGGACAAAGGAGGCGACAGCGCCTCTCGCACCCAAGGGAGACGTGTGCGTGTGCGTGTGTGTGTGTGTGTGTGTGTGTCACCTTGCTCTCCCACAGCTTCTTGAGGCTGCTGATGCTGCCGGTGCTGCGGCGCTTGTCGTCGTCGTCATCCAGCGAGCCGCTCTCGCAGCGCGCGCGCTCGCCCCCCGCGGCGCGGGCGTCCGCCCCCCCGGCCTCCTCGGGGGAGGCGCGCTCCGTCTTCTTGGGCGCAGTGCCGTTCGTGCCATTGTTGCCGCTGTCCACTTTTCGTAGACGAGACTTGAAGTCTATGAAGGAGCGCGGTTCGTCCGCGTCCTTGGCGCCGCTCCCGGCCTTCTTCTTGGCGTCCACTTTCTTCAGCTGAGACTTGAAGTCGGTGCCGCTCTTGGAGTCGGCGTCGGGCTTCCTGGGCGCGGGGTCCCCGTTGTTGGCGTAGCTCGTCTTGCGCAGGTTGGCCTTGAGCTCGCCGGGCGAGACGGCGTCGTCGTCGGCCTTGCGGCGCAGCGCCTCCAGGTTGAGGCTCTCGGACAGCTCGGAGACGAGGCGCGTCACGGGGTCGCCGAACGAGGCCAGCATGTCCGCGGGCTCGTAGGGCGGCGACGTCTCGTTGATCTTGTGCTTCTTCTTGTCGGCCCGCTCCTTGATCTCGGCGACCAGCTTGAGCTCCAGCATCTCCTTCATGTTCTTCCGGACGAGGCGGTCGTCCGGAGGGGGCGGCTGCGCGTCGTCCCGCGGCTCGCGCGGTTCGGGCGGCGGGGGCGGCGGCGGCGGCTGCGCGTCCTCGGGCGGCGGCGGCAGCTCCGGCGGCGGCGGCGGGAACTCCAGCTCGGCCAGGCGCGGCCGCGGCTTGGCGCCCTCCGCGAACGAGCGCAGCGCCGGCCCGGCGCGCGCCGCGCGGGGCGACGCGGGCGGCGCCGTCACGCCGCCGGACGAGTTGGAGCGGATCATGTGCGGCAGCGCACGCGCCGTGCGCGGCGACAGCGAGCGCGCCTCGGGCTCGCGCCCCGCCCCGCCCGCGCCCGCGCCGCCGCCGCCGCTCGCGCCGCTCTGGCGCAGCGACTCGAGGTAGGCGCCGATGCGCGCGCCCTTGGGCAGCGTGCCGTACCTGTTGATGGCGCGCTTCACGTTCTGCACCTCGAGCGCTGCCACCTGCACCCCCGGCTGGAATCATCACCTTGTACATCTTAAAACAAACTATGACCTAGCCTGCCCCAGGTTTTATCCCGAGAATAGGTTCATAAGGGTCGGCGTAAGGAATGGAGACGAGGTGACTGCGAGAGAATCTTTGCAATTTACGAATCTATCCAACTGCGAACTAGCGTCTTATTTTACACCCTTTTTTCCGTGCGGCAATCCTCATGGATACCCACCCCGCAGCCAACGGGGCAGGTTATGTCGGACTCTTACCGACTAAAACCACACGCCGTCTAGAGTCTTCTGACGCCAGGGTGTAAGGTGGCCCTAAAAGCATTTCCCTCGTACCACGACTTGACCCTGGCCATCTCCCGATTCGAGATGGCCCCCTTGGGTTTGTGAACCGCATGGTTCACGTCATGCCCCCGGCATAGGGAGGGCGCGCTTTCGCGCGCCGCCGCTTCGGCCTGCTTCTGCTAGGGTGACAGGCGGCTCCACCCGTCACCCCCACTTATTTTACACCCTTAGCAGTGAAATATAAGTATGAAGGTCCAGCGGTTTATAGTCTGCGTTGATGAATCAGTTAAAGATACCGACATGTAAATTGGCCAGACGCATCATATGCGCAAAGGTCGATTTTTAGGTCCCCTTTGAGGTATGAGCGGGTCGCGGGAGACACGGTTGCGCCGTCGCGGACATGTGATTGGTCCGTCACTCGACGGACCAATCAGATGTCTCCGAGAGACGTCCTGTAGCGAATCAACGTTCCGTTCGTTCGTACTTTGAATCATTTGATTGGCTCAAAGTGCACGATGCGCGAACTTACTCCAAAGCTGGCCAAGTTACGTGCCTGTATCTGTAGTAATTATATTATGTTGGTCACGTCGAATGTTACACAGAAGTATGTTGGAGTGTGTTACCCGAGGTTGCTCGTGGGCGGCGGGCGGCTGGTGCGTCTGGTGCGTCTGGTGCGTCTGGTGCGGCTGGGGCGGCTGGTGCGGCGGGTGCGGCTGGTGCGGCGGGTGGCGGCGCTTGGCGCGGCGCGGCTCGGCGCCGCCCGACTCGTCGGTGTCGGGCGTGGCCTCCGCCAGCGAGCCCTCGGACGACGCCTCGCGCGCGCGCCCGCCGCCTGCGGCGTGCACACACGGTCACTCGCCCGCACACGTGCGAGCTTCACGGAATGTACTTACTACTACTCTACCCGCCCTCCGTGATGCACACTGACCCAACTGCCGCCTGCTGCCGTGGACGACACCGATTGTAATGGGCGCCGGGTACCATGGCACTAGTGTGGCGCGAGGGGAGCGAGAGCGAGAGCGAGACAGATCAGGGCGATGCTCGTCATTACAATGTAATAGTACCAAAATGTTAACTAGTGAGGCAAACAGGGTGCATCGATACAAACAGCTACGAGTAATACGGAGGTACTACGACTACTGGTGCCGAGCGGCATGCCTCGCGCCAGTGCCATACAGAAAACGTTTCGGCTCTCGAGTGCTGCTCGCCGGCCGCAAGGCTTTCTGTATGACATTGAGGATAGAATTAAAAATTGTATCAAACATGTGAAGGTATATAAGGTATGTTGAATATTTAAATTTTATTTAGCCTTTTCCATTGTCTATGACAGTCACTACTATTTTGTTTTACGTCTATGTCATTCAATAAAATATTTGGTACAAGAGTGGTTGATAATTTCTCTTATTAATAATAAAAACAACAGGTTATGCGCCCAGAGAAAGCCAAAGTTGAAAACATCTGTTTATTATGGCTAGTAGTCCTCTGGTACTTATAGAAAAGCTAAAAGGCCGTGAAAACTACAATACCTGGCGGTTTGCTATCAAAACGTACCTTCAACATGAAGAGCTCTGGGAATGTGTTGAAAATCCCAAAGACGAACCAATTGACACAAAAAAGGACACTAAAGCAAAATCTAAAATAATTTTGCTTGTCGATAGTATCAACTACGTACATATCCAAGAGGCAGAAACGGCAAAAGAAGTGTGGACAAACTTGTCCCGCGCTTTCGACGACTCCGGGCTTACACGCAGAGTTGGCCTACTACGTGATCTCTGCACAACTACACTCTCTGGTTGCCAAAATATAGACGAATACGTGAGCAAGATAATGTCTACAGCACACAAACTCCGAAACATAGGATTCAAAGTTGATGATGAGTGGCTTGGAACACTTCTACTTTCCGGGTTACCTGAACATTATCAACCGATGATCCTAGCTATTGAAAGCTCTGGGATGAAAATATGTGCAGACTCTGTGAAATCTAAATTGCTCCAAGAAGTAAAATCTGAAAACAATAATAACTCTGCTTTTACATCTGCTCATGGTTCTCAAACCAAGAATGTGAAAAAGAAGTTTAAAAAAGGTCCTAGATGTTTTCAGTGTAACAAATATGGACACTTGAGTACAGAATGCAGGTCAAAACCGAAAGAAAAGGTTGCTAAATCATATAATTCATATGCTGCCGCGTTTATTACTCCGTTTGACAACGACAGCTCCGCATGGTATATTGATTCTGGGGCAACCATGCACATGACAAGACTTGAAAATCTTCTTCGAAATGAACGCTCACCACCTATAAAACAAATCAAAGTTGCAAACAACAAAACACTTTCAGTGTGTAGCTCTGGTGAAGTGACCTTGAACACATTGAATGGAGAAAATCAGTTGAATACAATTTTATTCAAAAATGTCTTGTATGTACCAGAACTTGCAGTAAATTTAATATCTGTACATCAAATTACAGAAAATGGTGGTCAAGTAAAATTTGATTCTAAAGGCTGTGCTATACTGAACAGACAAAATGTTATTGTAGCAACAGCAACAAAAGTCAACAACATGTACCGGCTTAACATAAATAGTGATTATGCATACATGTCTGATGTTAAACAAGATGATATATTCTTATGGCATCAACGGATGGGTCATCTGAACTTTGACACCCTGAAGAAATTGAAAGACTGTTCTGAAGGATTTACATTGTCTGATAAACAAATGAACAATGTAACCTGTATAACATGTCAAGAGGGCAAGCAAACAAGACTGCCTTTTAAAAGTCAAGGATCACATTCCTCAAAGATATTGGAACTGGTGCATTCTGACTTATGTGGCCCGATGGAAACACAGTCACTAGGAGGAGCTAAATACTTTTTGACATTTTTAGACGATTATTCTAAAAAGGTATTTGTGTACATTTTGAACAACAAAACTGAAGTATTGTCCAAGTTCAAAGAGTTCAAAACAGAAGTTGAAAATCAAACTGAATGTAAACTCAAATGGTTGTATTCGGAGTTCGGACTGACAATGGCCTGGAATATGTCAACAAACCATTTACTGACTTTCTAACTAAGGCTTTACCTAGAGATAAATTTCAATATTTGAGAGACAAAATTGGACTGTTATCCATGAACATGTTATGTAATCTTGAACATAATTGAATGTGTTCACTTGTTAATGTTGTAATTAAACTTAGTACATGGAAGGCTTAAATTTGGCAGAAGTGTTGAATATTTAAATTTTATTTAGCCTTTTCCATTGTCTATGACAGTCACTACTATTTTGTTTTACGTCTATGTCATTCAATAAAATATTTGGTACAAGAGTGGTTGATAATTTCTCTTATTAATAATAAAAACAACAAGGTATTTACAACATAGCATTAGGGCGAGGGCGAGGGGCTCTCGCGGTATTTAACGGTGCCGTTTATTTATCAACTAACGTAATATACGTTCACAATCCATACTCAGCTATTTTAGTAACGTTTAACCACGATGTTTAATAAACATATATATTATAAACGTATAATAGGTACACTGTCTATCTGAAACGCATCGTATACTTACAACGTGAACCCTATCGCTACACACCTGAGCGAGCGGACAAACAAACAAAAAAGGCTATTTAAATGTATGTCTTTACATATGTTACAAAAATAGTAATAATGATGTAATTGCTCGTGGTTCGAGGAGTCAGACAGTAGTGGTTACCCACACAAGGCGAGCGGGCGAGCGTGCGAGCGGGCGAGTGGGCGAGCGGGCCGGCCACCCAGCGCACAAGATTCGGATCAACTGTGATTTACTAACTATTTAAAACTTTTACATCTGATACGTTCCTCCTTTATAGTTCAAGGCGAAGGCTGCAAAAGTGATGTAAAATTAAAAATTATACCTATTATATATTTTACTTAGAGTTACATTATCACTATGTTTAAAAGCAAATAAATTATTCTTATTCTTATTTTATTCTTCACTATACATTTTAAACCTACCAGGTTTTATTAAATATGTCCCAACCCCGTTACGAGAAATAAACACTTGATCAATGACGTGCTATTTATCGAATATTGGCACTTGTACAGCGGCCAGTCCGCACTGAGCCGTGTGCTGAGTGAGCCAGCAACAGACCGACGAGTCCCGGTTTACAGACTGTGGGCCACGTGTATTGTGAAATGTGCCAGTACACAAATTAACTAAATTAAAATGGATCACTTGGCATTACAAGGCATACACACAGTCAACGTCAAATGCACACGTTGCATACAATTTGAAGGAAATATCGGTTCAACATTTATACTATAACTGATATTTTAAAATGTTTGAATACAACTCACTAAGTACATAATTAAACTGCATTTAATAATAAATTAATGTTTTATTTAAAGCTTGACATTGAATCGTGTAAATATGACGCCGACTAATAGTACATACTCGTACACTTGTCGACTCCGCCATTGTTCAGTCCAAGCTGGGAAGGTTCACTACTGCGTTTCATAAAAAACAGTTTTGAGCGTTTTGAGAGCCCGGGGCCCACAGAGAATGGTTGCACTAAAATTTCTAGTCAATGTTTAAAGTGAGGAATGTGATTCGCTAAGAACACATGACGTCATGGAATGTTGGCATGACGTGTGGTGTGGTATGGTGCGGTGTGGTGTGGTCTGGTGTGGTGAGGTGTGACTGACCGTTGAGGGAAGCGAGCGCGTCGTCGGCGGCGCCGGGCTCGTCGGCGGCGTACTGCGACTCGCGGAACGAGCTGCACGACGACAGCAGGCTGGAACACGACACGCGTCAGTCGCACGCGCACCCTACCCTCCACTACTACAATACAACTCTTGACCCTTCATACAGATACCGGCACGTAACTTGGCCAGGTTTTGGAGTAGTGTGGGCCCCACTACTACAAAACCTTGGCAAGTTAGATGCTGTACACTATACTTGTTTCTAGGCGACGCATTTTGCCATAAACAAGTATAGTGTACGGCATCTAACTTGGGAAGGTTTTGGAGTAGTGGGGCCCACACTACTCGAAAACATGGCCAACTTAAGTGCCGGCATCTATACAAGCCGCCAGGTGCATTCACATCACTATTTTGTCCAATTTAAAAAATGAGATTCATATCACTTTTGGCAATTTGAATCGTCTGGACAAACTTGAAGATTTCATCCTGTAAGTGTTACTAGCTTGTGTTGTGGGTTTTAGACGGCAAATTTAAATGAGCAATGGGAATGAGCGGGAATCAAACCCGCGACCTCTGGCTTAGCAGTCGATCGCTCTACTGCTACGCCACAGAGGTCGTCGTTTTGGTCAAAATGTTTGCTATCGACATAACATGGGTGGATCATTAGAAGTAAACATAACGAGAAACACTTAGTTTTGATAAGAATCTCGTTAGTGGACCAAAACAAGATGTTAGTCAAATGGTCAGTAGAGACGTAAACTCGTGAAGGGGGCGGTACCTGGTGCGCTTGGGCGGCGTGGGCGCCTGCTTGCCGCGCCGGTTGGTGGAGCGGCGCAGCTGCACGCCGGCCCGCGCGCCGCCCGCGCCTGCGCCCGCGCCGCCCTCCTGCAGCTGCTTCTCCACCTCTGCCGACACGACACACAGCGTCACATACCGCTCAACGAGGTGCCATACTTACTTGTATTTATCTACTCCTATACAAATACTCTAGGTCCAGCTAGTAAGTCTAGGACGTAAAGCTGCTGTCAACTTGATTGATAACAAACTATCAATAACTTGTACATCACTTTCACAATTAACTCTAGGAACCCACACTGTCTGCCTACAGTTTAGCCAATAAGTCAAACGATAGCCTGGTTAACATATAGGCTACTTGTTCTCCTGGGTTCGATTCCCATGGGTTAGAACGGCATCAAATGTAGTCGTAGCCGACATTCATTAGTGTAGCGTGGTTCGGACAGGTTTGAACATATTGTGGAGCGTTATGTTAACTTTAGCCATAGAATGTGATGTGTGTGTGGTGGTGTGGCGGAGAACCTTCGGTGATGGAGTTGTCCTGGAACATGTGCTCGAGCGCGTGGTGGATGTCGCGGAAGGTGGGCCGCTCGGCCGCGTTCCACTGCCAGCAGCCGCGCATCAGCTCGTACACGGCGCCCGGGCAGCCCGGCGGGCACTCCATGCGGTAGCCCTGCAACGTGCCCGTACTACAGCTCCGCACACAACTTGCACCCTTCATCGATAATGACAATAAAATGGTTGTAACATCATTCATGGTTTCCGTCGTTCCTAACTATTACGGTAGACGGCTTCGACGACGACGCCCCAAGCCGTAAAACGTATCAGACTTTCGAATATCTAGGATATGTCCCGTGGTCAGCGCACTCCGCAGACTGGGTGCGGTTTCGAGTCCCATCCTGGATATTCTCTTTCTCCTATGTAAATCATTATGAAAAGTTAGCAATCGAATTGCTTCAAAATGACATTAAATAATATTTCCACTACATATTGTGAAAGTGAGAATGCAACAGAGTCATACGACACGGCCGCGTCACGTCGTCGTCGCGTCGCGCCGCTGAGATCAACATCGTCGTTGTTCGTATCAAATTTAAAAACAAATAAATAGTTGTTTGTCGTGTCACCGGTGACCGCGGCGGCGCGCGGCGGCTCTCTGAGGGGGACAGATGCTGTACTCTGTACTCCTCGCCATCACGCGGAGTGCTACTATGCGCATATACCGTAGTGGTGACCCTCTACCTGCGACACCTGTCCAACCTATCACTGTTTTAATGACTTCTGATGCTGAGCGCCTCACATTCAAAACGTTCCCAGTAGCCCGAGTGAGTACGGATGTGCTCACAACCACTTGTATGTCTCTGTGAGGAAATACAGTACAGCGGAGTGTTTACATCGCCCAAACAATGCGTGCAAGCTGCTGCAGCTTGTAACGCTTAGTACGAATGTGACACATGAACACGCGTCTTCACACCTTTAGGAGACTGCTGCAGGAGTTATACGGTATCCCAACGGGCAATTCCATGGCGCAACCCAGGCAGGTTGCGCCATGGAATTGCCCGCATCGTAGGTCTGCTTATCTACTATTATTAAACTGAAGAGTTGGATCGTTTATCGTTTCGTTGAAAGCTCTAGCTAACCTCGGGCGCTACTGGCGCGAATTCACAAAGTGGTCAACAAATCAGACAAATGATCATATCGTTCACATCAGTTTACTCAACTTGAAGGAAGTTATACTAAACGGACAGGTCACAATTTGCTTAAATGTGGCATGTGGCATGTGGCATGTGGCGCGGTGCAACACATCGACATACGAGTACTAAAGTGTACCTGATATTATTTATAAATATAATGAAGTTAAACAAATCATACAACGAATTCGTAGTGATTCACAGCTCGTGGCGTGTTTATAGTAAATAAACAATATGGAGAGAATGCGCGCGTTGAGCTCACGCGCCGCGGCCCGGCGGACAATGTGCTTGTTTACACTGATGTCATTCTAAACTAAATGTAGCACATTCATTTTCACTTCCTTGTGGGGACTGCCAATTTGGTCTGATAGAGCAATAGGCAGGAAGGGAGTCCTGACTGGCCCGGGGCCGTGCTACTCATCCCCTCCACATGTGAGTAGCAGTACCAGCCCCCTGCCCTTTGACTACATCTTCATTAAGATAACTAAGCACGGTCATAAGTTCATTTGTCACGTTGAACAATGGCAACCCTATTACTTGTGGGAAACGATCTGTTCTCGATCAAGGGAGACGAGGGCTGAGTGTGTTGATGGTGACGCCTCCGGGAGAAGCGTGTGCGTTCACCGTTTGCATAGGACGCCTAGTATTTCAGCTGTTCTAGTATAAACCGGTGTAAAATGAAAAATGTTGAACTCGCATATGCGCTAAGTGACCAATAACAAATCCAATAGTTTACTCATATTATTGGATTATTGGTTGATCAGTTAAGGACTGGCCCTTTGAACGATTTTAACACTATCACTAAAGAAACCTAAAAATATATGGACTATGCTAATGTCAAGATTTATGAATTTACTTTAGAATTATTAAAAAGATACCGAAAATAATCCAATTGAATGTCAGTTTACTGTAGTAGAAGTCACGATGTTTAAATATATTCTACATAAATACCTACATACAATTTTATGCTCATGCCTTTTTTCCTCCGGGTAAGCAGAGACAACAGCCCGCCACTTGCTTCTCTCTTTACATACTTCACTCGCCTCCTCTACTGTCGGTAAACCTCTCATGCAAGCCCGCCGGTATAGAGTGCTTCTGACCTGCCCTTTCTTCAATAACTCATATTTGGTCAATATATACTCTGCGAGGTCGACCCGGGCTCGCCTGCCCACTTACATACTTGGTGTGTCATTCGCTGTACAATCACACACACATCAATTCTCGTTACAACATTCTCCCTCCTCGTTTATCCGTATTCCTCGTCTATCAACCAACCTTACTTCACATTACTCCGCTCTTTTTCTGCCACACCCAACCTTCACTTCCATACATTAGTGTGGAAACTAACTACACTACAAGAAACTGCCACTGTATCAAACTAGTTGCTGTTGTCGCCGTAGGCACTGTGACGTCATAGGCGCCGTACACCGATTTTGATGAAACTTGGTATAGGGGTAGATTAGATTACACCTCGAGACATAGGCTATGTTCGGTCGCGATAACCGACATCCACGCGGGCGAAGCCGCGGGCAAAAGCTAGTATATTAAAAATGCTATTTAAAGCAGAGACCAAACAACAAATCAAAGATCATGATAATATAATCTGAATTGTAAAATAGTACGCTTTACTCCTCACTAATAGTATTTAGGTGTTGGATTACCTCTACGCATCAAAACAAACCCTTCGAATTTCAAGTACCTACGGCCTGCGGTTGAGGCTGTGTGATGAGTCAGTCAGGACGTTGAGACCTTGTGTTATATCAAGTTCCTATTTGCCAATATATCGGCTAGACGTGACCGAAACAAGTACACCGTTGTAATGTAGACGATGTTTACTATGATGTTGTAAGCGTGGACAACATCGATAGCCTGAATGGCGAGATTTTGAATTTGAAACAACAATAGGAACATTACATAGGCGAAGACAATAACTCGGACATTCCCTTAGCCAAGTCTCAAATGTCCTCGCTACCATTTGCTCACAAGGAAATGGGTGAAAAAGCTCACACTCAGTACGCTGTGATTTTTCTTTTCTGTTAGTGAAAGTAAGATCTATGACATTTTCAAATAATAGTTGTCCCAGGGGGGGGGGGGGGGGTCGTACCCAGACAATTGGTTCGTTATTAGTGGGTTGAGGACCAGGGGATGGAACTTTCCTCTATGATACTGATGAACTTAATCCTACTTCCTACTAATATAATAAACGCAAAAGTTTGTAACAATGTATTTTTGTTGCTCTTCCACGCAAAAACGGATCTCGAATGTATCTGGCTGAAATTTGGTAGAGAGACAGGTAGATTATAGCCTGGAATAACACATAGGCTACTTTACTAACAGCTAGTAAGTCATATTTATTCCCGGAAGCAATAACAGTAGTTGATACTACACTAGGGGCCCGCGTCCTGCGCGTGCGCCGTACGCGGCCGCGGCGCCTTACTCGCGCCTTCATTGATGACACGTCAACAATGAGCGCACAAGTGAATACGCACAACAATATACAAACAACACTGTCAACAGACGCCGCTACAGGGTGCTCCCAACGCGTGTTCGTTACCTACTGTGGCGCCTGGAGATGCGCGTGGAGGTCGTCATAATTCAAGGATAGTGGATGTGCGGCACCCAGCGCTGCCTCAGAGGAAATATCGCGCGGTTCACTACGGTAAACTTCGCACTGCGCCGGTGTTTAGTAAACATTGGCCGCGGCTCCAGCTGCGTTGAAAATTAGAAAAAAAGAAGCCAATTATGAGCGTAATCATGGTGGTTGAGCCGATTTGATTATTGAACAGTCGAGACCGGCTGGCACCGCACGGTTAGCTCACAATAGCACGAACACCCTGTAGGCGCTATCGGCGCGCGCGCAACCAAAACACGCGCGTCATTGTTTGTGCGGCGAGTATAAACGCGGCGCGCGCGCCCCCAGCCAGCAGTCGCTCCGCAGCCGCCCTCGGCAACACACCATGATCAACATCAAGAGCTCCGTCGTGTACTGCCTGCTGATAACCGTCGCTGTGCTCGGTAACATCCCCCGCTCCCCCCCTCTCCTCCTGAGCACCCGCTCCCTACTGATCTGTACCCGTGGCGCGATTACAAACTCAATCAATCTGTTACAGGTAAACACAAGAAGATGAAGCCCAAGAAATTCGTGTCCCCCACGACGAAGGGCATCCAGTGCTACAACTGCTTGTCGTTCGACCACCCGGGCTGCTGGGACCCCGACCACCCCGACTACGCCAACATCACGGTGAGTGGCGCCCCCGGTGTGGTGGCGTGGCGTCGCGCTGACTCGTAGTAACTCGTGCGTGGTTTGTGTCGCAGGTGCCCAATATCGACTGCTACATCCCCGGCATGGCGTTCCTGTGCATCGTCATCACGTCGGAGTCCGCCAAGCTGGGTAAGCGCGCGCCACGGGGTGAGTGTGAGGGCGGCCGCGAGCAGTGCGGACCGACTACATTGTCAACTGTCTGTTGCAGTGGAGACGGGGCAGGAGATCGGGCCGGTGCGCGCGCGCACCTGCGTGCCCGCCAAGGACTTCTCCAAGAAGACGGTGTCGTACTCCATGTGCAGCAAGCTGAGCAAGGAGCTGTCCGCGTCGGAGATCTTCTCGCGCATAGCCGTGAGCCGGCCGCAGTGCACGCTCTGCAAGAAGCACCTGTGCACCGACGCCTCGCACTGCTAGCGCGCCAGCTGCACGGACACACGGACACACGGACGGACGGACGGACGGACGGACGGACACCGGCGAACGAGTTGCGTAACGTGTTTATTAAACTACCGAACCACTCTCGACTCTAAGAAATGCAAGAACTTAGGTATAGGACTTGGTTGTTGACTAACTAACCCACTTTGTTGAGCTAACGCACTTGTTGGGAATACTTTTTTATATTTCAATGATATTTTAATAAACATTACAAGTAAACGGTTGGTTTTGTAACGGCGGTGTGGTGTGTGTGGGCAACGCACCTTCTCGAGCATGTGGTACACGTCGGCCAGGTCCACGCCGGGGTAGGGCGACAGGCCGTAGGTGGCGATCTCCCACAGCAGCACGCCGAAGGCCCACACGTCGGACTTGGTGCTGAAGGTGTTGTAGGCCAGCCCCTCGGGCGCCGTCCACTTGATGGGGAACTTGGCGCCCGCGTGCGCCGTGTACGTGTCGTCGCGCATCAGCCGCGCCAGCCCGAAGTCCGCCACCTTCACCAGGTGGCTCTCGCCCACCAGGCAGTTGCGCGCCGCCAGGTCCCTGCGCCGCACAACATCTTCATTATACACGGCCCTCATGGCCCCCACGACAAGACAGATCTAAGGAACACCTACACACTGCGCACCTACAGTACATGCTCTCGAGCTCATGTCCCCCAACTATAGCTGAGGTTAAGTCTAGTATTATTGTATGATACATTGATGAGGCCAAGTCGTCTACATCAAGTGTCGCGACACTTGGACATTTTGGTAGAAAACTTACGTGGAAGTACTGAACACAAGTTAGGCACATTGTTATCAAGAACGCAACAGCAACAAACTCCTAGGAGTAGTCCTAGCGCTAGAAAGTCTCACGGCTATTTATAAATACTTATTGTTTGTACGGCATAAACATGTGCGTTGTTTGTAGCCGCGCATTGTCCTGCTCTGGCCGACATGTTAGGTGTGCTCGTGTATAATATATGTTACGTGCACTCTAGAGCCGTTTCTCTAGAGTGCACGTAACATATACACAAGCTCACCTAACACGCGGCGGTGGCGAGCCACATCAAAACAATCATTTCGCAAAATATCTTCACTTTCTTACATGGTGTATCAATTAAAATTAACCTTTAGCTTTCGACGTAGTTTTTCTGTCACACTAGTACCGATGTGGGCCCGAGAGGCCCCTTTATATAATGTGTATAATATAATTTGTATCACATTATAGATTGTATTGTTATTTTAGGATCTGCAAATTGAAGAAAAAATAAAAACAATTAATCAATTTTACTATTTTGTAATGACAATTGTGCTCATTATAGTTGCATCGTATCTAAAGTCAATCAAATACTAGGGTTTGTCTTAAGATCTACCAAGGAATTCAGAAAGCCCTCGAGTGGTTTGTACCTGTACTATACTCTAGTGAGAAGTATCCTAGAATATGGCAGTCCTGTATGGTCGCCAAACTACAGGGTACATATTGATGAAATTGAGCGTATCCAGAAGAAAGCACTAAGAATCATTAGTTATCGTCAAGACCCTGGACGTTCAAGCATTGACTACCAAGGTAGACTTTGCAAACTCAGAGCACAGCAGCTGGAAACTCGACGCATATATTTTGATCTGGTTTATTTGTACAGGATAATACACTGTCTCATAGATTCACCGCGACTACTTTCTCAACTCACTTTTAATATTAAATTCAGCGCACGTAGGTCTAAAATATAACGAGGTGGCAAGGAAGAACAATCACCTAGACATATTTGACTCTCATTTTAACAGATTCATTAAAAGTCTGAAAGACATCCTCCATAGTGGTTCGACCTTAAAAAATATTTAAATTTAAATTTAAATTTAAATACGTTTTGTCATTATTTAGTTAATTTAGAGCTTTCATGTTTTTAATATTGTTTTAACTGTGTGCACATGTTGTTATGTTACAATCCAGAACGGAACTGTTTTTGTACTTATTGTTATTTTTAATGATTGTACTGTGTTTTGTGCGCCTCAATAAATAAATAAAAAAAAAAATGCCTTTAAAAGTTTAAAGTAACTATCACTTCTTAGGAACCACAAAAAGCTTGTTCTTATTCTTTAGGGCTTTATTCATTAGAAAAAATATTACAGCATTTGGTATGCTTCAAATAAAAGATGTCACGGAAATGAGACTGTTTGCTAGCTGCTTGAAAGAGTGCGAACCATCTCGAGACGCGTGGGGCGGTCCGCCGGTCAGCCGGGCCCTGGCGCGGCGGTGGCCTACAGAACAGGTAAGCCTGCCTGTCGCCTCGTCCTGCATCTGCAGCGCAATTTGTAACTAGGCGAACTTTAACGCCAACTCGGAGGCGCTGTTCAAAGTTAAATCTCACCAGGTTTATTTTTAAACATATATTTTACAAAGACAAAGTAAAAGAAAAATTGCGAGTTTGGTGCAACAGCCAACTTCAAAAGGAGCCAGTTCAGCGTGATGGCGGGCAGTGTAATACTGTCGCATAGCGTCCCAGGGAATGGCCTGAGGTAGCTCCCTCCCCGGCGGCACCTCGATCTCCCCGTGTCGCCTGATCGTTTGAAAATCGGTCGCCGGTTTTCTTTTGAATCACACTTGTATATTTACATTCTGAGCAGCACCAATCCGGTGATACTTCGAGTGTTTAAGCCATGTGATAAACGTCGGAACATGGACCGCTTTTAGCGCCATCTGATGGAGATATAAAACGACCGCAGCCTTCACATACACTGTTGTTGTTATTGTTATTGCAGCAGTGTGTAAATGGTGCTGACTGTACCCAATCGATTCTAGTTATTATGCTGTTCGTTCCAGTGTGACAACAGATGTCGCTATCGCCTCCATACCGTTCGCCGACAGCTGATTTCAGTTTAACAGGTAGTGTAGTGCGCGGCATCTAACGTGGCCAGATTTTGGAGTAGTGTGGGCCCCACTACTCCAAAACATTGCCATGTTAGATGCCGTACACTATACTTGTTTCTATGCGACGCATTTTGCCACAAACAAGTATAGTGTACAGCATCTAACTTGGTAAGGTTTTGGAGTAGTGGGGCCCACACTACTCCAAAATCTGGCCACGTTAGATGCCGTGCACTACATAGGAAATATAGCCATACCTGTCCACGTTACCTACTATTTACAAGTTATTTTCCTTTCAAACTCGCCCCTATCACTATTTTTGGCACTGAAACACTTGTCTACATCAGTAACACAAGGGGATTTAATTGCGACTAAATTACCTCTCTCCATACACCGGAGTGAGTGAAGGAGTGCTGCCGCGGACTTTAGTATTAAGTACTTGTCTTTTTATGATTTTCATATAATTTTAACTACGACACGGCAGGTTTTGCACATGCACGAGTTTGAATACTTAGTAGACGAATGACGACCATAACTTTGAGGAATACTTATTATATTTATATGCATATATACAAGGTACCGTAAAACCACAAAATGTATTGAACACTATTGTTATTGTTATTAGTGCGCGAGGGGGTGGGGTACCTGTGTATGAAGGAGCGGCTCTCGAGGTAGCTCATGCCCGAGGCGATCTGCGTGGCCATGTACATGAGCACGACGGCGCCGGGCACGCCGTCGCGCGCGCCGGCGCGCAGGTAGTCCAGCAGGTTGCCGCGCGACATGAACTCGGTGATGATGTAGAAGGGCGGCTCGCGCGTGCACACGCCCAGCAGCTGCACCAGGTTGGGGTGGCGCATCTCCTTCATGATGGCCGCCTCCTCCAGGAAGTCCTTGAGCGCCATGGTGTCGTCCTTGAGCGTCTTCACGGCCACCGTGATGTTGCCGCGCTTCCACGCCGCCTCGTACACGTCGCCGTACTGGCCGCCGCCCAGCTTGTGCTTCATCACGATGTCGGTGCGGTCGATCTCCCAGTGGTCGGGCGGCGCCAGCGGGAACACGCTGGGCTTGTTGCGCTTGGGCGCGGGGTACAGCAGCTGCGTGATGAGCCCGTCGCCCGCCACCGAGTGGTGGTGCACCAGCTCCGCCAGCGTGCCGAACTTGGACTCCGACGTCACGTACACCTGCGCACACGCACACTTAGCCACCGGTCGACCCTCGCACTCCACCCGTCCAGCTGTAGGCACACTACCTTGCCGTCCGAGTCCTCGTTGATGCGGTAGTGGTACACGCGGCCCTCGTACCGCAGCGAGATGCTGCGCTGCCCGGGACTCGACTCCGACTCGCGCACCTGCAACACCAATGCGCACACGTCGCCATATTTAAAACTCTCATTGTATTATCGTGACCCGAGTACTAATATAGCATCATTATGCAAAACATTACAATTATTGGACACACCTATATGACTTCACCTCACCTGATGGTAAGCTAAAGGTAAAGTCTCAGTCTAGTAATTCTACTATTATAAAACGTGAATGGATGTATGTGTGTGTGTGTGTGTGTGTGTGTGTGTGTGTGTGTGTGTGTGTGTATGTTATAAACCGTTTGTTACTCTTCCATTACAAAATGGATAAACAGATCTAGACAAAATTTTATTTAGACATAGATTATAGGCTACTTTCGTACCTGTGAGTTGCATATATGTGTTAAAGGGGGTGCAGCTAGAGTTGCCAACCGTTCTCTAACATATAGTATTTTATATCATGTAGATTGTAGGGGATCTAAGAGTACGCTAAAATAGTATTTACATACCAGTGCCAGTCATGTATTGTATAATATGATGCATAGGTACCTATACTGTCATAACCAAAAGAATTACTGTACAATGTTGGAGTCGTAATATATACTCTTAAATCAATGTGAGATGGTTATGTACAGCCAAAAATTACAAAATACCTTTATTAAAAATGTCAAATACATGATTTACCGCTTTTGAAATCGGATATACAGTATTTGTTGTACTAGCGTGGTGGGTATGTGAGTGTGGTGAGTGTGGTGAGTGTGGTGAGTGTGGTGAGTGTGGTGAGTGTGGTGTGTGTGGTGAGTGCGGTGAGTGCGGCGGGTACTGACCAGGAAGCTGCCGTTGATGCCGGAGGAGAGCAGGTACTCGGCGGCGTTGCGCGAGATGGGTCCGTGGTACCACGAGTGCTTCTCCAGCGAGTTGACGGGCGTCACGTAGTTGCTGGGCACCCAGCCCACGCCGCCGCCCAGCGTGTGCGCCTCGCACCACTCGCCGCTCTTGTTGTAGCTCTTGATGCGCACCTGCTCGCCTGCGCACACACCGCGCGTTACTCCGCCGCTCTGCGCTCTCCACGCTCTCCGCGCTCATCCTCGCATTTTGATGGTACCGACACTTCCATACTAGCGTTTGCCCACCAAATCTATCAACCGAGTTTGAAACAACCGCACATATTTCTACTAGGTGTCGCCTTCCAAAGTGCTAAGTATGACTATGGTGGCTACTCACCTCACATACGGTATTATTCGATAGTTTTACTCGAAAACGAGTATATATTAACGTGTGGACCGCAAAACTCACACTTCGAGCTGTGAGTTTTGCGGTCCACACGTTAATATATACTCGTTTTGGAGTAAAACTATCGAATAATACCGTATGTGAGTACCCACCATTACGTTAGTATGTGATATATTGTTTTATAAAGAATTAAGAGCCCCGCGAAGTCTCGAAGAGTATATACCGGATGTCCCACGGCGTAATTATAATAAAAAATGGTTGATGTCTGTTGAAAGTGTACACGTGAGCTAAAGTGTAACTTACCTTTCTTAAGGCTCAGCTGGTTTTCGCCACCCGCCTGAAAATCGTACAGCGCTACGAACAGCTGTGGGTCATCCTCCTCGTGGTGCGCCAGGAGGTTCTCCTTTGACGTCCATCTGCCACACAAAAGAAACAGTTCATAGTAGGTATGTGAGTGACGCGTTTCGATATTTGAACAAGTGGAGTATTAAATGCAGGTATTATTGGACCTATTGATACTAATTTAAATATGTAGCTACAAGATGGATGGACGGACGTGAGATTATTTAACAGTACAAGTGATTCATGGCGTGTCGTATCGTATATTGAAACCAAATAATATCGGTGGCGTCCAACAATAGCTGAATAAGTTGCATGGCAGCCTGTAAGATCTCTTGGGTCAAACCTAATATAAGAGTGCGATCCGCTGTGGCCGTGACGTGGCGTGGTGGCTACGCTCACCTGTTAGCGGTGTCCAGCGGCTGCGGCGTGGGCGGCGCGGGCTCCGCGTCCGGCAGGTCTGGGATGTGCGGCAGCGGCCGGCTTTGCAGCAGCGCTTCTGCAACAATACATTACACCAGTTTACATAACATTCCAGTTGCAAAGTTTCCAATCAAGTTTCCATAATATGTGATTGATCACTTCCTAGTTCCCCACATTAGAAAACTACAAAGTGAAGGGCCTTAGAATGGTTTGTTTGTGTTTTATCTTGGTCTACAAATATTACATCTACAGATGTTCAACATGGCCTTCAAAGGAGACCTGTTTTTTCGTGCGGATTCCCCCACGGTTACATCCCCAGTCGCCAACGGCGCCAGTTATGTCGGAATCGAACCTACAAAAATATCCCACGTCGTCTCGTCTTTTAACGCATAAGTGTACAGTTCCCTCGCACCCCGGCTGAACCCCCACAATTACATTGCGCAAAGCCATACCTACTATGAAGCATTTACAAATTGTATATCATATACGAGTATGTATGTATAGAAAGTGTTATTTTAATTAACAAAATAATACTCCTCTTTTTTACTTTAGGAGCAAATATCAATGAGGAATATCTCATTGGTTTGCTTTTGTTTTCATTTCAAATGTCCATTGATAATAATAATTGACCAGATTGAGTGAGCCTATTTATTTTTTTCAAGAGCCACTGTAATCCCGCAGCGACAGTATCTATACTTACGGAAGACTTAAAATCAGCACATCAGCACGTCTGCTCTCGCGAATGATGATTGTCTACGTAGTGTTGCGTAAACATCAGCAGATAGACAATAACCATGCCGGTCACCCTAGTTACGGTTACGCTAAGTCAAGTGTTAAATCATCGTAATCTATATACCTACTCGTATAGGTGCAGTGAAGGTCGTGCAGACGTTCCTTGTCGCCTGTCCTTGTGATTACAAATGGAGATTATAAAGATAACAATATCAGACTTCCTAAAGACATCGATACTGATAACAACTGGTATGGTGCGACGTAAATTGTATTATTTTATTGCCACTATACTTACGAGTACTAACCGCTCCCTCAAATACGATCAAGTGCGCGTCGTACCACGGCAACGATGTTCGACTTTAAAATGTAAAGTTGATCACGTCGAACGTCGATAGTCATAATATATCTACTACTCGTCATTATACCTATCCCCCGCAATGAGTTCTAAAATAGCATGCTACCATGTTTGGTAGCATGCTATTTGATTTGATTTGATTTGATACACTATTTTGGTAGTAGCTAATTCTCCACAGCTCTTTACAATACATCACCAAAATGAGGGAGGCGGTTTCGCCCGGTGTAAGACGAATTTGATAAGAAACATCGGATGAGCCTCGAACAGTTACGGTAACAACTGTTTGGAGCTGCGAACAACGCGCTTATACATACTTCAGGCACAGAATATATAATAGTACTAACGTACCTACTTCAGGGGTGCAAGTCTCAAAAGAATTCGGTCACTATTACTGGTGTCCCTTGCGCTTGTTTTGTATTATATTAAAAGACTTTTCCTAAACAAGCTTTGTAGTAAATACATAGTCAGACAAATCAATTTAGCCCAAATATAACGTGTTTATCTTGCTTAGTACAGAAGTTCCTATGTCCACATACCATTCATTTACAGACCCTTGATATGAAGTAGCATCACAGTATTTGCGAAGACCAAACAAAAACTTGATGATTTATCTTGTTTAGTTCGATGAAAATGATTCATTACGGCATTTACGCGTATAGGTTGTCGGCGGTGCATTGGAGGGTTGCGACTGTTGAGAGTTTGCTACGATATCGTCCGCAGAATGATTGCATCGGCGAACATACCCTGCGTGCTTGACCCTCCAGGTCTGTGCAGGTCAGTTGGAAGTTGGAAGAATGGCAAGTGTGTTATCTGAGATGCAACCTGCGTCAACACTGAAGCCGCGCCTGTCACTGCCCGTCTGTCGCTGTAGAAGATGCCGGTATAAAGAAGACGCTGAGGTACGTCCATTTGTAGCCACTGTATATCATGCCGGTGGCGGTGAAGACTCTGAAGAGACTCTGACAAAGGAGATTGGCCATAGGCAAATAGGGAAGACGTGGACTCCGCAGCATTCCTAGTGCAGAAGCTGGCCAATGCAATCCAGGGTGGAATAGCGGCGTATATATGTGATGGGCACTTTAGCGACAGGAGCGGTCCGGGACGGGATTATTTAATCAGTTTATAAGTACCTACCTAATATAAATATTATAATTTAACAGACACATTTAAAGCATTTTAACAATTTTAATGAATTATAAATAGGGTAGGTACATATGATTAAGCAGCTTATATATCTTGGACTGGGCCTTTTCATGTTTACTTTTACGATTAATGCAACAGTTACGTTCTGAACACGTCAAAAGATAAATAAATGGTTGGATAGAGTATAATAGGAATTAGGATACACTTTTAATGGCGAGCGATGGTCAATTGATTCAAAAACTTAATCAGACAGCTATCTAATATCAGTCTCTGAAAGTAAGGTAGAGATTGCATACCATATTCAAAAGTATAAGACGTAGTGTTTAGTGACATGGGTCGCTCGACGGCGATGGTGATGGAGGTACCTAAATGGCGCGTTCGTTCGGAATGCGATTGTGTGCTAATGCGTGTGGGTCGGCGCTTCGGCTCTACACTACACCATAGTGAGTGCGCAGTAGGATGACACTCGCTCGTACGCGCGCAGTCCGCTGCCGAGCCAAGTAGGTAGCTCGCCGTGCAATAAATACCACACCACACAAAAAGGTTCCAGTTGCAACGTACTTCCTGTCTGTGTTGGGCTCGGAACTGACCACCTAATTCTACTTCTGTAGCCCTCCATATAATTATTTTGTTCACCTTTACTATTCTAAGGGGGAAAGTCCCTAGGTGGGATATTTAATTTATATATTACTGGTTGTTGTTATAGTGGCAACTGAATAGTTATAGTGGCAATTTTCATTATCTGTGAAAATTTTCGATCTAAAAATCTAAATCATTGGGAACAGTTAGCATACTAAGAACCTAATTTCTTAAAAATTTCACTGAAGCTTTCGGAAATCCAGAAAGCCCTTCGAGCAGCCTTGTTGGCCAATGGTTTGGTTATGTCGGGCTTGGATCAATTAAAACCGATTAAAATATAAGTGGGTAGGTATGCAATGATTTCTATTTTGGAGATGAAAAGCAACAATAACTGATTATGCTAATAATACTTAATTATATATAATAGTAATAACAATTGTGATGATAGACCGATCTGAATGCCGAGCACTGATGACATTATGGAATGCAATAAATGTATTGAGTATTGAGTATTGATATCATCATTCCATATCAATAAGTGGAGCAATAGCCAAGAGCCTCAACCAACCCCTAAGGAGGCTGGACTTAGAGGTTTAGACCAAGGACCTGGTACAGAATACTGCAGGGTTTAAGAACCCTGCAGTATTCTGTATCAAACAAACCTTACAAACTAACCTCACAAAGCATGCCCTATTAAGATAGGGCATGCTTTGTGAGAAGGTTCGTTTCTCTGGAACACTGTGCTGAGCAATATTATCACTTGATAACAAGGTACTAATATACATATACATACCTAAACATATTTGGTCATATGGCGTAGAGCTGTGAGGCTCTACATGAAATTCTAACTTAGAAATTTCACAATGATTTGAAAACAGTCATGTTAGAATGATCCCAAAAGCACCATAGTTCACAAGACATGAAGAAACTTAGAACACTTACAGATACCTTTTTTATCGTGCGGAAATCCCCAGGAGGTAGTACTTAACCAGTTTGAATATACTGACCATGTTTGATGAAGCAAATGTAATAACCATTACATTCCCTACCACAATCGGATCTGATTGTGATTTGTTTTAGTTAATCTTTTTTAGTTAGTTTAGAAAATGACAGATGTAAGACGGCAACAACAATAAATTCAATATTATATTATGTTTTCATTCTCATATGAGACTAATTAATAAAAAAAATTAAAGAAAGAGAATGATAAAATATAAGAGGGAGTTGGGCACTGGGCACTCTGTTTTTCACCTATATATTTTCAGGAGTATTTAATTTATGAAAAAATGTTTGAATAAAGAGCATAATGATAATATAACAGGGATCTGAAGTGCCTACAAAAATCAAGGTTCATCATCATTCTCTGAACCTTTTTCCCAACTCAGTTGGGGTCGGCTTTCCAGTTTATTATATATTTTTGACATTTTCAATTATTTTATTGTTTAACTTCGGTTAAAATTTATTATATATTTTTTTTTTTTTATATATATATACCTTTATTTATATTGACACGAGACAAAATGTACATTCGTCCATATTTAGTCTTAAGATATCTATGTATAACCTGACGTCTTAAAATGCAGCAGTGGAGTTTGTTGCGCCGTTTCTTCTCCACTAGCGCCTAGGAAGCGGTGGTAAACTTAGTATTAAGTAGTTTTTGACGTCAAAAAGATGTAATTACGTTACACTATTTTGAAAAATAAAGAAATTGAAATTGAAATTGAGTCTAACTGTGATGCGGCTGAACCTCGATATTTTTCCGTGGAGCGACTGCCATCTGACCGCCACAACCAATGGTCATTATTTATGACCAATGGCGATATCGAAGTTCCAAGTTAGACTGGTTGGACTTTTGTGGGCTCCAACTACGCGTAACGACAAAAATCAAGGTTATTAAACAAATACTAAGTAGATAGGTATGCAATACTTGGAGAATATAAAAGTAGATGAAACAGTTTTTAAGTTTATTTACAATTGCCTAGAGACTGCACTGATCAAATTGTTAAGTCGCATATTGCAGTAGTATCACACAGCATGAGCCAACACGCTCGGAGTCAATATTGTTACTTATGCAACACATAAGTACAGGTCTATTGGACATAGGCCTGTACACTAGCACCCCATCCTATGCTTTCCACATCTATCCAAGTTACTATTTTCTTGTTATCTGTAAATCCCACTATCTGTTTTAACAATATTATCTGAATTTTAACCATTCATTGCATGAAACAGATATTATAAATGTAGCTATGGCAACTAACTTTATCTTTAAGTGTGGTCGAGTTAATAACATAGTGTAGGTTAACATCTCAAGAAGATAGATGTTTTGGTTGCAAGGTGGGCAACTCTGTGTAAAAGAATCCTACTGTGAAATAATTCACACACACACACAGTTGCAATGAAAAGCAATAAGAACATCACATTATTTTATAAGCAGATCAAACATTTAATATGAAATGGTATACAATGTTTAATACCTAGGAAGGGTCCAGGTAACTCACTTGACCGGAGTATTCCTCCAGTAAGGGATTGCTTGCGGATATTCAAGTTTTGGATGTTCTCTTTTTCTGATCTAAATCATTAGGAACAGTACGTACTCACTCTCATGCCCTCTACAGACTGTAGCAATCCTGAGCTTAGGATTTTTCAGTATTTATACAACCTTATGCGCAATCAACGCTTACATTTTCCAAGTAATAACAATTGGTTGAGTTAACATCAGTCACCACCATTTGTTAAGCCAATTTAACAAGAACTAGGAAGCCCTACAACTTATGACTTACTTGTGTTTTATGCATTTTGTACAAACTACCCAAATTCAGGTAGCGGAATTTGGGTAGTTTGTGTATGGGAGATGGAATATTCCTCTGAGTGATCAATCTGTGCCAAAAAGGCACGATTGGGGGTTCATAACGGTGTGTGAGTTTCCAAATTTAAGTGTGGAAGTGAAAGTTAGGTATGGCAGAAAAAATTAGAATGCAGTTGAGGTGCAGTCATACCAAGTATATGCAGAGTAAGGTTGGCTGATCGGAACAGGAAAATGGATATACCTATAAGAATGTTGTAACGAGATTTGAAAAAGGCATAAGGCATGCTAAGGTGGTTTGGGCATGTGAAGCTAATGATACACCAAGTATGTAAGGCACATGAAAGTGGGACAGTAGAAGAATCCCGTGAAATGTGTAAGAACAGAAGCAGATGGCGGGCTGTTGTCTCTGCGTACTCCAGCATGACCTGTCCCTCCTCTGTTCTTCCACTTTTTTTTATCACTTAGATGGTAGAGAAGCACACAGCTCACCTGATGGGAAGCTGTCACCGTGGCCTATGGACGTGTGCAACACCAGGTTCTTGTTTATTATTTAGTACCAGCTTTAGTGTTACTTATCTATTGAAAAGTATTGGAAATAGTATTCTACACCTTAACTCATCTAATATCCAATAATGATTACCAATATATATGGTTGTAATAATAGGTATTAATAGTAGGTAAGAACTCAAATAGGTGTGTATTAAAAATAAAAACCTGACTATACAAACACAACAATTTTGTTTGAACACTGAAATACTTCATGGGCATTGTGAATGCAAGTGCAACATTCGCAACAGCAGGTTTCTAGAGATGTCTAATGTGTCACTGACTGTTGAACAAACTATTCAATCGAAGGAGCTTATTATAGGGAAGTCCAGAGCCCTAGCGCTCCATTTCCAAGGACAAGAGACACCAAGCTTACAGATCTTTTATAAACCGCGCTTCAGCAAGTATCACACTCATAGTAACCTTATTTTCTAGATCGACATGAATGATACTACAGCAAGATATTATTACGCCAAATAATATGTACTTATAAAGTGGACTCACCGCTATGTTCCGTGAATATATTTGAGCCGAGCATGCGGGGGTCCTTCGGCACCCGCGGCTTGCTGCGGGCCGAGCGCATGGAAGCGCCACTGGCTGTGCCTCGCTCTTTGGCCTGCTGCGCCCCCATGGTGGACGCTGAAGGCCTGTTGGAACGACCCCACTACCCGATCAGACCACCACCGCACGCTTTATTTCAATAACACCGCAGACGCGACGAGCGCCATATTCCTATACGATATCACTTCACTGTGATGTACTTCACCTATTTAATTAACGTTCTAGGAATAAACGACGCGCATACTGTATAACTGCTTAAATACTTTCTTAAATACACTTATCCAGAAGTAGCCACTCACGAAAATAATACATCCACCGCCATTATGCGTGTGACTGACATGTTTGTTTGACGTCGATTTTTTAGTATCAATAATTCACCCAAGAGGGCAGCATGAAAACGACTACAGAATATAAATGTATAGTTTAGTTTGGCTTTGCTTTCTAGTCTGTTCAAAGACAAAATCACCCCATAAAAAATCTAAATGTATGTACAACATACAATAAATATTAAACAATTAAATAAAATTCATAAAGCGTCTGTTTGTAACACTGATCTGTATTATCTATAGCACGCTTGAAATTAACCGGTTAATTTTAAAATTACCTACTCACGAGGATCAGCTAAAATGTTCGACAGAATGTTTATTTGTATTATAACTTTTCAACTTGTACCGTCTATACTGCACTCTACCCGAAACTCGTTCGGCTAAAAAGTATCTACTTACCTTGTAGGTGCGGGTTCGATCCCCGTTCAGTGCAATTATTTGTATGCATGATTAAAGGTATTTGCATTGGTTTGGTCGTGCCTCGGAGAGCACGTTAAGCCGTTGTCGGTCCCGGTTGCCATACAAACATCTACGGCAGTCGTTACGGGTAGTTGGAGCCCTAAAAAGTCCAACAACACGGTCTAGCTGCAATGCTTCGATATCGCCATTGGGTTGTGAAGGTCAGATTATGGCAGTCGCTTCACGGAAAATATCGAGGTCCAGCCAAATCCGCAGTTAAGACTGGTAATTCTGGTAAAGAGGACCCCAGAGGTGAAAGCTTTGGATGCGACTGGAAATTAACGCTAGGTTGAAGAAGTATAGGTAAGTCTTTTGTCTTTTGATATAGCTACCTATACAATAATTCTTGATAATAATTGGTGTACCTACCGAGGTAGGTACTTATATACTTACCTACATACCTACCTAACCTTCATGACAGTACCTATCTTTCATAAATAATAGCCCTCTGCTATTGCAACTGCTATCAGAGGATAGCAACATTCTGATTCTGTAGAAATACGGATCATATAATATAGGTAGGTATGTAAAAACTAAAGCAGCGGGCCCGCAATCGACGCGGGCGGGCGGAGTTAGCCCTAAAATAACCTGCCTGCCCCGCTGGCCGCGGCTTTATCCATGATTTCCGCACGAAGAAAAAGGCGGCGGCGTCTCCCCTGCAAGTGATAGGCTTTGCAATCTTCATTGCCCAGGGTATCTACACCCGACACGGACGGACGGGACGGAGGATGTCCGTAATCCATAAACAAATAATAAAACAAGTACCTACATAGGTTTGGTCATAATAATTTATTTATTTCAATAACATTTTAACAACAGAAAAATAACATTTAAACAATAATAAATACCTACCTACCTATTTGATCTTATATCTACCTATACCAAAGCACCCCACTGTTTAACGCGCGGACGACAGAACAGATTTTATCTACCTAAATACAATGTTCCCGGCGCGCCGCCATCTTACATCGGCTCGTAAGCGACTACGTATAATAAATAATGACTAAAACTTTGCAAGAACAAAGTACCTACAACCTACTCATGGCAACAGTCTCGACGGGACGGCCAGCAGGCTGCTGACCGCAGGCCGGGGCAGGGGCTTGCTGTCACACAGGTCACACTGTACCTTCTCATGTGGAAATACCTGCAGCATTCCCATTACCTACTATTTCCCACAGCGGACACTCAATGTGTACTGCGATGGTTTATATTGACGTGTAGGCGCGATTTTATCTATAGTCCCTACACCGGGTAACGATTTTGGATCACAATGTACTGTACATAAATATTGCCTGTCTGCGCTCTATGCTATGGAGACATAATCCTGCATACCCACGAGGGTATAGAGCGATATCTTCACGCCTCATGCAAATCTGCGAAACCGCAGCGCCCCCGACGCGGCACAGGCACTACCACAGAGTGACTAAGTAAAAATTAAGAATTCACGCTTTTCATCTCCCGTCGGTCGTGCTCGTTGGACATTTCTTTAACACCTCATTATATACTTACTTACCTACCTACGTTACATATATCAACACATGTGAGTACCTACGTAATTAATAAGTACCTACCTAGTAAAAATATATACCTACCTACCCTTCTCATTACAGGTCATTTGCTAAGTGTAGATATATTTTTATTATAGGCATCTTAATCAGGCCTCGTGCCCCATTCTGTAAGCAAATGACCCAAAAGCCGCTGCGCGCTATTGCCTCCAATGCACGCTCCAATGACATAATTTATCCTACCTACTCATTTGAGCAATACATAATATTTACAGAGTACCTACCTAACGATAAAACATGTTTTTTTTTCACAAGTTACAATAATGAACTTTGTCAAGGATATAATAAAACATATTATTATGTACCTATTATCTACATATAATTATCATCAAAGCAATGAATACAATTTTCAATATTTTTCAAATGCGTCCTCACCTCTGTTTGGGTGTTAGTTTGGTTTGTGAGCAGTCGAGTTTGATGCAGCGGAGGAGGTATCGACCGCGGGCTGCAGGCTGGCCAGCACGCTCTGACTGCGGCGTGTGGCGGCGCGTATCACACTAATTTAAAGCTAACACATAGAAGACCCCTGGAGCCCGGGAGCCTTACGACGCTTGTGATTGCAATTCAAATGTGAAGCAGTTCAGCTCAAGGAGAGAGGAGAGATTGAGCCAAGCACCGTGTATAACGCCATCTCTCTCCCTTAATTGAACACCGCGTTTGATTTGCTTTAAAATCGTCGTGGTGCTCCCCTATTACAACTCATAAATATTGAGCACAACATAAAAATAAACAACGCAATCTTATGATTATGATCTTATGATAAGTAAATAAGTTTGTACTTGGCCGGCTGCGGGTTAAAGACCAGTTATTCCATAAGCATCCCGTGAAACCGTTTCCTATGGTTTCGCCATTGACTCCGTAATAATTAATAGAGTAGGTACCCGTTTCCTCCCCTTCATTACAACAGTAAGATTTTCTACTCGCTCAAAAGTACATAGTCAGAGGGCTCTCTAAAAAGGAGTTAAACGATTTTTAGGGTTAAACTTGCGGAGTCAAAGGACTCTGATCCTTGCCTCCCGTAACCTATAATACTTAAACAAGAATACAACAATTCATTTTGGGTTAACCCACATCAACATGGGTGAACTGTTCGAACTATATTTTAATTAATATACTGTCTTTTTTTCCTACAATTAAACACGTAGTGTAGGTAGATTACTAGCTAAACAAAATTACCCTCATATTTTAAGTTTACCCACCTACGTATATAGGAGTACCATTTATACTGGGTTACCCTGAGTTTTATCGATAAAACTTCTTTATTATTATGAATAATAATAAAAAACGATTTTTAATCAATCATTAATGTGCTTCGCCGATGCATCAGTTGCCGTTATTTAAGTAGCAATTGATGGTATGTTTTCATATTCTTACCCTAGGTACCTATAATGCACTGGTAGATACGTATATTCTGTGACGTATCATGATTATTCATTAACTAATATTCGTATTTAGACAGATAGATGAATAACGACTAGTCCACTCTGTCCCCATGTCGGCCTTTCGCTGACCATGAGGTGGACGCGGTGCTCGACCGCCGCGCGTCGTCTAGCCGGGCAGCGGCGCCTCCTCGTAGAAGTCGGGTTCGTCGTCCTTGTCTATATCTTTCTGGGCGCCATCCAACTGTCGACACAATACAGCGCGTCAGTTTCATTACATTATACAACAATTCTTAGGTAACTCCTTAAGTTTAGGGTAGGGGGTAGGTATGCGTATGACGGCCTCTGTGGCGTAGCGGTAATGCATTCGACTGCTACGACAGGAGGCGCGGGTTCGATTCTCGCTCAGTCTAAATATTCGTATGCATGAATATGTTTATTTACATTGGTATGGGTGTATTTATTTATATAATATGTAAGTTTTACCAAAAAAGTAGGTATAAAAGTATGTTTGCCGCATTCTAGAACCCATATCACAAGCTAGTTAAACTATGCTTACTTGCGCTGTGTAAAATATCATAGAATGTATTACGTGTGAATGTGTGAATGTGTGTATCAGTGATGGGTATAATGGCCTAGCATACCATGCCCAAAATACCAGGGCGTAAAATGATCTAATTATCGAAAAAATTGGACGAAATTAAAATGTAAGTAATCCATTAATGGAAAACGAAACAAGTACTATTTCAAGTATACCTATCAACAGTGTCGCGTATAGAGCTCGTTTCTTGTCTGCTTACGTCACGGCTCGCACCCGGATTCAACAAGTGATTAAAAATAGTTTCCGTCGCCCGAATTATCACTAAGTAGGTATAGGTACATGTGTTTCTTATCACTCACCGCTCGCAGTTGCAGCGGTGTGAAGAGGTAGACGAGCGACATGCGCAAGGGCACCATCATCACCAGGAAGAAGGGCATCGCCAGTGAGAAGCGCGAGGACTTAACGGCGTACAGCACGGCCAGCCCCGCCACCTGCACCAGCGTGAACAGGTGCATCTTCAGCGTCGGTACCTGCGCACACACACACCGCTCAGTGCCACTCGCCACTCGCCACTCGCCAGCAGCCTCACTCCGAGCACAGCGGCTACACCGGCATCGTTCTCACCCTTCGCACGTAGGGCACTTGCGGATGATGCTTCACCGGCTTGAAGAGCAGAATGCAGCGGTCCCAGAACTGGATGCCGCCGAGCGCGGAGATGCCCATGTAGAGGAACACGCCGAACAGCACGGCCATGGGCACGAGGCGCAGGTAGCGCGACGCCAGCACCGACACGCCCACCAGCACCGCCACCAGCAGCCCCGTCAGCCGCTGCTCTGTAACACGAGCCGGCGCGCTCACACACACTTGTTGGAAGCCATAATAAACTATCCGAGTGTAGGTATGTATGATACATTCGTATGTCTTTCTTTCCGTCTGTTTCAATGAGCTAATCTCTGAAATAATGTTCGACAAAAGTATTGAGTAGGGTGAGTGGTGAGTGGGTGTGTGTGTGTGTGCGTTAGGTTGACTCACCCTTAACCTCGACGATGTGCGGCTTGTCGCCGGGCGCGTGCGTGGTGGACATGATGGTGAGCGCCGACACGTGGCTCACGGAGCGCACGGTGGCCACGCACTGCCACGGCGCGCCGAACAGCCCGCACATCGCGTTCACCGTCGACATGATCACGATGTCCATGTGGAACCCGCTGCCCTTCTTCAGCCGGCGCTCCGGCTTGTCGATGATCAACCTGTCGACACCATCACTCAACTCACTGGCCACTGGACTGACGGACCGCGCACTGCCAATACTACACTTTACGCGTAGGTACATTCGCTCCGCGGCGGCCGATATCTATACCTAACCACAGCGCAGCGTTACAATACAACGCACAGCAATGTCGCCACCTCGGCCCGAGTACTCATACGCGAGCGGCGATCGCCTAACTAACGGATTTCGAACAAGGGCAAAGGTTTATACCGAGTACCTTTGTTCGAGTCTCGGACATGTAAAGTGAACGTGTCTTACTCGGCGATGTGAGTCTCCATGAACACGATGATGTAGACCATGAGTGCGGGCAGCGCCATAGCGAGGATGGCCCAGGCCGGGATGGTGTCCAGCCCGGGGTTGAGCGGCACGAACCAGCTGCGCGCCGTGGTGGGGCTGAGGCCGGCCGGCACGCGCAGCGTCTCTGTCCACACCGGCACGGCGCAGGATATACCCACCATCAGCACGATCGCAATGGGCACACCGAAGTCACCGAGCGCACGCCGGGCCTGCGGCACACGAGACGAGTCGCTTTAATAAGTAGACAGTCGTGTTGGAGTGTCGGTCGGCAAGCTGGGTGTAGTACTCACACTGCGTCCGAGGAACTTGCCGTTGCGGAAGATGCGCAGGTAGTAGGCGATGATGAACGTGGAGAGCGTCAGCATGGTGCACCACAGCGCGGTGTTCGGCTGCGGCGGCATGGGCGCGTGCGCCGGCGGCGCCAGCAGCGTCACGTTGACTGCCGAGCGAAACGCCGTTTACTCACCCATTACTCTTTTAGTTTATAGACAGTCTCAAGTCAGTTGTCAGTGAAACACTACTCGGTTGTCCTTACAATAATCACCCTTTACGGCTCATTAGGACTCTTACATTATCATGCGTGTTTCGCGTAGGTAGTACCTACCTACCTACCAAGGTAGTACCTACCTACCTACCTAGGTGTTAGGTCTATAGCTTCATGGTGTTAGGTACGTACGCCTATTAGTTAAGCGCCTGCAACTAAAGACCGGACAGCATTATTACTGTGGTATCGTTCTCACTAGGCGCTTTGTTCATTAAGTTCTTGATAACGATATTTTATTATAAATCAATTTCCTAGCGACCCATATAGGTAGGTACTATCGTATTTTATACATTGCAAAAAAGCAACCACTAGGATTGCATTTTTACCCGACTGCCAAGAAGGGTTATGTTTTTCGCGTGTATCTTGTATGAAGCTTGTATGCAATGTATGCATGTATGTATGTTTGTAAGATTCTTTATTACCTCATATCTTCCAAACCACTGGGCGGATTTCTTTAATTAACATATCGTTAGATTCATCTCGGTAACCCAAGTCATGAAGCTATAGATAAACATGGAGGCCTCACTTCCAATACCTACTTGATGCTCAGTCTGTATTTACTATCTTGCTCTCTGTGGGCCGACTTCTCTTTCTAAGTATGATAACCTTCTAAGCAAGAAATCACCATTTAAACAAGTTTAAACACTTACGCGTGGAATTTTATATCACATCCTTGACGCCACGTACTACCGCAACCACGCACTATACAATTTTGCACCATTTTTTGAGTTTATACTTATAATTAACTTTAAATATGTTAAAAACCAAAACAATAATAAACAACCGCCATATTGTTTATTGATAGTTGACATGTAGTACCAATGTTGCCACATTACGTACTGAATCCATAGACAATGGGAATTTAATTCAATGATTTCCTGATTCAACAACCCAATCATGCATAATAAATGGCATATAATTTTTCAATTTCCACATTAATAATCGTAGTCGAACTATAGAGTTATTTATAAATCATTTTACTTGCATTTTTGGTTAGTATGGTCTATTTCTATAGTTTACTAGGAGATACTAATAAGAAGATAGCAACATTGTACAAATACACGAAAGAGAAGTCGGCCCACAGAGAGTGAGATACAGACATGTAGGTATTTGGATCAAGCTGTTCTTCCCGGTTTGGCCTCCATGTTTATCTATAGCTTCATGACCCAAGTGTTCTTAGATAGGTGACGCGAAAAAAAGGCAACATGGCCGCTGTAATACGCTATAGTTTCAAGGGGGAAAAATATAAAGTAAATCGTATATGTACTGCAATATGGGTATCAAATTAAAGGGCTTATCAAGAGGATTTCAAAAAGCTATATCATGACCAAATTGAAATTAAAAAATTTGAAACTTTTAGCTACTATACAAGTTACACGCAAATTGAGGTTTGTGAACTTAGTGATGAATGTACTTACACGAAAACTAAAAAGTATAAAAAAAAATGATACTTGTGTGTACCTAATAAAAAAACCCCCGACTGCGTAAAAAACTAAAAAGAAAAAAAACAAGCACTTTTAGATGTCCTGTGGTCTAGAAAAGCAGTCTGGATCCATTATTCGACAACCAATCTACCTCTAATTTTTCAATGGATCCTACCTAGGTACCTACCTACTAATCATTAGTTCTGTGCCAACACTGAGTTATTACGAGCCGTTATCTCCCCATTAGAGCCCTTGAGCCACGTAAGTCTGTTGAGCTCGTGATTAGTAAACATAATATCTAGGATTGGTGGATATTGGCATCGTAGGATTGGTCGAGCTCAACTCGTTCTGCGTGTTTGGGGGTATTGTCAACATTGTCGGCCATTGTTGTACGCACCTGACTCGGACCCGTTGAGCGGCGCGGCTCCGCCCGCGTCCCGCGACGCGCCGTAGTCATAGCCGAGCGGGTGCGCGCGGAACACGTTGATCAAACTCGTCACTGGCTCTCCGATGAAGATCAGAGAGATCAGGAATGCAAAGATGTCCTCCGTGAACCTGCGCCAGAGTATAGCTATAGTGGTCTCCATCAGGCGTGGGATGTAGGTATGTAGGTACACCACGAGGTGGTTCCCATCTCACACTCCCGTGGTTTGCATAGGTACATACAAGTTTTAATGTATCATCTTAATAACAAGATATTTAACTAGCCAATGCCAGCGGCTCCACCCGCGCGAATGTCGGTTATCGCTTTCGGTCATAATATATCTCCGGTTCTACTTCATTTACAATCAAACTTACGGCACATTTTAAATCTGACCAAATCAAAATTTCACTAAAATATTTAAGTGACCTATTTGTATATTTGTTTCTCCATTGGAAATGTACCGGATGAACATCGGCCAAATATCTATACACAAGTACTTAATATAATTATATGTAAGTGTGGACCTATACATAGGTATATATTATGTGTGTAAAGGAGCTAGATAGAAACGTACCTGGTGATCCTCTTGACGGCCACGCTGCCTTCGACGGAAGCGACACACAGGGCAATGACAATCATCCAGAAGCCGCAGTACATTCGCGCGGCCAAGAAGTCGAACCCGTACGACAAGCAGAAGTTGGCGAGCGACTCGTCCAGCAGCAGCAGCGGGCCCGTCGCGCCCGTGATCATCATGGGCTGGCCCGCGATCAGCGCGAACAGCACGCCGCCCGCGCACGTGAACACCTGCGCACAGAGCGTCAGCGTGACACCAATAACATTACAGTACCTAATTAATCACAAAGCTTGGAAAAAATTTGCTCTGCAGCTGCAGCTTAGTGAGATGACAATCAAATATATAGGCGACGCGACGATGTCGCGATTATTTTCCAACTAGAACCAAAATGATAGTTTTTAAGTAGTTCGATAGGTCGATATTATACCAGAGTCTCAGAGATGCCAATCAACCCGTTTGTCTTCTCGGCGAGCAAGCCGCCGAACGTGATAGCCGAAGACAGCGCAGCGAAGTACATGAAGATAGTGGCGGCCACGCACTGCCCGTTGAGAGCGTCCGTGAAGTCCGACACGTAGTGTGGGTACCGCCGCTTCATGTCGCGGATCACACCTGCAACGCACAATTAAATATTTCACGGCATCGATCACTGCCACTGAACTGTTACTCGGCGCACTGCGCACTATGTTACACTAGTGGGTGTCACGAGAGCACTTACCACCGAAAAGTCTGCCAGTTCTGATGAGCGGGTTATCGGGCTCCTTGTAGGGGACGCCTCCCGCCTCGGCCTCCAGTAGCGCTTTCTTCTCGTCGTACTGCGGCGCGGCGATCTCGCCCGCCGCACGTTTGCGCTCCAGCGCGTCGCGCTTGCGCCGCCTGATCATTTCACTCTTAGCGCGGAGCTCCTCGAATGGCAGTAACGCTTGTCGCTCCCAATCTCCGGGTGGCAATACGATGGAGTCATCCAGGAATTCGTTGATGGCAGATAGTAATTCGCGGCGGTCATCCGCCTTGTATGCGATGCCGTGGAACGCGGGGTTCGACATGAGTGTAGAGATCGAGCGACCCACTTCATGATAATCCAAATCGGCACCAGTGGGGCCCAGCAGGATAAACATGAAACGCACCGGCACCGGCACTTCTGTGATGGACGGCATCAGAATGCCCTGCGCGAGTCTCACGAATGCGATGGTAGGCTGCTCAAGAAAGCCGACGGCGCCGACGAGCACGGTAGTGGCCTCGGCGTCGCCGGGGATCCGCTTCAAGATGGAGTCGTTGTGGCCTCGGCGCACGTCGTCCTGCGAGCCCACCGCCTCCGCCGTTGCCGTGGCGAGGTACTCCACCTCGCGCATGTCCAGCCCCGCCGCAGACTGCTTGCGCGCCTCCGCGCGGTCCGCCGGCAGCGCGTGCGAGCTGCGCCGGCGGCGGCCCTCCAGACTCTGTACACATTCAAACAGGCCGGTTAGCGGCGCGCACGTGCAATCACGCGCACATGTGGCTGGTGCCTTATTTGTTGCATCATAGTTATTTCGGTCTAAGTAACAAACGATTAGTAGTTTGTAAGTACACAACACACGTAAAAACTTAGCAATTGCTATGCCTAAGAAAAAATATATGTTAGTCACGAGACGAAGTGAACATGCTACGTCCGGCAATCCAGCCGCCAAGTGTAATCTAGTCGACAAGTTGAAAATGGCACAAAATAGATACACTGCTCTTAAAATTATGTGTGATAGCTCATTGGATCCAGAATGACACCTGGAAAAATGTGCCAAAAGCGTGTATTAGCACATAAAAAATTGCAAAAGTTATAAACAATTAAAGATGAAAAAATTACATTTCGTTTATTGCCAATATTTCATAAGCTATTAATATTTAGGAAATTAAAAAAAAAAGATTCTGAAATTGGAGGAAATTTTCAATAAAAGACTTCCAACTCCCGGAACTCTATCTCCATTATTTATAATTTTAATTTAACACTGAAAATGGGTCTCCGCGCGACATTTGTAGGTTGCGCGCGTGGCTTCAAAAGCGAGTACGACACATTGAATAAATTTATATAAAGTATTCAATAAATTTTTATTTTGAAAAAAATATGGTGTATTCTTCTTAACACTATAAATAATTTATTCCTGTTGGAAATTTTACTTCAAATTAATTTTTCAACAAGTTAAACGATTGGTAACTAACAAAATTTTTTCGACCTTCCATCCTCATCTACTATATAAAAATAAGTCGGGTTTTCTTTCCTGACGCTATAACTCCAGAACGCACGAACCGATTTCCACGGTTTTGCATTCGTTGGAAAGGTCTCGGGCTCCGTGAGGTTTATAGCAAACAAAACGACATCCACGCGGGCGGAGCCGCGGGCAACAGCTGGTTGTAAATGAAAAAAATCTATTTTGTACCATTTTCAACTTGTCGACTAGACTATTAGTGTCCAATGTGCAGATAGGTCCAAATTGCCACTGAACAGGGAAAAATCCGGATTTTTAATGTTCTGTGGTCCATTGCAGACTACAGACTTGGACAAATAATTAAACTAACTCTTCGAGGTACTTTTTTCACATATTTGAACAATGTTTGAACATAATGTTTGTATTGAACATATCGCGAAGTTCTATTGTATGTTCGATTACCGAAACAGCCGTAACATAGTGCAAATGTGTACACACCCAATAAAAGGACACCACTCAAACAAGTGTTCAGATATAACCGTTCATTTCAAATGGAACTTTTTGTGGCAATTACAATAACTTACAAATAGACTAGAGAATAGATACCTAGGAGCTACAAACGTAGGTCCAAGTTCGAGCCCTCGCATTGATAAGGCTTTTATTTATTTATTTGAGCCACAGTAGGTAGTAAATAGGTACATTATGCTACATTGCAATATAAACGTCCATCATTGCAAACAGCAGATAGGCAGGCACCTATTTTGTATCTACTAACTCTTTTTGTTTACATGCATGGTTACGAGTTGCGAGATCTGAATACTTAATAAACTTTAAAGAGAACTTTAAAGCAAGCGCAATAAGCTGGTATACGGGTCGGTGGGTCGGTGGGTCGGTAGGTCGGTGGGTCGGTGGGTCGGTAAAGCTGGATGCTAAGCAAACGAGACAAGTTATGTTTCAAATCAAACCAATAATTAACAAAACTTGAAAGGTCAAACCAACTAACAGGATGCAGGTGGTTTATATTCACACAGATGGATGGCTCGGCACTCGGCACTCGGCACTCGGCAGCGGGGTAAGGGTAAAGGACGCTACACGCTAGGGCTAGGCGCTTCTCAAGCAGTTTCGAGTGGTTAGTAGAGCCAAGTATTCAATATGTTAATATACTAGGGTCATTTCGCCTGTTCGCGTCCACTTAGCGCAGTTGGCAAGTTTGACGGAGAAAATAAAAATGTACCAGTACTAATTTCAATTAAAAGTTTATTTAATCTGTTCATAATATTAGTCTAGTTTAAGGTAACCTTTAGTTTTATTCGAAATATCTTGTAGTTTTTTTTCTAAAAATAAAAACTTCAGAAATAGGCGATTTACCCAGTTCGCGTCCATAAAATCCAATTTGCGTCCACCTGCTGGACCAGTTTGCGTCCACTGGAAATTTGAATTTTTCACAGGAAATTTGAATTTTTCACTGGAAATTCACATTTGAAAATGTTAAGAAGCCATTTAACAACCTTGTTTTTTACCATCTACTCCTATTTTTCACACGGAAATCTCTACGGTTACCACCCACCAGTGGGGGCGTTATGTTGGAATCGAACTGATTAAAACCGTACGCCATCTCGGGTTTTCTAACGCCAGGGTGTCGCCACCGCCACCTCAGCCTGCTTCTGCTAGGTTGACAGGTGGCTCCACGTGTCATCCCCAACCCTGCACTCATGGAGGACAAAGTTCGTTGAATGACCTCTGACGCCTGAGTCGCCTGCGCCTGTTGTGGTCGCCTCTCCTGGACCTTTTCCGTCGCCTCCTTCTCGAGCATGACTTACTCGCAAAGTAAGGCAGCGGCATCGCCCGCCCGCTCTGCAGCATCGCTGTGAGTCAGACTCTCAGTGAGAGGACTCCCACTTCGAGGGCCACCACGAGGGCTCGCCTCGACACCTCCTACGCCCTGCATTCTGCCAGTGTGTGCATCCCTAAGTTCTAACTTGCATCACAGTGATGACATTCAGCCGTTGGCAGGAGCCAACGGCTTCCTGATCAGACACAAGTGATCCCCGAAGTATGTGTTCATGGAGATCACCTGCGTCAGGTGTAACGAGAGGCTCCCGTATGGCCTCTCTAGCCAGTCCTTATGATGGTCACCTACTAAACCTAGCGCAGGTTCTGTGCCCGGTTTCTTTACTCCATCTGGTATGCGCCCACTGATTTTGTCTTGTCCATATTGTCGTTTTGGGAATAGCATATTTGTCTTACCGATTTCTGCTTCTCTCGAATTTCACTCAATGCTATCCTTAAATCGTCTTCTGTGTATGTTCTTTATCCTTCTTACTTATATTAGCAGTAGGAAATTAATTTTAATAATGGACGCGATTTGTTCTTGTCATTATTCCCTGCAGGTATAGTTTGCGTCCATTGCGGACGCAATCTGGAAGTTCAATAAATTCGGTGTAGTAATTCGCGTCCACCTTATTTTAATTGGTAATTATCAAAAAAAATTGCAAATTCATAATGAATATAATTCCTTTTATCATTATCGACGTCTAGAAACTGCTATGTAGCCAAAATACACATAAAACAATAAAAGACTTGCCTTCAAACGCACCGCTGTCCACTACCTTTTTTCTTAAAATTTCGCGGATTCGCGCTCTCTCATTGAACAGCCGTCACTAACTATTTTTTTACACAGGATTGATTGGGCGCACAGAACTTTTACCTATGCGTACGTGGCTCTTATACAATGAGGTATTGGTGGTAATGACTTTTCGACTAATTGATGTGTTAGTATACTTAATTTCGAGAGTTTTCAAAGAGAGGTCCGTAAAATGGACGCGAATAGGGTGATGGACGCGAACAGGCGAACTAACCCTACTTCAACTACAATTAGCTATTATGAGATCTCTATGCTTGGAATGCTGTGATATATGAGGGAGCGCTACATCTGCTATAGGTGATACGTATTACATACGCGTGCGCTCGCGAGTTCGTCAGTACTTCTGCTACTATCTGCGAAACATGTCGGACTAGGTTTACTATCTACGTTTTCAATTGACGCCATTGTGACTTACCGTGTTTCGACTAATAAATGATTTATAATTATTATTATAACCAAGCTCCCGACTTTACACGAACGAAACCCACCGCAATACACGGTAGCAGCTGTACCTAGCCGTATATGTCACATTTTGTGATTTTACTGAATGTTACTGGACACAGACATACCTCTACTAGGTAAATAAATACTCATACCACAATAACGATCGTTCGACTGTGTAAATACTATGTAATGTAAGTACCTACCTACCTACTTAGAAAATTTACGAACATTTTGATTACAGTAGGTATCGATCAATATTATTTACTTTCGCAGGTTTGCCAAGTGCCTACCTTCCTGAATAGATTTAACGGTAAACCACATTTTGAAATAAATACAATCCGTTTCTGTAGCGGTGTCTGCGCAGACTCGGCGGAGTCACACTCTCAGTGCGTCATCGTCCGTGGCGCTTACATTGTACACTTTATATTCGTGTTATGTGTTTCGAAACTGAAACTGCAGTTGCGCCTGACAACATTAAATTATGTGTGACCGAGCAGCGGCATGTGTGTGACCGTGTACATTGCAAATGTGCTTATTTATTGTACCGCCATTAGGGACAACCAAAGTGTGACCCGGCCCACCTGCACTGCTGACTGGCCACGGCGAGAGCTGGCACTAAATACAGTGGCGCTAAATACCTACTGGCATACTAGGGCTACAAAGTACGTAGTGACCTGTGGTGGCATGTACAGTAGGTGAATACTGCTGCAGATGAGCTACTCTAGCAACGTGAAGCGTGAAGCGCAGCGCGCCGGCCCGCTCTGGTGGCGTGTACGGGGCGCTGCGCAGGCGGGATGCGGGTAGTGCGATGGGTGAGGTGAGAGGAGAGGAGAGGAAAGGACACACTCGCATAACGGGCTCGGTTCGTACGATGAGGTGCGCGCTGTGGCGGCGGCAGGCGGCCGTGGTGCTGCACACGGAGCAGCGCGCGCGCGCCGACGCCAGCCCGCCCTCGTCCTGCCACAGCGACTGCGCACCAACACCCAGCAGAGCCACTCATCAAATAGTCGACACTGTTCACGCCGCGGGCAGCAGGGGCTACCGCTACCTGCTAGGTGCTCTGCGGCCCCACCATGGTTTGGTGAGTGCGCGCGGATGGCGTATACGATATATTATGTAGGTAGGAGCACCATTCGCTCGCAGTCCTAAACTAACACATACAATCATGACTTCATGACTGCCACACGTGAAAGGGGGCCGATAGAGTCCTTCGTATCGGGTTAACCTTGAACATATTCACCAAACATCGGCGCATTCCGACACATGCTAAATGTCAGATTACTATATATCGTCAGATAAACGCGCCCGTATCTGAGTCCGCGGTTCTGATTATCTTCTTCCTTTATCACATTGTGTGTTACACATGTCGTTACTTAATACTTAGATAATGTTCGCTTCATTGTCAACAATTAAATACATTTAAAAATGAAGGAAGTCACGTTGGCAGGTCGAGCGCTTCGCAAGTGCGACTAATGGTGTCCACACACGTTCCAATATACTCGCATAAACTTGTATACTGGAATAGCATAGAACTCAACCGCCCACAGTTCCGATGTGGAGAGTAGCCTAGCCGTACCTGCAGGCTGGTGTAGGAGGAGTGCTTGCGCGCGCTGATGCTGAAGCGGAAGCGGTCGTCGTGCACGTGGCGGTGGCGCAGCAGCAGCGAGCGCATCACCACCGGCTTGTCGTCGTCCTCGATCAGCCCGTCCGACACCATGCTCTCCACCACCCTGCCACGCGACACATGTTACATCCGCACTCACGCTACTCCCTGGCCGGCTTCACACACACAACTCACTTACCTGTAAGCGACACCGGGCAGGTCCTTCTCGTCCAGGTCCAGCAGCACGACGCCGGTCTCCAGGCAGCGGCGCAAGTTCAGCAGCGAGTGGAACGACAGCGAAGCCACGTGAGGCTTGCCCCAGCGCGCCGAGCCCTCTTCCACGTCCTCCTCGTACTTGATCCAGCGCGCCGTCTCCTTCCACTCCGACTCGCCCTCGTCGGTCATCAGAAGCTCGTCGAGTTGCACGAACACCTGCGACACGACCACGTCAGTCCGCTAGCGCTCGAGAGCCTTCTCCGCGGCGAGTCTGCGCCTGCGCTACTCACCGAGTGGGGGCTGTGGTCGTACATCTTCTTGTAGGTGGTGTCCGACAGTATATTCTGGACCTTGTCGCCGCCGTCCTTGCGACCCACGTGCACGGTGGAACCCTGCGACAGAGTGAGTTTATGACATTGAGTTAGTTAGGTACCTACCTACTCACATGCGCCTGCAGGCGCTTCACTTTTGATCAATTTGACCCGTGGCAAGTGGGTGTAGGCACTTATTGATAGGATAAAATATCTATTATTTGGGACATGTTTTATTGAACCTCTGCTCGTTTGTAAATCAGTGACTTTTAATTAGTAGCAATCCTGGGGCAGGGTCGGCTGATACACTACACTTACCCGCGGCTGGATCTTGTGGCGGCGCAGCGCGCGAGGGTCGTCGCTGCGGTGCGCCTGCAGCTCGGCGGCGTCCGCCTCGCGCAGCGGCTCGTCGCCCGGCGCGGCCGACACGCGCCGCTCGGCGCCCGCGCCGCCGCCGCGCGCGCCTTCCTGCAGCGAGTACTTGCGCGCCTTGTGCGGGTGCAGGTGCCGCCTGCAAGTCACACAACGGCGCTGCCTCGCATCACACACGTCGCGCGTCGCGCCCGAACCTATCCTCGGTGGTGCACCCTGAGTAGTGGCCGCGCCGCCCTCGGGCTCCACATCACGCCCATGCCGCACTACACACACTACAGACGCACGTAGCCGCGTGGGGCCCATGCTACGCTCAACCAAATTCATATATAGACGAAAACAGTTGCGTAAATAACGTAGCCAATTACAAGAACGATAAATTACCATAAGTAACAAAAATAAGTCTGAACACATTGCCGCAAGTCACTAGCGCTACAGTTTTACTCGGAATTAAATCTCTCCAACTCCTAAGGTGTCGTATAATTTCCGGAAACTTCGGGCAATTTCTGTGTCGTCATCGAATCAAACATACTTGGTGAGGTAGCTAGGTCCGACAAATAACCACATTCATAACATTAATTTAGGAGAACTCGAATTAAAAATCTTTAAAAACAAAATAAGGCAACTCACTGAGATTTGGCTAGGAACAAGTCCGAACAACTGCATTTTTTTTTGTAATCTCTCAGCTATTTCGATGAAAACCGACTCTTTCGTCAACTCGCTATGACGACTGCCTTCAATCTTCAATCCCACAAAATATGAACGTGTGAGCAATGTGGGTGCGGACAGGGAGGGTTACACCTAAAACGGAAGCGATGGGGCGTCGGTAGCGTCGTGAAGCTACAATGTGGTCTGTCTTTGTTTTTTACAAGTCGGTGGGAGCCACGGATATCCCTTTATCTAGATAATTTCAACAAGTGCTTCATGTCACCTGCAACCGATTGGCGATCTCAAGTGACGTCCAACACTGTAACTTGTGTCGAACCCTCAGAGGTCGAAACGGTCTGATCGCTCCACAGAACGGAACACTACATCTGACTTCATTGTGTACTACAGGCTGCTTTGGCCCTGTGCGGCACTTGCAAGCGATACCTGTCCCGCCGGCGCGGGTCCGCTCGGCGTGTGCGCCACACACGGCGGCGCGGCGTCACGCGTCACGCCTCACCGCGAGCTATTGTGTTCGCGCCGCCGCTAATGAGCGTTAAGCGATGAGCTGTTCATTCAATGCTTGTCGCTGAGATTTATTGTGTGCCATCGGCTGGAGCCGACGCAGATGGATCACTTACTCGTACATCCGCGGCTAGCCCGCTTCGCGATCTCAAAACACTTGGACGCAAACATTTTATGTGTAGGTACGTATCTAATGTACCTGTATACATATAATAAATCTGTAACTGATCGCTGTCTGTGCATGGAAGATAATACATATAAGAAAAACCTTTATTGGGGGACTTTATGAACGTAATACCTACCAGCCAAAACAATGATTTTTAGAATGTTTGTCTGTATTTCTGTGCGTTTGTGCGCGCTAATCTCAAAAGCAGCTAATCCCATAATATAAAATAATTGCGTATCATAATTTGGTTTTGATAAGCTTCACTTAAAATTTAACTTTTGTTTCATAAATAAAGAAATTGAAAAAAAAATCTTGGCGGGCTATCATCGATGTTCGCTCATTACTTGAAAGCCGCTTAACAGATTCAGCTGGAATTTTAAATGAATGGTTTTCAAGAATCTATTCATAAGCTTCGCAAATATTATCACGTTATTATAGGCGTGATAGAAGCGGTCTACCAAAATCGCATTAAGTAAAAATAATTGCGACCTAATACTAAGTAAGCGTATCCGATGCTGCGGTATGATTATGGTTCAAACTATAGGATTCTTTCATACAGCTCCGCCCGAGCGGTAAATCATCGTTTTTCATCATGTCTCCGGTTCCACACTAATCCATCGATGGATTTGTACCTACTTTTTGTTCTATTCTGATCCATCGATGCATTCATTGCCACTTTATAGGTTTTACATGTGAATTCAAATAAAACTAAATGTACCCAAGATAAATGTTATGTGTTATTTCAACGCCATAATCACATACGCGGTACGAACGTATGCATGACAAGTAGGTACAACGGGGTCTATTAATAGAATTTACAATCAATGCTACAGAACTGTCTTTGAATCCCATCACCGTGCACCGGTCGACACAAATATTATCACTTTCTTTGAGTGTCATGGGGCAGAAAATGTCACACAGGTAAGTAGTACATGAACCATTGTTGTTTTTTATTAATAAACTATTCATTCGTTCATTCATTATTCATTCATACTGTTTTTCATTTCTTCAGTAAGTACCAAAATAAAATGTCACATTGGAGTTGACATAATATTGTCTCATTTCTGAGTAGCTATCACGAGTTTGTTTCATATACAAGACGACTGGCTGTACATAGAGGAGCTGTTCTCGTTCCCACACTTATGTATGGTAGTGAATGTTGGGTGTGGCAGAAGAAGCATAAAAGTAGACTGAATGCTGTAGAAATGAGAAGTCTGAGAAGCATAGTTGGAGTAAAGTTGGTGGACCGAGTGAGGAACAGTGTGATAAGGGAACATTGCGGTATGATTGAAGATGTAGTGACCAAGATAGAGAAAAGGATGCTTAGATGGTTCGGACATGTAGAGAGGACGGATGAAGAAAGATTGACGAAACAGATATAGGTATGAGGCGAGGTTGAATGGACAACCCGGTAAAGGTCGACCTAGGCGTACATATTATTCTAATCAGATCCAGGACATTTTGGAGAAAGTATTTTTCCAAAATTAAGTTGCCTTGTTACATCAGCTATACCTAATCCAGTGAAAGTCACGTCGGTCCAACCGTTTCAGAGATTAGCTGGTACAAACAGATAGACAGACAAAATTAAAAAGACCTTTTGGTATCGGCGATATGACCAAAAGTTGTAATGACTGACATTGACGAGGGCGAAGCCGTGGGCATTAACTAGTAAATTATATAATTTAATTTTCCCAATTGACTAATTAACTGATTGATTGATTCATTGCCTAAACCGCTAAAGCAACAAAATGTCGAATTGAAAATTTCGGCAGTAGATGTTAGATGTGTCCAATATTATACACACTAACTCACATACAAACAAACTGGGCCTCGATTCTGCTAAAGGCAAACCACTGTAATACCACAGACACTCTAAAAATGCTATTTAATTGTCGACTTTACCTATATACAGTTAAAGTCTAAAATCAAATTAAAAGAATTTATTTAACTTTTTATAAAATATGATTTGACTTCAGACTTTAACCTAATAACAATAAAGTCTATAATTAAATGGCATTTTTTAGACTGTCAGTGGTATGTCAGTGGTTTGGCTTTAGCAGAATCGAGGCCCTGTAGGACTAGAGCCTAGGCCCAGAGCAACGTCGCGTCGCGTCGTTACGTAATTCGTCATCACCGTTTGTTATGCTAAGGAAGATCATCGCTTCTACAGGTAAATGATTCACCAATACATAATTATTAGCCTAGTAAAATTTGTTAAGTGAAGTAGGCGCACAAGAATAATGATGTGCGTATAATATGTGAGAGATACCGCATAACATAATGATCAAGATCTTTAGGCTTCAGCAGAGATCGAGGTAAGTCGCGCCCTCTCGGCGAAAACCGATTGCGTCGTGTGTTTGTGACGTCACAGGTGTCAATGCCAACATTAGGGACAGCAGACAGCTCCCACGGTGGGCGCAGTTCCGCAAGCCAACTCGCTAGCGGCGACCTTGTGCCGAGCTATTACTGGGTAGTGGATTGTCTCCTTCACAAACCATTTCTATCCAGATTGACAACTCAAAGTACGTGTATCGTTTGCTCGTGCGTGTGTGTGCGTGTGTGTTCGATGCTCGGACGCAACATCCACCCTTTGGAGTATAAACATCGTATTTTTGTAACATACGCTACAACATCAATGAGAGCTTAATTTTTACCCGAATGCGCCAGCGAGGGTAATGATGTGTTTCGTGCGTATGTATGTATGCATGTATGTAGTTTTCTTTATTCCCCTCTAGAGGTCTAACGGCTCGACGGATTTCGATGAATGAAGTCCCAAATAAAAGGTATGCATCGCCCGGGTTCTTACATGAAAAATGTGAACAAAAACCATAGTTTTGATTTCTGGTGCTAAATAGTATGTTGTAGAAAATTTTTTTTACTCAAACTTATCGAGTACCTACCTACCTATCAAAATGAAGGAAATTAGAAGGAGATTACAAAAATATATTGGTTATCCATCGTAACTACAAAGTATTAAAATAAAATAAATGATTAAAAAATAAAAAATTACCGACTGCTGTTAAAAAGACCAAAACATGTTTGATATACAGGCGGTACCCATTAATTTTCTTTCGCTTTAATTTGCGAACGGCTATCAAACTTGTTTCTGGCTTTTCAACAGCATTCGGTTTTTTTAACTTTTGAATTTTATCTCTCCTTCTGGTTTGAAATAAACGTAGTTTGTACTTACAAGTAAATCGGGATTTTTCAAAAATGATCACTAAGGAGGCAAAAATAAGTGTAGAATGGTTGTATGGAAGTCCGTTAGCGAAGTGGCCAAGCGAAGCCGGGCCGTGGGCCACTAGTGCTAATGTAAAATTAAGTATTTGTGTCTGTACATTGGAGATATTAACAAAAAATACGTGGGTTATGTTAAATGAACCAAATATACCTGCTTTATTTTGGATCGCGATGGACGTAAAATCGTTTTTTAGGGTGCCGTAGCCAAATGGCAAAAAACAGAACCCTTATAGATTCGTCATGTCTGTCTGTCTGTCCGTCTGTCCGTCTGTCCGTCTGTCAGTCTGTCCGTCTGTCCGTCTGTCCGTCCGTATGTCACAGCCACTTTTCTCCGAAACTATAAAGCCTATGCTGTTAAAACTTGGTAAGTAGATGTATTCTGTGAACCGCATTAAGAATGTCACACAAAAATAGATAAAAAGCATAAAATTTTGGGGTCTAATAAATACTAAGAACTGAAACTTATTTTTTTTTATCAAACCCATACGTGTGGGGTATCTATAGATAGCTCTTCAAAAATGCTATTGAGGTTTCTAACATCATTTTTTTCTAAACCAAACAGTTTGCGCGAGAGACACTTCCAAAGTGGAAAAAATGTGTCCCCCCCCCCCTCTAACTTCTAAAATAAGTGAATGATAAATCTAAAAAAAAATATATTATGTACATTGCCATGCAAACTACCACCGAAAATTGGTTTGAACCAGATCCACTAAGTAGTTTTTTTTAATACGTCATAAACCGCAATTAATTGACAATATTTTTGGTTTAAATATTTCTTGTGAAACTGGTATTATATTAGCTTGTTTAGCTATCACAAGCCTATATGGGCTCGTATATAGTCACTTACTGCTACGGAACCCTTCATGGGCGAGTCCGACTCGCACTTGGCCGGTTTTTAATAGATCGTGTCGGCAGACCCATTGGACCTAATACAGCTTTAATGTTTAATAGTAAGTTAGTGGTTCGACGGTGGATGGCGCGACTGGAGCACATCACTTGCAGGCAACCATGCGTAGGCACGAGTAGCCATCCAAGTCCGCCGGCACAAGGCCGCGACGGCCCAACTCGCACAGCTGCATAGCGCGCAGCCAAGTTTCTCCACCGCCGCCCCCGCCCCCGCCCCCGCCCCCCGCACCCACGTCACGCGGCCTTCTGTCAACGACGCGATATATTTTATATTTTTAACAAAAACAAAAGACAAACATCGGCACATCGGCAATCAGCGTAAAGTTTTAAGAAACTAGGTGTAATGCTCAGAGCGAACCTAGATAGAACCTAGATAGGTGTCGGTACTTAATAAGCGATCCGAATAGATAATAAGATTGCGGCGAAATGTTCAATGAACACACAAGGTAGGTAGTACCTAGGTAGGTACCTAGCGCCTAGCGCGCCAATACATAAAGCATGTGCTACAGCTTTTATGGTCTCGTCTTAGCTAGGGGCACTACGGTGCCCCCAGATGTTTGCGACTGAAATGAGGTAGGTAGATAGGTTGCCTAAAGGCACAGAAGTAATCTAACCTTGTCTCCGAGCGCACGTGACAGGGCGCGAGTATTATGTCGGTCAACAATCGGTCAACTCGACCGTAACTGCAAACACCTAATGACTCCTTGCTCGAGCTCGAACCGCCACCCGAGGCCATTGGGGGCCTGTGCCGGGGTGTCTCCTCACTCCATAACAGTGCTCCGCCGACTCCACAGAGGCAGTCACAATGAAGGCACGTCAGTCACTTGGCAGCTACCACGGATATCTTGTGCGGCAGCTACCTACCTCAGACTACACTACCTACTTATTCAGAATAGCGCACGAGGATAAATTGGTACAAACTTACCGAACCGACCAGTTTCGTGCTTCTTACTTTTAAAATGGCGGACTCACAAACACCTGTTCATCCCTAGTTTATCCTCTGAGGGCCGGGAGTGGGTGGTCATTTGAACGGTTTGAAATGTAAGTTTATACTTGAATTGCAGCAAAATGACTCAAATGAAACATTGTAATTAACTAGATTAAATTTGTAATTTAAACCTGTACTTACATGTACAGAGAACTCTGGCTAATATTGCTATTTTTCTGAATTTCTTAATCTTGTTTTTTCAATTAATGGTTTGTTAGTGTCATACTGATGCCCTACGCAAAATAAATATCTTTTCAACCGACTAACATTACATTTAAGATTTCTCTAAAATTGGAACTTAAATTAGTTTATTGCTTGTCCGAGCTAGCGTAGCAAAGCTAGCTAGCTGGACATTAATTTTACTTCTTAAATAAATCCTAAATAACAGATTGAGAATCATACTCAATATACCTCTGCGTATATGAATATGAACAGTGACAGCTCACATCATTGTGGAAAACGGATAGGTAGGTAGCTAAGTTGTTTTGACCACTCTGGATGCCTAATCAATTTGAGCATTGCATCCATTGATATTTTTGAATTTATGAGTGTGAATTTTGGGCACTTTGCAAGCCACGATCTGTGTTTGATGCTGACTGTACCAGACCTCGAGTGTGCGGGCCGGAACCTCCACGCGGTGCACCCGGGCAGCGCAGGTGACAGTACCTCCCACTCGCAGGGGAGACTGCCACCTGCTACTAATTACGGCCGAGGCGGGCGTGTCCCAATTGACTCTAGGTCTGTACACTTGTGACCGGTGACCGTACTCGATACATGATATTGGCAGTAATTAATTTGTAAATAGTGTACTAAGCGTGGCTGCTGTACACCAGTGCGGTGCTATTGTTGTAAGGAAGGCTCGTGTTAGGCTCCGCACACAGCCAGGCCATGGAGTGTTGGTGCCGGCGCCGCCGGGCCCCGCTGCACACTAAGCGCGCGAGTGGGCCGCGACTGGCACGGTCGAACACAAATAGCAGCCTTCGGTCGGAACCATCACAGTGCACATTACAGCTAACGAGTGGCCGCGTGCCATCTGTCGCCAGATAACGCTTGTATCTCGCACGAGCCCACCACTCCACGTCTCTAGCGAACCGTCGCGTTTCCGAAATCACACGAGTAGTACAAGGCAGGCTGTCTGCGGGCGCACAACATCCTTGTGAACGGAAGTTGTGGTCAGCAGTCGTGACGCGTGGGCAGCGGACACCGACGGATTGTGGTAGGCTCACTGTATGGACGGTGCGACCTCCGTGCGTAGTGGTAGTGTGTGCAACGAAGTCATTTGCGTAACTGATGGTTGCATGAAATGAAAAACGTAGTTATCATGTTGTGTACACCACTAACATATCAATTTACACTTGCATTCTATGCTCCCCCCCATGATCAAACCCACTCCTGACCTAGAAGAGCCCTTAAAGGTGTGCGCCATTCGTGCACGTTTCTAGGTTATCCACGAAGTGGTCGGTAGTGGACGTCGACACGCGGAGGGAGGGTGCACACATGGCATGCACAGTGCGAGGGGCCGGTGCGGGGAGGCATGCGAGTGACGGCGTGCTATGCGGTGCTGATGGTGCTCACCGCTCGTGCGCCAGCTGCGAAGCGCGCGTGTAGGTGACGGGCATGGTGCGGCGAGTGAGTCCGCGCGGCGACAGCGCGCTCTGCACAATGCCAATGTCACGCGACGCGCTATTTCTGTACCGCCGCGCTGCGCCGGTGTCCCTTCCGCAAGCCGCGCCGGAGCCGCCCCCACCCGCGCCCGCAACATTACACTCCTCACTGGCGTAGCGACCGACAAGCCATGCCGGGACGGGTCGGTGCCTACTTGCATAGGAACATCACCCCCGTATTGGGCGTCATCCAGAGTGCAGCTATGTTTACAAAATTATTGCCACCTACGATCTCCAAATGTACTGTGTGTAAAGACAAAAAAATACGAGCGAGTGCCAGGTCCGCCGCGACCGCCACTGGCTCACCTCACGGTCACCCGCGCCGTGTAACATGTACGTATGTGTTCACACAACGTGCTGGTTATCACAGTGTGATGTTTTGTTTATTCGATCGCCTATAATGCGATTACCTTAATGTGAGTTATTTGACATTGTGGCAGGGGAGGATATGATATTGCCCGTTTATGTACAATCTACAAAGATACAAACTTCAGTACGCGAACATATGGTTGAGCTGTTTGTGATAACGGAACACGGAACGGGTGACGCGGGCGGGTGACGTTACGCGGGTGACGCCACGTGGCACGTTTTGTTCACATTCGGCAGTGAATGTGCTGCGGTGTTGCGTTGCGCCTGCGCCTGTAACATCACATTGTCGACATCGGAACTCGGTACCCTTCGCTCCTCGAACACAGCAATATTTTTTGGGGTTTAAATATAGAGAGCGGTACCGTAGTGCCCCACCAATCGAGCAAAGGCAACGAAACGTTAGTACAGCCATACCGTACACTCATTTACCGAAGCCACCCAGGACACAAGGACGTGGGTAAGCTTCATAAAGGTGGGTGGACCATAGATGGCATTACTGTAAGTAACCCCGCCAGCCAAGGTTGTGTCAGGTTAGAACCAACCTAAACCACAAGTCGTCCTGAGTCTTATACACCAGGGAGTAAGGAGGCCCAATACGACAATACCATCACACCCCTGCTGACCCTGAGTATGGGAACCGCGGTGTCCCCACTAATTCAGCTGTTAAGAAAGGTAGGTAATTCTGTATCAGCAGCTGTTTATTTCTTTCTAAGGGTACTCTCAGCGGCAGCGGGCGGCGGGGGCGGGTGCGTGACACAAGCTCATCGCGGTCGATCCCTGGTGCCTCGTCCTTGTACGGTTCAAGGTCCCGCAGCACACGGCACACGGCGCGGCACGCCACGGCCTGCCTTGAGCGACGCGCTCTCACAATATACAACAACATACTAGGACATTCTCTTTTTTATAAATATTTTTAAAATATCATAATAAGAGTAAATATAATATGTAAGTATATCTATCAAGTCTGGTTCTATGTTCACTTAGGTACCTACCTATTAGGAAAAGATAATATTATCCACTTTGTTATGGACATTGGATAATATTATCACATTGGACAATGGACATTTTGCTACATTTGTTGCAATAAACGACCATTTGCAGTTTTAGAGATACAAATTCACCTATGGGTAATCGCGCCGGATTCATGTTCAGAGTTCGCGGTTGCACAATTGTTACTAACTAAGTACCTATAAAATATGTTTGTGTTCACATAATGATAAACAAGTACCTATGTGTTAAATACCTCCAATGCAGGGACACAGTAAGTGGATATAAAGATATAGGTATAGATCTGTACAGATAGATGAACTAAGTTTTCGTAGTAGGAAGGCAATTTACGAGTTATTTACTGCTTGAACAACACTTTCATTTATATTTATTAAGTCCCTTTTTTTCGTGTGGAAATCCTCATGGATATCTCCCCTCCGGCCAGACGGGGCAGGTTATTACGGACTCCTACCGACTAAAACCGCACGCCGCCGGTTGGGTCTATATGCGCCGGGCTATAAGGCATTTCCCGCGTACCCTGACTGTCCTTGGGCCATCTACGGTTTCAGACGGCCCCCTCGGGGATGTGGGAACTACGGTGTCCCCAACCTGTCCAGAAAAGCCTGCTTCTACTGAGGTGACAGGTGGCCTTACCTGCCACCCCCAGGTCTGCGCTCATGGAGGACGGAGGTCAGTAAGTAAGTACCTATATACTGCTTCAATATTCTAACCCTATGTCGATTATATTAAAAAGAACTCAGAAGTGTATGATGCGACATAGCAAGTTGCCAGCGCATTTGATACCGTGTTAGGTGACAGTGTTGTAAATAGTACGCGCTTGCTTGTGAGCCAGCGCTATGTGGTGTGATGCGGTGTACAGTGTACAGTGTACAGTGTGCAGTGTACAGTGTACAGTGTACAGTGCGGTACTCACGCGTGGCGCTGCGAGCGGCGCTCGTCCTCGGCGAGGTCGGCGGGCGGCGCGCCGGCGTCCTCGCCGTCGAACTGCACGTGGCGCGCCTCCTCGCGCACGCTGGCGGCGCTGGCGGCGCCCGACACCTGCGCAACCACCAGCTATACACACAGCTCGCTCGGCACGCAGGCTCCCCTCCCCCTTCCCCCTACGAGCTCCCTAATCAAATCATCGACCTACCTACCTCTTAACTCATTGAAAACTCTAATTAGGCACAACTGATCTTTACCAAAGGCCATTGTTACATTCAAAAATGTTAGGCAAACGGAACTGTAGGTACTGTGCCACTCAAACAAACATTGCAAGTAATTAAATTAAGTGAAAATGTTTGCAACTCAGACTAGAAGAATAAGATAGACGGAGCGATCAGTACTTGGCTAGTGTAACCGCGAAAAAGGAGACTAAATAGCAATCTGTCTCCTTTCGCTCGCCACTCCTTGTGAGCAGCGAGTGACGTGCGCACGTGCGAATACGCTTAAACAAAATATTAAAAATATGCGGTATTGTTTGATGAAAAGGTGTAAAAACACTTCAATATTCATAGGAAGACTGCTGGATTATCGTTTCATAAATAAGTAACTATTTCTTAATAGATTTCAAAACATTTTTCTAAATATTTTAGATACACAAACTAGGAACACAAAACCGCCGCCATGTTCTACAGTGTTGCCATGTGTTTTTTATCTTTTCCACAAAATATATTGCCGTATTTATGGGAATTTATAAGTATACTGAGTAAAAAAAATCGGTGTCATGAATGTTGACAAGCTTGATGTTTCCAATCATCATCATCATCATCATCATTCTTGCGTTAGTCCCGAACTCTCGATCACATAAATATGTGTCCTGGATCTACTTAATATGTGGCTTGGATTTTTCTGAATCTTGGGATTGACTGCTGGAAATTCCCTGTCTACGAACCGACTAAAACCGCAACCATACATTGCAGCCAGACTTGGAACGACATGCGGTTTTAGTCGGATCGTATGAGGAACCATCATACCGCTGCTAGCCACAGACAGGGAATTCATCCTCATACAAACCGATTAAAACCGCACGTCGTTCTGGGTTTAGTTGCACCATATGCGTGCGGTTTTAGTCGGTTTGGATGAGGTACCTTCATCACCACAGACAGGGAATTCATCCTCATACGAACCGATTAAAACCGCACGCATACGTTACAAACATACCCGGAACGGGGTGTGGTTTTAGTCGGTACGTATGAGGAACCATCACACCGCTCGTCACAGATAGGGAATTCATCCTCATACGAACCGACTAAAACCGCACGCCGTTCTGGGTCTAGTTGCACCATATGCGTGCGGTTTCAGTCGGTTCGTATGAGAAACCATCATCGCCACAGACAGGAAACTGATACTCATACGAACCGATTACAACCGCACGCATACGTTGCAAACAGACCCGGAAAGGCGTGTGGTTTTAGTCGGTTCGTATAAGGAACCATCACATCGCTCGACATGATAGGGAATTCATCCTCTCACGATCCGACTAAAACCGCACGCATGCGTTGCAACCAAACCCGAAATGGCGTACGGTTTTAGTCGGTTCGTATGAGGATGAATTCCTTATCTGTAGCGAGCGATGTGATGGTTCCTTATACGAACCGACTAAAACCACACGACGTTCCGAAATTTTCCGAATCAGAATTTATTTGAAAGTTTAGTACCTAATTAAATAGTGTTTACTCATTGTTTATCACGTTTTCATTCATGTTAACTCTTCCCTATTTTAGACACTCATTATGATAATCATTTGTCTAAATGATATATAATAATTAGATACAGATAACATTTGCTATAACTAATATTAATTTTCCATAATTATGTCCATTATATAGAGATTTTTTTGGGAGATTTTTCTTTTGCTGGCAACCGTACGCACACGCTGTTAGTGGTATCGGTACACGGAGATCCGAGGTCACACGCACACATTGAAAAGTGTTTGGCTTCACATGTTTGTTAGAAACACTCCGTCTATCTTATTCTTCTAGTCTGAGGTTTGCAATAAAACCAAAAAGTAGTCCGCCGAGTTCCTTGCCGGAGTTCTCAGGACGGGGCCGCGTTGCCAACGCTTCATATGGAAACATTAGCTACTGTAGTTTCTTTTTGACATAATATATTGTATGTGCTGTTTTAAGGGTAGGTATACAGGGTGAATTTTTCAAAAGGGATTGGATGGCCAAATCCGAAACTATAAGGAATAGCGAAAAATGGTCAAAGGAGTCACGAGCCCGATTTTGATGAAACTTAAAACCTCATCATTAGATTTTTGAAAAACCAATAAACCTAGCTGAGAATCGAACCTGTTGATTTTGAAAAAAAAAACACAGCCTTTATTATTACACCATACGATAGTGTCGCTGTTAAGGAACAAATTCTGCAAAGTAATGATATACGGCAAATTTAAGGAAACTTTGGAATTTAATAAAATTCATGTTTTATGTACCTATTTGTTTCGTTCGAAATCCCAGAAAAGATCGTGACTATTCCGTGTTTTAAATTATACTCGGAATGATTATAATGATTGATGTTTTTTTTTTGAACAAGATGGAGCTCCAGCCCATAATAGCCGTAAAAGAGATTTTGATTCAGCAGTTTGACGATAATTTTATTGCAAAGCATGGTCCTGTGCCTTGGCCAGCAAGATCCCTGGATCGTATTCCCTTAGATTACTTTCTCTGGAGGCATGTCAAAAACGAAAATTACAAAACACATATGATACAGGTCATGACTTGAAACGTTCTTTGGAGAATATTCTAAACGGAATCAATAACATTCTAATATTGAATGCAGTACGATCCTTGAGCTCTCAAATCCAGCTATGTATTGAAAACAATGGTCTACATTTTGAACAATTTGATCAGTTAATGTAAGAAAAATAAAATGTATTTTGTTAAAGATGAGCGCTTTCCTTTAGTTTACGGTATGTCATTACTTCCCAGAATAAGATCGTTAATAGCAATACTATCGTATGGTGTAATAATATAGGGTAACAGTTTTTTTTTCAAAATCAACAGGTTCGATTCCTGGCGAGGACTATTAATTTTTCAAAAATCTAATGATGAGGTTTCAAGTTTCATCAAAATCGGGCTCGTGAATCCTTTGACCATTTTTCGCTATTCCTTATAGTTTTGGTTTTGGCCATCCAAGCCCTTTTGAAAAATTCACCCTGTATACAAAAGAATTATTGACTTTAATAAATAAAGGACCAAATAATAAATAAATAAAGCGAGTCGCCGTCGAGCGCTGCACTCACCTGTGGCTCGGCGCCGGGCGCGCTGGCGAGCGGCGCGGGCGCCGGTCCCGCCGCGCTGCCGCCGGCCTCTGCGCACAAACCGCCGTGTACTGACCACCGCCACTCAACACAATTAGGTATAAAACTAAACTAGCTTCTCAGGCTTCACCAAATTAAACACGATAACGCAGTTTAGATTCCTGTCATTGGCAATATTCGCCGTTATGCGCTCAGCGGCGGACTGAGGTGAGTAGGTAGCAGTTATGAGCTATTTTCAAAAAATTAGCATATTATCATACAATAAAATATAACATTTATATTATCACAACACCATCTAGACGAAAACTAGGCAAAGCATGTCATGCGGGTCGAATAAATCATAATCATAATCATAATCATAATCATAATCATAATCATAATCATAATCATTTATTCCTTTGTTAACATAGGTAAGTAGATACAGGTGATGGTGTTAATAATATTATAATATCCGCTATGTTATGCCATATGGCGTACAAATGCAGTACCTAGTCTATACTGATAACAGAAAAAACTTATTTATACTACCATGCGAGACCAATCTGTCATTAAACTTTTATTCCAATTATATTCATGATTATTTATATAATCACCATCCAAACTTAGTTGATATTATTATTATAATAAAATCGTGTCAGAATACAGAAAAGTCAATTACCATTAGTCAATATAGAAAATAGAATCAAATGTCATAAACATACACATAGGACGTTTTTTACGAATCTGTCGACGCCGTCAAGGTAGGGCCCACCATTTTAAGATCTAAAGCATCTAGAACTGTGACCCGACCCTCTCGACTTCACCTTGGCACCAATCCAACGCGGTAAGGTTTATACTGACCGGGAATCGAACCACACATCGTCACACGCTCTACCGCTACGCCGCCGCGCCGTATTGCATTTTGTCGTGTACGTAGATTATGTACTTAATTATCAGCCCTCAAACATACCAGTAAGTGCGCTATGCAGTGTACCTGCCATGGACGCATGTTGGAGATATACATTGATGGCAATGGGCATGGCGCGTGGCGCTAGCACTTGACGAAAATTAAGAAAGAAAGAAAGAAGAACGAGAAAGATAACACAAAAGTTCCTACAAATATGAACGAAGACCCATCAGATTCGAAGCGACCTCTACACAAGTGTGTCTAAGGGCTATGCAAGCTACATAACTGCCTCTTGTGTAAGAATCTTTCTTCAAAATTACTTAAATATTAACATCTTTTGGACTACTGTTGTTTGTAGGCGCTTATTTTCACGTCTTTTGGCAAGAAAGTACAATCTTATAAATGTGGGAAATGTCATTACCTCATCACTCATATCATTTACATGTTAGACATTAGGAAGCTTCCAACGCCGTTAACTTTTAATTAATCCAGGTCTCTATGACTGCACAGCACATCACTGCTACTCTCCGCGGTGGGCCGAGGTGAGTAGCAGTGAGGTGAGTGGCCGGCTGAGCATATACTAGCACAAGTTACTATTATAATATATAGATCAAATGCTTGTTATGTTTTATTTAGAAAGTACCACTTTAGTTTTACAAGTGTAAATAACTCCGCCCTGAACAAACCTTGGCCTTTGCGTTTGAGTTTGACTCACTGTTTTGTGAACGTGTGTTGACGTACATGTGAGTAATATTATCAAAATGTTTAAGCCTTTTACTACGTTACTGCTGTGCTTCGCGGGATGAGTTCACTGCGATGAGCAATCCGACAAATATTTTAACATTACTGCCTGTTGACATTCCTTGTGTAAAGTGGTTAAGCATATTATTAAGTATATCATTATATTGCATAGTGCCATTTCACATTATAAATACACTAGCCGTGCCAGCGACTTCGCTCGCCTGCATTTAGATCTTTTACTGTTTTATTGTTTGCGCGGAAACCTAATTCTTTTTCAATATTTCAAATAATTCAAAAATTTCTTTTTTGCTATATTATAGCTACATGGCCCACGAGGAAGACCGAATGGGACCAGCGGCACCCTAACTGGAAGTACACAAGACGGCTAGGACAGTTGTATAGCTGTGAGCGCAGGTTTGATTTATATCCAATAAATCAAACCTGCGCTCCTGGAGCGAAGAGCGCCATCCCGCCCGCCGGGCTCGTGAAAGGCGTCGAAGCAAAGTTCTCGTCAATTGAAGCCAACCCACCACCGCATTAGAGTGGAGCCGGCTAGGAGGTGGGAGGGGGGGGGGAGCAGGGCGTACCGAGTGTCTGCGAGTAGGGCGGCGGCGCGGCGTCGTCGCGGCGCGGCTCGGCGGCGGCGGGCAGGCGCGCGGGCGCGTCGCCCCACACCACGCGCTCCATCTCCTCGTCCAGCCGCACCTCGTCCTCGCCCGCCGTCTGCGCAACACACAAACTGCTCACTACAGTAGGTACATGGTAGCATGGAACATTTTGTCTGTTATTTATCTAACTAATAATGTTATTATAATGTAATCATCTAATATAACGCTCTAATTATCTAAGTTATTTAATGTAATTGGTTATGTACAAAATAAATAAATAAAAATAAAATACACTGTGCGCCATGCGCCGTGCGCCGTGCGCCGTGCGCCGTACAGCATTCAGCCTAATCAGGCCAAATACTAACTACTTTGCTTAAAAACTCATCTTAGAAATCTCAAATGTTCATCTACTTGCAACCTACATTATTATGACCCGGACGCAAAAAAAGGAAACTCGGTGTGAAAATTGTGGAAAAGCCGCTTCTCCTGCTAGAAATGTAAAGTGTGTGTATGGTCTGATAAGTTAATGGCCCTGACCTTTGAAGATATAAGCACAGTGTATAGGAGAACCATTCGCTCTTTTTTGTATAAAAGACCTAAGTAAGTTTCAGTTTGCCTCGTCTTACACTTGATAGTTACTACGTTTGATTCGGCCTAGGCTAGGGCAGAGGTCGACGCCACTGCTTAAATCTTGGACGATAATATTTTGTAAATCATTATGTAAATTTTTGAGATACCTATATGATTCGCATGGGGTCGGATTCATAGTTTATTTTCTAGTATCTTTCATACTTGTATAAAACATGTTTACGCCAAAATAAGTAGGAGAAGAAAATCGCAGCCTACCGACCCCTTGTCTAGGGTCAAGTATGCTGCCTCGACACTTGCTAGTAGCAAACAAGGAAACAAAGCCATGAGTGTGCGTCCGGAGTGCAGAAATATCGCGTAGCGTGCGACCGACGCGTTAGCGTGCGGCGTAGCGTACCGCGTAGCGCACTGCGTAGCATACCGCGTAGCATACTGCGTAGCGTACCGCGTAGCGTACAGCGTAACATATCGCGTAGCGCATAGTGTAGCGTACTGCGTAGCGTATTACCGCGGGCACCTTTCGTTAGTGAACGCGTAGCGTACTAAAATGAAGTATTTACTTACTATTGGGTAGTCGGTGCTAATATATAGATTTATACTGAGGAATAAATGTCAGTTAAACACAATAACTGCTGAACGAATTATGATGCGGGTTTTTATCAAAGCATATTAAACTTGGTTAAATAGCACCGGAGATTTGATCAAAAGTCGATAACCGCCTTCCGCACAGACGGAGCCGCGTGCATCAGCTAGTTACTTATTACAAGTGCGTGGGTGCGGTGCGACGACGCACGGAACCGCGCGACAACGGTGGCAACCTAATCAAATCTGTTCATTTGCTTGATATGAGTCTCATACACTGAACAGATGCAGACATCTTCTCCAGATTCTGCTGAATCTTACAGTGTGCAAACATTAAAAATTAACATAGAATGACAATATCGAAAATAGTATTGTCCAAGACAGAATAAGGATACAGTAGAGTGGGTAATTAAGAATAAGTGTGAGCTGCTGTGGAGGATGTTTGTATATAGGTTTATCTGAGTTTAGCCCCCTCCGCGCTCGAGGTAGGTGCAGTAGGTACAGTATCACCAGGCCTAACGCACTCCATGCTGGTACACTTGCGCGCTACGAGTATAAGCACCCACTGGTCGCCGAGCCCACAGCACCACAGGGCCACAGCTCTAGTCGGGTTGTCAACCGTCGTCCGCGTGCACGTGACGTATGAAATCTTGGGTTAGTGATTATATTATGCTCAAATGAAAGTCTTCCTAACGATGAAGAATTTTACGTAATATTGTAAATTCACGTTCGTTGTATAATTTTCTCTATCTACAAACTTCACCTACGGATTTTATCGTTTGATACCGTATTGAAAGAGATAAAACATTGAGTTGGGCCAAAATTATGTAAATAAATAATCTGAACTATTAATTATATTATAACTAACTGACGACTAACTGACGACCTGAGCCCTGGCTTCGCACAGGGGAAGACATTGATAAAACAGACATCCTAGCTAGCTACCTGTAACCTCATTACAAGGGCGGCGCGCGGCGTGCTACGATGCATGTCGGTAGGCAACTAGCCTAGTCTTGAGTGGACGCTTTTAAACACCAGTGGCATAGAGCAAATTTTTTAATATAAGATGACAAATGTACCTGTACCTACCGTTCACGCGAAGTACGGCTATCGTGATGTATTATTTGGTTTTGTTAGTTAATTAAATAGATACCTAGGAACCTTCCTTCAAAGTTATTGAGAAATTAATTCTTATAGAGAAAAGCAGTCCTAGGATCACAATATTTACTAGTACATAACTCCAAGGCCAAGCGGCTGCTAAGGGAAAGTAGCGGTACGGCCAAGCGTTGAGATAAATACATTTGCACGTAGTGGTCGGTCACGTGCATCAGTAGGTCAAACTCTTGGTTTTCCAGGCAGTGCTTCATCTGTATCAAGTATTAGGTAATCTGTGGCAGGTAAACCGCAGCCGTCTGAAGCGCTGCACCCGGCCACGCGACGTCGGCGGCGCGGGCGACGCTGAGTTATTGTCGGTGGCAGAGCTCGAGCTCGCTCGGCCAAGTGTGGAAGTGTGGCCAAGGTTCCGCGCACACGTCTGGTGAGTGACTTCTCAAGGTTTCCTAATCATTGTCACGGTACCTACAAAAGTGATTGCGTTGTTTGCTTTTGGCTTTCATTTCTTTGAAACACTGAAAAATGACTCGGTTTCATGTTCAGTGCGATTTGGACGGCCGTCAAAATGAAATGTCAACAAATTCTTCTACAAACGAATGTTTTCGGCGCGAACACACATTCTCACAATTGTTATTTTGTAATTTCCGTTAAATATTTCACATTTCTAGTTATTGGCAGGAGCACCCAAGTTCGCACGTGTGCACTCACAGGCCAATTGAAAGTCAGTAAAACGATTGTGCAACCAATCAAGCGAGCCCACATTCACATCACAGGGAACCCATGATTAGTTTTATATAGGACAGTACGGTACGGTACGGTACGACGGTATCTCCCGTCCGAAATAAGCAGTCCGATTGGGGTAGTACCTCCGCTCTACAGGAGACCGCGGCCATAATAACCATCGTGTTGTGTTCCCGCCGGTAATAGGGTAGCCAGAGCTCACTGCAACCCTCCTCCCACCTCCCCCCTTCCTAGCCTTACCCCGGTCAGACTCGCGCTGCCTACCCTGAAGGGCAGGGTGGGCAGTGCGTGTCTAACACCCTTAGTGTTGCACACGTCCATAGGCCACGGTGACCGCTTCCCATCAGGTGGGTCGTGGGCCTGTCTGCCACCTACGTTGTATAAAAAAAAATATTGTACAAGCTGTGGTTGCCCGCGGCTTCGCCCGCGTGTAGCTGATACCGTGTAGTACAGAAATAGCAGCCGTGGACATCGCTCACAACCAACAACTCATAACATCACGCATATGATAGTGCGCCCGTCATCGTCAGTGCAATTGACATGGCGAAGTGCATGTGCGCATTAAAGTATATAATAGTAAACAATATTTGAAATAGTGATAAGTATATGTACCTAATATTGAAAAACCAAAATGCACGTACGACTATTCTGATAATTGTGTAGTCATTGTGTTAGTGTTGTATTCTATCCTAACGTTACCCGTCAGGCCGTCTGCACAGCTCCTGAGGTGGCCACCTCGGAGGTTGATCTACCCCATTGTTTCTATGGTTTTTGTTTCTGAACAATTAGGTACCTACCTACCTACCTACCTACTATAAATGTATAAAAAGAATACAATTGAGAATTAATTGCAAATTGAGATTAATAAAGTGTAGAAAAAACATACTAAAAACGCTAATGACGGGATCATTGCAATATAATGAGGCTCAAGTGACGACGCGTTCCGCTCGTGGCGGCCGGCCGCCGAGCGAAGCTCATCTGCAGCCGAGTGTTATGAGAGGCCAAGACTACAACAAGCCTACACAACTTTATCCCTTACATCCTGTCGTTGCGCCACCCCGGCATAGGACATTACGCAATAAATACGTTTTCACAATAAAATAAGACTACGAGCCTCCTATGCGCTGAGGCGGGGTCGGCACGTACCTGCTGGCTGCCGGTCAGAGCGCCCGTCCTGGTGTGGGGGGGGGAGGGGAGGTGCAACGGGCGCCTGGAACTGACTGGTCGGCACCTGCCGTCTTGCATTTATATTGTTCTCAGTTTCGTTTTTTATTTGCACAGATACAGGTACTTACAATGTGTGTTGCTCTTTAATCATTTTGAATTGAAAGATCAAGTGCCAGTTGCCACCAATACAGAGAGGCCAAGGGGCGAGGGGGGCGCTTGCTGAAGCCACTGGTGCACCATCAGCCATCAACCCACTGTGCTCGAGCCTGCGGCGGCCGCAGCACGCGATCCCCCAGCGCGTGTGTGCGCTCACCCACCGCTCGCGCTCACGGCCCGGCCCTCTAGTTTAGTTCATTTCAAGAGTGCTTCGTCAGTGTGTCGTCCTGGGGCCGGTTGTTCCAAACGGGACGAATTACACAAATTGAGTAAAATATAATATTATTCATTCAGCATTTCATCAATTGAATGAATTTAAATAATATTATTACTTATTTTAATTTTGTTCTATCAACTTTTTAATATTTATAACGTAGCAATTTTCCAGTAAGTACTGCCAAATATTAATTTTTGCCCGATTCTATGAATTCATTACAATTTATTTAGCATGGAATTAAATAAAGCTTATTATTATTGATTGACTGATTACTAGTTAAACGGCTTTTCTACTTTAAGAATAATTTAAACTACATGACATAACTTTTTCAAATACTTAGTGCTCCACCGGCATTGGGTACAGATAACAAGACACCGGGGCGGTGGTTAGGGCTCGAGGGCGAAAAACTGAAGAACTGCTTTCTACATCAAGCCCTTGAGCCAGGTGCCTAGCGAGGTCTCCTAAGTCGTTAGGAGTCCACATCCACAATGTGGACCTCACGGGCCAGGTCCAAATTAATACTTTATTTGTTTATCTTTTTCTACCTTCAAGAGATTCTCGTCATGAGGGATAGGTAAGGTAGAGATGTCTACTATTATTGCGCGGCGGTGGCGCTCTGGTCGATCTATTACCACTATATCGGCTTAATGGCAACAATAGTTCTGTCAGTGATAAGGATCGCTCACCGTGCTATCCCTATTTTCGAGAACTGTGATAATGATAGCTCTGTTTGCACATGTTTGTACTTCAGAGCAAGTTGTTGATGGACGATCCCGGCCACTTGGTTGTCTAGGTGAATCGGTGTCTCGCCGTTGGTAAGACGAGAACAACCAGCAACTCACTCGGGACGGTGGCACCAGGCACACCCAACTTACAATAGTGTGGGTTGGGTATCATTCCTTATTTACCTTTGGTACATTACAACCAGCCGGACCTAACCGCTACAGACCTGATAAGACATTTTAGAAATTTTCAGGCGCACATACCGTTCAGAAATAATAAGCGGAGCCCGGGCCCCAGTTTGTAAACCTCAAGGAGGAAGACGGCGCGCGGCGCAGAGCACCGACTGGCCACTGTTTGCTGTACTTGTTGTGCATTCATCAGGACTCACGCTCGCGCGTGCTAATTATAATTAGCACTGACATATAATTGTGATGGCCGAACTTTCAGAAAAATATGTTGTTAGTTAGTGCCACCCAAGTCACGCATGTCTGAGCAAACAAAGCAATAAGCAGTACTTAACGAGACGCGGCTAACTCACCGGTAGCGCCTCGCGCCGCACCGCGCTCCCAGCTAATCGGTCGTCAAGGACTTGCACCGAGACCACTATGTCGACTAGGTGTATCTACATTACGTACAATAATTATGCCTCCGATACACACTGTCCCACCTGCACGAGCCCCGTGTCCCCCGCGCCCGCACCACACGGCCCGCAGCATCTACTGAAGCAGTAGCCATACCAATACTGTATCAGTAACTTTTATTTCGTGTGACACGGTAAACATTAGGAAACTATTAACGAAGGTTCACGAGGTAACGAAGGACTCGGGTTTTGTAAACATCTTAAAAGAAATTCTAAATAACCGACGGTTTCAAATGCACCTAAACTCCTCGAAAAGCAGATGCCGCATCCAGAAGAACGGCCTCCCACAGGGAAGTGTACTGGCTCCTGCTTTATTTAATCTGTACACAAATGACCAGCCGAAAACACCTGGCACCCAGCGCTTTGTCTATGCGGACGACCTTGCTCTTACTGCTCAGGCGCGTAGCTTCGAAGATGTTGAAATATCGCTCACAACCGCCTTGAATGCACTTGGTGATTACTACAACGACAACGCCTTACGACCAAACCCATCGAAAATTCAATCCTGTGCGTTTCACCTCCGCAATCATGAAGCGACTAGAACTTTGAAGCTGTCATGGCAAGGTGTCAACATTGAGCACTGTCCAAATCCGCGCTACCTTGGTGTAACCCTAGACAGAGCGCTGACTTACCGAAATCATTGCTTCAACACGAAGCTAAAAATAGGAACCAGGAATAACCTACTGAGGCGTCTCGCTTCGTCTTCTTGGGGTGCATCTCCTCATGGTCTCCGCAAAACTTTCCTTGTCCTTCTCCGTGGGAGAGTACGCGTGCCCAGTGTGGCACCGTTCCGCCTACGCAAAGGAGGTCAATGCGGCCTTAAATGACACGTGCAGGATAATTACGGGCTGCCCTAAACCTACCCCACTTAATCTTCTGTATCCTCTAGCAGGCATAGCCCCACCAGAAGTCCGACGAGACATAGCTTGTGCAGTGGAGAAATATAAACAACAAACAGATTCTCGACACCCAATGCACAACCACGAAATGTCTCCTGTTCGTTTAAAAAGTCGCCAAAGCTTCTTAAGAGCGACCCCTGCCATAGACAGCGCCCCGCAGCGGGCAAGAGAGCAAGTGTGGGCCGACAAACATCCAGTTCCGGTAGCTTTTATCACACCTAAAGAGAATCTGCCGCTTGGACATCACCTCCAGTGGCCAACTTGTAAGTCATTGAATCGCCTGCGGTCCCAGGTTGGCCGCTGTAAGGAAAACATGGCTACACTGACCAGTGGCGAGTGTCCTGCGACTGCGGTGCCCCATGCCAGTCCATGTCGCACTTGCTCTCTTGCCCTCTGTGCCCTTCCACCTGCTCTATCGGGGACTTATGTGAAGCAACGGACAACGCTGTGGCCGTAGCCAATTATTGGGCTGGAAAAATCTAACGGGAGGGAAAGACTGATAGCCATTGACTCGAAGAAGAAGAAGAAGATCTCGTGCGGAAGTCACCGCGGATACCACCGCCGCGCCGCCCATATACTAAGTGAGATGCACCGACGGCGGTTGTATTAGTAAGCGGCCTCGCATTTGACTGTTGGAAAGAACTTTAACACTTAAAACTTGATTCTTAAAATTGATATCTGTTTGTCTCGTTTCATGCATACAACAAACTTTCGTCGGTGCATATAGCCCGGTTCCTAGCCAGTAGCAGTAAGTTAGTGTGAGTAGGTACAAGTAGTAAGCGTGTGAGCCACGTCGTTGTGATTATAGCCAATAATATATATTTCGCATGAGTGTCCATGTCCAAGAACATGACTCGCAGATAATAAAAGCCATATAATATTTATGGCGGTTCACGTCACTTTTGTGTTGTAGCACGCGAGTTATCCGCCCGTAGCATTTATAAATAATATATTACACTGGGATTTACACTTTGATTTTTTATTTATAACTAGCTTAGGGCCGCCTCCGCGCGCTAGGCAGCCAGTAAAACATAATATCGACGGTTAAAAGGCGAATTGATTCAAGCGCCACCCTGCGCGATATTGAGTTATATACATCATTGGAGTCGTGGCACTTTTCCGCGTCGTTTGAGCTCTATGCTTAATCTGAGCACTTTTTTGGCGCTTGGCTCCATGACGAATATGTGTATCTTTTCTACTTACGAGGTATCGAGTGTAGCAATTTTGGTTCTTTTTTTTTTCAAAGCATGTAAGTATATAGACCCATCAAAAAATTTTTTTGTATCTTACTATTTGTAGTTTAAACCATTAACTCCTGGATGAAATAAAATGGTTTAGACGTTTGAATTGTTTTTACTTGATCTCAAATAATTTAACATGGATGTTAATTCATTTTGCTTCAACCAGATTCATTAATGTAGGTATGCAACTTAAATCATTTTGCCTTGATTATCTCTGTAGCTTGAATCAATCTTACCTGAATAAGTATAATGGAAGTATATGACTCGTGCTAATTATCCTTGACCAGTTTTTAGTGTTTATGCCATTTAAGAACAATTTTCTCTATGCATAAAATAAATGTCTGCACGTTTGATTCCTTTATATTAATTTAATAATTAAACTTAATGTCATACTTAAAGCAGTTTACTTCTTTCACCTCGCGCTAAAACCGGCCAAGTGCGACTCGGACTCGCCCATATAGGGTTCCGTAGCAGCAAGTAACTATATACGAGCCCATATAGGCTTGTGATAGCTAAACAAGCTAATTTATAATACCAGTTTCACAAGAAATATTTAAACCAAAAATATTGTCAATTAATTGCGGTTTATGACGGACAGACGGACCGACAGACAGACAGACAGACATGATGAAGCTATAAGGGTTCCGTTTTTTGCCATTTGGCTACGGAACCCTAAAAAAGCAAAGTTAATCAATCGAAAAAGTGGCTCCATCCAACTGAAGTGTGTCCAAGTGAAGTCATATTGACGTGACGACATCAAGAAAAACGTCCCATTCGGAGTGGTAAAAATAAATACAGCCTATTTCCTTATGTTGTAAGCATTTATTTACATTATTACACCATTAATAACTATTTATTATTGTTATAAGTAACAGTCGTAATTAATTAAAATTAGACACTTATAACTTTATGTAATTTCTCAATGTTAAGAGTAGAGGTAGACCCAAGAAAAGATGGATTTATTGCCTGAAAGAAGATTTGGCAAAGAACGGAGTAACTGAGGAAATGACATCTAACAGAAATGTTTGGAGGAGAATGACATGCGCCGAACCCAAATAATTGGGACACAGTAATACACTAATAGGGATTTTAGTTCTTAACTATCGAAACCAAATTAATTTTCATACACCCCGTGCTTACGATTGTGGACCCCTATTTTTCCTTACGCCCAACGTAGACCCCCCTCGAGTCTCTCGTGGAACCCTGGGGGTCCACCTGGACAACTTTGGGAAATACTGCTCTACAGCTACGTAGAGATATTGCATCTTTGGCAGTTTTTTACCGGCTCTACCATGGCGAGTGTTCCGATGAGCTCTTCTAATTAATCCCATCCTCTCCTTTCCTACACAGAACTACACGTGCCACACTGAGGTATCACCCTCACACAGTGGAATCAATTTCATCAAGAACCAAGGGTTTCGGTGCCTCTTTTATTTGCCGCACCATAAAGACTTGGAACTCTTTACGAGCGCATGTGTTTCCTTCCTCCCATAGTCCCGGGGCCTTTATGCGGGATGTGAAAAAGCATTTGATGAGGCCGTCAAGCTGAGGGCTGCCACTGTAGCACTACCGGTGTATGTAGTGGTGACCCCGGTCCTGAGCCTGTTTATCAGTATTCTAGAACCCATAACACAAGCTAGTTAAACTAAGCTTGCTTTGGGTCTAGGGAGCGCTATGTAGAATGTTGGAGAGTATTTATTTATTAGAAAAAATATATTAAAAAAACAAACGCGGCTTAGAAGCTTAGAACAAAATAACAAAAGACCAAGTATGCGCCTAGAGTAAGACTCCGATGTCTGTCTGTCACCGGGCTGTCCTTACCTCATGTACGTAGTAGTACAACAGTTCACAGATGATGGTTGTATTTCTGTTGCTGCTATTATAACATAACAAGTATTAAACACAAAACAAAATAAATATTGAAACGGGCTCAAACACAACAAACGTGACTACGGGTTTTTGCTTGATATTAATGACGGCAACAGGTAAACGCTTCAAATATTGAAAACCATTAATTAAAACAAAATAAATAGCAAAGGGTACGTACCCATACAATAAATTAATATTTTAGCCGTTTAGCCGTATGATGGTAGCGAGCCGTGTGCGTTGTGACCTGGCTAGTGTTCCGAAAGGGCCGAGGGCGAGGGCGAGAGCGACTGCACGACGCTCGCTGACACCCTAGACTAGACGACCTATTGAGAAGCCTCCGACGGGCGGTGACGTTCAAGGCGAGGCAGTGGGACTCCCAGCCAGTCAGCAGCTGTAGGACGCGCCTTCGGTACGATTGTATCACAACAGAACATGCAAATCATTGCTGCTGTTTGTTTATTCAAAAGTAAGCGGCTTTTTGTGTTATAGCGTCTATTCTTGTAGGTACCAACTTTTTCACATACTTAATCAATCATTAAAATTGATACAAACCGGTATACGAACAATACATGAATGGGTCGCGTCCACGGGCGCACTCGGACGCACAACAGATAACAAGCTCGTTTTTGTAGCCGTGACGTGGCGAGCGTAATGAGTAATGTGGAACATCGGAGCTCGCCGCGCACCGAGCGTCCTCTCGGGGCCCGGGCCCGGGCGGCACTCACGAGTGCCGGCAAGCATCTCGGGCAACGCTCAAGAGAAGATCGCCAATGGCCACTAACAAACGGACCAGCCAAAAACCTGAGCCTGGTCATCCAATGACGCGAGTTCTTCGGCCTATGAGGTGCCTCCCTGCACTGGCCCGCCGCAGAACGCTTGGGTCGTGTGCATACAAACGTAACAAAACATTACTATATCATTTCCCTCGTTTAACCAAGGTGCGACTAAGAGGCTGTACTCAATTTTTATCTAATTTTACTCTTGGTAATGTTTTTTTCTTATTTTAGAGATAAGATAAGAAAGATGGATACGATAAGACAGAAAATAATAAAATTCAATCTCACACTGCATAGCAAGCTTGTCCAGCGTCGGCAGGCGACGCGCGACGCCTCGCCAGCATTGACCTTGTTGTAGTGAGGGAGGTAGATCTGTGCATTATGTGCAAGGGTGCCTGCCGCGTTGTGCGATACAATCAAACTTTGCTTCCTTCGCACAGACAGTCCTGCTAGATCGAACCAGTGCGTTGTCCACCTCGTTTTAATGAAAATCATTGTTCCTATACATTTAATAGGAAAGTGAACATTCAGAACGGGACTTGAATCCGCGAGCCGTCCTCCCTTGGGCACAGGGGGACTCAGTGCGACAGTGCGGGTTCTTCAATGTAAATTATCCAGTTCCTAAAATGAGCTCTTACAATTTGTTTAGGTAGGTACTTACATTTAAATGCTATAATGTTGCGTCAAATGTTAAAACAATACTTGTGGCCCATTAAGACGCTGCTACAACAATTGAACGAGAGACGCCCTTGGCAACGCCCGTCGGTAATCCGTAAAGGATTAGTGCATGACCAGCGCTGCTCGTTCGTCGTTTATACTGGCATTGTTGTAACAATTCGATTCGATAGATCATTAATTATGGGATGATACATAAAAATTAGTTTCGTCAGCAAATGAAATACCTACTGGACTCATTCGAAGCGGCGATCATATCAAATTGGAAGGGGCCAACTCGGAACTTGGAAATGTGCACCCAAAAATTAACTGGCAAATCATTTGTGTCTACCCTATATTAAAACAGGTAGGTACATATGTTATGAATAAATTCGTCATCGTAAATTATTATTTTAGTCATTTACAAACGAGGCATGCCAAAAAGAGGCATTAAAAAATCGTCAATGTGTAAAATCGATTGCAACTTCTTCAGAAATAAAATGTTTGGAAGCGATCAGGTTACGCATTTGGACATGAATAATTGACAGAATATTGGGTTGTCAAACGTTAAATAAATGGTTTAAGGTAGGTACTTAGTAGGATGAAAACGTAAAAAATAACTGAATTACAAATTATTTCATAAAACTAAATAGACCGATAGATGATTTCCAGGTCGACCAGTATGACGATCCTCAAGAAGTCTCAGTGACTAATGAAGAAAGAGATAAAGACGGTCTAGCGCTGGCACCGGCGGCGGCGCGGCGACCTAATCGCAACAAGTTTAGGTGCGACGACGGACGCGACGATGCGACGACTATGAATGTACTGTGTGTGGTACGGCCGTACTCAGTTTATAGTCGTATAAGTCGTTGCTAATTGTGACTTTGGTATGCAATAAAATCGGGCAGTTAGTCAATAATGGGTTCCTCCCGCGTGAATGTCGATTTACGGTAACAAATATCCAACTATCTCTACCAATTCGATCGGCAGGGATATTATACAAGCCGGGGTACGAGGGAAATGCTTTATTAGGCCACCTTACACCCTGGCGTCAGAAGACCCTAGACGGCGTGCGGTTTCAGTCGGTAAGAGTCCGACATAACCTGCCCCGCTGGCCGCAGGGTGGGTGTATCCATGAGGATTGCCACTAGTGAAGTACAAGCCTCGAGGCGTCGAATCTTATTTTTGAAGCCTCGAGGCGGAATGGCAAGACTCAGTGAGCTCAGTAAGCTCGGGGTCCCGAGCCTAGCCGAGCCGCGCCTTTTTTGAGCCATGCCTCGAGGCTTCAAAAGAGCTCGAGCCTTCAAAAGAACTCGAGTTTTCAAAACTTAATTCTTCAAATATTAATTACTAGCTGTTGCCCGCGGCTCCGCCCGCGTGGATTTCGAATTTTGAGCACTTTTTAGATATCATGTCCCGAACCTACAGTTCTGCTTGCATTTATTTCGCTGCGCATTATTTTCTCATATTGCGATAGCTCTTAAACTATGTACTTACTCCGTGTAATTAATATAGTGTCGATGGCAATTGGACAATGGCAATGACAAAATAACTCGAATTTTCAAAAGAGCTCGAGCCTTTAAAAGAACTCGAACCTTTAAAAGAGCTCGAGCCTTCACAAAGGACTCAAGACTTCAAAGAAGCTCGAGCTCAGGAAAAATAATCCCGAGTCGTCGAGCGCCATACAAACGAGGAGAGCCCTGTAAACGACATCGAGCTCTAGGCAAAGGGACTCGGAGGCCTCGAGGCTTCTACATCACTAAATTCCGCACGGAAAAAAGGGATATACCTTTATGGAAAAATATTCAACACAATATGTCGGTGGGGATATCCCAATAGCTGTTTTAAAACAGGCCCTACCAACCCACTAGGAATTTAGTCATTCTTGTATATTTATATACGAGTAGATGCATTTGCGAAAACCGTTGTCTTATACAAATAATCTTAATAATCTTAATAATTATGTATATAGCAAACGGTTCGGATAATACACTATCACCTTAATGCCAATAGATTTCATGTTTCGCAATTTTTGACGGAAAAAAGGTAAGTATTCGTGATACGCCTGTAAAAGAAACAGATAATTTGAACTTCGGGCAAAGCCATCATATCAGTCCGATTTTATTTTAATTTTCTGTTATAGTGATAACCCTTACAGTCGAACTGCCGGCGTAGGTATGTTCAGAACAAAAGGCAGTAGGTACGTACCTAACTCTGTAGGCTATTAAGACGGCGGTTTTCTTCAAGATTATTCTGAATCATAAGATTAAGCGCTCTACGGACTTGATGAAACTTTGCATTCGATCTCGTGCCGACTGCCGACTGCCGACTGCCGACACGGCGCGGCGCGGCGCGGAGGCAGCGTGCCGCGTGCCGCGTGCCGCGCCCGAGGGCCGAGGACGAGCGCGCACGTGACGCCCGGCCGTTGTCGACGCTGTCGTACGCGGAACAGCCGCGCGGCTATCTTATCCGCCGTCCGATTGCGGGCCGATAATTTTTGCGTAAACAACGCCATATCTCTAAATAATAGGTATGCCTTAAGAGAATGTAGCCACCTTGCCGCACCAGATAACGGAGGCTACGCGACAGCCGGCTCGCGGCGGCCGTGAGCCGGTAGCCGCAGCTTTTCCCTATCTCTACACATAATCTCTACGATATTTTGACACATGTTTTTTTATTATTACTACTAAACACTGTTATCAAAATTAATATAAAATTGAACGTGGCTATGCCAAAAACAAAACCTTGGCATGTTATGTATTACAGGTCACTTTATAACCTACAGATTAAGACCGCGGTTCCGCCCGCGTGGACGCGTTTTTTTACTATATCTCCGGTTCTACTCAACCAATTATGATCAAACATGCGTAAGATTTTAAGTCTGACCAAGACCTTCCAAACAAAAAAACTACATGAAAATCTGTTTAGTACGTTTTGCGTCCGTCGCGATTCGCGAACAAACAGACGGACAGGAATTAAAAAAAAGAGTTCGATATGTATCTATTGAGTTATGTCAAGTACCAGTAACCGATGGGAGGCACAGTTACAGATTGTATAAATTAGTTTGTAATCAAACCATAAGCTAGCGAGGTGGAGGCAAATTTTATTCACGTGAAATGTAATAGGCAATGAAATGTAATAACTGCGATGCGACCACAAAGTAGGTCCGATCCGACCGAGCAGAGCAAACGCGCGCATACGTACAACAACTTCAGGCTGGGATGACAGGCCAGTGCGGAGCTGTCCGCGCTCTGTCCGATCTACCCCTCGCAGCCCTGGGACCCTCGGCAGGGCCAGGCCAACCAGTACCTCTTCGGCCCGGGCGCGGGGTGCTCTCACCTTACTCGAAGCGGGATTTATGGTACTCCGACGATTACAAACATTCATTAATTTTTTACATGTATTGGCGTTTGGTTTATTCAGCATCGTGCATCGTGGGCACGAGGTCGGTCGCGGTTGACAGGCCGAGGGCCGAGGGCCGCGCGAGGCGAGCCCGCCGCGCGGAACGTGCTCACTGCTCCTCGCCACCACCCGCTGCCCTGCCCTTGTCCTCTATTCCTCCATGAGCTGCTGCATGGCAGTGGACACTACACCGATAGACGAGCGGTCGGTGGCTCGGTGGGCGCTGGCGAAGTGTACAGTTGTCGTGTGAATCAAAAAGTAGTTTATCTTAACAGCCTAAGCATTAACTCTGTTGAGTAACTAAATGGGTAAAGTAAAGATACCTAGTTGAAATTCAGCTGAAGCACAAACGTTCCGTGTGCACAAAGTAACCCCAGTCTTCGACTACATGTTTGAGCCGAAGTCTCGTCCTGCTCTAGGATTGGATTGTGTACCACCGTGTACGCAACCTGCAGGCCAGGGGTCAACGAGTCATCAACCCCTACGCTCCGCAGGTATGCACCACACGGGTCCCTGAGGACACTGAGTAGCGCCAGTTACTAGTATCCACAGAACGTAGTTGGAAACCGGCTTTAGATTAGTCTTAATTAGGCGCATTGTGATTATTTCGCTAAAAATATGAATAAATTAGCTGTTGCCAGTGTGTGTTGCCAATCTCCCGTGTGGAATTCTATTCCCGTACCATCCACCATCCTCATGGGAACCTAATACGGGTATAAAAAAGTGGTATAAAAAGGCTAAGATATTCCTGACTATAACGATATTATAATATAATCTATCACTGTGCTGATTTCAGCCAGATTCGTTCAGCCGTTAGAGCCTGATTGAGCTATAAACATCTTCACAAATTTTGAAATTTATAACATTAGTTGGATTAGTAGGCACTTAGTGTAGTTGTTGTAAGATGTTAAGTGAGTCAATATTAGACGTAGAGTTAGGGATGTACAATGTAGTGTGCCCTGAGCGCGAGGGGCGCGGGCGGGCCGGCTCGCAGGCTGGGCACTCTGGATAAGTTCGGTTTGGGAATTTCTTTGCACTGTACAATTTTGCGCGGTAAATAGGTAAATTAGCGAGTCTTATACTGTCATGGGTTTATCAAAAATTACAAACCGGGAGGCTCAACACTGCGGGAACGCCCGGAGTGCGGAGTGTGGAGCCAAGGGAGAGTACTGACCTGCGGGGCGAAGCCCAGGAAGGACAGCTTCCTCTTGCCCGAGCTCATACTGGATCGGTGTGTGTACAGCTCTCGCGCATGCGCGTTCAACGGAGTGGATTGGCGTGTCGCGCGCGGACACGAGCGTCGTGGGCGCCGGAGGTCGAGCGACTGTGCGCGGACGGCGCGCTTCCTACCCGGCCGGCCGCGCGTGCGCCGATACTCACCTGCAACCAACAAACAAATTCCATGACGTCATACGCTGTAAGTCCAGGCTCGCCCTAGGGGCGCCCCGGCCGCTGGACCCGGCACCGACATGACATCGCGAACTAGCTGCCCCTAGCGTACAACGGAACGCTTCTTCTTTCTCGAGGGGATTCTATGTTCGGCAGTACCTACTTGTTTTCTGAATAGGTAAGTAGGTAGGTACATTTTGATTGATTTATGATTCCGTCGTTTATGAATCGTTTAACAAAATATTGGATTTCCGAGTGTAGCGAACGAGTTTCCTAATATCCTTGAATCAGATTTGTTTATCTTTGGAAACCAAGGCCAATGTTGGTGATGCTGAATGCTGTCCCCTAGTTGTGCACACCCGGCGCTCGTCGCCGCGGCCGGCCGGCACCTCGCTGTCCCCGGTTGAGAATTCAGCGAAAGTGTAGTAGGCAAGGTTTAAAAGTGATAGATACCTTTTTGCATAGGTACATTAGGTATGTGTTTTTCGTCAACTTGCGTGCCCAGTAAAGTCCGCAGGTCAGTATTATATTATTGTCTATTGTTTCCGTTCATACCCTTGCCTGTGCGGATCAGTAGGGATGTATACCTATTATGGAACAGAAGAGTCAATTCGCAATACATTACGATCCACTACAGTTAGTGACATCTGCATCGTTGTCACTCTGTGGACCTGCTACAATATGCTGCAGCTGCTACAATAGCCCGCCCGCAAAGAAAAGCAGCTAGATACCTAATCACATTACACAGCTTTGAGCTGGAATTCACTCGGTACAGGCAATTATCTTTATTGGGAAATCTGAATAAGTATGTGCCTACGTAGGTACCGACCCGCTGTGGCGATAGATAACATAACGCGCATTCTGACAGATAACATCGATCGTACTATCAGCACGGATTACCTAAGAAGCTAAGCTCACTTCCGGAACATGGAGCGCGCCGTGGAAATAATTGTATCACGTTACACGTTGTATTTTATACGGAACTATTCAATGAGCTACACAATACATATAGCAGGTACCTAGCTAGTTAACACAAGTGCGAGCGCGAGGTCGCCACCAGCCACTAGGTGGTAGCTGGCCAGGGTGCTAGAGCCTACCTACCTGCGACCTGCGACCAACGCTACACTACTATGTACCTATCAGGTAAAAGATCTAACGGGACGTCGCCGGGGAGGCGCCTGCCGCAGCCTCTATACAGGGTGAATTTTTCAAAAGGGATTGGATGGCCAAATCCGAAACTATAAGGAATAGCGAAAAATGGTCAAAGGAGTCACGAGCCCGATTTTGATGAAACTTTAAACCTCATCATTAGATTTTTGAAAAACCAATAAACCTAGCTGAGAATCGAACCCGTTGATTTTGAAAAAAAAAACACACCCTTTATTATTACACCATACGATAGTGTCGCTGTTAAGGAACAAATTCTGTGAAGTAATGATATACGGCAAATTTAAGGAAAATTTGGAATTTAATAAAATTCGTGTTTTATGTGACCTATTTGTTTCGTTCGAAATCCCAGAAAAGATCGTAACTATTCCGTTTTTTAAATTATACTCAGAATGATTGATTCATGAATGTTTTAGATGGAGCTCCAGCCCATAATAGCCGTAAAAGAGATTTTGGTTCAGCAGTTTGACGACAATTTTATTGCAAGGCATGGTCCTGTGCCTTGGCCAGCGAGATCCCTGGGTCTTACTCCCTTAGAATACTTTCTCTGGGGTTATGTCAAAAACGAAATTTACAAAGACACATAAAATGATACAGAGATACAGTTGATGACTTGAAACGTTCTTTGGAGAATATTCTAAACGGAATCAATAACATTGTAATATTGAATGCAGTACGATCCTTGAGGTCTCAAATCCAGCTATGTATTGAAAACAATGGTCTACATTTTGAACAATTAATCAGTTAATGTAAGAAAAATGAAATGTATTTTGTTAAAGATGAGCTCTTTCCTTTAGTTTGCGCTATGACATTACTTCCCAGAATAAGATCCTTAATAGCAACACTATCGTATGGTGTAATAATATAGGGTGTTTTTTTTTTTCAAAATCAACAGGTTCGATTCCTAGCCAGGATTATTGATTTTTCAAAAATCTAATGATGAGGTTTTAAGTTTCATCAAAATCGGGCTCGTGACTCCTTTGAGCATTTTTCGCTATTCCTTATAGTTTCGGTTTTGGCCATCCAAGCCCTTTTGAAAAATTCACCCTGTATAGGTAGGTGCGTTGTGTGTCGATGTCGACTGATTGCAACAATATAAATCACAACCTGACAACTATTTTGTGAACACGATAACGTTGTTCAATTAGATTGATCGCTTTTTTTCGTGTGACAATCCTCATGGATACACCCACCCTGCGGCCAGCGGGGCAGGTTATGTCGGACTCTTACCGACTAAAGCCGCACGCCGTCTAGGGTCTTCTGACGCCATGGTGTAAGGTGGCCCCTAGAGCATTTCCTTCGCAACCCGGCCTGATCCGGGCCATCTCCGGATTCGAGATGGCCCCCTCAGGTTTGGGAACCACGGTGTTACCGTCATGCCCCCGGATTAGGGAGGGGGGGGGGGGGGGGGCGCGCTCTTGCGCGCCGCCGCTTCAGCCTGCTTCTGCTAGGGTGACATGTGGCTCCACCCGTCATCCGTACTGGTCTCACCGGCGCCGGCAGACTTGAGGAGGCGGGACCCGCGAGACGCCACGTGCGCAGCGCTCCTTCACTCCTGGCTCTGGAGCTGGCAGTAGCTGACACTACACGATCGAACAAACGACTGCAACGCTACTAATTTCAGTGAAGACGAGATATCTGGCTCTTACTTACTCGTAGAAGCGACGCACGGCTGTTACTCATTTAACTTATAATTGCCCATAAGTGCCCATCTAGGAGGACTGGAGGAGAATAGCTCAAGCGCGGTGTGCGGCCCATTCGCCGGCGCGTCGCGTCCTATTGTGTTTATAAATTAATGCGCTAGCGCCCGATGCGCGCGCGCCGCACGGGTGCGAGCGCGGGCGGACCATGAGCGGGGCGGACCGGCCCCGGACCCCTCCCACTCGCGTGCTGACATTCACTCGAGCCACGCAGCACGGGTGCCCTGGCCGGGTGGGGGCAAGTGTTCGTTCGACGATTGCGTCTGCACATGTTTATTCTGAAACGCCGAGCGCGCTCTACTTCAATTGGGCAGACATCAATAAATGAATCCCCAACGGGGCGCCGCGCGCCGCCGCCCGCGCCTCCCAGACTCGCAGGCGAGCAGGGAGCTCTCTCCTTTTGAGAAACAACAACATGGACGTCAACTTCAATAGGCAGTTTTTTTTGTAGATCGTCGTAGATCTATTTAGTCAGCGTCAAAAAACGACGATCATTTTTAGATTTAAAAATTCAATTTATATACTTCTTAACTAGCAGGTGGCTTCGCCCGGGAATAAATTTTCGAAATAATTCCTAGAACCCGCTGCACTGATCCAATTGTGAGTACCTACACATAAATAACCTTTAATGTTGAATTTCTTGCGCCTATCTTCAAAACTTAAGCACTTTCCAATGACGGACTTCCATAGGTACAACCGCTCAAATCTTATTTATGGTGAAACCCCTAAGGGTGAAAATCCGCCAAGCTACGTAAGTAACAACTGTAACAAGCAATAGAACTCAATAATAACTAAGAGTCATATGTTAAATTCAAGTGAGTGAAGTCGCAAGAAAATATACCTACCTACAGCCATAGGTACGATAGTCCACTCGCGGAATGTAAGCAGCTAGGTTACTCTACCGTATCTAGGGCGGGATCGAATGAATTCGCTGCAAATTAACTAAAAGCAAAATCGTTCATACTTAGGTATTTACGTCATAGACCAGTGCCGATAGCTTTGAAAATGGTAAAAAGTAAAAGAAAATTATAGTAGGATGAGACCCGTTGCAAAAGGACGAGAATATAACAAAAATTAAAGGAAAAATAAATTACGGGCGATCTGAGGTCGGGAAGTGGGGAGGGGGGTGAGTTTTAAGGGTAAAAACGGTTTATCGCGATTTCCGGCAAAACTACAAGTCCTATGGAAAAAAAGTTAAATGACAAAGTTGTATAAAAAGAGACCTACAACTTTGGTATTACACTTTTTTCACATAACCTCAAAATGTATGTGAAAAATTCACATAACCAAGTTTTTGGTTTTTTATTTTTATCTTAAGCAAAACAAATTTGCTCGCTGCGCTCGAGATTCAAATTAAGAACCCTTCGCTTGCTCGGTCATTAAAACTGAGCACGCGGTTTTCGGTTGAAAATTAGGGTGGTTTTCGATATTTGGTCAAAATAAGCTAAAAAAAGAATATTTCAAATAAAAAAAATTACAGTGTCTTTGGGACATAAAAAGCTAAGTTTTCACCAAATTACGTGGAAAACAAATTTGTTTTCATCTTATCAATTCACTAAGTCACACGAAACTTAATTAACTCTGCACCTAAAGGTGGGTCTACGCTAGACGAGCCGAGCACGAGCGAAATACAAGCGGAGCGAATTTTTAATATGAAGTTAAACCTCGATCCAGGCTTGTAAGTCGGTCCACACTAGACGAATTTGTGGTCGGCTCGCCTAGCGTAGACCCACCTTATGGAACATGATAGGTACTTAGCGATGGCTCCACTCCAAGGACAGCCGCACTAGACTAACCTGCTCCACGACGAGCAGGTAACGTAACGAGTGGCACTACGGGTCTACAAGTGCCGCGCGGCACTCGCCCGCGGCGGCACCGAGCGCGCGTCGAGGTCGCGAGTGTCTGCCGCGGCCGACGACGAGCGTGTCTCGCCGCATAGCGCCGCTGGTGGACTACAGCGGGCTGTCGGCTGTCGGCCAATGTGTGCGCAGCTGCGCCCGAGCGCGGCGCGGCGCGTTCACGTGTCGACTGTCACTGCACATGCCGCTGTATTTATAACGCATTATGTGATTTGTTCATTTGGGCGGTAAGTACCTACTTTGTCGGGTACCTATGACGAGGATCGAAGACGGTTGGACAGCTGTACTACTATATACTCACCCGCGAGTGCTACTCCCACAGCGCACTGAACCAACAGCCGCACACTGGATCCTCATCGCTGGCAGTGGCGGCAGTGCGCGAGGCAGCGCTGCGCCAGGCATAGCCGCCAGCCTCAAGCGCTTAGGTGAGTAGTGCCTACGTGGGGTATGACGACATTATTTGAAAGCTTAAAGCGAGTCAATGGCTTATCATAAATAAGCCCCAACAGAAAGAGTAGGTAAATAATTTGGAAGGTTTGTCACAAGCTATAAACACGGGGTTGGAGCGAATCACCGAACAACGCAACGTTCATTCGCAGTCGTAGTCTGATAACAGTTCCAATCAGAGTCTATGTTCCCCGTACGCTATGTCTTCAGTCCAAGAGAGCAATCATAGAAACCGAGGAGCCGAGGAGCGCCGAGGAGCAATCAAACATTCAACAGAACTGTCAGTCTCTTTCATTTTTTTATCAAAACTGTCACCAGTCACGAACTGACACTGATCTGTGCGCTATAGATAATACAGATCAGCGCGAACTGACAACTATTTTATTCCCAACGATTCCCAAGAACAAGGAAATAAAATGTTCTTGATAGTCCGGTCAATTTAGACATTCGAAGGTTGTTTCTAGACCACCGGACATCTGAGTGCTTGTTTTTTTTTCTTTTTAGTTTTTTACGCAGTCGGGTTTTTTAATTTCTAAATTATATTTTTTTATTTTATATTTTTCAGTTATAAGTGTCCTAGTCAGCTATTTACCCGATTGGACTTTCTACTGTCTAATAAAAAACTATGAATTGTTGTTACGCAACTTTAAATCGCTATAGATCCTAAATGGTCAATGGAATCGAAAAATGTTCAACGATACCCCACTTGACATAGTTTGCTGACTTTCATTTAATTAATTTTCACAATATGGCGGCCAGTAGTCGCCATATTGAATTTTCACTGACGTCATGTCTTTAGTGACACTCGCCGGACTAAGAGGCATCGATTGACGTGTGAATCATGAAAATCGGCCCAGGCGTTTGGTCTGTATAGTGCTTCAAAGGAACATACAAACATACATACATACATACATACATACATACATACATACATAGGCTATTAAACATATTACCACTCCTTTGCGTTGCGCAGTCGGGTAAAAAGAGGCAGATATGTTGTACCGACGGACGGATATAAAAGTGAAGATCAAACCACAGCCTAAGCGTGCGCGGAACGAAGTTCCTCTCACACCTCACAGTGCGCACTGTTGGCGGATCCAACGTGTGAGGAGGAATGCCCTCTGCTTGCTCAGGATTATACTTGAAATGTTCAGTAGACACTAAAACTGCAGCGAATAGGAACTTTAATTTAATTTTAAGTTAATTCAACCCACGTACCACCGCGGACCGGCGACGACGCGCGACGCGCCGTGCCACTGGGCAACGCAACCAACGCACTGCTGGTGTTGCGTTCAGGCACTCCATGTCCTGAACACCGACCCTTTGAACACTGGGGTGGACTGGACTCTGGACCGAAGGGAAGCCGGTGATTTTGAAACAAAAGCACTCCTGTATCATGACACCACTTCGCATCGTGTACGTGTCGCTTATAAGGAACGAATACCGGTAGGTGCGTAAGGTAGCCAGAGCTCATCCCTTCCAACCCCACTCAAACTTCTTACCCACCTCTCCCCCTCCAAGGTGCCGATCTTGGGGGGCAGAGGGGTTGAGGAGTTAGCAAGAGCGCGTATAGCACCTCTGATGTTGCACACGTCAATAGGCCCCGGTGACAGCTTCCCATCAGGTGGGGCCGTGCGCTTGTCTACCACCTAAGTAGTAGGTATAAAAAAATCTTTATAAGAAAGGAAATTATAATTATACGTTCACCCCGATGATTCATCGTTAGCCACAAGCCACTTTGTCCACCCCGAGGATAGCTGATAGTGCTGCCGGTCTTGTCCCAGCCGTCCTGAAGCGGAGCGGCCACCGGTAGCCGCGACCGAGCAGTCTTTGCTTCGGTATTATTGGCTCGACGCGTTTGTCTCCGAGGAACACCTACCTACCCCCGCGTGAACTGTTGAAGTGTTGTAGTAAACTTTTCTTTATGTAGTTCACGTCAACATGACTTCACCTCGCCTGATGGTAAGCCAAAGGCAGTCTCTGGAATGGGAGTCACCATTGCAAACACCGATAGCGCCATAGTGGTGGCACTCAGCTTGATAGCCAACATGGCAACTACTTTGCGACTTTGCTAGTTAATTGTAAAACAATAAGTAAGTAGGTATTAAAGCACCGCATTTGGCTCCACGTGTGATTAGAAGTACCTGTTGACACAGGTGCCTTGCCGGAGCACAACACGTCACGCAACCTAGCGTAGTGTCAGCTCTTGTAGCAATGTGGAAGCGCTCGGAACATCGTACCAACTATAATAATTATGAGATAATAAAGAATCTTACAAACATATATAACATAACCCTTCTTGGCAGTCGGGTTTGTTTTTTTTTGTTTTTAAAAGTTCTTTATTGCACAATAAATAGTTTACATGTACTTACAGTATACGCCTTACTCCGAAAAACGAAAATATTCGTATCCGTTGACGTTTTGACCATTAAGCTACCCCGAAAGTGTTTCGTTTCGGATTTCGGATCCGTCTTCGATCGTTTGATTTCGGATCCGTCTTCGATCGTTTGACATTTAGGTTGTCGATCGTTATCAGTACACCTCCTACTCCCAAAATACATTTAACGTTTTCGCTGTCGTTGTTTGACAAATGGTCCGTATTCGTTCGATCCGAAACGTTCATGTTCGATTTTCAGAGTAAGGCCCCTGCTATCTAAGAGCAGTCAAATACAAGTCTTATAACACAATATACACTTTGTCAGACTGAATCGCCTATAAAAGTTTACAACAAAAAGATATTTCAACTTTCCACTTATAAACACAAATTATAATCACTGTTATTAGCTATATCTTAAACTTTTATCAACTTATTAGTATTAAATTCATTTTTTCACAATGTAGGTAGTTGACAAAAATACCGCGCTTGGGCGCTTTATATTAAATTAACTACTACCGCCACAGTCACCAGCCGGGAACAAAACGTAGTGATGGGGCAAGCGATATGTACCGTAACTGTCGATATAAGGCAAGTCGGAAACCAAGGTCTGACCAATATTTGAGATCAGTTTATTTGAATGATTTCTATGTTTACGATTAGAGAAAAACTGATTTGATTGTTTGATTATGTACGTTTTTAATAAGGGAAGGTTTATAATGGAATGTAATTTGATTAAATTTGTCCGAAATTGTGTGTTGTAGGATATCTTAACTGCTTTATTTTGAATAGTTTGAAGTATTTTGTAATTACTATCACACGTACTACTCCAAGTTGGGCACGAATACGTTAGACAGGGACGAACCAAGGTTGTATAAATTCGCAGTTTTGTTATTGAACTTAGTTTGCTTTTCCTGTTCATTACTGGATGTAGCGCGACTAAAGCTTGGGCACCTTTAACCCGTAGCTTGGTAACGTGCTTAGTCCAATTGATCTTATTGTCCATTGTTAGCCCAAGATATTGTACAGACTGGCTCCACGGTATTGAGTAGCCATCAATGTTAAGAAGCTTGTCAGGAGCCTGGCGTTTACGAGTAAACATGATTGCTTCAGTTTTGTGCCCATTCAACTTAAGTTTCCACTTCGAAAAGAATTCTTGTAAGAGATCAAGCGATAGTTGAAGTCTACTAACAATGAGGTCTATGTCGTTTGAAGTAGAGTACGTTGCAGTGTCGTCAGCAAAACATGCCAATTGTGTATGAGGCTGGATGGGTAAGTCATTGACGTATAAAATGAACAGGATTGGCCCTGGAGCTATCTGTGAGTGTGTGCGTGGGGATGGGAGGGCACCTGTTTTGTGTAGAGGGTCCTCCTGTGCGGGGCTACGAGTAAGGTAGGGGAGGGTGATAGTGAAGATGTGTGAACGAACACTCCCCGAGAGTCCGCCGCGGGATGTCGACGAGGGCGTCGCGGAACATCTGCGAATAGTATTACTCGTTATAAGTACCTAAGTAGGTATTTTGTAAGACCGCACCTCGTCTGATGGTAAGCTCAAGCCACCTCAGGCTTTCACTAAGGAGCCCGGAGTATGTTTGGTATGTTGACTTTAATGGTACCTACACCGATTTGCTGGTGACATGAGCTTGGAGGGGGGAGGTGACATGATTGATAAGCATACGGCCCACCCGATGGGAAGTGTCACCGTGGCCGTGGGAGGCTGCCATACCTAGTGCGGACTGTGGGGAGCCACAACGCACCCAGACGTGTCTCTGGCGGATGTCCATCCGCTGGTGCGAGTGCCCGAGGCTGTGCATCATGGGAACTACCCTCGCGGCGGCGGCGTCAAGCTACGCCGTAATGTGCAGTACGTGCGCCGCAAGCCACCAGGTAAGGATGGATAAGAAAAGAGACTCCGGGCCTGAAGGTCCAAGCCTTGATTCGGAGTTCGGATGTAGAGCGGTGATCACCAGCACACGAGAACTGACAAGATAAGTGAAAGTTAGCCTCACCTTAAGAAAATGAGTAGGTCGATGGCAGGAGCGACCGCCAGGCGCGCGCCCAGGCCTTGGGGGCGCGCTGCACGTCGCGCCGGGCATCCCCGAGAGCCGGCGGGGCTTCTCGGCCATGTCCGCGTTCTGACAACGATGTTAACATTTATTATGCTCCGCTCTCCTAGGCAGTAATTGCTCGATAAATAGGCTATCCAATACTAAACGAAATTTACAATTTGGATCAGTAGTTTCTAAGATTAGCACGTTCAACCAAACAAACAGACTCTTCAGTTTTATAATATTTAGTATAAACTAGCTGTGCCCGCGACTTCGCCTTAAGTTTTTAAATAATAAAATAACCCAAGTATAGATGATGCCAGCGAAAGTCCCATCCAAGTCGGCTCAACCGTTTCAGAGATTACTTCTTTAAAACAGACAGAAACTTCTTCAACCTAGCGTTAATCCCAGTCGTATCCAAAGCTTTCACCTCGGAGTCTGGGGTCCGTTTTACCAGTCCTAACTGCGGATTTGGCAGGATCTTGATATTTTCCGTGAAGCGACTGCCATCCAATCAATAGAGTGCATCCAACCCAATGGTGATCTTAGACGATATCGAAGCATTGCAGCTAGACCGTATGCTGTTGGACTTTTTTTAGGGCTCCAACCACCCGTAACGGGTGTTAACGCCATGGTGTTCATATGGCAACCGGGACCGACGGCTTAACGGTTCTGAGGCACGACCAGACCAATGCAAATACCCATATTCATGCATACAAATATTTGCACTGAGCGGAATTACGCCACAGAGACTGCTCTAAAACATACAGAAAGACAGACAAAATTTTCAAAATTGCTTTTTATTATTTTAAATTACAAAGACACTTCATTTTATTTATGTGTATAGATAGTGGAAAAATAATGAGTAAATGTACCTACTCACAGGTTGCGACGCGGCCGCCGCACACTACACGCCGCTCGGTACTGCGCCCGCGCCGTGCGGACGGTGCGGAGTGCGCCTGAGTGCTTCACCTGTGAGAGCCACTTCGCATTATGGACGACTAGTCTCCACTCCCTACGAACACCATGGCCACCCGTCCTAAGGTTACCACTTAGCCAAGGCCAGCTCATTTAGATAAACTGACTGAGATAAACCTATGGATAGCATTAAGAAGTATGGCATGACCAATATTGTTTAGCAAAAACGTGTTTATGCCAAAGGTTGAGTGCCATACAATAATGTATCGTAGGTAACACAAGTCCATGACTCGCGAGCGCTACGATATCGCGTCACTGCGGAGCACAAAAACATACTTGTCTTTTTGTGCAATACAATCAAGGTTGCCTTTATACAAACCATCCCAAATGTACTTAGGTGCTCCCTGCGGCCCCGGGTGTGCCCCTGCAGCCCTGGCCCTGCAGCTGGTACGTCGCGCACCGGTCTACCGCCCGGCGTAGCGTGCCTTGAAGGGGCCCGGGGCCGGGGGCCCAAAATTTATGATCTTAGTACGAGGTAGGCAGACACCTACTATCAATTTCGTACAATGTTGTACAAGATTTTGTTATCTGAGACGAAACAATTTTTCATATCATACAAGTTTATAGGTAACCACTAGCTTCCGCCCGCGGCTTCGTCCGCGTGGAATTCGGTATCGCCACCAAGTCTATTTTAATGAAACGACTCTCCACTCGACTTTCCACTTCGCTGTTCACTCCACTCTCCACACTCCACTCCACTGTCCCCTCCACTCTCCACTCCACACTCCACTCCACTCCCTACTGTCCAATCCTCTCTCCCGACTCCACCCTACATTCCACTTTCCACTTCAATCATAAATTATGAACTCAATTTATTTAGTACTAGCTGTTGCCCGCGGCTCCGCTCGCGTGGAAGTCGCTTATTGCCTCCACTCCCACTCCTGCGCCCACTCCCGCTCTAGCTCCCACTCCCACTCCTGCTCCCACTCCCACTCTCACTCCCACGCACACTCCCACTCCCACGCCCGCTCCCATAAACCTATTTCTGGTGGTAACTAATCTGAACTCAAAATGTAATATTTTTGTTATTAAATACAAAAAAAAACTCAAAATCCCTAAAAACTAATAACAACACTATCCACTAATCTTACTTGAACACTTGAACACCACTGCGGGTGACGTAACCTACGACAAACTTATTATTTGCGGTTGGCACAGTAATCGGGTCTAGGGCTCGAACCGCAAAATTAAATTTGTCTTTTATTGTATGTACTTTTCCGGCATAAAAAGTATCCAGTGTGCTGCCCAGAATATTGAAGAATAATTATACCAAGTTTCATAGTAATCGAACCGGTAGTTTTTGCGTGATGCCTGAACAAACAGACAGACAGACAGACAAAAATTTTTTTAATCACATATTTGGGTTCGGTATCGGTCTAGTAACATCCCCTGCTATTAATTTTTTTGATATTTTTAATGTACAGACACTTCTACAGATTTATTATAAGTAAGTAGGTATATAGATATAATTATAGTATAGATAGATTTTCTGCCAGTTCACAATTTACGGTAAACTGTTGAACGGAGTTTGAAACAGTGTATTACCGACAGGGGAGCCCCGGGCGTCTCCGTCGAGTCGACTCGAGGCCGGGCTGGAGGTGAGGGTCGAGGAGCGACCGAGTCGGGGGGGGGGCGTCTCGTCGAGCTGGTTGGCGACGTCGTGGCGACGCGAGCTTGCGCCGGCGCCCCACCGCGCGCCCTACGAGTGCGACCTGTGCGAGACGCGCTTCGACCTGCGCCTGCGCCGCCGCGCCCCCTGCCCCCCGCCCCGGGGCCGCGTCTGTGACGAGTCGTTCCCGAGGGCGTGCCGACTGAATCACCGCATGCGGTCGCCCCCCGGCCCCGGTGTGCGGGGGAAACGCCGCATCCGCGCGAACCGGACGACGGACGGTTCGCGATCCGGAGTCGCTCGACGGACCGCGTCGCCGGGGCGAGTCCAACTCGGCGGTTCACGCTCCACGCCGCTCCGGCGGGGGCCGGCCCGGTGCGGCGGGTGCGGTGAACGTTCCAACCGCGACCACAGCACAGGGCGCCTGGCACCGACCGGGGATCTCGGGTCTCAATTACGAGGACATAAGATTACCAATGAGGAATTTCTCTCGTACTGTGGCTAACCGTGGGCCATCTACCGTTTTAACCCTAGAACCCCACACCGATTACTTTTGTGAATATCTCAATTAGTTTCAAATTGACGCGTCACAGTATTTGAGTTTGATGCGCTTACGATCGCGATCGGTCAGTTCCGCGACGATAACCGCATCTTGTGGTCACTTGTTCAAATGCTGTGGGGTGCGCCGTGCGCCAGTGTAGGAAAATCGAAATGTTGTGTTGTGTGTGTTGAAATGTGAAACTTCTTGATATTTTATAGGTAACTAGACCAGTGTCGATAATTACTGAAATAAAAATAAAAATTATAGTAGGATAAAACCCGTTGAAAAAGGACGAGAATATAACAAAAATGAAAGGAAAATTAATTTACCGGCGATCTGGGGTCGGGAAGTGGGGAGGGGGGTCAGTTTTAAGCGTAAAAACGGTTCATCTCGATTTCAGGCAAAACTAAGTCCTATGGCAAAGAATTAAATGACAAAGTTGTAGGTAAGTAATAAAGAGACCTACAACACGTGTATTTAAACTTATTCGCAAGAAAAAAGGTATAGTTCAGGGTTCAGTTTTGGAAATTCTCAAATAAAACCAAGCTACCGAAAAACTTAGGTATATTATATTATAATAACGAAAAGCTTATTATAATGTAGATAATTATGTATAATAAGTAGGTACCTATAGAACATGGTATTTTGCTACGTTCCTTGTGTAAGAAAAGTGATATCGTTCCCCGACTGCGACGAAATCAAAAGAGGTGTGGGTCACGCATGTGATGGAGGCTAGGCGTGGGGCGCGTGGGCGTGTGGGGCGGGGCAGTGCGCGCAGGCCAGGCGCACGTCCACCAGGCGCACGGCGGCCAGCAGGCGCGCCGCCGGCTCCAGCGCGTCGCCCAGCGCCGCGGCGGCCGGGCGCATCGCCTGGCGCCCGGCGCGGGCCACGTTGCCCGCGAACACCAGCAGCGGCTGCAGCAGCGCGTTGAATAGCAGCGCCAGCGCCGGCTTGAGCGCGTAGTCGGACGCCGCCTGCACGGCGCCCGCGACGGCCGCGCGCGCCAGCAGCAGCGCAGCGCGCTGCACGCCCAGCACCAGCGCCAGAGGCGCGGCCGCCAGCAACGCAGGCGCCGCCAGCAGCTCGCGCAGCAGCGCGCGCGCCGCCCGCGCCGGCCGCCGCGCCGCGCGCTGCAACCACGCGTCGCGCGCGCCGCCGCTCGTGGCCAGGAAGGCGCCGCCGCCTTGCTCGAAGTAGTACACCTCCACGCGCTCCGGCTCTGCTCTGCGCGACAAGCAACCGATCAGGCGGGCGGGGGCGCTACTCACCGCGAGGTTCGGCCCCGTTACGTACCGCTGTCGCACGGGTCGCCGTCGAAGTCGCCGAAAATCTTCCATGCCTTATTGTTTTTCTGCAATAAAGAATCTGGAGTGAGCACAGTGGCGCTCTGAGCGGCTCCGTTGTACCTAATGACTGGTGGCCGTGCAAGTTCGTCCCTCGTTGTTTATTTATGTTAAAACACGTTACGTATTAGGTACCTTAACATTGGGTGCGGGCCGGAACCTCCACGTGGTGCACCTAGGCAACGGAGGCGAGCAGCGCCTCCCACTCGCCACGGGAGACGCTGCTGCCTGCGGCCAATCCGGCCGGGGTGGGAGTGGCCCTCTAGAGGGCTGCTCCGAGGCTCTCCACGTGTCCCTCTGACTAGCAGATGGCACAGTGGGGAGCGAGCGGAGGGCGAGCTGATTGTCTGCGCGCCGACGGTTGGGTGACAAGACGGCCTCCTGTCACCCTTCACCCCACCGTCGGCGAAGTGGCGCGATGCTCGCCCCACCCCCCTTTCGGGGGGTCGAGGGGGCCATCTTAAAACCGTAGATGGCCCGGGGTCAGCTGGGGTGCGAGGGATATTGGGTAACCTTACACCCCGGTTTCTAAGGCCCGAGACGGCGTGCGGTTTTAGTCGGTTCGATCCCGACATAACCACCCCCGATGGCCGACGGGGGTGGTACCTATCCATGGGGATTTCCGCACGATAAAAAAAAGGTACCTTAACATTATCCAATCTGTGCTAATCGGCTTTAGGGCTTCGGTTAACCGGGTAGCAAACCTTATTACGATTACTTTTAAACCGAGCTGTCCAACGTAGTTAACGACACAGGGAGGATAGAAAATAACCGAAAGAGAGAATAGCCAACAGTTATTTGTCAAGTCGACTAGAGGTTTTAGGACAGAGGGTGACATTTGGACAGACGCATTTGGAATTAATTATGGAATCCAAAAGTACTTCGGAGTACCTACAGTGTGAAAAAAATAGAATTCCGACGTTTTATTGTCTAAGTACCTATAGACAGCCCAAAATATTCTAATGCGAGTTGGAATCGAAATTCGAGGCTGTAGAAGAAAAAATATAGGTAGGTAGTCGCAGTCATGTTTTATAACACGCGAACCAACTCGTGGGCAACTTACTTAGTGGTAAATTATTGGCATTCTTAACTTTGTGCATGCTTACTTACAGCTCAAATAATTAGATGCTACTTTAGTTGTGGAAATAAGAATACCTGGACATCCGCCGGGCTAGGCAGCGCGTCGCCGGCGGCGCTCGGCCGCGGCGCCAGGCCTCGGTCCAGGGCCAGGCGGGGGCTGCTCGCGCCCGTGGCCGCATCCGCCAGCGCGCCCCGCCGGCTGCGCGAGGAACTGCATTGAGTGTCGGGTGACCCCTAGCCAGCTCGTGACTTCCATAAAAGGAAACACCGCAGAACTTACAGCGGAAGGGGCAGTGGAATGAGACCCTAGCCTTCGTGCGTGCCCGTTTTGTGGAACAATTTTAAACGTTACTGCGCGCAATATTGTCTCAATTGGTTCATGAATAGGTAGACACTAGACAATGATCATACCTGACTAAGTAGCTACTTAAGAATTATGAGTTCGTCAAGATTAGGTACCTACGCGATAGAAGTGCTTACGTGTAGTAGTCGTGCGCCTGGAGCGCCTGGCACAGCGGCGAGGCGGCCGGGCACGCCAGCAGCACCGAGTGCGGCAGCACGAACACGCCGCCGTCCCCGCCGCCGCCCCCGGCCTGCCCAGCGATACAGGAGGTGAACACATTCAAACACGAAACTGGTCTCTGCGCCTGCGCCTGCGCCTGCGCCTGCGCCTGCGCCTTGTCACTCGCCACACATTATTTTGCCCCGGGCCTGCACTTTGTACAGCTTAGCGTCAAATTGTGGTCATGATTCCATTAGGCAACCTACGGTATGAAGTTTTAGCCGCAGTAACTATCTAGTCTACAAAAGATTAGAATATAGGATGACCCTACCCGCGCCTCCGTGTGCTCAATGCCTTACTGTTTATGAAGGAAGAAGTTGCGTCAAATTCAAAGAATCGCGACGAGCGATTTCAACGGGTTAGGTAATTATCGAACATTCGCACATTATTTTGAAACCGCTTAATAGATTCAGCTGGAATTTTATATATTGTTACAGATGCCGGCATTTAAATTGGCCAGACGCGTCATATGCGCAAAGGTCGATTTTTAGGTCCCCCTAGAGGTATGAGGGGGTGGCGGGAGACGCGGTTGCGCCGTCGCGGACATATGATTGGTCCGTCACTTGACGGACCAATCAGATGTCTCCGAGAGACGTCTTGTAGCGAATCAACGTTCCGTTCGTTCGTACTTTGAATCATTTGATTGGCTCAAAATGCACGATGCGCGAACTTACCCCAAACCTGGCCAAGCTACGTGCCGGTATCTGTAGTAAGTATATCATAATAGGTAACTCATAATCTACATCTTCTTATATTTTACAATTTTAGTATAGTACCTTTAGAAGAAGATGTTTAATATAATAATTGTAATTGCACTTCAGTTGCTATAAAACTCGCACCTGAATAATGAAAATATACCTAGGTGACAGCAATAAAATGGTAACCATGACGCTTATACAAAGTTAGTTCGTCGGTTCCGTGGCCACCTGTGCCCCAGTGCCTGGCACCTGGCACAGAGGGGCACGCTATGTCCTGGAGCGGTCACCTGGAGAGGCGCGGGGGGTAGGCGGGGCTGCGGGCTGGAGGCGCGGGGCACGCGCGGCGACGTCTGCGCCGGCCGCGCCGTCACCTCGCGCCGCCGCCGGTGCTTCTCCACCACCACCTGGCCGAGACGCATTCATACTAAACACACACTCGCTTACTATTCTATTCTGAAGTAGCTGTGTTCGTACATGGAACATATTTAAAAAAAACACGATTATGAACACAAAAAGATATTTCTTGGAATTCACGACAGACGGACGGACTCAAAAACTATTGAACGCATAATGAGGATTCCAGTGTGGTTGGTGGGCTGGCGGATCAGGCAGGATTAAACGCCCCGTTTAAAACCTAATCGCTCAATTCGTTTTAGAAGTAAGTGTAAAGATACGACCTGCAAGTACGAGGCGCTGTCGTCGGGCGCGGCGCTGCTGTCGGCGCGCAGCTGGCTCGAGGCGGACGGCGACACGTCTGCAACAAGCTGCCGCTTAGCTCCAGGGCTCGGAGGGGCTGCGGACACAAGCCTACTTACTACCTACATTCCGAGGAGATTTGTGGAGTCGCGCTTCTGCCTCGCAACTCATTTCTTAGGTAGGTACCTCTTATTGAACAGATCCGTGTTAGGCAGGCAGGTACCTATACTAGTTGGGCACATAATACTTAGCAGTGTTTGTTCAGATCGTTACCCAGGTGCGGATTGGCTAGCTCCACATCTTTAGCTTCAACTCCTCTCTGCGATGTGCAGTTAGTGTAATTGGAAACGTATTTCTTCGGTGAAAGAGTCATTGCATAGACAGCCGCTTCGCCTGTCTCCGACCGAGGCTCTTATTTATTATAAACAATAAACCCAAAGCAAATAAAAACGATGCGAAGCTACAACTGCCAAAGGAAGTGTCAATTGTCAATATGACTTCAAAATTGTTTTTTTCCTTCACTTTTCGGAAAACTCACAAAACTTAACACAGGTAGGACACGACGACGCGAGACGGCACGGCGGTATCGCCCGTCCGACTGGCCCGGGGTAGTATAACTCCGCCTTACAGAACACCGCGGCCTGTATCGTGTTCCCGGTGCGTAGGGTAGCCAAGCTCACTGGAGAGATTCCTTGCTGTCAGCGGGGAGACCAACGTCTCCTGAGTTGTCGGCACAGAAACTCTCAACCACCCTCCAACCCACCCCTCTCCCAAATCCCCCCAACCCCCTCCTACAGGGTCGGCGGCGCGAGTATTACGCCCCTGGTGTTACACACGTCCATAGGCCACGGTGACCGTTTCCCATCGTGGGCCATGCATGTGCTGGTCTGCCACCTTAGTTGTATGCCACATAGATAAGTGGCACATGACCAGACGTGCCGCCTGCACCGCCGCGCCGGCTAGTACCATCGATGGTACAGGTATGGTAGGTACCTACGTGCCACTTGGTGGGTGCACGGGCTTCATTGTTTAATTCCTGTTTTCACGACGTTCATCGCTTGCGAACTATTTGGCACGACCTTTTGGCCAGTTGGAAATACCGATTCATCTTTTGTTTCTGTATGTCAGTGTGATGTCAATGAGTTTTCACTAAAAGAGAAATCGTTAAAGAATTAAATAATTCCAAATTGTCTGAATCCTCTTTTTACATGAATATTAGAATTCAGCAATGATATTATATCATTGCTGAATTCTAATATTCGTACGGAATGTGATAGTGACGAAGCTGTTTATCTTCATGTGCGTGTCTGTATAGGTACCTACTGGCTGGTCATGTTCCCTAACAGATTTGTATTAGTTTTCTTTTATTTTCTATTTAATCAGACAGAATCAGACCAATAAAAAAGTATAGACGGCGCCGTTGTGAACAATGGCGACGAAAAAAGAGAAGCTTCTTGTGCATGAGTCAACCACATCACGTCACATAGCTCTTCGGCGGACTACCCAAAGACTACCGAACCGATCGTCCGTCATAACATTACCGAATAGTCTTATGTTGATGGAGGTTGATGGGCTTCAAGAAAAGTACGCAATACTCCGTGTACCCATATTTTATTGGTCTGGCTCCGTAGATATAGTTCGCGTTCGTGTGTGAATACCTTTATTTTTGTTTCTATATTGGACCTAATTTTAGATGGCGTTCATACTGTTTGTCTCGGCGCGGCGTGATAATAAGGCACGGAAGTGTTTCCGTACGATGCGACGAACAGCGGGCAGGCAGTCTACTGGTCCACGGTTTGCCAAGACCTCCATCATCAGACCAGTTGCGTAGGACCATGTTAACGTAGTCTCCGAAGGTACACCAGCACCTACACCAAGAGTTCAATGCAACGTCATCGTCTAAAAGTGGTTTTAATTGGGCTTCCAAGATTAGCCCCCTGCTAACTAGCAAACTCATAGAGTAAGTTAAAGTTCCTACGTACTACTGTTATTTACTAATCTTAAAACTGTAGCTAAAGACGCGCAATCCGCTGTTGGCGAGATGCGATGTGGGGCTGGGCGGTTATCCTTCCTCCAGAGTGTCGGCGGTGGCTGCGGCGCCGGCTGGTCCGGGCATCAGCATCCTGTCTTACAATATACCTATGTGCGCACTGCACACTCGTTAAACTGTGGAAACTAACTAATAATGCCACAATGTAGGTACCTCTACTTAACTGTACTAGCGGACTCGAACCAACTACATACACCCATATTTTATTGTTCCAACATAACACAGTTCCACTGTGACTGTGATTCTAGCAGCTACATCCAGATACAAATTATTTGCAGCCTAACATAGAAATAAAACATGACGATACAAAGAATATCTATCTACACTCGAGAGCAATGAATCCGGGTCACTTAAAGAATCCTAAAAATCTCGGAAACTAAAAATGCTAGGTTAATGCAATAAATTGTATTTAATAGACAATGTAATACTCCTTAAATGAAGGTATTAAAACTTCTTAGTTATTGTAAAGTTATATCATAAAAAAATCAAATTTGAAAAAGGGCCACTTTCGAAGATGGAACTACGAAATTACAGCATTTGGTTTTGCTTTTGTTTGTAATCTGTCATTTATGTGGGTACATAAACCATGTTGATAGTGCTCTATATTCATTATTCAAGCTGAAATTATGTCGCTTACGCCTGAAGAATGCACCAGAATACTTACAATGCTGGAAACCGGCCGGAGTCAGCGCGATACAGCCAGGACTGTCGGTGTGTCGCTGTCAACAGTACAAAGAGTTCTCCGACGTTACGAAGAAACTGGTTCTAACCTACGCAGACCAGGAACGGGCAGAACCAGGTGTACCACAGCACGAGAAGACCGATACTTGGTGAACACCATGCTTCGAAATCGCTTTCTCACAGGAACTGAACTCACCAATCAGTTTCGACGCCTCGGAGGAAGTAACCCAAGTGCATGGACAGTAAGACGTCGGCTTGCTGAATCTAACTTAAAACCCCTTAGACCTGCAAACGGCCCTAAACTGGAGCGTGGGCATCGTATTTCGAGACTAAGATATGCCCAGAGCCACGTAAATTGGAGTATTGAAGATTGGTCAAAAGTTATGTTCTCCGACGAATCAAAATTTATGCTCTACAAGCACGATGGAAGACACAGAGTGTATCGAAGACCAGGGGCGGAAGTCTCGACACATCGTTAAGGACTTTGCGATGACATTCGGTCGTTAAATTCGTAGCGACGTAAACTTATCAATATTTGCAAGTCGCGACTGTCAAACTTATCAATTTTTGTCGTTAAGTTTACAAATTTCATCGCAAACTTAACAATTCATCGTTAACTCTTTGCGAGCATTTTTGACAGCCCGCAAAGTGCTTTACGATCGTTAACTATGTAATTTGTTGTTATTTTTAGGTTATTAAATATGGAAATTGAACAATATAATCATAATGGAAATGTATTTGGTACAGGATTTCATTGTGCTTCAACGCAGGCGCGTTACTATCATCATCACATTATTTAACTACTACTTGCTGGCACTTTAGAGCCCGGTATAACGTATACGGAACTCCAAATAGATTTCTGTGGGTTACACAATACACAGGCACCTATTTTAGGGATTAAAGTAATCTGTGTGCTATTTCAAACTATAATCTATCTAGTACCACAGGTTCATTCAGTAAAAATACATCCATCCATACAAATTCAAGTATTTCTGACAGTCTGTCTTTAGAAGATTATTTTCCATTAGGTAATAAGTGTTATGCTATATCACAATGTTTCATCATCTTAGCGTTGGATCCCGATTGCATCTGTAGCCTACATCTAGGTGCCAGGGTCTGCTTAGATCACACCGTTAGTTTCATTAATAAAAATATCAGACAAATGTTAAATTGTCATGTTTTTGTTATAGGGCTAGTTACTAGCATAAAATCAGTGACTGCTGATTGTAAACAAATATAGGTAGTACCTAGTGTTATATAGCTATTCCATGAATTAAATAAAACTAGTATACACATCATAATTATGCTTATTTTATTTCAAAATAAAAGTTATGTCATTTTCTTTATATGGAGCCTTCGCAGACAATAAGAACTTCTCACTCTTCACTTGGGCTAGATACCTCAGCCTACATCTTGGTACCCACTAACTACATGGTCTTGGGGAGCAGCTGCTGGCATCTGTAATGAAAGAGTATTTTTATTTTACTATATAAAACTTACAGCTAATAAGGAAGGTACAATAATTATTACAATTATAAGAAAAAGATCAGTGACAAGATTTAACATAAAGATAAGACAAATTTTATTATATAATACATAACATATCTATTATTATCTATATATATTATATACTGTCTCTTATCTTCTATACACACTATTCACTTATTTTCCACTTTTCAAAGTCTCCTCCCGCAGGTCTGTTGCTGTACATCTTTTTCTTATTATGTATTTTTATCTAGTTGTGTGTGTGTACATAATTATATATAAATAAATATTACTTGCATAACAAATTTGAAGAGGAAGAAAGCACAACAGAAAGAAACAAGGCAAGTCTAAGCTATATAAATTAACGGAGCACTTCAACCGTTCCCACCTAGTACTAGTCCCCAAGGAATAGATTGCTTTGGGTCTATTGTGTCAATGAGATTAAACTATTTCAATCTGGGTATGTTTTCACTAGCATTAGTTAAAATATATGTTTTTGATACAACCTTGATGCTACTGTATTGCAATAGGTCATAATATTTAGTTACAAGTATATAGTACTCTTCTGATTAAGAGTGAATTAAAAGAAACGATACCTTGCCTTGATATCCTTTACCTCTTCAATATTGATGCCAGTGTTACTTTTAGGTGAGAAGTTTTCTCCATTTTTCTTTCCAATCAGTAGCAACCTTTCATCAGCCAATTCCAAAATGTGCTAGGTGCTGCCATGCAGTGGAACAATGCAGTGAATCTATAAATTTAAATCATAAAACATTAATATTAATACTTTCAAGTACGTTTAACAAATTGGATTTGAAAATAAGATTGTAATCTATACCTACTTACTTGATTCACGTCGGACGGGCGCCAACGTGCTTTGATATAAAAATCACGCCGGATTGTGGTTGACATTATTATATTTATTGCAGTTCACAGTTTACATTTTTAAATTCGTAAAGTATCCAACAATTTCACAATTTATTAAGTTTATTTAAGCTGACAGCTGACATGTTTCTTTTTTATTCTGTTTGACATGCAAAAATGTTGCAAGGACGTAAACCTTAATTTCCTTTCATATTTTACAAAATAATTAAATCCTTTAAAATAGTTTGAGTAACTTAAACAATTTGATTAGAAGGCAATGTCACAAAGTTAAAATACATAGTTTCTGTAAAACTTTTCCGTTAAAACTATTAATATCATGAATTAGTATGTAACAAATATTCCCCACTGACTGAAAATGTTATTACACGTCAACATTTTTTGCTCAAATTTACCAGACTATGAATACGAATTTCGTTATGCTAACTGTCATCGTAAAGCACACATTTTAACAATTTTCGTCGGTATCTCAATTGAGCAGACTACCGTCTGTCGCAAGCGTCGTTACTGCAACCGAATTTTGTCGGTATGTTATCTTGCGAATTCGGTAGCAAACTCGTAGCGATACATGTACAGACTGCCGCCCCAGGGGAAAGATTCAAGCAAGCATGCATCGAAGAAAAAGTAGCCTACGGTGGTGGGTCTGTACTTGTGTGGGCCGGAATTTCTTCTGAAAGTCGCACAGAGCTGGTGATCATAGAAAACGGCTCTTTAACTAGCGTAAGATATGTGGAAGAAATCCTCAATGATCACGTTGGTCCATTTATGGTCAATTTAGGTGAGGATGCTATATTTATGCATGACAATGCCCGACCTCATACAGGTAGGATTGTGAATGACTACCTTCAAGAGATGAACATTACTCGTATGGAGTGGCCAGCGCGCAGCCCGGATATCAACCCGATCGAGCATGCTTGGGACGAGCTAGGCAGATGCGTAAAACAACGAAACCCTCCCCCAATCACGCTTCGTGAGCTCAAAATTGCTCTCACAGAGGAATGGGAGAATATTCCCCAAAATCGTATAAGGAACTTGGTGTACAGCATGCCAAACCGCGTAAACGCAGTAATGGAAGCACGAGGAGGCAATACGAAGTATTAAAATTCAAGAAAATCGTAATAAAGTTCAAAAATTTCATGTTTCCTATTTTTGTTTTAAGGAGAGATCAGCAGTTTTTTTCTTTATGTAATTTTGTGTTAATAAAATGTATGGTGACTCATATTTTTTTTACTTTCATTTAAGGAGTATTACATTGTCTATTAAATACAATTTATTGCATTAACCTATCATTTTTAGTTTCCGAGATTTTTAACATTCTTTAAGTGACCCGGATTCATTGCTCTCGAGTGTATTTAATATCTTCTACACTACTATGTATATAATAATTATGGCCTTTGTTACCAACGAACCACTTAATCCATCCACCGAGTTGGTCAATTAGGAATTTCGTTCCTATCAAACCACTCACTGTCAACATGGGTGGTCAGTTAGGAAAATTTTGATGTAGGTAACTACCTTTTTTTTGTACCTGTGTACTGTTGTGAGATTTTCGTACAAGGGAAAACTTTGTTTGTTTGGTTTGCTGTAGCGTTATGATTTTTGACTGGAAGATTATAAGGTAAATAGAATGTGATAAAATAGATTTGTGTAAATGGACAATAATAGCAATAACTGTCACACAAAAAAGAGACAAAAATACTAGTTACCGAAATACGTCTGTGCACGAAACGCATGCCGTCACCGGCTGAAGGTGCCGCATCTCTGACGAGTCGTGCACAGAGCTAGTAATATATAGGAGCGCTGCGTATGTTTAAAATCTTCGACATATTTAATTTCAATGATACTCATAGTAAACGCGGCCTCTGCGCAGGAGGCGCGGGTTCAATCCCCGCTCAGTGTAATTATTTGTATTCATGGATTAGGGTATTTGCATTGGTCTGGTCGTGCCTCGCACGTTAAGCCGTCGTCGGTCCCGGTTGCCATACAAAAATCTAGGGTAGTCGTTACAGGTAGTTGCCTCGCTTTTCTGCGCAGTTGGATACGGGGAGCGATACGTTTAGTAACCAATCGTTTGTTTTGAGATGAAATAGGGTTAATGACCTGTATTGTCACGTTAACTGGTGCGTACTATACCACCACCACCGGAAGGAAGGAAGGAAGGAAGGAAGGAAGGAAGGAAGGAAGGAAGGAAGGAAGGAAGGAAGGAAGGAAGGAAGGAAGGAAGGAAGGAAGGAAGGAAGGAAGGAAGGAAGGAAGGAAGGAAGGAAGGAAGGAAGGAAGGAAGGAAGGAAGGAAGGAAGGAAGGAAGGAAGGAAGGAAGGGAAGGAAGGAAGGAAGGAAGGAAGGAAGGAAGGAAGGAAGGAAGGAAGGAAGGAAGGAAGGAAGGAAGGAAGGAAGGAAGGAAGGAAGGAAGGAAGGAAGGAAGGAAGGAAGGAAGGAAGGAAGGAAGGAAGGAAGGAAGGAAGGAAGGAAGGAAGGAAGGAAGGAAGGAAGGAAGGAAGGAAGGAAGGAAGGAAGGAAGGAAGGAAGGAAGGAAGGAAGGAAGGAAGGAAGGAAGGAAGGAAGGGAAGGAAGGAAGGAAGGAAGGAAGGAAGGAAGGAAGGAAGGAAGGAAGGAAGGAAGGAAGGAAGGAAGGAAGGAAGGAAGGAAGGAAGGAAGGAAGGAAGGAAGGAAGGAAGGAAGGAAGGAAGGAAGGAAGGAAGGAAGGAAGGAAGGAAGGAAGGAAGGAAGGAAGGAAGGAAGGAAGGAAGGAAGGAAGGAAGGAAGGAAGGAAGGAAGGAAGGAAGGAAGGAAGGAAGGAAGGAAGGAAGGAAGGAAGGAAGGAAGGAAGGAAGGAAGGAAGGAAGGAAGGAAGGAAGGAAGGAAGGAAGGAAGGAAGGAAGGAAAGGAAGGAAGAAGGAAGGAAGGAAGGAAGGAAGGAAGGAAGGAAGGAAGGAAGGAAGGAAGGAAGGAAGGAAGGAAGGAAGGAAGGAAGGAAGGAAGGAAGGAAGGAAGGAAGGAAGGAAGGAAGGAAGGAAGGAAGGAAGGAAGGAAGGAAGGAAGGAAGGAAGGAAGGAAGGAAGGAAGGAAGGAAGGAAGGAAGGAAGGAAGGAAGGAAGGAAGGAAGGAAGGAAGGAAGGAAGGAAGGAAGGAAGGAAGGAAGGAAGGAAGGAAGGAAGGAAGGAAGGAAGGAAGGAAGGAAGGAAGGAAGGTTAGGTTAGGTTAGGTTAGGTTAGGTTAGGTTAGGTTAGGTTAGGTTAGGTTAGGTTAGGTTAGGTTAGGTTAGGTTAGGTTAGGTTAGGTTAGGTTAGGTTAGGTTAGGTTAGGTTAGGTTAGGTAGGTTAGGTTAGGTTAGGTTAGGTTAGGTTAGGTTAGGTTAGGTAGGTTAGGTTAGGTTAGGTTAGTTAGGTTAGGTTAGGTTAGGTTTAGGTTAGGTTAGGTTAGGTTAGGTTAGGTTAGGTTAGGTTAGGTTAGTTAGTTAGGTTAGGTTAGGTTAGGTTAGGTTTAGGTTAGGTTAGGTTTGGTTAGGTTAGGTTAGGTTAGGTTGGTTAGGTAGGTTAGGTTAGGTTAGGTTAGGTTAGGTTAGGGTAGGTTAGGTTAGGTTAGGTTAGGTTAGGTTAGGTTAGGTTAGGTTAGGTTTAGGTTTGGTAGGTTAGGTTAGGTTAGGTTAGGTTAGGTTAGGTTAGGTTAGGTTAGGTTAGGTTAGGTAGGTTAGGTTAGGTAGTTAGGTTAGGTTAGGTTAGGTTAGTTAGGTTAGGTTAGGTTAGGTTAGGTTAGGTTAGGTTAGTTTAGGTTAGGGTTTTTTTTTTTTTTTTTTTTTTTTTTTTTTTTTTTTTTTTTTTTTATACTAACATCTTTGACGTAGTCAAAGGCCTACTCTCTTTCTATTGTGAGTCTTACTTTAATCTCAGCTAGTCTTCGAATTGGCTTAACCCACTCAGGGTTTTTAAACTAACTAATTTATGTATATCTTATTATCAAATAATTTCTCGCATTCATTCTGTCCTCTAGTACCATACCAGTTCTCGCTTTTATTCCTCTCGCACTTTCATTCCATACCTTTCATACTTGGGATTTGGGTTGGGACTAGGGTTACCTATTCCTTTTTTTATTTATTTTTGTTTTTCTTTATTTTGTAGTTCATTTATATTTACATTTGCCTTAACATTATTTTATTAATCTAAATTTACATATATTGCTTATCTTATATTATAACTATTTACAGGTTTCTTACATGCTAACTTACTTTAAGTCTACCTTGCAGGTATCCCATGATACCTGCAGGTGACCCCTTAAACTGCTATTTCGCTTATTTGCTATTTGAACAATATCAACAGCGTATTTAAGAAACTCTGTCCTATGTTTTTGTATGAGTACTGGCAAATTTTCTCTTTTAATATTGACACCTATCCGTTGCTCCAAGTTATACCTCGACGAGGCATGTATTGGGCAATCCACGATTAAATGCGTGACTGTCTCCTCGACGCCGGGCTCGCAGGCGCATGATGGGTCCTCCTTACACTTGAACCGAGCCAAGTATTCGGAGAACCCACCATGCCCTGTTAGCAACTGCGTCGTTGCGCCGGCGATCTCCATTTTGCGCATGATCCTGTACGCAGCCACCGCGCTTGGGAAGAAGAGCCTGGTGCCAGAAGCAGTTTCACCCGTCCTGTACCTTTCGTCCCATTTGTCAAGCGTGACCTGCCTCAGGCCTCGCTTGACGAATGAGACTGGGCGGTTAGGTTAGGTTAGGTTAGGTTAGGTTAGGTTAGGTTAGGTTAGGTTAGGTTAGGTTAGGTTAGGTTAGGTTAGGTTAGGTTAGGTTAGGTTAGGTTAGGTTAGGTTAGGTTAGGTTAGGTTAGGTTAGGTTAGGTTAGGTTAGGTTAGGTTAGGTTAGGTTAGGTTAGGTTAGGTTAGGTTAGGTTAGGTTAGGTTAGGTTAGGTTAGGTTAGGTTAGGTTAGGTTAGGTTAGGTTAGGTTAGGTTAGGTTAGGTTAGGTTAGGTTAGGTTAGGTTAGGTTAGGTTAGGTTAGGTTAGGTTAGGTTAGGTTAGGTTAGGTTAGGTTAGGTTAGGTTAGGTTAGGTTAGGTTAGGTTAGGTTAGGTTAGGTTAGGTTAGGTTAGGTTAGGTTAGGTTAGGTTAGGTTAGGTTAGGTTAGGTTAGGTTAGGTTAGGTTAGGTTAGGTTAGGTTAGGTTAGGTTAGGTTAGGTTAGGTTAGGTTAGGTTAGGTTAGGTTAGGTTAGGTTAGGTTAGGTTAGGTTAGGTTAGGTTAGGTTAGGTTAGGTTAGGTTAGGTTAGGTTAGGTTAGGTTAGGTTAGGTTAGGTTAGGTTAGGTTAGGTTAGGTTAGGTTAGGTTAGGTTAGGTTAGGTTAGGTTAGGTTAGGTTAGGTTAGGTTAGGTTAGGTTAGGTTAGGTTAGGTTAGGTTAGGTTAGGTTAGGTTAGGTTAGGTTAGGTTAAGGTTTTTTTTTTTTTTTTTTTTTTTTTTTTTTTTTTTTTTTTTTTTATTCTACACCTCGCAGCCCAAGCTGGAGCCTATTCTAAACAGTTTTGTATAATCTAGCCTGAGAATTTACTTAACCCTCTCAGGGTCCCTTCTTCATTAACTAATTTTGTCTTATGTACTATTCTATTCTCGCATTCATTCCGGCCTCTATTACCATTCTAGTTCTCGCATTTATTCTTCTCGCACTTTCATACCAGACCTTTCATACTAGGGATATTACTTTGGGGTGGGGGTATGTGTTTCTTTATTTTAGTTTAATTTACAACTTTTCTTAGCATCTAAACTTACAACTAAAACGGTTTCACAAAAGGTACTTATTCCTAATTTTGCCTTAATTCTAATCATACCACGATTATTTTTACAAAATATTCGTTTGAGATTATTTAAACACTATTTCGCTTAATGACTATATTAATAATTTTCTCCCAGTATTCTAAAAAGTACTGTCTGTATTGTTTCGTCAATAAGATTGGTAAATTGTTTCTTGATAACTTCAATTTTGTTTTCTGTTCAAAATTATACCTGTCCCTCATGTGGAGAGGACAGTCCACGATAAGGTGCGTGACCGTCTCCTCGACGCCCGGCTCGCAGGCGCATGACGGGTCCTCCTTACACTTGAAACGAGTCAAGTATGCGGAGAACCCGCCATGCCCCGTTAACAACTGGGTCGTAGTGCCGGCGACCTCCATCTTACGGACGATGCTGTATGCTTCCAGCGCGCAAGGGAAGAAAAGCTTGGTACCGGAAGCTGTGTCTCCTGCTTTGTACCTCTCGTTCCATTTGCCAAGCGAGACCTGTCGCAGGCTTCGCTTGACAAACGAAACGGGACACAGGCTATAATGCGGTGCAATTTTAGATTTCAGAGCCGCCTCCTTCGCGAGCTGGTCGGCCCGCTCGTTGCCCTCCAACCCTATGTGGGCCTTGACCCAGAATAAGGATATTTCCTTACCCTGGGCCAAGCCCCGCTTGATGTTGGTTCTGGCCTCAACGGCCAAAGGGTGGAGGGCGCGTGGGTTGGTTACCGTTTGGAGTGCGGCTCTGCTATCACTAAGGATGCCGAACGTGGCCGCGCCTCGCCTGAGGACCTCACTGGTAGCTTTGCATATAGCCAGGAGCTCGGCCTGGTAGACGGTGCAATGAGGTGAGAGAGCAAGCTTGAGGGTCCCGGTCTCGGCCGCATTATTCCATATGGATAATGCTGCGCCTACGCGACCCTCAATCTTGCTCCCATCGGTGAAGATACGCACCTGAATGTTGTTGGTATTGCTATAATGTTCCTCGTCTACCAGGTTGGTGAACTCCAGGCTCGTATGCTCCGCGGGGTGAGGTGCCTCAATAGCCGGAGCCATCCGTTCGATTTCCCTGTCTCCCAACCATGACTGGGGTACCCCTCTCTTGACCTCGTATAACGAGGCCACCTCACGAACTCTGAGGTCCAGAGGGAGCATCCCAGCCAGGATCAGCCCCGAGTGCAGAGAAACCGTACGGTAGCTCTTACAGAGCTTTTGGGCGAATCCGCGCTGCACCACGTTCAGCTGCTTCCGTATACCAAGCTTGTCCACCGCAGGATACCAGCTACTGGCTGCATACAGGATCGTCGGCTCCACAGCGGCGTTGTATATGGTCCGGATCACCTCGGGATGTAATCCCCAACTGATCCGGGCCATACGCGCCAACTTGTGGTAGATGCCGATCGCCTTTTTGCATACGTTGGTGACGTGTGTGTTGAATGTGAGTTTGTGGTCGATGGTCAGCCCCAGGATTTTGATTTCTGTGGACATGCCAATGTCTACCCCGCCCATGCTGAGGCGTGGGGCATCATACTTAAGCCTCCGCGTTATTACCATCGCACAGGTTTTGTGCGGTGCGAATGTCAGCTTGTTTCTGATGCCCCACTCCCGCACATGCTCGAGGGAGGCATTGGCCTGTCCTTCAACCCTCTTCGTCCAACATTTTTGCCATTTCCCTAACTCTTCGATGCCCCTCGTCGTCCTCCCCTTCCCGATCGGTCGGGTAGAAGGTCCGAGCTAACAGCTCGGCCGAACCCCTTGCGTCCAGGAAAGACCCATTGGCGGAAAGCAGAGTATCCTCCTCCCTTGCTGTGGCCCTACCTATGACACGGTAGATACCCTCCCAGAGGCCCTCCCTGTCCTGCTTTCCGCAGAAGTCCTTCCAACTTTCGACCTGTGCCTTTTTTACTTCACTTTCATACGTCTCCTTTCGCTCTAGGTACTCAGCTATCACGAACTCCCTACGGACAGGTGCCGCGTTCCTGATTCGACGCTTGTAGGTGACCATTACCTTTTTGAGACTGTCGAGTTTTTCCGACCACCACGGCGCAGCGATCAACCCCACCGGTTTCTTAGCTGGGATGCTCTCTCTGCAGGCACCCTCGACCGCTCTCGAATACGCTTCGGTTATATCATCTAATTGTTGATTGTTATGGATGTCTCCTATCGCTATATTCGAGAGCAGCCGAGTCATGTCTGTTTTGAAAGCATCCCAGTTGGCCCTTTTTGTGTTGTAGGCGCGAGTGGTGCGCTTTATATTGGTACCTTTTGCCTTTACCAGGTTGAGGTTGAACACTATGCCGTTGTGATCTGAGCTCGGCGAGAGGTCAGCGTCCACCTTCCAAGCGTCGACCCAGGCAAACGCATTGTCCGTACAGGCCGTGATGTCCACGAAGCTGTGAAACCTTCTTCCACCTCTCACAGTGTCGAAAGTTGGAACTGTTCCACTGTTCAGGACGTGGAGGTCCATCTCAGCGAGAACCCCTCTCAGTACCTCGCCTCTGTTGTCTTCGAACCAATGACCCCACCAGGTGCTCTTTGCATTAGCGTCCCCTCCAAAGATAATACGCCGGGAACCTAGGCTTCTCTTCACCTCCTTGAGCCGTTCCAAATAAGGCCCCATTGGTGTTGGCTCCGGTTCGAAGTAGAAGGACACCAGCGTGATCTCCCAGGCACTGGTCCGGATCCCCACCACGATGATGTTATCCGTGGTGAGTTGCGGGTACTGTATAATATCCAAATTTGGATCGAAGACGGCAATAGCCGCCTTCACAGTCCCTCCTCCTTGCCCAGTGTTCTGGAAGACCCTGACGCCCTGGTATGCCTTCATACTCGTCGAATTGCCCACATAGGGTTCCTGTATAAGGGCGGCTGTGGCTCTGCGCCTTGAGGCTTCGAAGATGAAGCTGTCGGTTGCCAGCTTATTCCTTTGGAGGTTGGCTTGCAACATCCTGTATGGGGCCACGTTCCCCGGGACAACGTTAGCACCGGTACTGAGTGGTGGCTCGCGCTATCCTGTCCCATTTCTGTCTCACTGGGCACAGGTCGCTAAAGACACTGTGCCCCGTGCCGCCCAGTTTCTCCCCCCGGCAGTTGCAGCATGTCGGTTCTGCACCGACAGCGAAGTCCGGGCATTTGGCTCTTAAGTGGAGCCCACCGCAGTGACTGCACTTGACTTCCGTGTCGGTGCAGAACTTCCTGCTGTGCCCATACCCCAGACACAGAGAGCACTGCATCAATGGGGATTGGTCTGCTACCCTAACGGGTTGCAGATCAATGTGCAGCCTCCCTGCGTCCAGGGCACGGGCCCAAACCTCCGGAGAAACCCTGAGCACCACGTGGCACGTGTGGGGATTCCTGGCTGTCTTCCTAAGGAAGGTTAGGTTAGGTTAGGTTAGGTTAGGTTAGGTTAGGTTAGGTTAGGTTAGGTTAGGTTAGGTTAGGTTAGGTTAGGTTAGGTTAGGTTAGGTTAGGTTAGGTTAGGTTAGGTTAGGTTAGGTTAGGTTAGGTTAGGTTAGGTTAGGTTAGGTTAGGTTAGGTTAGGTTAGGTTAGGTTAGGTTAGGTTAGGTTAGGTTAGGTTAGGTTAGGTTAGGTTAGGTTAGGTTAGGTTAGGTTAGGTTAGGTTAGGTTAGGTTAGGTTAGGTTAGGTTAGGTTAGGTTAGGTTAGGTTAGGTTAGGTTAGGTTAGGTTAGGTTAGGTTAGGTTAGGTTAGGTTAGGTTAGGTTAGGTTAGGTTAGGTTAGGTTAGGTTAGGTTAGGTTAGGTTAGGTTAGGTTAGGTTAGGTTAGGTTAGGTTAGGTTAGGTTAGGTTAGGTTTTTTTTTTTTTTTTTTTTTTTTTTTTTTTTTTTTTTTTTTTTTTTTTTTTTTCCTAGCATCTTTGACTTGGTCAAAGGCCTACGCTCTTTATATGGTTGTAATACTAGTCTTTATTTTTTATTGCTAACCCACTCAGGGTTTGTTGTTTAACTACTTAAGTCTATATAATCTATTTTATTATTCTCGCTTTTATTCCGTCCTCTAGTACCATACAAGTTCTCGCTTTTATTCCTCTCGCACTTTCATTCCATACCTTTCATACTTGGGATTTATGTTGGGACTTGGGGTTGCCAGTTTCTTTTATTTATTTATTTATTATTTACATTTCTTATTTTCTAATTACATATTCTTAAAATCTAATAATGTTCTAATTTTTATTCGCAATGCCTCTTATATATTAGCAAACGTGGAGTAATCTGACATGGTATCACACGATACTTGCCGTTACTCGCTACACACTGTTTCTTTTATTCACAATATTTATAATTTGCACAGCAAACTTAATGAATTCTGCTCTGTGCTCACTCATGAGCACAGGTAAATTATTTCTATTGACTTTAATATTAATTTTGTTCTCTAAGTTGTACCTGGATACGGCATGAATGGGGCAGTCCACTATTAAGTGTGCGACTGTCTCCTCGACGCCGGGCTCGCAGGCGCATGATGGGTCCTCCTTACACTTGAACCGAGCCAAGTATTCGGAGAACCCACCATGCCCTGTTAGCAACTGCGTCGTTGTGCCGGCGACCTCCATTTTGCGGACGATCCTGTACGCAGCCACCGCGCTTGGGAAGAAGAGCCTGGTCCCAGAAGCAGTTTCACCCGTCCTGTACCTTTCGTCCCATTTGTCAAGCGTGACCTGCCTCAGGCCTCGCTTGACGAATGAGACTGGGCACAGGCCGTAGTGAGGAGCCCTCTTCGACCTCAGAGCCGCCTCCTTCGCCAGATCGTCGGCGCGCTCATTTCCCTCCAACCCTGCATGGGCCTTGATCCAGAACAAGGATATTTCCTTGCCCTGGATCAAGCCCCTTTTAATGTTAAGCCTGGCCTCAACTGCCAGAGGGTGGAGGGCATGACGGTTCGTGACCGTCTGGAGTGCGGCTCTGCTGTCGCTGAGGATCCCGAACGTGGCCGCGCCTCGCTTGAGGACCTCACTGGTCGCTTTGCATATGGCCAGGAGCTCGGCCTGGTAGACGGTGCAATGCGGCGAGAGAGCAAGCTTGAGGGTCGCGATTTCGGTCCCGTTATTCCAAATGGATAACGCGGCACCGACGCGACCCTCAATCTTGCTCCCGTCCGTGAATATGCGTGTAGCAATGGAGTTAGTACTATTATATTGTTCCTCGTCTACCAGACTGGTGAACTCCAGGTTCATATGCTCCGCGGGGTGAGGTGCCTCAATAGCCGGAGCCATCCGTTCGACCTCCCTGTCTCCCAACCATGACTGGGACACCCCTCTCTTGGCCTCGTATAACGAGGCCACCTCGCGAACTCTGAGGTCCAGAGGGAGCATCCCAGCCAGGATCAGCCCCGAGTGCAGGGAGACCGTCCGGTAGCTCTTCGAGAGCTTCTGAGCGAAACCGCGCTGCACCACGTTCAACTGCTTTCTGACACCAAGCTTGTCCACCGCTGCGCCCCAACTGCTAGCCGCGTACAGAATCGTCGGCTCCACAGCGGCGTTGTAGATGGTCCGGATCACCTCGGGATGCAATCCCCAACTGATCCGGGCCATCCGCGCCAATTTGTGGTAAATGGCGATCGCCTTTCTGCATACATTGGTGACATGTGTGTTAAATGTGAGCTTGTGGTCGATTGTGAGCCCCAGGATTTTGATCTCCTCGGACAGTCCAATGTCTATCCCGCCCATGCTGAGGCGTGGGACATCGTACTTTAGCCTCCGCGTGATTACCATCGCACAAGTTTTGTGCGGTGCGAATTTCAGCTTATTTCCGATGCCCCACTCCCGCACATGTTCGAGAGAGGCATTGGCCTGTCCCTCAATCTCCAGAGCGCTATCACCATCGAACACGAGCACCACATCGTCCGCAAAGGCCTGCACGTGAACCGCCCTACCCTCAAGCTGGTGAAGTAAAGGGTCCAGCAACAAGTTCCACAGCAGGGGGCCGCCGATCGAACCCTGGACGCACCCCTTCTCCGTGGAGCGTCTGCACTCCTCGCCCGCATACCTTACCCTTACCTCCCTGTCGCTTAGGTAGCTACTGATTACCCGTCTCAGGTTTGCCGGGCACCCCACTTCTGCCAGCCGCACCCTAATGGCGGGCCACCAAGCGCTATCGAAGGCGCCCTCTATGTCCAGGGACACCATAAGAACGATCCTCTTCTCATCGAGACGCGCCCTTATGTGCCCCATGAGGTCATAGAGGGCGTCTTCGGTGCTTTTCTGGGGCATGAACCCATATTGTTTATGACTAATAGTGGGCAAGATGTAGAACCTGAGACGGGCAACCAGCATCCTCTCGTACACCTTCCCCAAGACGGGCAGCAGACCGATAGGTCTGTACGACTTGGGGACGGTGTACGAGTCCTTTCCCGGCTTCTTCAGTGCCACCACCACGGCTGCCTTCCATATTTTAGGAAAGTAGCCGTGGTGAAGGCACCGATTCAGCAGCTTCAGGAAAAGCAAGGGGTCGGCCCGTATGGCGTGGGTGCAGATATCGGCCGTGAAGCCATCCGCCCCCGGAGCCTTCTTAGGATTGAACAAGTGAAGGGCATCGAAGAGTTCGCCCACCGTAAAGGGTGGGTCATCTTCATGATGGCCCCTCTCGTCATCCACCTTCTCCGCCTTTACGCGTATTCTTCGATGCCCTTCACTGTCATCCTCCTCGCGATCGAGCGGGTAAAACGTTGATGCGAGCAACTCGGCTGACCCTTTGGCGTCCAGGAAAGTTCCACCGACGGCAAGCGGAGTGTCCTCCTCCCGTGCTGTGGCCCTACTAATAACCCTATACACACCCTCCCATAGGCCCTCCCTGTCCTGCTTTCCGCAGAAGTTCTTCCAACTTTCGACCTGTGCCTTTTTTACTTCCGATTCATACATCTCCTTTTGTTCCAGGTACTGCGCAACCACCATCTCTCTTCGGTCCGGCGCTGCATTCCTTATGCGACGTCTCCTGGTGTTGACAGACTTTCTCAGCTCATCGAGTGTTTTCGACCACCACGGCATAGAGACCAACCCCGCCGGTTTTTTAGCTGGGATGCTCTCCCGGCACGCCCCCTCGATCGCTCCCGTATACGTTTCAACTAGAGTCTCCAGCTCGTTGTGGTGACTCGTTTCGCCTACTTCTATATTCGAGAGCGACGGAGTGATAGCTGCCCGGAAAGCATCCCAGTTGGCTTTTCTGGTATTAAAAATACGGGTTGTCCTTTGGATTTGAGTACCCTTGGCCTTTTCCAGGCTAAGGTTGAACTCTATACCATTGTGGTCTGACCCCGTGAGACCCTGTACAACCTTCCAGGCGTCCACATAGGCGAGCATGTTGCTCGTGCAGGCCGTGACGTCCACGAAGCTACAGTACCTCCTTCCATCTCTCACAGTGTCGAAAGTCGGAATATTCCCACTGTTCAGGACCTGGAGGTCCATTTCGGCGAGGACACCACTCAGTAGCTTGCCTCTGTCGTCTTCGGACTTATGGCCCCACCAAGTGCTCTTCGCATTTGCATCCCCTCCAATAAGAAGAAGCCGGGAGCCTAAAGCTCGCCTCACCTCTTTAAGCTGCCCCATATAGGGCCCCAGAGGTTTCGGCTTCGGTTCAAAGTAGTAAGACACCAGCGTGATCTCCCAGGCACTGGTCCGGATCCCCACCACGACGATGTTGTCCGTGGTGAGTTGCGGGTACTGTACAACATCCAATGTTGGATCGAAGACGGCAATGGCCGCCTTCACAGTCCCTCCTCCTTGCCCAGTGTTCTGGAAGACCCTAACGCCCTGGTACGCCTTCATACTCGTCGAATTGCCTACGTAGGGCTCCTGTATTAAGGCAGCAGCGACTTTGCGCCTGGAGGCCTCGAGTATGAGCTCCTCGGTAGCCAGCTTCTTCCTTTGGAGGTTCGCCTGCAGCACTCTGTAGGGGGGCACGTTCCTTGGGACAACTTCAGCACCGGTATTGAGTGGTGCTCCTCGCTATAGTGTCCCATCTCATTCTCACTGGGCACGAGGCGCTGAACACACCGTGACTCGTGCCGCTCAGCTTCTCCCGGAGGCAGTTACAACAAGTCGGCTCTACACCGGCAATGTAGTCCGGGCATTCGGCTCGCAGGTGGAGCCCACCACAATGACTACATCTGGTTTCAGTGCCAGTGCAGAACCTTCTTGTGTGTCCGTACCCTAGACACAGGGAGCACTGCACCAATGGTGATTGATCTGCAACCCTTATGGGTTGCAGGTCAATGTGCAGTCTCCCTGCCTCCAGGGCACGGGACCAAACCGCCGGGGAGACCCTGAGCACCACGTGACAGGTGTGTGGGTTCCTTGCCGTCTTTCGATAAAGTACGGCTAACCGTACCTGCTCCGGAGCCATGTCCCGGAACACGTTATGGTTTCGGGACTTTATGGTCCGGAGCAGGTCTTCGTCCTTAATGTTCTTGAGGACGCCATACAGAATAAGGAGCGGGTCCCTATTCTGTATGTCCTCGACGACAAGGCTCTCCTTCTTTTCAAGCCTTCCTCGTGCCGGTTAGGTTAGGTTAGGTTAGGTTAGGTTAGGTTAGGTTAGGTTAGGTTAGGTTAGGTTAGGTTAGGTTAGGTTAGGTTAGGTTAGGTTAGGTTAGGTTAGGTTAGGTTAGGTTAGGTTAGGTTAGGTTAGGTTTTTTTTTTTTTTTTTTTTTTTTTTTTTTTTTTTTTTTAAATTTAATTCTTCATAGACCCCGGGGTCCATGACTTTGTTTGATTGATTATTTAATTTTTAGAGTTATTTGTAATAATAGCTATAGCCCTTTTAACTCGGCTCTATCACAGCGTCGTGATATTTAATTTAATTTTTACTTGAATTGAATTGATGATGATTGGTTTGTCGTCCATCTCTCGTTCACCCTGCATTGGGTGAGAGTGAATGCATGATGTGGCGTGAGTGAACGAGTGACCGACAACTTCTTTTGTTGTTGTAATGATATTTGTGTATGGTTAGTTTTAATTGATTAGTGTTGATGATGTATGGATGAGCATGTGTTATGGCCTATGATGTTGATGGAGGCCTTTGTGTTTCGACTATCTGATGTGTGACTCTCTGGTCTCTATGATGGATTGCCATCTTGAGGTTGTAGTCGATGACTGCTTGGGTATCAGCTTCCAATGCTAGTTTGGTCATCCTTCCCAAGGCGTCCTCCATGTCATCAGCGTAGTATGTGAAGGTTTTGGTGTGCCTGGACATTGCAACTACGGCGTGGGGCACGCTGTCGTGGATTTGTAGGTGTTTAGTTACTGTTTTTATTACAATGACATTTTCATAGCAGAGACCCTGCGCTTCGTGGATGGTCATAGTTCTCGATTCCTCACCACTGCCGTACCCTTCCTGAATCATTGCTGATTTCTCCAGCTGCGTGTAGGTCAGGAATAGTGTCTGGGATTGGTTCTTGGGAATCGATGTTCCGGTGTAGCTCTTGTGCGCTAAAGTGTTCGTTCTGCTGCTTGATGAATAAACGCCATCATATATCTCCTTGAGAGCGTAGGCCACGTCCATTGGGCACCTATGAGTGCATAGCAGCTCCTGTTTCGTGTCAACGAGGTGTTCTGGACGGTGGTACTGGATGGTAAATAGATTTTCTCTCTCGATGTATGGGAGTTGGTTTATGTCGCCTACCATTAGGAGTTCGCTGGCTTGTGTTATTTGTAGTGTCATCACTATGGCTCCAAAGTGGTTCATCAGTGCCTCGTCCACTATCAATCGAGTACACTCACCCTCCTGTTTTGGTGGTATTCCATTAGTGAGAACTGATGCCATTGTGCGTATTTTATTGGCGGCGTCTGCTCCTTTCTTCTTCGATATTTTTTCTCGGAGATCGTTTTTTGCCTCTATGGTTGTTGTTATTACGAGGTCAGTAGTCTCTATGAAGTTATTAATAATCCACGTCGTCTTCCCACAGCCCGGGACTCCGTTAACTAGTGTTATTTTCGGCACTACCCAGTCTTCGTATGTTCTTGCCTCCAACAGTTTCCTAGCTCTTTCGAGTTCGCTGTCGTCCAGCCAGATTTCGGTACACTGGGTGGTGATCACTATAGGGTCCTCCATTGGTGTTAAATACGTTGCGTGTCCTGTCCTCTCCGTCTCAGTTTTGTCGAGTAGAACAATGCCGCTTGTAGCGCTGTATGCTGCCATGTGTGGCTTCATTGCTTTTCCTCTTATAACTTCCGATGTCGAGTTGTTGTAGATTGTCGCCTCTGCCTCATCCAGTCTCACCTTCAGCAGCCCTTCGTTTTGGTGTTTAAACGCTTCTAGGATTTTGCTGCATTGCCTGATCTTCAGGGTCCTTGCTCCTTTTACAAGTGCGATGTATTCAACGAAAGCGTTGACTAGGTGATCCTTTGGGGCGACGATTGGTCTAAAGACTGGCGGTTTCACTAGCCCCTTGTCAGCGTTTGATCTGGTGACAGATGGTGCGACTGGGGCCCGAGGTTCCGCTCTGAGGAAGTTTGCGAGGGCTGAGCCTTGGGATTCTTTTTTGTTGTGTGGTTTTTTGCGGCCTGTTTGTGCCTTAATTTTGTGGGGGATCCACATTGCAGCAGTGCTGATGCTCTGAATGATCGAGGATAGGGTTGTGTTGGACGATGGTCTGTCTTTCTCCCGCTTATTATCCCGATGTTGATCTTCAAATTCCTTTTGCAGGCGCTCCGAGCCGCTGGGGGCACTGGGGCTGGGCTGGGGGCACACGTTCACTGCAGTCGTCTTGGGGAGTTTGTTATGTTTTGATCGTAGGTAACTGAGATCCTCTCCCCTATTTTCGTAGACTACTATTTCGTGTGCCTCCGCTGCGTTGACGCTGCCTAGATGGTCGATGACGTTACCTCGGAAGTAACCCGCAATCATCGCATCAACACTGATAATTCGTGGTAGGATGTTCTTTTCCCTGCTGATTTCGGCTATTGATGTGAGCAGTGCAGACGCTTTGGCAAATTGGGTTGTACTCTCGTCTAAGCTGCCTTCGATGATGATCACTACCTTGTTTTTGGTTCGTAGTGAGCGGCACTTGAGGTCCGATGTTTCAATAACACCGATTTCTTCGAGCTTTTTCCTTCTTATGGTAGTTTTTGTAGTACTGCCTTTGATTAGTGCTGCAAGCCCCGGCGCTATGCCTATGCTGTTGGGCCCAATCTTGTGGCAGAAACTGATGCCCAGTCTCTCGCAGGGTTGGTTCATGAATAGAGCCACTGGTCGCGTTCTGAGTCCTGGGACTCCTCGCTCCCCTAATTCCAGTATGGTTTCCTCAGTTCGTCGCGGCACCGTTGGTTTGGTTTGCGGTACTATGTCTGGGAGTACTTGTGGTGGCTCTATTGTTCGCGAGTTGTTGGGGTTGGGTGAGTTTCTGTTGTTTGTACTATGGCGCTTGCTTGCTGCACGGAGTATTTTCTCGGCATATTTAAGGAAAGGTTTTCTGGTGGTTGGATCGTCCATGATGTGTGTTATTGTTTGTCTAGTTAGGGTATTGTCTATTTCTATTTCCAGGTTTGTTCTAGCCGCTAGATATCTTGGACATTCCAGGATTAAGTGCCACACCGATTCAATTATATTGGGGTCGCACTCGCATCCCGGGCTGTCTATCAGTTTGAATCTATGTAGGTATTCGGCTATGCCACCGTGGCCCGTTAACAATTGTACGTGGATTGGTGTCAGCTTCGTGTTCCTCACCATGCGGTATGTTGAGTTAACCTCTGGGAGAAAAGCTTTTGTGACTGCTCCAGTTGTTGAGTTGTTGTATCTGTCCTGCCATTTACCTATACTCTCCTCACGTATTTTCCTTTTGGCATACGACAGTGGGACCAGTCGGTAGTCTGGTGTTGGCTTAGACGTTAGAGCCGCTGTTTTGGCTAATTCGTCTGCTCTTTCGTTGCCAATTGTTCCTACATGTGCCCGCAGCCAGAACATTCTGGTTTTGTGTCCGGACCGGTTTCTAGCCTCGAGGTCGCTTTTAATTTGTACCGCTAACGGCAGTGTTTGTTTTGGATTCTTGAGTAGGTCCAGAGATGATCTTGAGTCGCTTAATATATTGATTATTGGCTCTGAGCTGTTTTTCGCCATTTCCACCGCTTTGTGCAGAGCGTACAGTTCCGATTGGAACACAGTACAGGATGGTCCAAGACTATATGTGGCGTGTGTTGTTTCCTTCCCTGCGTCCCACCACGTTAAGGCCGCTCCGGTTTTCCCCTCGATTTTACTGCCATCAGTGTATATTTGGGGACCGGAAATTTTAAGGGTCTCAATGGTTTCAGGTCGCATGTCCTCCAGGAGCTCGTACTGGAAGGACGTGAGTTTTGATGGGTGGAGTTGATGAAGCACCCTTTTCTCGAGCTCCTCGCCTGGAGGCAGGTAGTCCTGTGTGTAGCCTTTCTTGGTTAGGTAGAGGCTTGCAGTTTCCTGTATGCGAAGGTCTAATGGCAGAATACCCGTTAGGGCGAGTGCCGATGTTAGTGAGACCGTTCGGTATGCTTTGCAAATTTTGAGGGCGAATCCGCGTTGGATGGAGTTGAGCTTGTTTTTTATAGTCTCAAGCTCAGTTGCTGGGGCCCACGCACTGGCTGCATATGTCATTATGGGCTCTACCACCGAGACGTAGATTGTTCTTATTATTTCTGGGTTTAGACCCCATGTCACCTTAGCCGCGTGCGCTAGCTGCTTGTAGATTCCAGCCACCTTTTTGCAGATTGCGGCTACATGTGAGGTGAAGGTCAATGTCTTGTTTATGGTGAGGCCCAAGATTTTTATTTCATCAACCAGCGTCAGTGGTGTCCCTGACATGTAAATTATGGGGTTGTCGCACTTGAGTTTCTTTGTGAGCATCATAGCAAAGGTTTTGTGTGACGCGAAGTTAAGTTTATTTTGGTGGCCCCAATCTACTACGGTACGCAGGGTGTTGGTGGCTGTTTCTTCCAACGTAGTGATGGAATGTCCCGAGAATATTAGAACCACGTCGTCCGCAAATGCCTGGCATTTTACTCCTTGGTTGGTCAGGATATGCAGGAGGGAGTCCAGTATAATGTTCCAGAAGGTTGGTCCTCCTATGGATCCCTGGACGCATCCCTTTGTAGTTCTCTTCTCACTTTTCGCCCTGGCGTAGTTTACCATCACGCTTCTGTTGTGTAGGTAGGAGCCCACCATGCCATACAAGTTCCTGGGGCATTTTTTGATAGTGAGCTGGTTTTGTAGTGCTGGCCACCATGCGTTGTCAAATGCTCCTTCGATGTCCAGGGAGATCATTATGACGGTTTTGTGGTCTCTTATCTCCCCACGGATATGGCTTACCAAGTCGTAAAGCGCGTCCTCTGTTCCGCGCCGCTGCATGAACCCGTATTGATGTTTGCACAGAGTTGGAAAGGTGTGCCATTGGATTCGGCATATCATCATCTTTTCTAGGATCTTGCCCAGAACGGATAAGAGGCCAATGGGGCGATACGATTTCGGGTGTGTGTAGTCATCTTTGCCTGGTTTCCTCAGGATCACCACATACGCCTTTTTCCATTGGTCGGGGAAGTGACTCAGCACCATGCATTTGTTGGCTAGCGCCATGAACACTTCCCTTTTTGATGTGATGGCTTCGGTGCAGATGTCTGCAGTTAACCCGTCTGGTCCCGGGGCTTTCTTTGGGTTCAGCGTTGCGAGCACATTTTCAAGCTCCGCCTGCGTGAAAGGTGGGTCGTCCGCGTGAGGGTATGTATTTACCGTTGGTGTGGAAGGCTGCACCTTCCCTCTTAGGGTTGTGTGGTATGGTGTGTCTGTTTCCACTGAATCATCGGGATAAAAAGTTTTGGCCAGGAGGTCAGCCGAGTCGCTAGGGCTCAGTGTCTTTCCTGAGGCGTCTCGCAGTAGGGTGTCCTCCTGCTTTTTCCCGGTTTTTCGGATGACTCTATATATCCCGTCCCACATACTCTCCTTGTCTTGGGTAGTACAGAATTCCTTCCAGCTTGTCACCTGTGCCTCCTCCATCTTGGTGTTGTATATTTGTTTCGCGGACCGGTATTCTTCGATGACGTGGAGTAGGCGTGTTGGGGCGGCATTCCTTATTCTCCGTTTTTTACGGAGTACCTCTTTTTTAAGTTCGCCCAGTTCTGGGGTCCACCACGGTGGGGTTGGGCGGCCTTTGTATACACCCGCGGGGCGGAGTGTTTTTTCACATACATCCCGGATTGCTGTTGTGTAGGATGTAACAATGACCTCTAGTTCGGCAGGGGTGTTTGTTGCGTTGATTCTCTCTGCCGTTATGTCGTTCTCGGCTAGAGTCTCTATCAACGTGGCCCTGAATATTTGCCAGTTAGCCTTCTTTGTGTTGTACTTGCGTGTCGTGATAGGTTTTAATGGCTGTGGAGCCCTATCTAATCGCAGTGTGAATGTAATGGCATTGTGGTCCGATGTTATTAGGTCGTTGTTGACTGCCCAATCAGTTATTTTCCCGATTAGTGGTAGACTGCATGCTGTGACGTCGACGATGCTGGAGTAGAGCCTGCCTCTTCTGTATGTCTCAAACGTCGGAGTATTCCCTTCGTTTAAGATGTGTAGGTCCATCTCGTCCAGGAACGCACTATACTCTCTCCCCCTGCCCTCCCCATCGTCCGAGTTGCTCCCCCACCATGGGCTCCATGCATTGACGTCTCCCGCTACTATTGTGTTCCTGGTGTTGAGTTGTTGCAGGAGGGTTCTGCAGCGGTTTATGTATGGAGAGATGTTGCTTCCACCGTCAAAATATATGGATAGGAGTCCTAGTTCTACGTTTCCTATCTTTACCGCTGCAGTCACCTCTGTCTCGGTCGCCATCTGGGGGTCGTGTGATATGTCTAGGTTGTTTCCAAAGATTATTATTGCCGCTTTGTTATGAGTTTGGCGGTTGAGGGTGCACTGTATGGTTCTGGTACCCGGGTATTGTTTGACAGTACCAGTATTCCCCGTATAGGGTTCTTGCACCAAGGCAATGGCAATCCCTCGTTCTTCGGCCAGTTGAAGAAGCTCATTTGTGGCATGTTTACTTCTCTGGAGGTTTGCTTGTATAATTTTTATGTGGTTTTGTTGGGTTGGTGGTGTTGTTGTTGTATTTTGGTCACCCTTAGCACAGGTAAGAAACCTTAGAGCGTGCTATGGCGTCCCATTTGACACGTTCGGGGCACTCCACGCTGAAGGCGTGGTGCGCGGAGCCACCGGGTTTCAATTTGAGGTTTTTCGCGCAGTTCCTGCAAGTTGGTGGTTTCCCCTCTTTTCTGTTGGGGCACTCCTCCCACCCGTGTTGACTCCCGCAGAAACTGCAGCGCTGTTTTTCTTCTTGGCACAAGGCCTTTGTGTGTCCAAAACCGAGGCACTTGGTGCACTGAACCAGTGGTGAGTGGTCTGCTACTGGTCTTCGCTGCAGGTCTATGTACAACTTGCCCGCATCCAAGATGTTCTTGTGGAGTATGGGCGATACCTCCAGGACCACGTGGCACTCGTGCGGGTTCCTAGCACGCTTCCTGTACCGCACTCTGATGGTCCTGTCACTGGTTCCAGTATTGGCCATTATGTGGCCGTTTTGGGCAATGATGTGGTCTATGATTTCGGCGTCCTTGTGGTAGGCCAAGACATCCCGAATGATCAGCTGAGGGTTCGAGCTTTTTGCTACTTCGGATTTTAATGATTTGTTCTGTTCTATCCGACTCTGTATCAGGTGTAGGTCTTCCCGGGCGTTGCAACTTAATATAACCTTTTGGTTGCGCACCTTTCTCACCCTGTCTACCCTGGCTCCGGTGGTTTTGACATCGAGTGTACTTCTAATGTCTTCTATGACATGATCGCCTGTTTTCGTGGCGTCCGTTGACGACACTATAATGCAGTGGTTTGGTCGTCTCTGGACTGCTGGCTTTTTGGCGGCCTGATGCGCGTATGTAGGCCTTTGTTGGGTTTGGCTCTTTATGAGTTCGGTTATGGCCATTTCAGTGCCGATACTCATCGCGCTCGATGGTGGGGGGGTATCCGCCTTCTCCTGTCTTATATTTGTTAATTCTGAGCTCACCGCCTTCAGCCTCTCTGTTATAGGTTCGAGGTGTCTACCTATGTCCAAGTCCGGTATCGATTGGATCGTGGGTCGAGCCTCTGCCATGCTTTTGGTTAGGGCTTTGATTTCTTCCCTAACTGCTGCCAGGTGTTGATCCAGTTGGTCGCGGTTACTGTCAGGCAGCGCGAGCTCCGGCATTCTTTTGGAGAGCTCCGTAGTTTTGGTTTCAACCCTGCGGATGTCGATTGTCACCGCCTCCAGTCGCGCCTGTATGTCCTTGGTGGTCTTGGACATTGAAGTGATGTCCCGTTGGACCGCGTCCAGGTTTCCGGCGGTCTGGCCTTTTGTGGTTGACTTTTTTAATTCTTCGTGAAGTCGATCCACTTGCTTCTGGAGTGCTGCTAGGCTGTTTGCACTTTCCTTAGCGTGGCGGTGAGGGTCCCGGGTCTCAAACTCCAGCCACTTGCGGATGTTTTTGGCTTCCTCCAGGTTTGCCGCGGTGCTCTCTTTTGTTTGGAGAAGTTCCGTGGTGAGCGCCGAGATTGCTTTCGAATGTGCCCTCTCAATGCGCAGCAGCTCCCTTGCATGTCTCGACCTCTCTCTCTCCAGGTTGTATTTATGTCTTGATCTGGAGTCTGAGAGGGAAAGCACGGTTTCGTACAGAGCCTGCAGCGCCTCTAGTGCTATTTGCTTGCATTCTCTTTTCATATTCCCGGCACTTTCCAGGGCCTCCTTGCCCTTCAGCAACTGTTTGTTGGCTTCCTTGGTTGCCACGTCCATTTCCACTCCTATACCTCTCCTGGTGGTGAATAGCAGACTCTTGCGACTTCCCTCGCTCTGGTTGTCGGAATCGCTGTACGCTTCGGCTGCTGGCGAGAGTGACACGTCGCTTTCGTCCACATATAGCTGATTACCCTTTTGCTCCTCTATCTCATCCCTTATAGCTTGCCATGACTTTAGTTTTTCCATTGCGGCGCTTAGGGGAGACCTCGCTTCCGTGATCTTTATTTCGGGAGACTGGAGTTCGGGTTGGCTCTCAGATGGCTGCGGAGAGGCAGTCGGAGCTGGTTCCGGGCTTTTGGCACCGGATGCCGTATTCGACATTGTGGTCTTTGTTAATACCTTTTGCCTTAAGGATCTCATCGGGCCTTTAGGCTTGGGTGATTGTGTTCTTTTGTGCCTGATGGTAGTGGCCAGTTTTGGTTTGGAAGATTGAGGTTGTTGCGAACCTTGCTCTGCCATTTTATTGATGAATAGATGTGTGTGTTATTTATTTGCTTATTTTATGTTTCTAATGACGCTGTGTTGTTACCGAGTACACAGGCTAGCGTCTTCGTCTTTTCTTGAAGTGATGTGAGTGATTGTCTTGCGTAGCTTTTTTATATTAACTATTTCCTGGTATTTGATGGAGCCAATTTATAGGTTTTGTTGTCCCGATTCCGAAAATACCGGGTTTGGTTATGGTATCTGGCTTATTTTCCAAAATAGTTAGAGGGGGGGTGAGGTACCTCGCAATTTCCCGATTCCGCTGGAGCCAAAATGTTGGTCTGTTCCTGCCGGTTGCAATGATACCAAACTCGGGTACTCTATCTCTTCCGGTTCCCGAGATAATCAGAGGGGGGGTGAAGGTTCACTCGAGGGGGGTTGGGGGGGGGGGGGTTTCGTGGGGTGAAAGTTGGTCAACTTTGAAGACTAATTTGGGGGTTATGGGGTGGAGGGGGGGTGCCAAAATTTTGGGAGGGGGGTAGCCAGAAAAGTTACCTTCGATTTATGGTGAAATATGGGGGGGCCCACTTTTGGGGGTGGGGGGTTAACCCGGATTTGAGACAACCTCCCTTCGCCGAGTAGAACGAGCCCCCACACTCTATACTTGGGTGGTAATTGAAGGCTGGGTTCCACTGTTGACTTCTGACGGTGACAGGTGACAGTTGACAGCTGACAGGTGACGGATGACTGTGACGTATTGGTTGGCGCTGACAACCGGCTTATCGTTGAACTGACAGCTGGATTCCGCCGTTGACTTTTGACAGTGGCAGTGACAGGTGACAGTTGACAGATGACGGGAGACAGATGACTGTGACGTATTGGTTGGCGCTGACAACCTGCTTATCGTTGAACTGACAGCTGGATTCCGCCGTTGACTTCTGACAGTGGCAGTGACAGGTGACAGTTGACGGATGACAGGTGACAGATGACAAGTGACAAGTGACAGTGACGTATTGTTCTGCGCTGGCAACTGGTATTATCGTTGCAGTATATCTCCCGTCGATTTTCCCTGTCCGTGTAATCGACTAATTGTCTATGGTACACGTGGTTACAGCCTTATTGAATGTTTCGTTGGAGGTTTGCGTCAGTCGGCTTGCGTGGAACCTATGATATCACCATATGTGACGTCAATGGAGAACAAAGGATATGCGTATCTCCGGAGATCCTTGGCTAATCCTTTCGTGCCGGGTGTCGTTGCAAAGGTCTCGAAGTGTCCAATTTGATGGTGTTTGTTTTGTGGTGCTCCAGCACTCGTGCGCGGAGTTCTGGTGGCTTAAAGGTGCAGTTTTTGTGTTGCTTATAACTCCTCAGGTTCCCGATGGATCCTCAAGTGAGGGGTATCGGCGTGTAGGGCTTGGCAAGGCCAAAGTGCCTATTGTTATAAAAAGTGATTTTGACCAACCTTGTGTGTGCTATTCCTGGTGAAATTTTCAGGAGCTGGTTTCCACCGTTCTGGTTGCACTATCACTTTGCCCACAATCACACAGGTGAGTCGCACTATTATTAACACTCCACAGAAATTTTAGACGCGTAGCTCGAAAATTCCGGTGTTGGGGAATTTTTTTAGTGGGAGCTATATATGATGCGTGTCGCGATGATATGTGTACTCGGGTTAGGTTAGGTTAGGTTAGGTTAGGTTAGGTTAGGTTAGGTTAGGTTAGGTTAGGTTAGGTTAGGTTAGGTTAGGTTAGGTTAGGTTAGGTTAGGTTAGGTTAGGTTAGGTTAGGTTAGGTTAGGTTAGGTTAGGTTAGGTTAGGTTAGGTTAGGTTTTTTTTTTTTTTTTTTTTTTTTTTTTTTTTTTTTTTTTTTTTTTTTTTTTTTTTTTTTTTTTTCTAACATCTTTGACTTGGTCAAAGGCCTACTCTCTTTAGTTTTTTAATGCCTGTCTAGTCTCTAAGTTTTTTAATAGTGTAACCCACTCAGGGTTTTATAACTTAATCTATATATAATATATCTATTCTCGCTTTCATTCTGTCCTCTAGTACCATACCAGTTCTCGCTTTTATGCCTCTCGCACATTCATTCCATACCTTTCATACTTGGGATATCTAGGGGAACTGGGGATTTTGTCATCCGTTCTTTATTTGTTTATTTATTTACAATCTAATACAACTAAACTTAACCTATAACTTATACATACATATTATTTATACACAGATTTTTACATGCTTGGGATCACCTCCGCGTGGTATCACATGATACTCGCCGTGATCCTTAGGTGCTATTCCTTTCATTTACAATTTTTACAATCTGGACTGCATAATTAAAAAATTCTGTTCTAAATTTCCGTACAAATTGTGGCAAGTTTTCTACGCTTAATTTTAGATTTGTCTTATATTCTAAATTATATCTAGATACGGCATGAATGGGGCAGTCCACGATTAAATGTGCGACTGTCTCCTCGACGCCGGGCTCGCAGGCGCATGATGGGTCCTCCTTACACTTGAACCGAGCCAAGTATTCGGAGAACCCACCATGCCCTGTTAGCAACTGCGTCGTTGTGCCGGCGATCTCCATTTTGCGGACGATCCTGTACGCAGCCACCGCGCTTGGGAAGAAGAGCTTGGTCCCAGAAGCAGTTTCACCCGTCCTGTACCTTTCGTCCCATTTGTCAAGCGTGACCTGCCTCAGGCCTCGCTTGACAAATGAGACTGGGCACAGGCCGTAGTGTGGAGCCCTCTTCGACTTCAGAGCCGCCTCCTTCGCCAGATCGTCGGCGCGTTCATTTCCCTCCAACCCTGCGTGGGCCTTGATCCAGAACAAGGATATTTCCTTGCCCTGGATCAAGCCCCTTTTAATGTTAGACCTGGCTTCAACTGCCAGAGGATGGAGGGCGTGACGATTTGTAACCGTCTGGAGTGCGGCTCTACTGTCGCTGAGGATCCCGAACGTGGCCGCGCCTCGCTTGAGGACCTCACTGGTCGCTTTGCATATGGCCAGGAGCTCGGCCTGGTAGACGGTACAGTGCGGCGAGAGAGCAAGCTTGAGGGTCGCGGTTTCGGTCCCGTTATTCCAAATGGATAACGCGGCACCGACGCGACCCTCAATCTTGCTCCCGTCCGTAAAGATGCGTGTTGCAATCGTTTCTGTGCTATTATATTGTTCCTCGTCTACCAGACTGGTGAACTCCAGGTTCATATGCTCCGCGGGGTGAGGTGCCTCAATAGCCGGAGCCATCCGTTCGACCTCCCTGTCTCCCAACCATGACTGGGACACCCCTCTCTTGGCCTCGTATAACGAGGCCACCTCGCGAACTCTGAGGTCCAGAGGGAGCATCCCAGCCAGGATCAGCCCCGAGTGCAGGGAGACCGTCCGGTAGCTCTTCGAGAGCTTCTGAGCGAAACCGCGCTGCACCACGTTCAACTGCTTTCTGACACCAAGCTTGTCCACCGCCGCGCCCCAACTGCTAGCCGCGTACAGAATCGTCGGCTCCACAGCGGCGTTGTAGATGGTCCGGATCACCTCGGGATGCAATCCCCAACTGATCCGGGCCATCCGCGCCAATTTGTGGTAAATGGCGATCGCCTTTCTGCATACATTGGTGACGTGTGTGTTAAATGTGAGCTTGTGGTCGATAGTGAGCCCCAGGATTTTGATCTCCTCGGACAGTCCAATGTCTATCCCGCCCATGCTGAGGCGCGGGACATCGTACTTTAGCCTCCGCGTGATTACCATCGCACAAGTTTTGTGCGGTGCGAATTTCAGCTTATTTCCGATGCCCCACTCCCGCACATGCTCGAGAGAGGCATTGGCCTGTCCCTCAATCTCCAGAGCGCTATCACCATCGAACACGAGCACCACATCGTCCGCAAAGGCCTGCACGTGAACCGCCCTACCCTCAAGCTGGTGAAGTAAAGGGTCCAGCAACAAGTTCCACAGCAGGGGGCCGCCGATCGAACCCTGGACGCACCCCTTCTCCGTGGAGCGTCTGCACTCCTCGCCCGCATACCTTACCCTTACCTCCCTGTCGCTTAGGTAGCTACTGATTACCCGTCTCAGGTTTGCCGGGCACCCCACTTCTGCCAGCCGCACCCTAATGGCGGGCCACCAAGCGCTATCGAAGGCGCCCTCTATGTCCAGGGACACCATAAGAACGATCCTCTTCTCATCGAGACGCGCCCTTATGTGCCCCATGAGGTCATAGAGGGCGTCTTCGGTGCTTTTCTGGGGCATGAACCCATATTGTTTATGACTAATAGTGGGCAAGATGTAGAACCTGAGACGGGCAACCAGCATCCTCTCGTACACCTTCCCCAAGACGGGCAGCAGACCGATGGGTCTGTACGACTTGGGGACGGTGTACGAGTCCTTTCCCGGCTTCTTCAGTGCCACCACCACGGCTGCCTTCCATATTTTAGGAAAGTAGCCGTGGTGAAGGCACCGATTCAGCAGCTTCAGGAAAAGCAAGGGGTCGGCCCGTATGGCGTGGGTGCAGATATCGGCCGTGAAGCCATCCGCCCCCGGAGCCTTCTTAGGATTGAACAAGTGAAGGGCATCGAAGAGTTCGCCCACCGTAAAGGGTGGGTCATCTTCATGATGGCCCCTCTCGTCATCCACCTTCTCCGCCTTTACGCGTATTCTTCGATGCCCTTCACTGTCATCCTCCTCGCGATCGAGCGGGTAAAACGTTGATGCGAGCAACTCGGCTGATCCTTTGGCGTCCAGGAAAGTTCCACCGACGGCAAGCGGAGTGTCCTCCTCCCGTGCTGTGGCCCTACTAATAACCCTATACACACCCTCCCATAGGCCCTCCCTGTCCTGCTTTCCGCAGAAGTTCTTCCAACTTTCGACCTGTGCCTTTTTTACTTCCGATTCATACATCTCCTTTTGTTCCAGGTACTGCGCAACCACCATCTCTCTTCGGTCCGGCGCTGCATTCCTTATGCGACGTCTCCTGGTGTTGACAGACTTTCTCAGCTCATCGAGTGTTTTCGACCACCACGGCATAGAGACCAACCCCGCCGGTTTTTTAGCTGGGATGCTCTCCCGGCACGCCCCCTCGATCGCTCCCGTATATGTTTCAACTAGAGTCTCCAGCTCGTTGTGGTGACTCGTTTCGCCTACTTCTATATTCGAGAGCGACGGAGTGATAGCTGCCCGGAAAGCATCCCAGTTGGCTTTTCTGGTATTAAAAATACGGGTTGTCCTTTGGATTTGAGTACCCTTGGCCTTTTCCAGGCTAAGGTTGAACTCTATACCATTGTGGTCTGACCCCGTGAGACCCTGTACAACCTTCCAGGCGTCCACATAGGCGAGCATGTTGCTCGTGCAGGCCGTGACGTCCACGAAGCTACAGTACCTCCTTCCATCTCTCACAGTGTCGAAAGTCGGAATATTCCCGCTGTTCAGGACCTGGAGGTCCATTTCGGCGAGGACACCACTCAGTAACTTGCCTCTGTCGTCTTCGGACTTATGGCCCCACCAAGTGCTCTTCGCATTTGCATCCCCTCCAATAAGAAGAAGCCGGGAGCCTAAAGCTCGCCTCACCTCTTTAAGCTGCCCCATATAGGGCCCCAGAGGTTTCGGCTTCGGTTCGAAGTAGTAAGACACCAGCGTGATCTCCCAGGCACTGGTCCGGATCCCCACCACGACGATGTTGTCCGTGGTGAGTTGCGGGTACTGTACAACATCCAATGTTGGATCGAAGACGGCAATGGCCGCCTTCACAGTCCCTCCTCCTTGCCCAGTGTTCTGGAAGACCCTAACGCCCTGGTACGCCTTCATACTCGCCGAATTGCCTACGTAGGGCTCCTGTATTAAGGCAGCAGCGACTTTGCGCCTGGAGGCCTCGAGTATGAGCTCCTCGGTAGCCAGCTTCTTCCTTTGGAGGTTCGCCTGCAGCACTCTGTAGGGGGGCACGTTCCTTGGGACAACTTCAGCACCGGTACTGAGTGGTGCTCCTCGCTATAGTATCCCATCTCATTCTCACTGGGCACGAGGCGCTGAACACACCGTGACTCGTGCCGCTCAGCTTCTCCCGGAGGCAGTTACAACAAGTCGGTTCTACACCGGCAATGTAGTCCGGGCATTCGGCTCGCAGGTGGAGCCCACCACAATGACTACATCTGGTTTCAGTGCCAGTGCAGAACTTCCTCGTGTGTCCGTACCCTAGACACAGGGAGCACTGCACCAATGGTGATTGATCTGCAACCCTTATGGGTTGCAGGTCAATGTGCAGTCTCCCTACCTCCAGGGCACGGGACCAAACCGCCGGGGAGACCCTGAGCACCACGTGACAGGTGTGTGGGTTCCTTGCCGTCTTACGATATAGAACGGCCATCCGTACCTGCTCCGGAGCCATGTCCTGGAACACGTTATGGTTTCGGGACTTTATGGTCCGGAGCAGGTCCTCGTCCTTAATCGTTTTTAGGACGCCATACAAAATAAGGAGCGGGTCCCTATTTTGTATCTCCTCGACGACAAGGCTCTCCTTCTTTTCGAGCCTTCCTCGTGCCTTCCTTCTTTCCTCTTCTGTCTTATATCCTATTATTACCTTTCTATCCTTCGCCTTTCGTATTCTCTCCACGGTCACCCATCCTTCATCCTCATTCGCAACCTGTCTCAATCTTTCCATCACCTTGTCACCCGTTTCCTTTTCATTCTTGGACGTAACCACGATCGAGTGCAGCGTCGGCCGGTCCGGGAGCTGGCTCCCAGGGCGACTCGCCGCTACACCCGCATACGTTGGAGTCCCCTTTCGCTCTCTCTCTTTCTCTCTTTCATCTTGCTTCTCTATCCTTTCTTTCAGTTCATACATCATTCTTCCATTCTCTTTCAGTAGCCTTTCATTCTCTTCTATTTTCTTAATTAAAACCTCGTTGCTGGACGAGGTAGAGGCCGGAGTTGAGGCAGGTGCTTTGGTGGTAGGGGCGGGTGTCTCTACCACCCCAGCACTTTGCCTCCTAAGTGCCTTCTTCCGGTCCTCTTCGTAGGCCTTGATTAATTTTTCTAGGAAATCGGTCCTTTCTTGGATCGTCTCCTTGCACTCCCTTTTAATGTTACCACAGATTTTTAGTTTCGCCCTAATTTCGGCGAAGCTTTCTTGCGCCACTTCAAGTCGTCTCGACGGCACCGGTACCCGGAGCGGGGACTGATATTCGGTCCTCTTTTTTGTTTTCCGGGGAGGGGTCGCTGGCTTAGCTTCCCCTTCCTGCTGGAGTTCCAGCCTATCAATGCTCCGGCGTACCGAGGCCGTCGGGCGCTGTTCCACCCCGGAGCTAATCTCCTCGGCAGGGGGAGGGGCAGCTCTATTTTTAGACGGGGGAGCCTCTTTTAAATTAACATAAAATTTTTTGGGCGAGTGCACGGTTGCCATTTTAGATGCGCGTTACAAGGTAAAATATATAATTAAAATTGAAATAAAATTGTTAAATTAAAATTGAATAATTAATACCTGTTAAAATAAATGTTAAGACGACTTTAAAATAATAAATAAATTAAAATAGGGTTCGGCAGTCACGCCCAGGCCCGTCGCACGATCCGGCGGCGCATACGATGACAAAGCACCCGGTTGTGTGCCTATATGTGTGCGTACGTGTGTGCTGTGTGTGAGTTATGTGGAGTGTTTATGTCCCCGTGGGGTGTGTTGTGTGTGTGTGTTTACTGGGGTATGTGTCCTGTGTGTGTTGAGAATGTGGTGTATGTATGCAGCTGTAACACAGCGACCGTCACGCAACCCTGGCGTCTCAGGTACAGTCGCAAATAAAAGTACAATAATGCAAATAAAGTCAAATAAATTATAAGTCAAACACAATAAAATAAAACAAAATAAAATAACAATAAAATTCTAGACTCCGTCTAGGTCTACAGCGTAGTCGGGCTAGAAATTTGCACTCACAGAGTGCCCTCAATATTCACTTAAATGCTAAAATAAAATATGTACAATAAAAATTTTTTAAAAGAAGAAAACTTCTCTAAATCCTTAAAAACTACCTAACCTAATATATTTTATTATAGAGTACAGTCCCGGCCCAAGGGATGAGCGCCCTGTCAAAATCCCCGAAAGAACGAACTGTCAAGTCTGACTCTACAATACCAAAAGTCGAGGACTCTACATAGAGTCCTGTTCCTGATACAGAGAGGTAGAGCTCCCCGAGCCCTTCCAGCCAATACCAAACACGGGCGTCCTAGGCCCAGGGGTTCCGCTGCAGCAGGGCTCCAAAGTTCCGCACGAAAACCCGTGCGGAAATTTCAAACCCCGATACCTCCCGAACCCGTGGTCCGACCCACCCGCGAGAGGATTCCCGTGAAAGAGCTCGGCAAGACCTATCCCCCAATATATGGGTCGAAATTTTCGGGTGACCCCCGAAAAGTGACCCCCAGATTTTCTGGGGTCCACCACCAACCCTGCTAGCCTGGTGCAGCTTTGAGAGCCGAGCCCCCCAGAGGAAACCAGGGCTCGCTACGACCCCCAGTCGCCGAGCTACAGGGGTCCAAAGTTTTGCTCGAACCGGTTTTGTCCGAACTTTGAACCCGTATATCCCGGGTTCCAAGTGTCCCAGCGATCCCGGAAAAACTTTCCACTGGTTGGCCCGGTCCCCTCTACCGACCCAGCGTGCAAAACGGTCGAAAAATTTTCGACAAAATTTTTGCACGAATTTTGCCCGAAGCCCCAAAAATAGTGCAGGGTATGGTAGCAGAGTCTCCCCCAACGTTCCCAGTTCGAGTCTGGACTCTCTACGACCCCCGGTCACGGAGTTATGACGGTTTGAAAAAGGCCAAGATGGCCGCCGCGCGCCCAAGGTCAAACTTTGACCTTGTTTTTCTCCGGAACGGTAAGTCGTAGAGCGCCCAAAATCGATATCTGGGTTGCGCTCGATCTGCTCTGTCCCCTTAGGGGGGTTTTGAGCCTAAATAAAAATTTTGCTCAAATATGAACAAAAAGTGCCAAAATAATAAAAAGGAGCCACAATACACCTAAGCCTGAAAGAATTTTTGAAAAATCTCTATCCAGTCCGGAGCTATAATTATTGCAAACTTCGTGCGGAAAAATTTAAAATGGCGGAATTTACAAAATTCCTGGTTTTTGAAGCTAGGACAGCCTAGTTTGGGGTTCGATAGGCATATAAGGTGTTAGGTAACCTATCCCCAATGTCAAAAACTAGGAATTTTTACCCTGTTTTGAGTTCTGTGCGGAAAATACCTAAACTACGATATCTTCGGAATGGATAGGCGGAAAAATACAGAAAAAATTTTGAAAAATGAGGAAAAATACAGCGAACAATACAAAAGGTTAAAATGTTAAAAATGAAAATGAAATAATATTAAAAAATGTAAAAATGTAAAAAATTTCGTTTTTTAATTGTGGCGTCCCGGATATGAGCACTAAAAATCTAAAATTCTACAGTCTTGTTCTCCTCGCTAGCGCGCAACTTGTAGCAGTTGCAGAATTTTGATAAACAGCACCGGTCTTGAATAATTTGACGTTAAAGTTGCAACTTTTAATAGTTTATATAAATTCACCTGGTGGGGGTAAAATTCTTCTGATCACGGTGCACAGCTTCAGATGATGTACACTTCCTGCCTGCGAAGTTTCAAGTCTCTCCGACCACTCCTTCTGGTACCTCGTGACCACGCGGTACTTGTTTTTTTGGGTTTTCCGGAAAAACCTGAGGTTTCCCGGAAAAACAGACCAGCGCGGCGGACGAAGCTCCACTGCCCGCAGCCGGAGACAATTGATTCACTGCAATCCGTTCACTGAGCACCGAAATAATCACAAAAATGTGGTCGACCACGTGGTGAGTCGAGCCAGAATTCCACTAAAAACGCCTTGTAGGCCACACGCGATTTGACCGCCAACTGTGCGATATACCGGCAGATGCGCGCCGGCGAGACGCAACTTTTGAGGGGCGGCGTGTCAAAATCCGTTCACAAAAACCCACTTTTTAGAATTAAAAAGTGCGGAGCGAGGTTAGAAATGATCCAGTCACCGTGGCAGATGCTGGAAGACTGTGGTTAGGTTAGGTTAGGTTAGGTTAGGTTAGGTTAGGTTAGGTTAGGTTAGGTTAGGTTAGGTTAGGTTAGGTTAGGTTAGGTTAGGTTAGGTTAGGTTAGGTTAGGTTAGGTTAGGTTAGGTTAGGTTAGGTTAGGTTAGGTTAGGTTAGGTTAGGTTAGGTTAGGTTAGGTTAGGTTAGGTTAGGTTAGGTTAGGTTAGGTTAGGTTAGGTTAGGTTAGGTTAGGTTAGGTTAGGTTAGGTTAGGTTAGGTTAGGTTAGGTTAGGTTAGGTTAGGTTAGGTTAGGTTAGGTTAGGTTAGGTTAGGTTAGGTTAGGTTAGGTTAGGTTAGGTTAGGTTAGGTTAGGTTAGGTTAGGTTAGGTTAGGTTAGGTTAGGTTAGGTTAGGTTAGGTTAGGTTAGGTTAGGTTAGGTTAGGTTAGGTTAGGTTAGGTTAGGTTAGGTTAGGTTAGGTTAGGTTAGGTTAGGTTAGGTTAGGTTAGGTTAGGTTAGGTTAGGTTAGGTTAGGTTAGGTTAGGTTAGGTTAGGTTAGGTTAGGTTAGGTTAGGTTAGGTTAGGTTAGGTTAGGTTAGGTTAGGTTAGGTTAGGTTAGGTTAGGTTAGGTTAGGTTAGGTTAGGTTAGGTTAGGTTAGGTTAGGTTAGGTTAGGTTAGGTTAGGTTAGGTTAGGTTAGGTTAGGTTAGGTTAGGTTAGGTTAGGTTAGGTTTTTTTTTTTTTTTTTTTTTTTTTTTTTTTTTTTTTTTTATACTAGCATCTCTGACATTGTCAAAGCCTACTCTTCTTAACGTGTTGATGCTCTATCTAGTCTCAGATATTTTTAAAATAACCCACTCAGGGTTGTATGAAATTTATGTCTATATAATCTGTTTATGTCTGTATAATAAGAATTCTCGCTTTCATTCCGTCCTCTAGTACCATACAAGTTCTCGCTTTTATTCTTCTCGCACTTTCATTCCGTACCTTTCATACTTGGGATATTTTGGGACTTGGGGTTGCCAGTTTCTTTTATTTATTTATTTATTATTTACATTTCTTATTATCTAATTACATATTCTTAAGATCTAATAATATTCTAATTTTTATTCGCAATGCCTCTTATATATGAGCAAAAGTGGAGTAATCTGACATTGTATCACACGATACTTGTCGTTACTCCCTACACACTGTTTCTTTTACTGACAATATTTATAATTTGCACAGCAAACTTAGTGAATTCTGTTCTGTGCTCACACATGAGCACAGGTAAATTATTTCTATTGACTATAATATTAATTTTATTCTCTAAGTTGTACCTGGATACGGCATGAATGGGGCAGTCCACGATTAAATGTGCGACTGTCTCCTCGACGCCGGGCTCGCAGGCGCACGATGGGTCCTCCTTACACTTGAACCGAGCCAAGTATTCGGAGAACCCACCATGCCCTGTCAGCAACTGCGTCGTTGTGCCGGCGATCTCCATTTTGCGGACGATCCTGTACGCAGCCACCGCGCTTGGGAAGAAGAGCTTGGTCCCAGAGGCAGTTTCACCCGTCCTGTACCTTTCGTCCCATTTGTCAAGCGTGACCTGCCTCAGGCCTCGCTTGACGAATGAGACTGGGCACAGGCCGTAGTGTGGGGCCCTCTTCGACTTCAGAGCCGCCTCCTTCGCCAGATCGTCGGCGCGCTCATTCCCCTCCAACCCTGCATGGGCCTTGATCCAGAACAAGGATATTTCCTTGCCCTGGATCAAGCCCCTTTTGATGTTGAGTCTGGCCTCAACTGCCAGAGGGTGGAGGGCATGACGGTTTATGACCGTCTGGAGTGCGGCTCTGCTGTCGCTGAGGATCCCGAACGTGGCCGCGCCTCGCTTAAGGACCTCACTGGTCGCTTTGCATATGGCCAGGAGCTCGGCCTGGTAGACGGTGCAGTGCGGCGAGAGAGCAAGTTTGAGGGTCGCGGTTTCGGTCCCGTTATTCCAAATGGATAACGCGGCACCGACGCGACCCTCAATCTTGCTCCCGTCCGTAAATATGCGTGTTGCAATTGCATTTGTGCTGTTATATTGTTCCTCGTCTACCAGACTGGTGAACTCCAGGTTCATATGCTCCGCGGGGTGAGGTGCCTCAATAGCCGGAGCCATCCGTTCGACCTCCCTGTCTCCCAACCATGGCTGGGACACCCCTCTCTTGGCCTCGTATAACGAGGCCACCTGGTTAGGTTAGGTTAGGTTAGGTTAGGTTAGGTTAGGTTAGGTTAGGTTAGGTTAGGTTAGGTTAGGTTAGGTTAGGTTAGGTTAGGTTAGGTTAGGTTAGGTTTTTTTTTTTTTTTTTTTTTTTTTTTTTTTTTTTTTTTTTTTTTTTTTTTTTTCTACACCTCGCAGCCCAAGCTGGAGCCTATTCTGAACATTTTTGTTTCATCTAGTCTGAGAATTCACTTAACCCTCTCAGGGTCCCTTCTTCTTTAACTAAATTTTTCTTACATCTAATCTATTCACGCATTCATTCCGGCCTCTATTACCATTCTAGTTCTCGCATTTATTCTTCTCGCACTTTCATTCCAAACCTTTCATACCAGGGATATTATTTAGGGGGGGGTATGTATTTCTTTATTTTACTTTTATTTACATTTTTCCTTAATATTAGAACTTACGGCTAAGACAGTTTTACAAAAAGTACATATACCTATTTCCTTATATTATTGCCTTAATTCAAATCTAGCCACGATTATTTGACAAAATATTCGTTTAAGATTATTTAGACCTTATTTCGCTTATTGACCACGTTAATAATTTTCTCCCAGTATTCTAGGAAGTATTGTCTATATTGTTTCGTTAGCAGAATTGGTAAGTTATTTCTTGTTAACTTCAATTTGGATTTCACTTCAAAATTATATCTGTCCCTCATGTGGAGAGGACAGTCCACGATTAGGTGTGTGACCGTCTCCTCGACGCCCGGCTCGCAGACGCATGACGGGTCCTCCTTACACTTGAAACGAGTCAAGTATGCGGAGAACCCGCCATGCCCCGTTAACAACTGGGTCGTAGTGCCGGCGACCTCCATCTTACGGACGATGCTGTATGCCTCCAGCGCGCAAGGGAAGAAAAGCTTGGTACCGGAAGCCGTATCTCCTGCTTTGTACCTCTCGTTCCATTTGCCAAGCGAGACCTGCCGCAGGCCTCGCTTGACAAACGAAACGGGACACAGGCTGTAATGCGGTGCAATTTTAGATTTCAGAGCCGCCTCCTTCGCGAGCTGGTCGGCCCGCTCATTGCCCTCCAACCCTATGTGGGCCTTGACCCAGAATAAGGATATTTCCTTGCCCTGGGCCAAGCCCCGCCTGATGTTAATTCTGGCCTCAACCGCCAAGGGGTGGAGGGCGCGTGGGTTGGTTACCGTTTGGAGTGCGGCTCTGCTATCGCTAAGGATGCCGAACGTGGCCGCGCCTCGCCTGAGGACCTCACTGGTAGCTTTGCATATAGCCAGGAGTTCGGCCTGGTAGACGGTGCAATGAGGTGAGAGAGCAAGCTTGAGGGTCCCAGTCTCGGCCGCATTATTCCATATAGATAATGCTGCGCCTACGCGACCCTCAATCTTGCTCCCATCGGTGAAAATACGCACCTGAATACTATTCGTACTATTATAATGTTCCTCGTCTACCAGGTTGGTGAACTCCAGGCTCGTATGCTCCGCTGGGTGAGGTGCCTCAATAGCCGGAGCCATCCGTTCGATTTCCCTGTCTCCCAACCATGACTGGGGTACCCCTCTCTTGACCTCGTATAACGAGGCCACCTCACGAACTCTGAGGTCCAGAGGGAGCATCCCAGCCAGGATCAGCCCCGAGTGCAGAGAAACCGTCCGGTAGCTCTTACAGAGCTTTTGGGCGAATCCGCGCTGCACCACGTTCAGCTGCTTCCGTATACCAAGCTTGTCCACCGCAGGATACCAGCTACTGGCTGCATACAGGATCGTCGGCTCCACAGCGGCGTTGTATATGGTCCGGATCACCTCGGGATGTAATCCCCAACTGATCCGGGCCATACGCGCCAACTTGTGGTAGATGCCGATCGCCTTTTTGCATACGTTGGTGACGTGTGTGTTGAATGTGAGTTTGTGGTCGATGGTCAGCCCCAGGATTTTGATTTCTGTGGACATGCCAATGTCTACCCCGCCCATGCTGAGGCGTGGGGCATCATACTTAAGCCTCCGCGTTATTACCATCGCACAGGTTTTGTGCGGTGCGAATGTCAGCTTGTTTCTGATGCCCCACTCCCGCACATGCCCGAGGGAGGCATTGGCCTGTCCTTCAATTTCCAGGGCCCCGTCCCCATCGAACACCAACACCACATCGTCCGCGAATGCCTGCACGTGTACAGCCCTATCCCTTAGTTGGTGTAATAGGGGATCCAGTAACAGGTTCCACAACAAGGGTCCGCCAATGGAGCCCTGGACGCAACCCTTCTCCGTGGAGCGTCTGCACTCCTCGCCCGCATACCTAACCCTTACCTCCCTGTCACTAAGGTAGCTACCGATGACTCGCCTCAAGTTTGCCGGACACCTTTCCTCCACCAGTCGTACTTTGATTGCTGGCCACCAGGCGCTATCGAAGGCGCCCTCTATGTCCAGGGACACCATAAGGACCAATTTCTTTTCATCAAGTTTGGCCCTTATGTGACCCATGAGGTCATAGAGGGCGTCTTCGGTGCTCTTTTGGGGCATAAAGCCGTACTGGCGAGTACTAATCCTCGGCAATATGTAGTAGTTGAGGCGAGCCACCAGCATCCTCTCGTACACTTTCCCAAGAACAGGTAGCAGACCGATAGGTCTGTACGACTTGGGAACAGTGTACGAGTCCTTGCCTGGCTTCCTCAGTGCCACCACCACTGCTTCCTTCCATATCTTAGGAAAGTAGCCGTGGTGAAGGCACCGATTCAGCAGTTCCAGGAAGAGCAAGGGGTCGGCCCTAATGGCGTGGGTGCAGATGTCTGCGGTAAATCCGTCCGCTCCCGGAGCCTTCTTGGGGTTGAACTTCCGAAGGGCATCGAAGAGTTCATCCACAGTAAATGGTGGATCATCACCATGATGACCCCCCTCTTCGTCCAACATTTTTGCCATTTCCCTAACTCTTCGATGCCCCTCGTCGTCCTCCCCTTCCCGATCGGTCGGGTAGAAGGTCCGAGCTAACAGCTCGGCCGAACCCCTTGCGTCCAGGAAAGACCCATTGGCGGAAAGCAGAGTATCCTCCTCCCTTGCTGTGGCCCTACCTATAACACGGTAAATACCCTCCCAGAGGCCCTCCCTGTCCTGCTTTCCGCAGAAGTCCTTCCAACTTTCGACCTGTGCCTTTTTTACTTCACTTTCATACGTCTCCTTTCGCTCTAGGTACTCAGCTATCACGAACTCCCTACGGACAGGTGCCGCGTTCCTGATTCGACGCTTGTAGGTGACCATTACCTTTTTGAGACTGTCGAGTTTTTCCGACCACCACGGCGCAGCGATCAACCCCACCGGTTTCTTAGCTGGGATGCTCTCTCTGCAGGCACCCTCGACCGCTCTCGAATACGCTTCGGTTATATCATCTAATTGTTGATTGTTATGGATGTCTCCTATCGCTATATTCGAGAGCAGCCGAGTCATGTCTGTTTTGAAAGCATCCCAGTTGGCCTTTTTCGTGTTGTAGGCGCGAGTGGTGCGCTTTATATTGGTACCTTTTGCCTTTACCAGGTTGAGGTTGAACACTATGCCGTTGTGATCTGAGCTCGGCGAGAGGTCAGCGTCCACCTTCCAAGCGTCGACCCAGGCAAACGCATTGTCCGTACAGGCCGTGATGTCCACGAAGCTGTGAAACCTTCTTCCACCTCTCACAGTGTCGAAAGTTGGAACTGTTCCACTGTTCAGGACGTGGAGGTCCATCTCAGCGAGAACCCCTCTCAGTACCTCGCCTCTGTTGTCTTCGAACCAATGACCCCACCAGGTGCTCTTTGCATTAGCGTCCCCTCCAAAGATAATACGCCGGGAACCTAGGCTTCTCTTCACCTCCTTGAGCCATTCCAAATAAGGCCCCATTGGTGTTGGCTCCGGTTCGAAGTAGAAGGACACCAGCGTGATCTCCCAGGCACTGGTCCGGATCCCCACCACGATGATGTTATCCGTGGTGAGTTGCGGGTACTGTATAATATCCAAATTTGGATCGAAGACGGCAATAGCCGCCTTCACAGTCCCTCCTCCTTGCCCAGTGTTCTGGAAGACCCTGACGCCCTGGTATGCCTTCATACTCGTCGAATTGCCCACATAGGGTTCCTGTATAAGGGCGGCTGTGGCTCTGCGCCTTGAGGCTTCGAAGATGAAGCTGTCGGTTGCCAGCTTATTCCTTTGGAGGTTGGCTTGCAACATCCTGTATGGGGCCACGTTCCCCGGGACAACGTTAGCACCGGTACTGAGTGGTGGCTCGCGCTATCCTGTCCCATTTCTGTCTCACTGGGCACAGGTCGCTAAAGACACTGTGCCCCGTGCCGCCCAGTTTCTCCCCCCGGCAGTTGCAGCATGTCGGTTCTGCACCGACAGCGAAGTCCGGGCATTTGGCTCTTAAGTGGAGCCCACCGCAGTGACTGCACTTGACTTCCGTGTCGGTGCAGAACTTCCTGCTGTGCCCATACCCCAGACACAGAGAGCACTGCATCAATGGGGATTGGTCTGCTACCCTAACGGGTTGCAGATCAATGTGCAGCCTCCCTGCGTCCAGGGCACGGGCCCAAACCTCCGGAGAAACCCTGAGCACCACGTGGCACGTGTGGGGATTCCTGGCTGTCTTCCTATACAGAACCGACACACGGACCTGCTCTGGGACCAGGTCTCGGAACACATTATGGTTCCGAGCCCTTACGGCCTTCAACAGGTCGTCGTCCTTATGGGTCTTAAGGACACCATACATAATGATAAGTGGGTCCCGGTTCTGTATAGGTTCCACAACCAGGTTCGCCTCCCTTTCCTCAAGTCGCGCCCGTGCCTTCTTTCTTTCCTCATCCGTTCTGTAACCTATTATAACTTTTCTATCTTTCGCCTTTCTTACTCTCTCCACCGTCACCCATTCATCATCCTCATTCGCAATTTTCCTCAATCTATCCATCACTTGCTCTCCGGTTTCACTCTCATTCTTGGACGTAACTACTACCGAGTGCAGTGTCGTTTTCTCGGCAAGCTTTGGGTCTGCTCTGCTCGCCACTGCCCCCGCGTAAGTTAACGTCCCCTTCCTTTCCCTCTCTTTCTCTCTTTCATCCTGCTTCTCCATTCTTTCTTTCATTTCATGCATCATTCTTCCATTCTCTCTTATTAATCTTTCATTCTCCTTGAGTTTCTCCATTATTTCGAATCCTTTCACACTCGGGGCAGAGACCGGGGCGATAGGGGCCCGAGTCCCGCTCGCCCCAGGGCTCCGCCTGGCTTGCATTCTGTATCTCGCTATCTCACTTTCATATTCTCTCATCTGTTTTTCAATTTCTTCGAGGGCTAACACACATTTGTTTTTTATTGTGCTCTTTAGGTTGCGTGAGACGTTCAACTGGCTCCTTATAGTTTTAAAATGTCCCGCCATTCTTTCTTTTGGAGTCGTGGGGGTTTTTGCCTGTGCCTGTTCAGGTTTTCTGGTTGGTGAAGGCGTTCCTCTATCCTTACCAATTTGCTCCAGCCTTTCAATGCTCAGCCGAACAGGCCCAGGCTCGCGCTTCTCGACTCGAGAGGTATTTCCGAGCGTTGGCTCTACCTCTCCTTCATCGGACGCTACCGTTATTGTGGCGTTTTGCCACCCACGAGGTGGAGAGCGGACTGTCATACTTAGGCGGTGTATTCGGAATAACAATCAATTAAAATTCCTGCGTGATGTAAAGAGTCACGTGCAGGCTCACAGTACGAGTCAATGCTGATGCTCGATCCGAACAAAGGTCCCAGGTGTGTGTTGTGTGTGTGTGGTGGAGTGTGGTGTGAGTATAGGTGTGTTGTGCGTGTGTGTGTTTATGTCGCGTGTAAGTATGTATGTGTGTTACCTAGGGTGCAATGTGTTATGTACTGTGCAGTGGTGTGTATGCAGGCAATAGGCCCGGTCGCTTAGCTCTACCAGTCGCGATAGATAGAGTCACACACCTTTGTGGCGTAGGCTAAGGTCTACGCCGGTTTAAATTAAAATAAAATGATAAAAACGAGGTAAATATAAAATATAGTCAATAGGCGATTCGGTCAAATTTCGATAAGGTCAATAATTAAAATTAAAAAATTATATACTAAAAATAAGAATACTCTACTCTCTCTAAAAGAGTTGTCAGTGTAGAGGAGGTCAACTCTGGTACACTGTACGCCGTCTATTTACACAACTAAGTCAATACACAATAAATCGGTCAGTAAATAATCAAACAAAATAAAATTAAAATTATTTCCCCAAATTGCCGGTTAGGTTAGCTTTTTTACCTTTGGTTCGGCTTCCAACCTAGGAGGAGCAGCCCCTGTAGAAATTTACGCGAAATCGCACCGTAAAAATCGGCTCTACAGGTCAACTCTATAGCGGCTCTATGTAGAGTCCTCCTTTTGGGTTCAGCTGGTAGAGCTCTCCGAGCCCTCTAAAAAGAACCCAAACACGGGCCCTCCAGGTCCACTGGCTCGGCTATAACCGGTCCTCAAACTTTGGGTTTCCACCAGAAACCAGTTTTTGGATCCGGGTTATCCCTCGAACCAGCAGTCCAAAAACCCCGTGAGACGGCTCCCCGTAAAGGTCCCGGCGAGATCTGCCCCCCGACACTGTTGTCGGCACAATCGGAGGACCCCCAAAATTTGACCCCCAAATATAGTGGGGTCAAACCCCCACCCCTGCTGCCCGGTGCGGAGAGTTGGGCCGAGTCGCCCAGCGAAAACCCGGTCTCGCTACGACGTCCCGTCACCGAGATACACGGGTCCGAAGAAATCCAAGATGGCGGATTTGCCAAACTTTGAACCCGTATACCTCGGGTTCTAGAAGCCCTAGCGAGTCGGAAAAAACGTTCCACTGGTCGGCTCGGTCACCCCTATCGTCCCGGTTATAAAAATGGTCAAAAAATTTTTGACCCAAATTTTGCCCCTTTTCCCCCGAAAATGTGCAGGGGGGGAGAGCCGGTATTCCCCTGATGCCCCCAGTCGAAGTCCGGAGCTTCTACGACCCTCCGTTGAGGAGTCACAGGTGTTTAAAGGAATCCAAGATGGCCGCCGCGCGGCCGCGGTCAAACTTTGACCGGTCGTAACTCCTAAACGGTTGGTCGTAGAGCTCCCAAAATCGATATCTGGGGTCAGCTTGCTGTGCTCTATCCCCTAGGGGGGCTAAAAACCATATATAAAAAAATCCGGTCAATTCACAAAAACAGTACTTTTTCTAAAAATTTTACCCCTAATTCACCTAAAACCGAAAACCGCAGCCCGATAGGCCGATCCAGTCCGGAGAAATTTAAAATCGAAAATCGTAACCGAAAAAACCAAAATGTCGGATTTTACGATTTTCGTTGTTTTTAGACTTAGAGGGGCCTAGTTTGGGGTCAGACAAGTGTAGAAGGCTTGCCTAAACCCAATCCCGATGCTAAAAACAACGAAAAACTACCCCCTTTTAATTAATTTAGAAAAAATGTTAAAAGATCTGTTTCTCCGCACTGGATGAAGCAAAAAATACATAAAAAATCTTAAAATTAGTGTAAAATTGGCTACTATCTGGCTGCGAAATAAAATCTACAAAAAGTTCTCGGCTTGACATTAAAAAATTATAAAAGGTGAAAAATATGGTTTTTTAATTATAACTACGTCAAATAATGTCCAAAAATAAATTTAAAGATATTAGTCGCTTCCTCTGATGAGCGCGCAAAAAATAGCAGTTGCAGAATTTTGAGATTTGGTCTGGTTACGGAGAAATTCTTGTGCAAACTTTGCAACTTCTAAGTCGTGGTAAAAATCGGAAAATGGATGAAAATTTTTTCTGTTACCAGAATAATGCTCTCCAGGGTAACTGCTTTCCGCCTGCAAAGTTTCAGCAGCCTCGGATCACGGGAACTCAGCGCACGTGGCCACGCGGTTTTCGTTTTTCAATTTTCCCGGGAAAACGCACGCTTTCCGGGAAAATCTGATCTGGCGGGTGGGTCGGGCTCCACAGCCCGCAGCCGGGGACACTTTGCACTACGCGATCGGATCACCGAAACTGTACTTGCAGCACTTTTTCACAAAAAGCACGTGGCGGGTTGAGCCAGAAAGTCACTTATTTCGTTCCAGTGGTCACACCAGTTATGCGATCAGCTGGAGCGATATGTCGGCAGATGGGCGCCGGCGAGACGCAACTTTTGGTAGTTTGTTTGTCGCGATCGGTTACGAAAAACCCACTAAAAGCAATTTTTTAACGCGGAGTAAGGTTAAAATCGTGCCGTTCACGCTCAGAGGTGGCGGACGACTGTGGTTAGGTTAGGTTAGGTTAGGTTAGGTTAGGTTAGGTTAGGTTAGGTTAGGTTAGGTTAGGTTAGGTTAGGTTAGGTTAGGTTAGGTTAGGTTAGGTTAGGTTAGGTTAGGTTAGGTTAGGTTAGGTTAGGTTAGGTTAGGTTAGGTTAGGTTAGGTTAGGTTAGGTTAGGTTAGGTTAGGTTAGGTTAGGTTAGGTTAGGTTAGGTTAGGTTTTTTTTTTTTTTTTTTTTTTTTTTTTTTTTTTTTTTTTTTTCCCTACCACGGCAGGCTGCCGTGCCTGTTTTAGCTTTTTATAATTAAAAGACTTCCTATTTTGTCTACTCTTTCCTCTTTCATTCTGGGCCTCTTAAGCATACTGTTCAATCTTTTACTCTTCTCGCACTTTCACGCCAAACCTTTCATTCTTTGCTGGGAGTGAGGGCATCTGGGAGTAATTGTGTACCTATACTATTTGCTACAGCTAATTTTTTATTTTTCTTTATTTACAACAATTTTACATTTCTTAGGTCTAATTAGGGCTATGCATTAGGCTTACAAAAAAAGACTTATAATATAGATGACGGTTACAATTTTATGCTTACAACTTAATCTTAATATATCACTTAATGTCTAAAATACTGGCTCATGCTAGACAGCATTATAGCCACTATAATGTGCTAGCATGAGTACTTACATTTTATTCCTCTTATTAACTATTTCTACAATTTTTTGTACATACAATAAAGTTTGTTGTCTATAGTCAACAATTAGTTTTCTGATACCCTCCACATCGACCCTAATACCCGATTCGATTTCCAGGTTGAGCCTGTCAACAGCGTGAATTGGGCAGTCCATTAGGAGGTGGGGTACCGACTCCGGTACGCCTGGTTCACAGGCGCATGATGGGTCCGCCTTGCACTTGAATCGAGTCAAGTACTCAGCGAACCCACCGTGCCCTGTCAAAATTTGGGTAATTGGACCCCTGATGGTAATTTTCCTAATGGTGCCGTGTGCCTGTATTGCGCAGGGAAAGAAAATTTTAGTGGTCGACGCCGTTTCGCCCTCCTGATACCTCCTGTTCCATTTGTCAAGAGAGCCCTGACGTAGGGTTTTCTTGACAAATGACACAGGACACGAGTCGTAATCAGGGGCCCTCTTGAGCTTCAGGGCGGCCCCCCTAGCGAGCCAATCCGCCCTCTCATTCCCCTCAAGGCCAACGTGGGCCTTGATCCAGTAGAGAGAGACGCTCTTGCCCTGCTGAATACAGCGGCCAAGAGAGTCTCTAGACTCTACTGCTAGGGGGTGGAAAGAGGACGGATTAACTACGCTAAGGAGCGCCGCTCTACTGTCACTGAAGAGGCCGAACGAGGCAACGTCATGCCGCTCTACCTCGCACGCCGCCTCACGCAACGCCAAGAGTTCAGCCTGGTAGACGGTGCAGTGCCTTGCGAGAGCAAACTTGCGGGCGCGGGTCTCGGACTGTCTGTTCCATACGGAGACAGCGGCCCCGACCCGGCCCTCAATCCTGCTCCCGTCGGTGTAAACACGCAAATCGTGTGATGGCAAGTTATTTAATTGTTCCTCGTCTACCACGCTATCGAACTCCAGGCGTATACGTTTAGCGGGGTGCGGGGCCGCCGAAAGGGGGGCCAACCGCTCGACCTCCCTGTCCCCCAGCCACGGCTGGGACACTCCTCTCTTGGCCTCATAAAGAGCTGCCACCTCCTGAACTCGGAGGTCCAGAGGGAGTATCCCAGCCAGCAGCAGTGCCGAGTTCAGGGAGACCGTGCGGTAGGCCCTAGTTAATTTTTGAGCGAACACACGCTGAACCCCGTTCAGTCTCTTCTTGACGTACTCCTTTTCTGACGCCTCCCACCATGCGCTAGCCGCGTATAAAATGATGGGCTCTATAACTGCGGCATATATGGTCCGGATCACCTCGGGATTAAGTCCCCAGGAGATCCGGGCCGCACGTGCCAACCTTTTATATATGCCCGTGGCCTTAATGCAGACATTTTTGATGTGGCTATTGAAGGTCAGGTTCCTGTCAATCGTTAGACCCAAAACCCTAATTTCAGTTGACAGGACAATGTCGACCCCGCCCATGGTCAGGCGTGGGTTGTCATATTTCAACTTTTTGGTTAGCACCATTGCGCAAGTCTTATGGGGTGCAAATTTAAGCTTGTTTTTGACTCCCCACGCCCGAACACGTTCAAGGGCGGCATTGGCCTGTCCTTCGATGTCGGCAGCCGTATCCCCATCGAATACGAGGACCACGTCGTCAGCAAAAGCCTGTACGTAGTCCCCGCACTCGTTCAGCATCTTTAGTAGTGGGTCCAGTAGTAGGTTCCACAACAAGGGTCCGGTAATGGATCCCTGGACACAACCCTTTTGGGTGCCTCTACTGCACTCAGCCCCAGCGTACCTCACCCGCACTGTTCTCTCGCTGAGGTAACTGCTGACAACTCGCCTCAAATTGACGGGGCACCTTTCCTCAGCCAGTCGTGCAATAATAGCCGGCCACCAAGCACTATCGAAGGCACCCTCTATGTCCAGCGACACCAACGTGACAAGCCTCTTGTTTTTGATTCTGTCACGCAGGCGCCCAACCAGATCATAGAGGGCGTCTTCGGTGCTCCTCCGTGGCATAAAGCCGTACTGGCAAGTACTGATCCGTTTATGTAAGTGGAATTTGAGCCGAGCTGCCAGCATCTTCTCGTACAGCTTTCCCAAAACGGGCAGGAGCCCTATCGGTCTGTACGACTTGGGAGAGCTGTACGTGTCCTTGCCTGGCTTTCGAAGTGCGACAACTGTCGCCTCCTTCCAGGGAATCGGGAAGTATTCGAGAGCCAGGCACTTGTTTAGCAACTCCAAGAACAGTGCCGGTGCGCTGTTGACGGCATGAGTACAGATGTCGGCAGTGAAGCCGTCTGCACCAGGGGCTTTTTTGGGGTTGAAGCTGGACAACGCGTCCTGTAATTCCCCGATGGTGAATGGCGGGTCACAATTATCATCATTATCCCCGCCATTGACCGTTCTGGCCAATGCGCGGGTCTTTTTGTGGTCCGCGTTGTCCTCCTCCACCCGGTCTTCTGGGTAGAAAACGGAGGCAAGGAGCCCAGCGGATCCGCTTGCGTCCAGGTGTTTCCCATTGTGAAGCAATGGTAGATCCTCGTCCCTTGTTGTGGACCTACCTATGACCCGGTAAATCCCATCCCACATGCTTTCGCGGTCCTGTTTTGTACAGAATTGCTTCCAGCTTTCCGTCTGTGCTATCTTAACCTTCGACTCGTAATTTTCTTTCCGTTCTAGGTACTGCGTCACGACAGCCTGCCTCCGGATCGGAGCAGCGTTCCGGATTCGGCGCCTGAAGGTACTGACCTCCTTCTTCAACCTGGCTAACTCCTCCGACCACCATGGCATGGTAAGTGTCTCTTTATTGGACTTTGGTGGTATCGTTTCTTTGCAGCACTCAGTGATACATTTATTGTAATTGGCCAAGGTTTCCTCAAGGTCTTTTTCGTTTTTTATGGTTTTTATAGAGTCAACCGTCAGGTTGTTCAACACCAAAGAGCTGGTCATTTTCTCATGAAAATGGGCCCAGTTTGCCTTTTTGGTGTTGAACAACCTGGTGGTTCTATTGATGCTTAATCCCTTGGACTTGGTTAGATTTATTTTGAGACAAATACCGATGTGGTCGGAGCTGGTAGCCAGCGTTTCGTCAGTCCTCCAGCCGTCGACCAGACTCAGGAGGTCGCCCGAGCAGGCAGTTACGTCGACGTAACTGCAGTACCTCGTAACCCCCCTAACGGTGTCGAAGGTGGGCACTCTCCCATCGTTGAGGATGTGTAGTTTCAACTCTACAAGTGTCCCCAAAAGGTCTTCCCCCCTATCATCCTCAACGATGCCCCCCCACCAAGCGCTCTTCGCATTGGCATCACCTCCAATCAGGAGCCGTACAGTGCCCAGCCTAGAACCGACCCTTCTGAGTTGGTTTAGGTGAGGGCCCAAGGGTTTATCGGGCTCGACATAAAGAGACACCAGGGTGACTTCCCAAGCACTGGTCCGTATCCTCACCACCACGATGTGGTCGGTGGTGAGTTCTGGGTACTGAACCACGTCGATGTCATGGTCAAAGACGGCAATAGCCGCCTTCACCGCGGTTGACCCTGGACCAGTGTTTTGAAATATGCGTACACCCCGGTATCTCTTCATCCCGCCCCTTACGGGGTCCCTGTACGGCTCCTGAATAAGTGCGACTGACGCTTTCCTCCTGATGGATTCCAGGATGAATTCGTCAGTCGCAAGTATCTTCTTTTGGAGGTTCGCCTGCAGCACCAAATAGTGAGAGTCGCTCCGGGAGGTGCCCTTAGCAGTACTGGATGGCTGACCGCGCTATGTCGTCCCATTTCCTTCTGACCGGGCAATCCCGGTCAAAAGCATTGTGCGCTGTGTCGTCTGCCTTTGCGTGCCAGCAATTGCAGCACCTGGGCTCGGCTCCTACCTCATACATGGGGCAGTCTGCCCTCAGGTGCTTTTCGCCGCAATGGCTGCACTTAGGTTCCGCCTCCCTGCAGAACCGACGACTATGGCCGTAGCCCAGGCACATGGAGCACTGGACGAGTGGCGATTGATCCGCCACTCTGACCGGTTGAATGTCGACGTGCAGTGTTCCATGCGCCAGGGCTCTGCGCCAAATTATGGGCGACACCTGCATGACGACGTGGACGGTGTGCGGATTTCTGGCGTTTCGGCGGAATTTGACAGACATCCTGTCTTCCGTGGCGTTTAGGTCTTTGAAGATGTTTTTATTTTTAGACCTTATTGCCTTGAGTAGTTCCTCATTCTCATAGGTCTTTAAAACGCCATGGAGGGCGAGTAGGGGGTCCTTATTGTGGATGGTTTCCACCTTAAGGGCCCCCGGCCCCCTCTCCAACGCCCCCTTCGCCAGCTCCCGCTGTTCAGCGGTTGCATAGCCAAGAATCACCTTGCGATTCTTGGCCTTTCGGACCCGCTCCACCGTAACCCACTCGTCGTCCTTCCTCGCAGCCAGCCGCAATTCGTTCAGCACCTCCTCGCCCGATTTTTCCTCGTCCGTGGAGGTTATCACCAGCGAGTGCAGCGCCGGGCGTCTCGAGGGTAATACCCCCGCGGCGTCCGCCGCTACAGCCGCGTATGAGGGTATATGCCTCCTTTCTTCCTGACAGTTTCTGATGCTGTCCTGTATTTCAGCGAGGGTCTTGGTGTTCTGTTGAAGGAGCTTCGTGTTCTCCTCCAACCTTTTCAGCACTTCGCCGTCAGCCTCCATTGACCCTGTGATCGCTATTGGGGCTGTAATAGTTTTCGGCGGTGAGACGCTGCTTGGTACGGGTGGCTTATCCCCGGCCCTGCGTCTCTCTTCGTCTATCACCACCAAAATGCGCCTCAGGTTCTCAGCCTGAGCTTCAATTTTAACTTTTATCTCCCTTTTGATATTTCTGCTGTCAGCACAGCCTTGCTTTATCAGGTCCAAGCAGGACATAGCCGCGTTGTGTCGGACTTCGTGCTCCATAAGGGCTATATTGTCCAGGAGCTCGGTTCCTTCGGCAGATGTTGATGTCCTGCGAGTAACCACTCTGGCTGTTGCTGGCTTCGGTTTTGGCTTTGTGACTGTCAGCTGTTTAGCTGGGCCTAGTACGTTTTTAGGTGTTGTTGTGGTGGGGGGAGAGGTTGACGGCGCTCGCGCCTCAATCTCCCCTATGCTTTCTCTGACAGATTTTTTGTGCATTTTTGGTGGTGACGACTGTGCTGATGGCCCTGCCACGGGTGGAGGTGCTGGTCGCCTCAAAGGCGGAGATCTGTACCCGCTCTGCATGTCTTAGCTGTGGTGGTAGGGAAAATCCACGCAACACTAGCGGGTGGATGGCGAGTTTATTCTCGCTAACGATAAATATAAATACAAATAAAAAGAAAACACAGACACAGATTGTAAAATAATATAGAGAATAAAAGCTTAACCTAGGTTCCTGCCAAAAAATTGGTCAGGGACGTCCTACTATCTAAAACTGCTTATCTAGGTTCTTCCCTGCGCGTGTGGTGTGAGTTGCTGTCACTGTGTTGTGTATGTTTGTGTATAGGGCGTGTGTGTGTGGTAGTATGTGTCGCTGTAGTTGTGTGTTGTGTGTGTTTACTGTTGACAGTCAACCAGGGCCGAACCGGGCATCAAGATGTAGCGGGCACCAGTGTAGGTTGTAGTCCAGCTACAGGTCAAATAATAGGCCTAAAGGGGCCTAGTCAATAAATTAAGTCTTAAGTCTAAATTATATGTACAATTAAGAAAAATTGTTTCTCTATATAGAGTCAATAGGTACTTAGCTCTATATATAGAATATAGGGTCTACTACGTCTTATCTTTGTCCCCTAGTTCAACTAGAGGATATGTACAGTGAAAAAGGTCAAAAAAAACTTAAAAACTAACTTAACTCTATAATATACCCTTAGGTTAGGTAAGGTCACCCGCTAGTCGGGTCCCGACCCAGAGGAAGAGGGTCCCGGCGAAATTTCAGCGAATTCGCACCACAGGTTGTGGCTTCCCGGGCAAACTCCTTCCCGGCTCTATGTAGAGTCACCCAACCGGCTCGAACCGATAGAGCTCTCCGAGCCCTCCAAGACGACCCCAAACTCGGGGGTGCTAGGTCCACGGGTTCGGCTACAACCAGACTTCAAAGTTCTTCGTACCACTTTCGTACCAAACTACGAACCCGGATTGCTTCCGAACCAGCAGTCCGAATCCCTCGAGATTGGTGCCCCCGAAAAGGTCCCGGCAAGACCCACGTCCCGACGTGCAAGTCAGGTCAATCGGGTGACCCCCAAAATTTGACCCCTCAATTTGGTGGGGTCAAATCCCCACCTCACTAGTCTGAAGCGGAGTGAGAAGCCGAGTATGCCAGCGAAAACCGCAGCTCGCTACGACCACCCGTTGCCGATATAGACGGGTCTGTATAAATCCAAGATGGCGGATTCGCCAAACTTCAAACCCGCCTAGATCGGGTCCCAGGCGTCCCAGCGAACCGCAAAAGGCTTCTAGCTGACCGGCTCGGGTTCCCCTACCACCTCAGAGGGTCAAAAACCACAAAAATTTTTGCCCCAAATTTTGCCCCCCTTTTCCGAAAGATGTGTGGGGTGGGAGAGACGGTTCTCCCCTGATGCCCCCAGTCGAAATCCGGAGCCCCTACGACCTCCCGTTACGGAGAAATCGGCGATCTAAGAAAGCCAAGATGGCCGCCGTGCAGCCGCGCCAAACTTTGACTTGCGATTTCTCCGGAACGGTTCGTCCCAGAGCTCCCAAAATCGATATCTGGGGTTGGCTTGAGCTCCTCTGTCCCCTGGGGGGGGTTTCGATCAAAAATAAAATTTTTGCCCCGATTTGCCAAACAAGTGGCTATGGTCACTAAAAATAGTCTGCTGCACACAAAGATGAAAACCGCAGCGCGCTAGGGCAATCCAATCCGGAGAAATTTAATATTAAAGTTTTCGTACCAATGGTACGAAAAAGTTGGATTTTACGAAAATCGTTATTTCTGGTGCTAGAGGGGTCTTGTTTGGGCTTAAGCAAATGTAGAATGCTTGTCTAAGCCCAACCCCAATGCAAAAAACAATGATTTTCTACCCCTAAAAGATTAATTTGGAAAAAACACTAAAAAATCGATATCTTCGGACTGGATTTAAATAAAAATACACAAAAATTTTGATAATTTGTCTAAAATAGAGCTCTAGCGGCTAGCAGTAAAAGTTCACAAAAATAAAATGTCCTTCATACAAATTTTTATGAATACATAAAAATGTTGGTTTTCTAATTCTGACAGGTCAGGGCTTGGTTCTAAAAATCTGGAAACTTGTGTGCGGCTAGTTCTTTTGAGCGCGCAACTTGTAGCAGTAGCGGAATATTGAATTTCCGCCTGGTTCCGCCGCAATTTATGGTCAAAGTTTGAACTTTCTAATAGTTGTTATTATTATACCTTTGTCACTAAAATTTTTCTGTCGCCGCAGGATCGCTCGTCTTGGTGAGGTCTACCCGGCTGCCAAAAATCCGCTCCCTCGGACCACGGGTTCTGCCTCGTGTGGGCCACGCGGTACTTGTTTTTTTGCCTTTCACGGGAAAACGGCTGTTTTCCCGGAAAAACAAGTATGCGCGGGACGTCGGCCTCGGTTGCCCGATGCCGGGGACACTTCTCTCACTGTGATCCGATTCACTATATCACTTTTGTCACTGAAAAACGCCAAGAGCACGTGGCGGGTCGAGCGAGAAACGCGGTTTTCCGGGTTTCCCCGGCACACGCGTATCGACCGCGACCAGTACGATGTGTAGGCAGATGGACGCCGGCGAGATGCAGCTTTCAAGGTATCACACGTTAAAATCGGGCGAGAAAAACCCACTTAGATGAAATTTTAACTACAGAGCGAGGTTAAAAACGCTCCGGTCGCGACAACGAGTGGTGGGCGACTGTGGTTAGGTTAGGTTAGGTTAGGTTAGGTTAGGTTAGGTTAGGTTAGGTTAGGTTAGGTTAGGTTAGGTTAGGTTAGGTTAGGTTAGGTTAGGTTAGGTTAGGTTAGGTTAGGTTAGGTTAGGTTAGGTTAGGTTAGGTTAGGTTAGGTTAGGTTAGGTTAGGTTAGGTTAGGTTAGGTTAGGTTAGGTTAGGTTAGGTTAGGTTAGGTTAGGTTAGGTTAGGTTAGGTTAGGTTAGGTTAGGTTAGGTTAGGTTAGGTTAGGTTAGGTTAGGTTAGGTTAGGTTAGGTTAGGTTAGGTTAGGTTAGGTTAGGTTAGGTTAGGTTAGGTTAGGTTAGGTTAGGTTAGGTTAGGTTAGGTTAGGTTAGGTTAGGTTAGGTTAGGTTAGGTTAGGTTAGGTTAGGTTAGGTTAGGTTAGGTTAGGTTAGGTTAGGTTAGGTTAGGTTAGGTTAGGTTAGGTTAGGTTAGGTTAGGTTAGGTTAGGTTAGGTTAGGTTAGGTTAGGTTAGGTTAGGTTAGGTTAGGTTAGGTTAGGTTAGGTTAGGTTAGGTTAGGTTAGGTTAGGTTAGGTTAGGTTAGGTTAGGTTAGGTTAGGTTAGGTTAGGTTAGGTTAGGTTAGGTTAGGTTAGGTTAGGTTAGGTTAGGTTAGGTTAGGTTAGGTTAGGTTAGGTTAGGTTAGGTTAGGTTAGGTTAGGTTAGGTTAGGTTAGGTTAGGTTAGGTTTTTTTTTTTTTTTTTTTTTTTTTTTTTTTTTTTTTTTTAATACTAACATCTTTGACGTCGTCAAAGGCCTACTCTCTTTCTATTGTGAGTCTTACTTTAATCTCAGCTAGTCTTCGAATTGGCTTAACCCACTCAGGGTTTTTAAACTAACTAATTTATGTATATCTTATTATCAAATAATTTCTCGCATTCATTCTGTCCTCTAGTACCATACCAGTTCTCGCTTTTATTCCTCTCGCACTTTCATTCCATACCTTTCATACTTGGGATTTGGGTTGGGACTAGGGTTACCTATTCCTTTTTTTTATTTATTTTTGTTTTTCTTTATTTTGTAGTTCATTTATATTTACATTTGCCTTAACATTATTTTATTAATCTAAATTTACATATATTGCTTATCTTATATTATAACTATTTACAGGTTTCTTACATGCTAACTTACTTTAAGTCTACCTTGCAGGGTATCCCATGATACCTGCAGGTGACCCCTTAACTGCTATTTCGCTTATTTACTATTTGAACAATATCAACAGCGTATTTCAGAAACTCTGTCCTATGTTTTTGTATGAGTACTGGCAAATTTTCTCTTTTAATATTGACACCTATCCGTTGCTCCAAGTTATACCTCGACGAGGCATGTATTGGGCAATCCACGATTAAATGCGTGACTGTCTCCTCGACGCCGGGCTCGCAGGCGCATGATGGGTCCTCCTTACACTTGAACCGAGCCAAGTATTCGGAGAACCCACCATGCCCCGTTAGCAACTGCGTCGTTGTGCCGGCGATCTCCATTTTGCGGACGATCCTGTACGCAGTCACCGCGCTTGGGAAGAAGAGCCTGGTGCCAGAAGCAGTTTCACCCGTCCTGTACCTTTCGTCCCATTTGTCAAGCGTGACCTGCCTCAGGCCTCGCTTGACGAATGAGACTGGGCACAGGCCGTAGTGTGGAGCCCTCTTCGACTTCAGAGCCGCCTCCTTCGCCAGATCGTCGGCGCGCTCATTCCCCTCCAACCCTGCATGGGCCTTGATCCAGAACAAGGATATTTCCTTGCCCTGGATCAAGCCCCTTTTGATGTTGAGTCTGGCCTCAACTGCCAGAGGGTGGAGGGCATGACGGTTTATGACCGTCTGGAGTGCGGCTCTGCTGTCGCTGAGGATCCCGAACGTGGCCGCGCCTCGCTTAAGGACCTCACTGGTCGCTTTGCATATGGCCAGGAGCTCGGCCTGGTAGACGGTGCAGTGCGGCGAGAGAGCAAGCTTGAGGGTCGCAGTTTCGGTCCCGTTATTCCAAATGGATAACGCGGCACCGACGCGACCCTCAATCTTGCTCCCGTCCGTAAAGATTCGTGTTGCAATCGTTCCCGTGCTATTATATTGTTCCTCGTCTACCAGACTGGTGAACTCCAGGTTCATATGCTCCGCGGGGTGAGGTGCCTCAATAGCCGGAGCCATCCGTTCGACCTCCCTGTCTCCCAACCATGACTGGGACACCCCTCTCTTGGCCTCGTATAACGAGGCCACCTCGCGAACTCTGAGGTCCAGAGGGAGCATCCCAGCCAGGATCAGCCCCGAGTGCAGGGAGACCGTCCGGTAGCTCTTCGACAGCTTCTGAGCGAAACCGCGCTGCACCACGTTCAACTGCTTTCTGACACCAAGCTTGTCCACCGCCGCGCCCCAACTGCTAGCCGCGTACAGAATCGTCGGCTCCACAGCGGCGTTATAGATGGTCCGGATCACCTCGGGATGCAATCCCCAACTGATCCGGGCCATCCGCGCCAATTTGTGGTAAATGGCGATCGCCTTTCTGCATACATTGGTGACGTGTGTGTTAAATGTGAGCTTGTGGTCGATAGTGAGCCCCAGGATTTTGATCTCCTCGGACAGTCCAATGTCTATCCCGCCCATGCTAAGGCGCGGGACATCGTACTTTAGCCTCCGCGTGATTACCATCGCACAAGTTTTGTGCGGTGCGAATTTCAGCTTATTTCCGATGCCCCACTCCCGCACATGTTCGAGAGAGGCATTGGCCTGTCCCTCAATCTCCAGAGCGCTATCACCATCGAACACGAGCACCACATCGTCCGCAAAGGCCTGCACGTGAACCGCCCTACCCTCAAGCTGGTGAAGTAAAGGGTCCAGCAACAAGTTCCACAGCAGGGGGCCGCCGATCGAACCCTGGACGCACCCCTTCTCCGTGGAGCGTCTGCACTCCTCGCCCGCATACCTTACCCTTACCTCCCTGTCGCTTAGGTAGCTACTGATTACCCGTCTCAGGTTTGCCGGGCATCCCACTTCTGCCAGCCGCACCCTAATGGCGGGCCACCAAGCGCTATCGAAGGCGCCCTCTATGTCCAGGGACACCATAAGGACGATCCTCTTCTCATCGAGACGCGCCCTTATGTGCCCCATGAGGTCATAGAGGGCGTCTTCGGTGCTTTTCTGGGGCATGAACCCATATTGTTTTTGACTAATAGTGGGCAAGATGTAGAACCTGAGACGGGCAACCAGCATCCTCTCGTACACCTTCCCCAAGACGGGCAGCAGACCGATAGGTCTGTACGACTTGGGGACGGTGTACGAGTCCTTTCCCGGCTTCTTCAGTGCCACCACCACGGCCGCTTTCCATATTTTAGGAAAGTAACCGTGGTGAAGGCACCGATTCAGCAGCTTCAGGAAAAGTAAGGGGTCGGCCCGTATGGCGTGGGTGCAGATATCGGCTGTGAAGCCATCCGCCCCCGGAGCCTTCTTGGGATTGAACAAGTGAAGGGCATCGAAGAGTTCGCCCACCGTAAAGGGTGGGTCATCTTCACGATGGCCCCTCTCACCATCCACCTTCTCTGCCTTTAGACGTACTCTTCGGTGCCCTTCACTGTCATCCTCCTCGCGATCAGGTGGGTAGAAAGTCGACGCCAGCAACTCGGCTGACCCTTTGGCGTCCAGGTAAGTCCCACCGACGGCAAGCGGAGTGTCCTCCTCCCGTGCTGTGGCCCTACCAATTACCCTATACACTCCCTCCCATAGGCCCTCCCTGTCCTGCTTTCCGCAGAAGTTCTTCCAACTTTCGACCTGTGCCTTTTTTACTTCCGATTCATACATCTCCTTTTGTTCCAGGTACTGCGCAACCACCATCTCCCTTCGGTCCGGCGCTGCATTCCTAATGCGACGTCTCCTGGTGTTGACGGACTTCCTCAGCTCATCGAGTGTTTTCGACCACCACGGCATAGAGACCAACCCCGCCGGTTTTTTAGCTGGGATGCTCTCCCGGCACGCCCCCTCGATCGCTCCCGTATACGTTTCAACTAGAGTCTCCAGCTCGTTGTGGTGACTCGTTTCGCCTACTTCTATATTCGAGAGCGACGGAGAGATCGCGGCCCGGAAAGCATCCCAGTTGGCTTTTCTGGTGTTATAAATTCGGGTTGTTCTCTGAATTTGAGTGCCCTTGGCCTTTTCCAGGCTAAGGTTGAACTCTATACCATTGTGGTCTGACCCCGTGAGACCCTGTACAACCTTCCAGGCGTCCACATAGGCGAGCATGTTGCTCGTGCAGGCCGTGACGTCCACGAAGCTACAGTACCTCCTTCCATCTCTCACAGTGTCGAAAGTCGGAATATTCCCACTGTTCAGGACCTGGAGGTCCATTTCGGCGAGGACACCACTCAGTAGCTTGCCTCTGTCGTCTTCGGACTTATGGCCCCACCAAGTGCTCTTCGCATTTGCATCCCCTCCAATAAGAAGAAGCCGGGAGCCTAAAGCTCGCCTCACCTCGGTTAGGTTAGGTTAGGTTAGGTTAGGTTAGGTTAGGTTAGGTTAGGTTAGGTTAGGTTAGGTTAGGTTAGGTTAGGTTAGGTTAGGTTAGGTTAGGTTAGGTTAGGTTAGGTTAGGTTAGGTTAGGTTAGGTTAGGTTAGGTTAGGTTAGGTTAGGTTAGGTTAGGTTAGGTTAGGTTAGGTTAGGTTAGGTTAGGTTAGGTTAGGTTTTTTTGTTTTTAAAATTCTCGCATCTTTGACGTGGTCAAAGCCTATTCTTCTTACAGTATATAGTCTACCTAGACTTCTAGCTGTTTTAGGTTTAACCCACTCAGGGTTTTAATTCTTTTTAACTATTATTCTTATTCTATACACTAATTCTCGCTTTCATTCTGTCCTCTAGTACCATACAAGTTCTCGCTTTTATCCTTCTCGTACTTTCATGCCATACCTTTCATACTTGGGATTTTCGACTGGGATTTGGGTTGCCTACTTTCTATTCTTTTTTGTTTTTTCTTTATTTCCAAAACAATTAATTTTTATTTTCTTAATCTAGATTATACAGTTCTTAATTTCTAAACATCTTAAATCTAAACTTATTATTACTACATTTAATCATTTTTCACAGTTTTCTTACTTATATGCTATTCTTAAATCTACGTTGCTGGGTATCTTCACATACCCGCTCGTGATTCTTACACACTATTTCTCTTATTTACTGCCTCTATAATCTTTGTTGCAAATGGTAGAAATTCTGCTCTATGTTTTTGTATAATTTCTGGTAAATTTGTGATATTTATTCTTAAGTTTATTTTATTTTCCAGATCAAATCGGTCCACGGCATGGATCGGGCAGTCCACGATCACGTGTGCGACTGTCTCCCTGACGCCAGGCTCGCAGGCGCACGATGGGTCCTCCTTACACTTGAACCGAGTCAAGTATTCGGAGAACCCACCGTGCCCTGTTAGCAGCTGTGTTGTTGAGCCGGCGATCTCCATCTTGCGGACGATCCTGTACGCCGCCACCGCGCATGGGAGGAAGAGCTTGGTGCCAGAAGCAGTTTCACCAGCCCTGTACCTTTCATTCCATTCGTCAAGCGTGACCTGCCGCAGGCCCCGCTTGACGAATGAAACTGGCCACAGGGCGTAGTGAGGGGCCCTCTTCGACCTCAGAGCCGCCTCTTTCGCCAGATCGTCGGCGCGCTCGTTGCCCTCCAACCCTGCGTGGGCCTTGATCCAGAACAGGGATATTTCCTTGCCCTGGATCAAGCCCCGCTTGATGTTGAATCTGGCTTCAACCGCCAGGGGGTGGAGGGCATGACGGTTTATGACCGTCATTAGTGCGGCTCTGCTGTCGCTGAATATTCCAAACGTGGCCGCGCCTCGCTTGAGGACCTCACTGGTCGCTTTGCATATGGCCAGGAGCTCAGCCTGGTAGACGGTGCAATGCGGTGAGAGAGCAAGTTTGAGGGTCGCGGTTTCGGTCCCGTTATTCCAAATGGATAACGCGGCGCCGACGCGACCCTCAATCTTGCTCCCATCCGTAAAGATGCGCGTTTCTATCTTACTTGTACTTTGGTACTGTTCCTCGTCTACCAGGTTGGTAAACTCCAGGTTCATATGCTCCGCGGGGTGAGGTGCCTCTATAGCTGGAGCCATCCGTTCGATCTCCCCGTCCCCCAACCATGACTGGGACACCCCTCTCTTGGCCTCGTACAACGAGGCCACCTCGCGAACTCTGAGGTCCAGAGGGAGCATTCCAGCCAGGATCAGACCAGAGTGCAGGGAGACCGTACGGTAGCTCTTGGATAGCTTTTGAGCGAAACCGCGCTGCACCACGTTCAACTGCTTTCTGATACCAAGCTTGTCCACCGCCGCGCCCCAACTGCTAGCTGCGTACAGGATCGTCGGCTCCACAGCGGCGTTGTAGATGGTCCGGATCACCTCGGGGTGCAACCCCCAACTGATCCGGGCCATCCGCGCCAACTTGTGGTAGATGCCGATCGCCTTTCTGCATACGTTGGTGACATGTGTGTTGAATGTGAGTTTGTGGTCGATGGTGAGCCCCAGGATTTTGATTTGTTCGGACAGTCCAACGTCTATCCCGCCCATGCTGAGGCGTGGGACATCGTACTTTAGCCTCCGCGTGATTACCATCGCACAAGTTTTGTGCGGTGCGAATTTCAGCTTGTTTCCGATGCCCCACTCCCGCACATGCTCGAGAGAGGCATTGGCCTGTCTCTCAATTTCCAAGGCGCTATCACCATCGAACACCAGCACCACATCGTCCGCAAAGGCCTGTACGTGAACCGCCCTACCCTCTAACTGATGCAGCAATGGGTCCAACAATAGGTTCCACAGCAAGGGTCCGCCGATTGAACCCTGGACGCACCCCTTCTCCGTGGAGCGTCTGCACTCCTCGCCCGCGTACCTCACCCTTACCTCCCTGTCACTGAGGTAACTGCTGATTACCCGTCTCAAGTTTGCAGGGCATCCCTCTTCTGCCAGCCGAATTTTTATTGCGGGCCACCAGGCGCTATCGAAGGCGCCCTCTATGTCCAGGGACACCATAAGGACAATTCTCTTCTCATCGAGACGTGCCCTTATGTGCCCCATTAGGTCATAGAGGGCGTCCTCGGTGCTTCTTTGGGGCATGAAGCCATATTGCCGCGTGCTTATCTTTGGCAGGATATAAAACTTGAGTCGGGCAATCAGCATTCTCTCGTACACCTTCCCCAAGACGGGTAACAGGCCAATAGGTCTGTACGACTTGGGGACGGTGTACGAGTCCTTTCCCGGCTTCTTCAGTGCCACCACCACAGCTGCCTTCCATATCTTAGGAAAGTAGCCGTGGTGAAAGCACTGATTCAGCATTTTCAGGAAGAATAAGGGGTCGGCACGTATGGCGTGAGTGCAGATATCGGCTGTGAAGCCATCCGCCCCCGGAGCCTTCTTAGGATTAAACATATGAAGGGCATCGAAGAGTTCGCCCACCGTAAAGGGTGGGTCATCTTCATGATGGCCCATGTCATCATCTACCGCTATTGCCTTTAAACGTACTCTTCGATGCCCCTCATTGTCCTCCTCCTCGCGATCGGTCGGGTAGAAAGTGCGCGCGAGCAGCTCAGCCGAGCCTTTGGCGTCCAGGAAAGTTCCACCGACGGCCAACGGAGTATCCTCCTCCCGTGCTGTGGACCTGCTAATTACCCTATAAATCCCTTCCCAGAGGCCCTCCCTGTCCTGCTTTCCGCAGAAGCTCTTCCAGCTCTCGACCTGTGCCTTTCTTACTTCTGATTCATACTTCTCCTTTTGTTCCAGGTACTGAGCAACCACCATCTCTCTTCGGTCAGGCGCTGCATTCCTAATGCGACGTCTCTTGGTGTTGACGGATTTTCGTAGCTCATCGAGTGTTTTCGACCACCACGGCATAGAGACCAACCCCGCCGGTTTTTTGGCTGGGATACTCTCCCGGCACGCTCCCTCGATCGCTCCCGTATATGTTTCAACTAGAGTATCTAACTCGTTGTGATGACTCGTTTCGCCTACTCCTATATTCGAGAGCGACCGAGTAACACTGGCCCGGAAAGCGTCCCAGTTGGCTTTTTTAGTGTTATAAATTCGGGTAGTACGCTGAATTTGCGTGCCCTTGGCCTTCTCCAGGCTAAGGTTGAACCCTATACCATTGTGGTCTGACCCCGTGAGACCCTGTACAACCTTCCAGGCGTCCACATAGGTGAGCATATTGCTCGTGCAGGCCGTGACGTCCACGAAGCTGCAGTACCTCTTTCCATCTCTCACAGTGTCGAATGTCGGAATTACCCCGCTATTCAGGACATGGAGGTCCATCTCAGCGAGGGCCCCACTCAGTATCTTGCCTCTGTCATCTTCGGTCTTGTGGCCCCACCAAGTGCTCTTCGCATTTGCATCCCCCCCAATAAGAAGAAGCTGGGAGCTCAGAGCTCGCCTCACTTGTTTAAGTTGCCCTATATAGGGCCCCAGAGGTTCCGGCTTCGGTTCAAAGTAATAAGACACCAGCGTGATCTCCCAGGCACTGGTCCGGATCCCCACCACGGTGATATTGTCCGTGGTGAGTTGCGGGTACTGTACCACATCCAGGTTTGGATCGAAGACAGCAATAGCTGCCTTCACAGTCCCTCCTCCTTGCCCAGTGTTCTGGAAGACCCTAACGCCCTGGTACGCCTTCATTCTTGCCGAATTGCCTACGTAGGGCTCCTGTATTAGGGCAACAGCGACCTTGCGCCTAGAGGCTTCGAGTATAAGTTCCTCGGTAGCCAGCTTCTTCTTTTGGAGGTTAGCCTGCAGCACTCTATAGGGGGGCACATTCCCCGGGAAAACTTCAGCACCGGTACTGAGTGGTGGTCCTCGCTATATTATCCCATCTCGCTCTCACTGGGCACGAGGCGCTGAACACACTATGACTCGTGTTGCTCAGTCTCTCCCGTTGACAATTGCAACAAGTTGGCTCTACACCGGCAATGTAGTCTGGGCATTCGGCTCGCAGGTGGAGCCCACCACAATGGCTACATTTAGTCTCCGTGCCGGTGCAGAACTTTCTCGTGTGTCCGTACCCTAGGCATAGGGAGCACTGCACCAATGGTGATTGATCTGCAACCCTAATGGGTTGCAGGTCAACGTGCAGTCTCCCTATCTCCAGGGCACGAGACCAAATTGCCGGGGAGACCCTGAGCACCACGTGACAGGTGTGTGGGTTCCTTGCCGTTTTGCGGTATAAGACGGCTAGCCGTGCCTGCTCTGGGACCATGTCCCGGAACACATCATGGTTTCGGGACTTTATGGTCTTGAGCAGGTCTTCGTCGTTGATGGTTTTGAGGACACCATAAAGAATGAGGAGCGGGTCCTTGTTCTTTATGTCCTCGACGACAAGGTTATCCTTCTTTTCTAGCTTACCTCGTGCCTTCCTTTTGTCCTCCTCAGTCTTATAACCAACTATTACTTTTCTGTCCTTCGCCTTCCGAATTCTCTCCACAGTTACCCATCCATCATCCTCATTCGCTACCTTTCTCAAACATTCCATCACCTTATCGCTTGTATCCTTTTCGTTTGTAGACGTGACTACAATCGAGTGTAGCGTCGCCCGTTCCGGGAGCTGAGTCCCTGGGCGACTCGCTGCCACGCCCGCGTAAGTCACTGTCCCCTTTCGCTCTCTTTCTTTCTCTCTTTCGTCTTGTTTCTCTATCCTTTCTTTCAGGTCATTCATCATTCTTCCATTCTCTTTCAACAATCTTTCATTCTCTTCTATTTTTCTAAGTAGGACCTCATTGCCGACTAATTCCGAGGCCGGAGTAGGGGCGGGGGCTGGGCTAGCAGGGACAGGTTGTTCTACTATCCCAGCACTCGGCCTCCTGAGCGCTTTCCTCCGATCCTCCTCATAGGCTTTTACAATCTTTTCTAGGTAGTCCGTTCTAGTCTGAATTGTCTCCTTTATTTCTCTTCTAATGTTTCCGGAGACTTTTAGGTTAGCCCTTATTTCGTTGAAGCTCTCTAAGGCCGCTTCAAGACGCTTCGACGGTCCCGGCAGCCGGAGCGGGGACTGGCGTTCTGTCACCTTTTTTGGTTTTTTGGTAACGGTCGCCGACCTGGCTTCCGCTACTCGCTGGTCCGTTTCCAGCTTGTCGATGCTCCGGCGAACCGAGGCCGTCGGGCTTTTTACTATGCCGGAGCTACTCTCCTCGGCAGATGAAGGGGCAGTCCCTTCCTTTGACGGAGGGCCACCCGAGACACTTATAAAAAATTTTTTCGGACTATGTACAGTCGCCATTCTAGATGCGCGTCAGTAGAAGTTTAAAATTTAAAATTAAAATTGTAAATTGTAAATAAATTAAATAAAATAAATAAAATTGTAGACCTAATAGATTTGAAATTGAATTGAAATTAAATAAAGCAATTAAAATTAGTAACTAAAATGTAGGCTGAGTCAAGCGGTCACGTAAAGGCCCGTCGCACGATCCGGTCCAGCACTCGACGCCAATAGGACCCGGAGTTGTGTGCCTACGTGTATGCGTGTGTACTTGTGTCGTGTAGTGAGTTGTGTCAAGTGTTTCTGTTCCCGTAGGATGTATTGTGTGTGTGTTACCTGGGTATGTGTGTGTTCAGTGAGTGTACAGTAGTGTGTGTGTGTGTATGCAGCTGTGGCTCGCAACCAACAGTTATGCTATCCTGGCGCCACAGGTAGGTCACGCTAAGTCTACTTAAATTAAGTGTACCCAGTCAATAGACCAAGCAACAACGGTAAAAAAAAACAATCTACAAAAAACAAGAGTCAAAAATAAAACATAGAATAGTACAGAGATTATGAAAAGAAGAAAACTCTACGCTCTATACTAGAGCTGTCAACGTAGAGGTCAACTTGGGTACAAAGTGTTGCAGTAACCAAAATAAACAAGAAAAACTTTAAAAAATAAACATAAAATATAGCTCTACGCTCTATAATAGAGCTGTCAGTGTAGAGGTCCACTCCAAACACTGCGCGTAGTATAAATACGCCCCTCAGTCAGCAAAAAATAATTTTTTAGCTTGTAGAAGCTATTATCAATAAGACTGAATAAAAATCAGTGTAAACCTACGGATTGCCGGTTAGGTTAGCTGTTTTACCCTTTTGTAGGGTCCCGGCCTAAGAGGAGCAGCCCCTGTAAAAATTTAAGCGTGACCGCACCGTTAAAATCGGCTCTACAGGTCAGCTCTTCCGCAGCTCTATGTAGAGTCCCAATTCTGGGCTCCAGTGATAGAGCTCCCCAAGCCCTTCAAAACGAGCCCAAACTCGGGCGTCCCAGGTCCACTGGCTCGGCTATAACCAGCTCCAAAACTTTCGGTTTCTGAGGGAAACCAGTTTTTGGAACCGGGTTATCCCTCGAACCAGCAGTCCAAAACCCCCGTGCGTGGGCTCCCCAGAAAGGTCCTGGCGAGACCTACCTCTTGACACTATTGTCGGCCCAATTGGGTGACCCCCAAAATTTGACCCCCAAAAGTGCTGGGGTCAAACCCCCACCCTACTAGTCCGGTGCGGGGAGAGATGCCGAGTCACCCAGCGAAAACCGGGTCCCGCTACGACCTCCCGTTGCCAAGATATACGGGCTCAAAGAAATCCAAGATGGCGGATTTGCCAAAGTTTGAACCCGTATATCGCAGGCCCCAAGCGTCCCAGCGAGCCGCAAAAAGTTTCCTGCTGTATGGCTCGGTCCCCCCTACCGCTCCGTGCGCAAAAACGGTCAAAAAATTTTTGACAAAATTTTTTGCAAATTTTGCCCCTTTTCCCCCAGGAATGTGTAGGATGGGAGAGCTGGTACTCCCCTGATACCTCCAGTCGAAGTCCGGAGCTTCTACGACCCCCCGCTGAGGAGCTATCGGTGTCTAAAGAAATCCAAGATGGCCGCCGCGCTGCCGCGGCCAAACTTTGAATGGACACAACTCCTAAACGGTTGGTCGCAGCGCTCCCAAAATCGATATCTGGGGTCGGCTTGCTCTGCTCTATCCCCTAGGGGGGTTAAAACCTAAAAATAAAAAATTCCTGCCAATTTGGCAGAAAAGCAGCGCACACGAAAATATAAATGTCAACACAGATAACAGTGAAAATCGCAGTCAAATAGGCCTATCCAGTCCGGAGAAATCTAAGTTCAAAAATATAAACCGAAAAAACCAAAATGGTGGATTTTACGATTTTCGTTGTTTCCAGGCTTAGAGGGGCCTAGTTTGGGCTCAAGCAAGTGTAGAAAGCTTGTCTGAACCCAACCCCGATGCTAGAAACAACGAAAAACTACCCCTTTTCAATTAATTTAGAAAAAACACTAAAAAATCGATATCTCCGCACTGGAGAGGGTTAAAAATACAAAATAAAAAGCTAAAATAGTGTTAAATCAATGTCTATCCGACTGCGTAAAACAATCTAAAAATATAAAATTTTTTGACACAAATAAAATTAAAAAAGTGAAAAATTTAGTTTTTCTATTTCCACGCGCTGGGTTCAGGTCGGAAAAATCTGGAAGTTGGCAGGTCTCCTCTTCTCGCTAGCGCGCAACGGACTGCAGTTGCACAATTCGCAGATTCTTCTCCAGTCGTCGGTTATAATAGTGCAAAGTTTGCACTTTTAATATAGAAAATAAAGCAAACCCCTTGTTTGAAAATTCCGTTTGTGCTGGATTCTTGTTGAGGGTGATGTCTTCCTCCTGCCTGCGAAGTTTCACGGTCCTCGGACTACGGGAACCGGTACCTCGTGACCACGTGCGACTTGTTTTTCTGGCTTTCCTGGGAAAACCAGAGCTTTCCCGGAAAAACCAGTCGACGCGGCGGGTGAGCCTCCACTGCCCGCAGCCGATAACACTTGCGGCACGAAAATCGTTTCACACAGCACTAAACAATCACAATAAAACACAAAACCACGTGGCTGAGTCGAGCCAGAAAGTCGGTTTTCGGCTTTTCACGGGCTGGCCGACACGAATCTCGTCAAGCGCGATATACCGGCGGGTGGAACTCGGTGAGACGCAACTTTTAAGGCCTGGTACGCTTGATTCGGTCAAGAAAAACCCACTCAAATGAATTTTTTATTACGGAGAGAGGTTAAAACCGATCCAGTCACCAGTACAGGTGGTGGACGACTGTGGTTAGGTTAGGTTAGGTTAGGTTAGGTTAGGTTAGGTTAGGTTAGGTTAGGTTAGGTTAGGTTAGGTTAGGTTAGGTTAGGTTAGGTTAGGTTAGGTTAGGTTAGGTTAGGTTAGGTTAGGTTAGGTTAGGTTAGGTTAGGTTAGGTTAGGTTAGGTTAGGTTAGGTTAGGTTAGGTTAGGTTAGGTTAGGTTAGGTTAGGTTAGGTTAGGTTAGGTTAGGTTAGGTTAGGTTAGGTTAGGTTAGGTTAGGTTAGGTTAGGTTAGGTTAGGTTAGGTTAGGTTAGGTTAGGTTAGGTTAGGTTAGGTTAGGTTAGGTTAGGTTAGGTTAGGTTAGGTTAGGTTAGGTTAGGTTAGGTTAGGTTAGGTTAGGTTAGGTTAGGTTAGGTTAGGTTAGGTTAGGTTAGGTTAGGTTAGGTTAGGTTAGGTTAGGTTAGGTTAGGTTAGGTTAGGTTAGGTTAGGTTAGGTTAGGTTAGGTTAGGTTAGGTTAGGTTAGGTTAGGTTAGGTTAGGTTAGGTTAGGTTAGGTTAGGTTAGGTTAGGTTAGGTTAGGTTAGGTTAGGTTAGGTTAGGTTAGGTTAGGTTAGGTTAGGTTAGGTTAGGTTAGGTTAGGTTAGGTTAGGTTAGGTTAGGTTAGGTTAGGTTAGGTTAGGTTAGGTTAGGTTAGGTTAGGTTAGGTTAGGTTAGGTTAGGTTAGGTTAGGTTAGGTTAGGTTAGGTTAGGTTAGGTTAGGTTAGGTTAGGTTAGGTTAGGTTAGGTTAGGTTAGGTTAGGTTAGGTTAGGTTAGGTTAGGTTAGGTTAGGTTAGGTTAGGTTAGGTTAGGTTAGGTTAGGTTAGGTTAGGTTAGGTTAGGTTAGGTTAGGTTAGGTTAGGTTAGGTTAGGTTAGGTTAGGTTAGGTTAGGTTAGGTTAGGTTAGGTTAGGTTAGGTTAGGTTAGGTTAGGTTAGGTTAGGTTAGGTTAGGTTAGGTTAGGTTAGGTTAGGTTAGGTTAGGTTAGGTTAGGTTAGGTTAGGTTAGGTTAGGTTAGGTTAGGTTAGGTTAGGTTAGGTTAGGTTAGGTTAGGTTAGGTTAGGTTAGGTTAGGTTAGGTTAGGTTAGGTTAGGTTAGGTTAGGTTAGGTTAGGTTAGGTTAGGTTAGGTTAGGTTAGGTTAGGTTAGGTTAGGTTAGGTTAGGTTAGGTTAGGTTAGGTTAGGTTAGGTTAGGTTAGGTTAGGTTAGGTTAGGTTAGGTTAGGTTAGGTTAGGTTAGGTTAGGTTAGGTTAGGTTAGGTTAGGTTAGGTTAGGTTAGGTTAGGTTAGGTTAGGTTAGGTTAGGTTAGGTTAGGTTAGGTTAGGTTAGGTTAGGTTAGGTTAGGTTAGGTTAGGTTAGGTTAGGTTAGGTTAGGTTAGGTTAGGTTAGGTTAGGTTAGGTTAGGTTAGGTTAGGTTAGGTTAGGTTAGGTTAGGTTAGGTTAGGTTAGGTTAGGTTAGGTTAGGTTAGGTTAGGTTAGGTTAGGTTAGGTTAGGTTAGGTTAGGTTAGGTTAGGTTAGGTTAGGTTAGGTTAGGTTAGGTTAGGTTAGGTTAGGTTAGGTTAGGTTAGGTTAGGTTAGGTTAGGTTAGGTTAGGTTAGGTTAGGTTAGGTTAGGTTAGGTTAGGTTAGGTTAGGTTAGGTTAGGTTAGGTTAGGTTAGGTTAGGTTAGGTTAGGTTAGGTTAGGTTAGGTTAGGTTAGGTTAGGTTAGGTTAGGTTAGGTTAGGTTAGGTTAGGTTAGGTTAGGTTAGGTTAGGTTAGGTTAGGTTAGGTTAGGTTAGGTTAGGTTAGGTTAGGTTAGGTTAGGTTAGGTTAGGTTAGGTTAGGTTAGGTTAGGTTAGGTTAGGTTAGGTTAGGTTAGGTTAGGTTAGGTTAGGTTAGGTTAGGTTAGGTTAGGTTAGGTTAGGTTAGGTTAGGTTAGGTTAGGTTAGGTTAGGTTAGGTTAGGTTAGGTTAGGTTAGGTTAGGTTAGGTTAGGTTAGGTTAGGTTAGGTTAGGTTAGGTTAGGTTAGGTTAGGTTAGGTTAGGTTAGGTTAGGTTAGGTTAGGTTAGGTTAGGTTAGGTTAGGTTAGGTTAGGTTAGGTTAGGTTAGGTTAGGTTAGGTTAGGTTAGGTTAGGTTAGGTTAGGTTAGGTTAGGTTAGGTTAGGTTAGGTTAGGTTAGGTTAGGTTAGGTTAGGTTAGGTTAGGTTAGGTTAGGTTAGGTTAGGTTAGGTTAGGTTAGGTTAGGTTAGGTTAGGTTAGGTTAGGTTAGGTTAGGTTAGGTTAGGTTAGGTTAGGTTAGGTTAGGTTAGGTTAGGTTAGGTTAGGTTAGGTTAGGTTAGGTTAGGTTAGGTTAGGTTAGGTTAGGTTAGGTTAGGTTAGGTTAGGTTAGGTTAGGTTAGGTTAGGTTAGGTTAGGTTAGGTTAGGTTAGGTTAGGTTAGGTTAGGTTAGGTTAGGTTAGGTTAGGTTAGGTTAGGTTAGGTTAGGTTAGGTTAGGTTAGGTTAGGTTAGGTTAGGTTAGGTTAGGTTAGGTTAGGTTAGGTTAGGTTAGGTTAGGTTAGGTTAGGTTAGGTTAGGTTAGGTTAGGTTAGGTTAGGTTAGGTTAGGTTAGGTTAGGTTAGGTTAGGTTAGGTTAGGTTAGGTTAGGTTAGGTTAGGTTAGGTTAGGTTAGGTTAGGTTAGGTTAGGTTAGGTTAGGTTAGGTTAGGTTAGGTTAGGTTAGGTTAGGTTAGGTTAGGTTAGGTTAGGTTAGGTTAGGTTAGGTTAGGTTAGGTTAGGTTAGGTTAGGTTAGGTTAGGTTAGGTTAGGTTAGGTTAGGTTAGGTTAGGTTAGGTTAGGTTAGGTTAGGTTAGGTTAGGTTAGGTTAGGTTAGGTTAGGTTAGGTTAGGTTAGGTTAGGTTAGGTTAGGTTAGGTTAGGTTAGGTTAGGTTAGGTTAGGTTAGGTTAGGTTAGGTTAGGTTAGGTTAGGTTAGGTTAGGTTAGGTTAGGTTAGGTTAGGTTAGGTTAGGTTAGGTTAGGTTAGGTTAGGTTAGGTTAGGTTAGGTTAGGTTAGGTTAGGTTAGGTTAGGTTAGGTTAGGTTAGGTTAGGTTAGGTTAGGTTAGGTTAGGTTAGGTTAGGTTAGGTTAGGTTAGGTTAGGTTAGGTTAGGTTAGGTTAGGTTAGGTTAGGTTAGGTTAGGTTAGGTTAGGTTAGGTTAGGTTAGGTTAGGTTAGGTTAGGTTAGGTTAGGTTAGGTTAGGTTAGGTTAGGTTAGGTTAGGTTAGGTTAGGTTAGGTTAGGTTAGGTTAGGTTAGGTTAGGTTAGGTTAGGTTAGGTTAGGTTAGGTTAGGTTAGGTTAGGTTAGGTTAGGTTAGGTTAGGTTAGGTTAGGTTAGGTTAGGTTAGGTTAGGTTAGGTTAGGTTAGGTTAGGTTAGGTTAGGTTAGGTTAGGTTAGGTTAGGTTAGGTTAGGTTAGGTTAGGTTAGGTTAGGTTAGGTTAGGTTAGGTTAGGTTAGGTTAGGTTAGGTTAGGTTAGGTTAGGTTAGGTTAGGTTAGGTTAGGTTAGGTTAGGTTAGGTTAGGTTAGGTTAGGTTAGGTTAGGTTAGGTTAGGTTAGGTTAGGTTAGGTTAGGTTAGGTTAGGTTAGGTTAGGTTAGGTTAGGTTAGGTTAGGTTAGGTTAGGTTAGGTTAGGTTAGGTTAGGTTAGGTTAGGTTAGGTTAGGTTAGGTTAGGTTAGGTTAGGTTAGGTTAGGTTAGGTTAGGTTAGGTTAGGTTAGGTTAGGTTAGGTTAGGTTAGGTTAGGTTAGGTTAGGTTAGGTTAGGTTAGGTTAGGTTAGGTTAGGTTAGGTTAGGTTAGGTTAGGTTAGGTTAGGTTAGGTTAGGTTAGGTTAGGTTAGGTTAGGTTAGGTTAGGTTAGGTTAGGTTAGGTTAGGTTAGGTTAGGTTAGGTTAGGTTAGGTTAGGTTAGGTTAGGTTAGGTTAGGTTAGGTTAGGTTAGGTTAGGTTAGGTTAGGTTAGGTTAGGTTAGGTTAGGTTAGGTTAGGTTAGGTTAGGTTAGGTTAGGTTAGGTTAGGTTAGGTTAGGTTAGGTTAGGTTAGGTTAGGTTAGGTTAGGTTAGGTTAGGTTAGGTTAGGTTAGGTTAGGTTAGGTTAGGTTAGGTTAGGTTAGGTTAGGTTAGGTTAGGTTAGGTTAGGTTAGGTTAGGTTAGGTTAGGTTAGGTTAGGTTAGGTTAGGTTAGGTTAGGTTAGGTTAGGTTAGGTTAGGTTAGGTTAGGTTAGGTTAGGTTAGGTTAGGTTAGGTTAGGTTAGGTTAGGTTAGGTTAGGTTAGGTTAGGTTAGGTTAGGTTAGGTTAGGTTAGGTTAGGTTAGGTTAGGTTAGGTTAGGTTAGGTTAGGTTAGGTTAGGTTAGGTTAGGTTAGGTTAGGTTAGGTTAGGTTAGGTTAGGTTAGGTTAGGTTAGGTTAGGTTAGGTTAGGTTAGGTTAGGTTAGGTTAGGTTAGGTTAGGTTAGGTTAGGTTAGGTTAGGTTAGGTTAGGTTAGGTTAGGTTAGGTTAGGTTAGGTTAGGTTAGGTTAGGTTAGGTTAGGTTAGGTTAGGTTAGGTTAGGTTAGGTTAGGTTAGGTTAGGTTAGGTTAGGTTAGGTTAGGTTAGGTTAGGTTAGGTTAGGTTAGGTTAGGTTAGGTTAGGTTAGGTTAGGTTAGGTTAGGTTAGGTTAGGTTAGGTTAGGTTAGGTTAGGTTAGGTTAGGTTAGGTTAGGTTAGGTTAGGTTAGGTTAGGTTAGGTTAGGTTAGGTTAGGTTAGGTTAGGTTAGGTTAGGTTAGGTTAGGTTAGGTTAGGTTAGGTTAGGTTAGGTTAGGTTAGGTTAGGTTAGGTTAGGTTAGGTTAGGTTAGGTTAGGTTAGGTTAGGTTAGGTTAGGTTAGGTTAGGTTAGGTTAGGTTAGGTTAGGTTAGGTTAGGTTAGGTTAGGTTAGGTTAGGTTAGGTTAGGTTAGGTTAGGTTAGGTTAGGTTAGGTTAGGTTAGGTTAGGTTAGGTTAGGTTAGGTTAGGTTAGGTTAGGTTAGGTTAGGTTAGGTTAGGTTAGGTTAGGTTAGGTTAGGTTAGGTTAGGTTAGGTTAGGTTAGGTTAGGTTAGGTTAGGTTAGGTTAGGTTAGGTTAGGTTAGGTTAGGTTAGGTTAGGTTAGGTTAGGTTAGGTTAGGTTAGGTTAGGTTAGGTTAGGTTAGGTTAGGTTAGGTTAGGTTAGGTTAGGTTAGGTTAGGTTAGGTTAGGTTAGGTTAGGTTAGGTTAGGTTAGGTTAGGTTAGGTTAGGTTAGGTTAGGTTAGGTTAGGTTAGGTTAGGTTAGGTTAGGTTAGGTTAGGTTAGGTTAGGTTAGGTTAGGTTAGGTTAGGTTAGGTTAGGTTAGGTTAGGTTAGGTTAGGTTAGGTTAGGTTAGGTTAGGTTAGGTTAGGTTAGGTTAGGTTAGGTTAGGTTAGGTTAGGTTAGGTTAGGTTAGGTTAGGTTAGGTTAGGTTAGGTTAGGTTAGGTTAGGTTAGGTTAGGTTAGGTTAGGTTAGGTTAGGTTAGGTTAGGTTAGGTTAGGTTAGGTTAGGTTAGGTTAGGTTAGGTTAGGTTAGGTTAGGTTAGGTTAGGTTAGGTTAGGTTAGGTTAGGTTAGGTTAGGTTAGGTTAGGTTAGGTTAGGTTAGGTTAGGTTAGGTTAGGTTAGGTTAGGTTAGGTTAGGTTAGGTTAGGTTAGGTTAGGTTAGGTTAGGTTAGGTTAGGTTAGGTTAGGTTAGGTTAGGTTAGGTTAGGTTAGGTTAGGTTAGGTTAGGTTAGGTTAGGTTAGGTTAGGTTAGGTTAGGTTAGGTTAGGTTAGGTTAGGTTAGGTTAGGTTAGGTTAGGTTAGGTTAGGTTAGGTTAGGTTAGGTTAGGTTAGGTTAGGTTAGGTTAGGTTAGGTTAGGTTAGGTTAGGTTAGGTTAGGTTAGGTTAGGTTAGGTTAGGTTAGGTTAGGTTAGGTTAGGTTAGGTTAGGTTAGGTTAGGTTAGGTTAGGTTAGGTTAGGTTAGGTTAGGTTAGGTTAGGTTAGGTTAGGTTAGGTTAGGTTAGGTTAGGTTAGGTTAGGTTAGGTTAGGTTAGGTTAGGTTAGGTTAGGTTAGGTTAGGTTAGGTTAGGTTAGGTTAGGTTAGGTTAGGTTAGGTTAGGTTAGGTTAGGTTAGGTTAGGTTAGGTTAGGTTAGGTTAGGTTAGGTTAGGTTAGGTTAGGTTAGGTTAGGTTAGGTTAGGTTAGGTTAGGTTAGGTTAGGTTAGGTTAGGTTAGGTTAGGTTAGGTTAGGTTAGGTTAGGTTAGGTTAGGTTAGGTTAGGTTAGGTTAGGTTAGGTTAGGTTAGGTTAGGTTAGGTTAGGTTAGGTTAGGTTAGGTTAGGTTAGGTTAGGTTAGGTTAGGTTAGGTTAGGTTAGGTTAGGTTAGGTTAGGTTAGGTTAGGTTAGGTTAGGTTAGGTTAGGTTAGGTTAGGTTAGGTTAGGTTAGGTTAGGTTAGGTTAGGTTAGGTTAGGTTAGGTTAGGTTAGGTTAGGTTAGGTTAGGTTAGGTTAGGTTAGGTTAGGTTAGGTTAGGTTAGGTTAGGTTAGGTTAGGTTAGGTTAGGTTAGGTTAGGTTAGGTTAGGTTAGGTTAGGTTAGGTTAGGTTAGGTTAGGTTAGGTTAGGTTAGGTTAGGTTAGGTTAGGTTAGGTTAGGTTAGGTTAGGTTAGGTTAGGTTAGGTTAGGTTAGGTTAGGTTAGGTTAGGTTAGGTTAGGTTAGGTTAGGTTAGGTTAGGTTAGGTTAGGTTAGGTTAGGTTAGGTTAGGTTAGGTTAGGTTAGGTTAGGTTAGGTTAGGTTAGGTTAGGTTAGGTTAGGTTAGGTTAGGTTAGGTTAGGTTAGGTTAGGTTAGGTTAGGTTAGGTTAGGTTAGGTTAGGTTAGGTTAGGTTAGGTTAGGTTAGGTTAGGTTAGGTTAGGTTAGGTTAGGTTAGGTTAGGTTAGGTTAGGTTAGGTTAGGTTAGGTTAGGTTAGGTTAGGTTAGGTTAGGTTAGGTTAGGTTAGGTTAGGTTAGGTTAGGTTAGGTTAGGTTAGGTTAGGTTAGGTTAGGTTAGGTTAGGTTAGGTTAGGTTAGGTTAGGTTAGGTTAGGTTAGGTTAGGTTAGGTTAGGTTAGGTTAGGTTAGGTTAGGTTAGGTTAGGTTAGGTTAGGTTAGGTTAGGTTAGGTTAGGTTAGGTTAGGTTAGGTTAGGTTAGGTTAGGTTAGGTTAGGTTAGGTTAGGTTAGGTTAGGTTAGGTTAGGTTAGGTTAGGTTAGGTTAGGTTAGGTTAGGTTAGGTTAGGTTAGGTTAGGTTAGGTTAGGTTAGGTTAGGTTAGGTTAGGTTAGGTTAGGTTAGGTTAGGTTAGGTTAGGTTAGGTTAGGTTAGGTTAGGTTAGGTTAGGTTAGGTTAGGTTAGGTTAGGTTAGGTTAGGTTAGGTTAGGTTAGGTTAGGTTAGGTTAGGTTAGGTTAGGTTAGGTTAGGTTAGGTTAGGTTAGGTTAGGTTAGGTTAGGTTAGGTTAGGTTAGGTTAGGTTAGGTTAGGTTAGGTTAGGTTAGGTTAGGTTAGGTTAGGTTAGGTTAGGTTAGGTTAGGTTAGGTTAGGTTAGGTTAGGTTAGGTTAGGTTAGGTTAGGTTAGGTTAGGTTAGGTTAGGTTAGGTTAGGTTAGGTTAGGTTAGGTTAGGTTAGGTTAGGTTAGGTTAGGTTAGGTTAGGTTAGGTTAGGTTAGGTTAGGTTAGGTTAGGTTAGGTTAGGTTAGGTTAGGTTAGGTTAGGTTAGGTTAGGTTAGGTTAGGTTAGGTTAGGTTAGGTTAGGTTAGGTTAGGTTAGGTTAGGTTAGGTTAGGTTAGGTTAGGTTAGGTTAGGTTAGGTTAGGTTAGGTTAGGTTAGGTTAGGTTAGGTTAGGTTAGGTTAGGTTAGGTTAGGTTAGGTTAGGTTAGGTTAGGTTAGGTTAGGTTAGGTTAGGTTAGGTTAGGTTAGGTTAGGTTAGGTTAGGTTAGGTTAGGTTAGGTTAGGTTAGGTTAGGTTAGGTTAGGTTAGGTTAGGTTAGGTTAGGTTAGGTTAGGTTAGGTTAGGTTAGGTTAGGTTAGGTTAGGTTAGGTTAGGTTAGGTTAGGTTAGGTTAGGTTAGGTTAGGTTAGGTTAGGTTAGGTTAGGTTAGGTTAGGTTAGGTTAGGTTAGGTTAGGTTAGGTTAGGTTAGGTTAGGTTAGGTTAGGTTAGGTTAGGTTAGGTTAGGTTAGGTTAGGTTAGGTTAGGTTAGGTTAGGTTAGGTTAGGTTAGGTTAGGTTAGGTTAGGTTAGGTTAGGTTAGGTTAGGTTAGGTTAGGTTAGGTTAGGTTAGGTTAGGTTAGGTTAGGTTAGGTTAGGTTAGGTTAGGTTAGGTTAGGTTAGGTTAGGTTAGGTTAGGTTAGGTTAGGTTAGGTTAGGTTAGGTTAGGTTAGGTTAGGTTAGGTTAGGTTAGGTTAGGTTAGGTTAGGTTAGGTTAGGTTAGGTTAGGTTAGGTTAGGTTAGGTTAGGTTAGGTTAGGTTAGGTTAGGTTAGGTTAGGTTAGGTTAGGTTAGGTTAGGTTAGGTTAGGTTAGGTTAGGTTAGGTTAGGTTAGGTTAGGTTAGGTTAGGTTAGGTTAGGTTAGGTTAGGTTAGGTTAGGTTAGGTTAGGTTAGGTTAGGTTAGGTTAGGTTAGGTTAGGTTAGGTTAGGTTAGGTTAGGTTAGGTTAGGTTAGGTTAGGTTAGGTTAGGTTAGGTTAGGTTAGGTTAGGTTAGGTTAGGTTAGGTTAGGTTAGGTTAGGTTAGGTTAGGTTAGGTTAGGTTAGGTTAGGTTAGGTTAGGTTAGGTTAGGTTAGGTTAGGTTAGGTTAGGTTAGGTTAGGTTAGGTTAGGTTAGGTTAGGTTAGGTTAGGTTAGGTTAGGTTAGGTTAGGTTAGGTTAGGTTAGGTTAGGTTAGGTTAGGTTAGGTTAGGTTAGGTTAGGTTAGGTTAGGTTAGGTTAGGTTAGGTTAGGTTAGGTTAGGTTAGGTTAGGTTAGGTTAGGTTAGGTTAGGTTAGGTTAGGTTAGGTTAGGTTAGGTTAGGTTAGGTTAGGTTAGGTTAGGTTAGGTTAGGTTAGGTTAGGTTAGGTTAGGTTAGGTTAGGTTAGGTTAGGTTAGGTTAGGTTAGGTTAGGTTAGGTTAGGTTAGGTTAGGTTAGGTTAGGTTAGGTTAGGTTAGGTTAGGTTAGGTTAGGTTAGGTTAGGTTAGGTTAGGTTAGGTTAGGTTAGGTTAGGTTAGGTTAGGTTAGGTTAGGTTAGGTTAGGTTAGGTTAGGTTAGGTTAGGTTAGGTTAGGTTAGGTTAGGTTAGGTTAGGTTAGGTTAGGTTAGGTTAGGTTAGGTTAGGTTAGGTTAGGTTAGGTTAGGTTAGGTTAGGTTAGGTTAGGTTAGGTTAGGTTAGGTTAGGTTAGGTTAGGTTAGGTTAGGTTAGGTTAGGTTAGGTTAGGTTAGGTTAGGTTAGGTTAGGTTAGGTTAGGTTAGGTTAGGTTAGGTTAGGTTAGGTTAGGTTAGGTTAGGTTAGGTTAGGTTAGGTTAGGTTAGGTTAGGTTAGGTTAGGTTAGGTTAGGTTAGGTTAGGTTAGGTTAGGTTAGGTTAGGTTAGGTTAGGTTAGGTTAGGTTAGGTTAGGTTAGGTTAGGTTAGGTTAGGTTAGGTTAGGTTAGGTTAGGTTAGGTTAGGTTAGGTTAGGTTAGGTTAGGTTAGGTTAGGTTAGGTTAGGTTAGGTTAGGTTAGGTTAGGTTAGGTTAGGTTAGGTTAGGTTAGGTTAGGTTAGGTTAGGTTAGGTTAGGTTAGGTTAGGTTAGGTTAGGTTAGGTTAGGTTAGGTTAGGTTAGGTTAGGTTAGGTTAGGTTAGGTTAGGTTAGGTTAGGTTAGGTTAGGTTAGGTTAGGTTAGGTTAGGTTAGGTTAGGTTAGGTTAGGTTAGGTTAGGTTAGGTTAGGTTAGGTTAGGTTAGGTTAGGTTAGGTTAGGTTAGGTTAGGTTAGGTTAGGTTAGGTTAGGTTAGGTTAGGTTAGGTTAGGTTAGGTTAGGTTAGGTTAGGTTAGGTTAGGTTAGGTTAGGTTAGGTTAGGTTAGGTTAGGTTAGGTTAGGTTAGGTTAGGTTAGGTTAGGTTAGGTTAGGTTAGGTTAGGTTAGGTTAGGTTAGGTTAGGTTAGGTTAGGTTAGGTTAGGTTAGGTTAGGTTAGGTTAGGTTAGGTTAGGTTAGGTTAGGTTAGGTTAGGTTAGGTTAGGTTAGGTTAGGTTAGGTTAGGTTAGGTTAGGTTAGGTTAGGTTAGGTTAGGTTAGGTTAGGTTAGGTTAGGTTAGGTTAGGTTAGGTTAGGTTAGGTTAGGTTAGGTTAGGTTAGGTTAGGTTAGGTTAGGTTAGGTTAGGTTAGGTTAGGTTAGGTTAGGTTAGGTTAGGTTAGGTTAGGTTAGGTTAGGTTAGGTTAGGTTAGGTTAGGTTAGGTTAGGTTAGGTTAGGTTAGGTTAGGTTAGGTTAGGTTAGGTTAGGTTAGGTTAGGTTAGGTTAGGTTAGGTTAGGTTAGGTTAGGTTAGGTTAGGTTAGGTTAGGTTAGGTTAGGTTAGGTTAGGTTAGGTTAGGTTAGGTTAGGTTAGGTTAGGTTAGGTTAGGTTAGGTTAGGTTAGGTTAGGTTAGGTTAGGTTAGGTTAGGTTAGGTTAGGTTAGGTTAGGTTAGGTTAGGTTAGGTTAGGTTAGGTTAGGTTAGGTTAGGTTAGGTTAGGTTAGGTTAGGTTAGGTTAGGTTAGGTTAGGTTAGGTTAGGTTAGGTTAGGTTAGGTTAGGTTAGGTTAGGTTAGGTTAGGTTAGGTTAGGTTAGGTTAGGTTAGGTTAGGTTAGGTTAGGTTAGGTTAGGTTAGGTTAGGTTAGGTTAGGTTAGGTTAGGTTAGGTTAGGTTAGGTTAGGTTAGGTTAGGTTAGGTTAGGTTAGGTTAGGTTAGGTTAGGTTAGGTTAGGTTAGGTTAGGTTAGGTTAGGTTAGGTTAGGTTAGGTTAGGTTAGGTTAGGTTAGGTTAGGTTAGGTTAGGTTAGGTTAGGTTAGGTTAGGTTAGGTTAGGTTAGGTTAGGTTAGGTTAGGTTAGGTTAGGTTAGGTTAGGTTAGGTTAGGTTAGGTTAGGTTAGGTTAGGTTAGGTTAGGTTAGGTTAGGTTAGGTTAGGTTAGGTTAGGTTAGGTTAGGTTAGGTTAGGTTAGGTTAGGTTAGGTTAGGTTAGGTTAGGTTAGGTATAGGTTAGGTTAGGTTAGGTTAGGTTAGGTTAGGTTAGGTTAGGTTAGGTTAGGTTAGGTTAGGTTAGGTTAGGTTAGGTTAGGTTAGGTTAGGTTAGGTTAGGTTAGGTTAGGTTAGGTTAGGTTAGGTTAGGTTAGGTTAGGTTAGGTTAGGTTAGGTTAGGTTAGGTTAGGTTAGGTTAGGTTAGGTTAGGTTAGGTTAGGTTAGGTTAGGTTAGGTTAGGTTAGGTTAGGTTAGGTTAGGTTAGGTTAGGTTAGGTTAGGTTAGGTTAGGTTAGGTTAGGTTAGGTTAGGTTAGGTTAGGTTAGGTTAGGTTAGGTTAGGTTAGGTTAGGTTAGGTTAGGTTAGGTTAGGTTAGGTTAGGTTAGGTTAGGTTAGGTTAGGTTAGGTTAGGTTAGGTTAGGTTAGGTTAGGTTAGGTTAGGTTAGGTTAGGTTAGGTTAGGTTAGGTTAGGTTAGGTTAGGTTAGGTTAGGTTAGGTTAGGTTAGGTTAGGTTAGGTTAGGT